>JASAOG010000014.1:950000-1652500 GCA_030265305.1 Biomphalaria pfeifferi
GACACCCGACTCGGGCAGAGTTGTATTAACTGAGAGCCTAAAGGCAGCACGGAAAACCTACTCCCAGATACCCTTCTGGTCTACTAAAGAGGATAATACTGCTCTGTGCATACTAGAACCTTAAAAGTGGCGCTATATAAAATCTATTGAAATATTGGCACCTAGGCGGAGACTGCTCTGTTAGAGCAAACAGGAGAACAATTAGTGGCGAGCATAACATCCGTCTGGTTACACTGGTCTTGGTTGAATTTTTTTTTAACTTTCCAAGGCAAGGAGGCAAAAAAGACCTGAGGACCTGCAGCCACGTCGTTTTGAAAGGGGTCCGTTATAAGAGATCCTTATTTGTTTTTATGGCGGTTACAGAATGGGAATAGGAAGAAATTTAACGCGGTTAGCGCGCCTAAGTCGCATCTAGCTAGCGCACACCTCATTGACTCTCTGTGAGTGCAAGCATAGAATATAAGGTAGCCACACTTTAACATCAGCGTATTTATAATGATGAGAACCGCCTAGAACCTGAGTGAACTTCTCAATTAATATGTCCGTCACAGATATTTTCGTTCTATTGTATAGATGCATTCTTTCCCCTTCAAAACATACGGTATGGTCATTTGAAGGCTTTTTTGTGTTCACTGGACAGAGGTGTGGAATTCGCTCTCCATTGACAAACCAAAATGATTTACTGTGTTAAAAAAGTAAGTAACTCAAGACTTAATTAAATCTGACTTGCCCATTTAACGGTTTTGAGTAGTCTTTTTGTCAGTTTGTCACGTATGGACATCGATAACTGCAAGAGCTATAGTTGTAAAATTAATTATGCAAGCTGCTTTCTTTTTCTTTGTCATTAACCAACCTTTAAACCTTAAATAAATGTAAAGGAGATTATATAGAGATGTAAGGGAGATTATAGAGAGAAATGAAAGGGAGATTATAGAAAAAATATAAGGGAGGTTATAGAGAGAAATGAAAGGGAGATTATAGAAAAAATATAAGGGAGGTTATAGAAAGAAATGTAAGGAAGATAATAATATAAATTTATGGAAAATTATAGAAAGAAATGTAATGGAGATTACAGAGATAAATGTAAAGGAGATTATAGAGAAAGGGGTAGCAACTTATGTAACAGCTCCCTCTCAAGAAAGTAAAGCTTGCTATAAGTTTTGTATGGTCTGTTTGTACTCTAGGTTTATACCGGGATTAAAAACAAACTAGAAAATGTATGGAGCTCCATTTTCGTCATATTTTAATTTTTGCAACGTATGGGCGTAACGACTACGTTATGGCGTTTTTCTATTTATAAAATACACTACTTTGTAAAGCATATCACTAAATCAACGTAAGGGAAATATTAAGCATGTATTTTAGTTGACGATATCCTTATTCAAATTGGACTTTTTGAAACCTGGAACCAAAAACCTGCATGGGCGCCCGTAGGATTTTTTGCAAAAAGGGGGGGGGGCTAATTGCCACCTATGGCTCAAAATTGTAGCTTCAACTATTTTATTACAGAGAATATATAAGAAAAAAATTATTAGTGTACCATCGCTGCTAAAACTGTAAATAAATTTACTACTGAATTGCTTCTCGTCGCGATGGACAAGCTGCGATGAACGCGTATCTGACAGTTCTGATATTGTTCTGTACGTTGCAATTATGTCATCGTTTTAAAAATGAAGACAAAACAAATTGAACTGAGCGTTAGTGTTGCTTGAAAAGTGAGACGTTAATGAAGAAACCAACGAATCAAGATACGGAATGTAAAGTCACGTGTTCTGTAATAATCCCAAAATGCAAACATGTGGTTTTTGCTCGGTGTATCTATCGATTGCAAAGTCTCGGCAGCACCAACTCATTACCAAGTTTGTCTGCCAGCAGTGTCACCTTAGTCAGGATGCCATCCCTGAAGTGTTCTTCAGTCTGGTCAAGTTAACGTTTGATTATTTCATTAATGTGACTGCTGATGTGCTGTTGATTGGCCGCTAGGATGCACAGACTACAACATCGCGGAAATTGATAAAAAAAATATTTTTAATCACAGTTTTTTTTTTAAAGTCTAGATCAAATACAAATTTAATTCCATGACAGATTCAAACTAAATGATACACTTTAAATAATTTTCGATTAAAAAAAAAAAGTATTTTTTTTGTATTTTATAGTTTCTTTATCAAACTACTTTGGTGTTCTGTCAGGGGCGTAGCTAGGAATCCTCCATAATTTAGGGGTCCGGGGGGCATAACCTCTTTGGGGGCCTTTGCATTTTGCGTAGTATATAATATTTAATGTAAAAAAACAACACTCTTTGCCCCCCCCCCCTGAAGTGGGGTCTCTGGGGGATTATCAAATTGTCCCCCTCCTTCACTCACTCTAGCTACGCCCCTGTGTTCTTTACAGTTTCTCTAAATTCTACATCCTGTAACTTTCTTATTTATCAGTTCAACTTGATAGTACAAGTTCTTCTCCTGTACAGTCTTCACTCTCACTCTTTCTTGTATCTCAACTAATTACGTTACAGACTATTACATTTCTTGATAATTGTTCAAGTACCACTGGTCAAGGATTTCTCTCTGGTCACGCTTGTCCTATTAACTACCAGGACGTTATGTTGACTTAGAGATGTTGTTGTAACTTGAACTGATAAGAAAGTCTCCTGCAGACATGAGCTCGTCACATGGTACTGTCTATATATACAATTATACTGTCTATATAAACACTTATCCTGTCTATATAAACAATAGTTGTTTCCTTTGTCGTAACACAAAAGAAAATGACTTTGTTTCAAAACCTTGTTTTGTTTGTATTTATTTTTTCACATGCTGGAGCAGGTTAGTCAGTTATTTCCTTCACGACTATATATCTATTAACTCTTTAGCGGCACCGAAAGGGGTAAACGCACCTTTTAGATTTAACGTGTATCTGTTGGTCAGTCCATAACGTGTTGATAGCAAAACTGAAAAATAAATTGAATATATTGTAAATTAAAATATCATTATATTTTACATCTCGCAACGTTCTGGTGCAACGACTATTTTTGTATTTTCTGAAAGCGAACAGTTTTGTTTTTGTTTTAAGAAATTATTTTAATTAATCCTTTTTTTTTTCAATAATAAAATTGCACCTCCTTAGAAAAAAAATAAATATGAGGTACATTACAACAAGAAAGAACGGTTTTTTAAATACTTGTGTTAATCGCTAATACAATTATTTAAATTAAATTGTAGAATAAAAATTATACATATTATTAGAACCCTTTTCGCGACGCGAAAGGGTTAACTGTGTGTGATAAGCTGACATATGTGGCACAGGCCAGTAATACAGTTTAGCGTACAATTTTGAAAGGCAAGGGACAGTACTGGCATGAACTTTGCACGTGAATAGCGCCTGTGTTATGGTCATCTGATCATAAGCCTGCGCAGACCAGAGACACAGTATGTTAGAAAGCAGCAGTTCAAGACCGGAGAGACCGGGACTGTTAGTCAGCCATGAAGTCGGTCCTGGTGCAGTCCTCCAGTACAGAAGAGTTATGAGTTTCGTACAGAGATATACAGTCTAACGTGGTAGCAGTTGGTTGTGTTGCCAATTGTGTCGTATTGGCTGTTTTATTTGACCCATATTAAATTACCAGATTATTTTCAGCCTTGTTGTCAAGTTCTTGATGTGTTGATGTGTTATGTTGTGTGTTTAGCAGAGTTGACAGAAGGCCTGATTAGGAGAGAATCGTAACAATATATATATATATATATATATATATATATATATATATATATATATATAAAGAGAGAGAGAGAGAGAGAGAGAGATACGGTTCCGTAAGGTTGGTTTTGTCGGAAATAGTAATAATTCTTTGGATTATACTTCAAATAGAAGGCTTCCAAAGGCATGCGTCTCAAAGAGTCTTTGCCAGTCTATCCAACTCCTGGCCTTCACAAGATATTGGCTTCTGCCGAAACTGTTTCTTAGCAGCAACAAAAGCATGAAGCTTTGGGAAGGAGGGGCTCATTAGCTATGGCTGGCTACCAACCTAGAAGTGGCTCATTAGCTATGGCTGGCTACCAACCTAGAAGTGGCTCATTAGCTATGGCTGGCTACCAACCTAGAAGTGGCTCATTAGCTATGGCTTGCTACCAACCTAGGAGTGGCTCATTAGCTATGGCTTGCTACCAACCTAGGAGAAAGAAAACTTAATTAAGACCCCGCTGCTGCCTTGCCGTTTGACCCAAACCAAAAGAAGAGGTTTTGGAAGTAAACTGTGTGTAATATTCAGGAGCCGGCGACCATTAGGCAGTTTGCAGGATACAGTACTAAACCTTGGCAGAGCCAGCGACGTCGCTGACCCCAAACTGTATGGGCTACTTGCCGTTCCTTTGGAAACACCAGCTGCTTGGAGAGTGGGAACTTGTGTGAAAATAACATCGTCTCGACCACAGCTAATGCCAAGGCATTCATCTAGTCATTTCTTCTTTATATATATATATATATACATAAAAAATAAAATATATATATATATATATATATATATTTATTTATTTATATATATTCTGTTACGTATCTAGGCATTGTTACCTAGATACTATTTTTTTTTCTCTTGACCTGTAGGTTGTCTGCCCCTTGTGTAATAAGTTTTTTTTAATTTTATTCTTCAAGAGTCAAGCCACACAGACAGTGACCGGTCCTTGACCTATGTGTGTACCTCTGGTTGAAAGGAGGGTGGTTTTTTTTTTCTTCTTTCTTCTGTCTCTTTGAAGAGCGTTCTAGATCTGGGTGTTGATGACTTTCTGTTCTAGAAATTACTAGATATCGACGCGCGGTAGATTATATAAAGACCGCTCGCGTAACGTTGACGGACAGACATACGGAGACAGCCGTGAGACAGAATAGCGGAGACATTGCGTGACCCGTGCGTGGTATACCAATTGATCGTGTAAGTTAAGATTTTTCTTTTTTCAAGGCCTTGCTTGTATCTGTAATTATATTTTCAAACTCTTGTATTGTAATATTTTTACATGCCATTTTTGTAAAAGGGTTTTGGTCAACCCTTCCATTTTGTATTGAGTTATATTATGATTAAACATTAAGTTGATATTTTACCTTCCGATTTCTTGTGTCATTTTTTTTTTTTGTTATTCATTGTCCATTTAAAAGTAGAATTCAATTTGTAATACGTGACAAAAGAAGTTTGAGGGCTTTCGTCCCGGATATTTTTCTGAACCTATTTTCGTCTTACTTGAGTAATTTTGTAAAGGCGAAGTTGACTTTAACAAAAAATTTTTTTGTGTCAAAGAGTCGGAAGTAAAGTATCAATAATATTGACCAAACTCTCTTAAGGTTTTTTGTTGTACTGATTTTGTACTGTATATTTACATTGTATACATTTTTTGCTTGTAATAGTTGTTAGTTAGTCATGGATATTCAGGTTTTTCTTGCAAATCCCTCTGTTAAAGAGCTTGATGCTTTTACTAGGAAGGAACTGGTCCTTATTTCTAAACATTTAGGGTTAAAAATAAAATCAAATGCCCTTAAACAAGAAATCAGAGATAACATTGTAATCCATTATGTAGACGAGGAAGTGTTTTCTGAAGACCTTTTAGAAACCCTTAGACCCGATGAGGGTAAATCAGATTTAGAACTTCAGATAAAATTAAAACAAATGGAAATAGAAGCCCAGTTAGCTTTAAAAGAGAAGGAAATTAAACAAAAAGAATTAGAGCTTGCAGCGGCTAGAGAGCAGAAAGAAATAGAAATAGAGTTAAAAAAATTAGAGTTAGCTGCTAATGTAAGACCAGATTCTTCCCCTGCCAGTCATACTGCTGAAGCAATAAAATTTTTGAAAATAATTCCACGCTTTAATGAAGCCACAATTGACAATTATTTTCCACAATTTGAACTTGTTGTGAAAAATTTTAATGTACCTGAAACTTTGTGGCCCACTTTGCTGCTAACAGTTTTGACTGGTAGAGCTGCAGAGGTATTTTGTTCTTTGACCATTGAACAACAAAAAGATTATAATGTTGTTAAGGCCTTAATTCTTAAGGCATATGAACTTGTTCCGGAAGCTTACCGAAAGCAGTTCAGGGATTGTCGCAAATCGGATGGCCAAACCCATGTAGAATTCCTGCGGGAAGAGGAGCGACGCTTTGAGAAATGGCTCACTTCCAGGGAAATCGGCACCGACTTTGCAAAATTCAAGAACCTAATGCTGATGGAAGAGTTCAAGAGTTGTGTGCGGCTGGACGTCCGTACGCATATAGCTGATCGTGGCGAGGAAGATGTGCACAAGGCTGCAGTGTTGGCAGACGATTATATAATATCACATCAATTTGCCAAGTATACGACGGATGTCAAGCCAAAACAAGTCAAACAGCCTGAGTCCACTGCTAGCAACTCCATCAAGAACAGCAGTACAAACGACAGAAAACCTACAACAAGTAAAGCTACTTGTTCCTACTGCAAACGAGAAGGCCATAAAATTGACGATTGCTGGAAATTGAGGAAGAGAAACGAAAAAGCTCCTTCAAAAGTCAGCGCTTGCACAGTACAGTGGTCGGAGAGGTTTACTCCCTCATCATCAAGTCATATCAAGAATACCTCGACACCACCTGTTTCAAATGTATTGACTGTACAAGACTCTCCGAAAATGTCTCCACGATGTTCAAATGACTCAACAGTGAGTTCTTCAAATTCATCTTTACGATGTTCTAATGACTCAAACAAGAGTTTTTCAAATACATCAAGCCGATGTTCCAATGACTCAAACAAGAGTTTTTCAAATACATCAAGAAGATGTTCCAATGACTCAAACAAGAGTTTTTCAAATACATCAAGTCGATGTTCCAATGACTCAAACAAGAGTTTACCTAGTACATCACAGCGATGTTCCAATGACTCTATCCAGAGTTCCCATAATACATCACCCCGATGTTCCAATGACTCTATCCAGAGTTCCCATAATACATCACCCCGATGTTCCAATGACTCTATCCAGAGTTCCCATAATACATCATCCCGATGTTCCAATGACTCTATCCAGAGTTCCCATAATACATCATCCCGATGTTCCCATGACTCTATCAAGAGTTCCCATAAGACATCACCCCGATGTTCCAATGACTCCATCAAGAGTTCTCCAAATACATCCAAAAGATGTTCTACTGACTCAAGAAAGAGTTTCTTCACTGCGTCTCCTAGAGATGTCAATGACTCCAGCGAGAGTTCGACCCAAGTCCAGTCTGCATCAACCAAAATTGATGTTTTATTAGAGGATTTTAAGCCTTTCATTTCGGAAGGATTCGTATCACTACCCGGTGATTCTACAAGTCTACGACCTATCACCATTTTGAGAGACACAGGTGCCTCACAATCGCTACTTTTAGAGGGTATCTTGCCCTTGTCAAAATCATCATCGACTGGGAAGAGCATCCTGTTACGAGGCGTAGAGCTTGGATGTATAGATGTGCCTCTACATCTAATCGACATAAAGTCAAATATCATTACTGGACCGGTTGTTGTAGGTGTCCGACCAACATTACCATTGGAAGGCATCTCGTTGCTGTTAGGCAATGACTTAGCAGGTGGAAAGGTGATAGCCGAACCCATCGTCACTCAAAAACCCGACTTATCTGCCACACCCGAGGAAGACCTAGAGTTATATCCAGCGTGTGCAGTAACAAGGGCAATGAGGTTGAAAGCATCTCAAGAAGAGAACGTCATCAAAGCCAACAGTAACCACGATGATGTGGACTTTAGCACCACATTCTTTGCTTCTCTTGAAGAAGAACCAACGCCAAATTCTGAAAAGCCGGCATCAACTCGAAAACAGTTGATTGAGGACCAAAAGAAGGATCCAGAGCTCGCCAAACTCCGAGAAACCGCAATGACATCACAAGAGGCAGAGCTAGCATCAACGTGCTACTACATCCAAGATGATATGCTCTTCAGGAAATGGAAACCTCCAGACGCATCCAACGAAGAAGAATGGAGAATATGCCATCAAATCGTGTTACCAGAAAGATACCGAGCGTACATCATGAATCTGGCTCATAACACACCAATGTCAGGTCATCTCGGCATCCACAAGAGATACCACAAGATTATGTCACACTTCTTCTGGCCACGTTTGAAGAAAGATGTCATCCAGTACTGCCGATCCTGTCATGCCTGTCAGATGATTGGCAAGCCAAATCAAAAGATCCCTGTTGCTCCTCTGAAGCCGATTCCAGCCTTTGAAGAACCTTTCAGCAGAGTACTTATTGACTGTGTTGGTCCTCTCCCAAGGACAAAAGCTGGCAACCAATACCTGTTGACCATTATGTGTGCTTCAACTCGTTTTCCTGAGGCTATTCCTCTAAGGAACATAAAAGCATCAAACATTGTAAAGGCCTTAATCAAGTTCTTTACTCTATTTGGTCTACCAAAGTCCATCCAATCGGACCAAGGAACGAATTTCACGGCCAATCTTTTCAAGCAAGCCATGACTCAGTTGGGCATCAAACACTGCATGTCGAGTGCGTATCATGCCGAGTCGCAAGGCGCTCTTGAGCGATTCCATCAGACTCTCAAGAACATGATCCGAACCTATTGCTTTGAGCACGAAAAAGACTGGGACGAAGGAATCCACATGCTACTGTTTGCAACCCGTGAATCCGTCCAGGAATCGTTGGGATTCAGCCCTTTTGACTTAGTCTTTGGCCATTCGGTGCGCGGTCCCTTGAAATGTATAAAAGAGACTTTGTTGTCACCAACAGCCACTGAAGGACTTTTAGACTATGTAAGTAAGTTTAAAACTAGACTTTATGATGCTTGTGTTCTGGCCAAAAATAATTTACAAAACACCCAATTCAGCATGAAACGCTGGTATGATAGAAAGGCCCGTGTTAGAGAATTTTCTCCCGGGGATAAGGTGCTTGTATTTTTGCCCATACCAGGTCAACCCTTGCAAGCCAGATATTTTGGTCCCTATGAAATTGAGACCAAAATTAGTGACCTCAATTACACAATCAAAACTCCTGACCATAGGAAAAAGACTCAGCTATGTCATATAAACATGCTGAAGCCTTATCTATCTCGGCCATATCACTCAGAGAAGAGTAATTGTGTTTTAAATACAGTCAAAAGTTGTTCAAATAGCCATGTTTCTCCTATTGATGATGATATTGTAAAGGAGAAATTTGGACAATACAAAATACCTAATTCTTTTGTATTACAGAATTTGGATGTAAAACTGTCTCATCTGTCTTCGACAGAAAGGCCAGTTATCATGAAACTCATTAATGAATTTAATGACATTTTTTCTGATGTACCAAAACAGACTAATGTTATAATGCATGATGTAGATGTTGGCGAGGCTACTCCAGTCAAGCAGCATCCTTACAGGGTCAACCCTGAAAAACTTGCCATACTTAGGTCAGAAATCAAGTATATGCTTGAAAATGACCTCATTGAACCAAGTTCCAGTAGCTGGAGCTCCCCATGTGTCTTGATACCTAAACAGGACAAGACTTATCGTTTTTGTACAGACTACCGTAAGGTAAATGCTGTAACAAAGACCGATTCGTTTCCTATCCCTAGGATAGACGATCTCATAGATCGTATTGGTGACGCTAAGTACATCACCAAAATAGACCTACTTTCAGGTTATTGGCAGGTTCCCCTGACTGATAGGGCAAAGGAAATCTCCGCCTTTGTCACCCCTGATGGTCTGTACCAATACAAAGTGATGCCATTTGGCATGAAGAATGCTCCTGCCACTTTCCAGAGAATGATAAATGCCCTGCTTGCTGACATGGAGAATTGCCACGCATACATAGACGATGTAGTAATTTTTAGCCAAGATTTTTCTAGCCATTGTAAACAACTGCATTGTCTTTTTACTAAACTTTTACATGCAAAAATTACTGTAAACCTGAGTAAGAGTGATTTTTGCCAGGCTTCCATCCAATACTTAGGCCATATTGTAGGACAAGGCCAGGTGAAACCTGTAATGGCCAAAGTAGAAGCTATCCAAGCTTTCCCTATTCCTGCTGATCGGAAACAACTCCGAAGATTTTTGGGAATGTCTGGATATTATAGAAAGTTTTGCGAAACCTCCTGAGAAAGAACGTCCGATTTACTTGGACGGATGAATGTCAGAAAGCCTTTAACCAAATTAAGCAGATATTATCTAGCTCCCCTATTTTGATGGCTCCTGACTTCGGAAAACCTTTTAGGTTAGCTATTGAAGCCAGTGACACAGGTGTTGGGTCAGTCCTTTACCAAGAAGATAATTTCCAAGTAGAGCACCCTATTTGTTTCTTTTCCAAGAAATTTAATAGACATCAAAGAAATTATTCTACTGTGGAAAAAGAATGTCTTGGGTTGATTCTTTCTATACAACACTTTGATTTTTATATCAGTGGGTCCAGATGGCCACTGGTTGTATTTACTGACCACAATCCCCTTACATTTATCCACAAAATGTCTGGCAAGAACCAACGACTTCTCAGGTGGAGTTTATTTTTACAAGAGTACAATCTAGGTCTGAAACACATAAACGGCAGCGAAAATGTTATCGCCGATGCCTTATCTAGATTGTAAAAAGTATTTTGATGTATATTTTTTTTTTATATATATCATGATAAATACATTCTGTAATGTAAATATCATTTTTGTAATTGTTCTAAAAGATTTCCATTTCGTGGAAATGTAAACTTTTTATTTTTAGGAGGGAGGTGTTACGTATCTAGGCATTGTTACCTAGATACTATTTTTTTTTCTCTTGACCTGTAGGTTGTCTGCCCCTTGTGTAATAAGTTTTTTTTAATTTTATTCTTCAAGAGTCAAGCCACACAGACAGTGACCGGTCCTTGACCTATGTGTGTACCTCTGGTTGAAAGGAGGGTGTTTTTTTTTTCTTCTTTTCTTCTGTCTCTTTGAAGAGCGTTCTAGATCTGGGTGTTGATGACTTTCTGTTCTAGAAATTACTAGATATCGACGCGCGGTAGATTATATAAAGACCGCTCGCGTAACGTTGACGGACAGACATACGGAGACAGCCGTGAGACAGAATAGCGGAGACATTGCGTGACCCGTGCGTGGTATACCAATTGATCGTGTAAGTTAAGATTTTTCTTTTTTCAAGGCCTTGCTTGTATCTGTAATTATATTTTCAAACTCTTGTATTGTAATATTTTTACATGCCATTTTTGTAAAAGGGTTTTGGTCAACCCTTCCATTTTGTATTGAGTTATATTATGATTAAACATTAAGTTGATATTTTACCTTCCGATTTCTTGTGTCATTTTTTTTTTGTTATTCATTGTAAGTCTCTGATTAAATTCAGACTTAAGATAAGTGACACAACTACCTTTTTCTATTGTCACGTTCCCCTAGGCAAGCCATTTAAAAGTAAAATTTAATTTGTAATACGTGACAATTCAAATGAGATAAATGTTTAAAAAATCATAGAGAATTCAAGTCTGATGATTTTAATCATCTATTGTATATTTAAATAGATTGATTACCTAGATCTTTCTAGATTATGTATCTGAAATATGCAAAATAATAATTATGAAACTTCAGTACTCTTATTTTCGATGAAATGATTCAGATATAAATCTAGATTCTAGATCTAAATCTGATTCTAGACCTGAATCTAATTCTAGATCTAAAATTAAATCTACCAAAAAGAAGCAATTTCGTATGAATTATGGAATCTAAAATATGCACATTTAAAACAATCAACTGTTAATTAAGCTACTTACTGATCTAAATCTATTCTAGATTTGGATTAGATTTTTGTTTTAGATAAAAGTGAAAAGGGCAGAGGTTTTTATAGAAGAAACATTGGTTGCGCTTAATCTCTCTTTTGGCATGATAAAGGGAATCAAACTGATGTTCCATAACTTGCAGAATTTATCTTCTGTGGTAGATACTGTTATAGTCACTAGAGGCTAGCTAGGTTCCATTTTTATGAAGGCCCAAGTTCAAAGAATGAAATCAGGGGCATTTAAGGCAGATTCAATAGCAAAGCTTTTTTTATGTTAGAAACAAGTTCAATGACGAAAAACAAATATTTAAAATGTTTGTTATTAGTGATTGTAAAGGGTGCCAAAGCTTTTATTGCTAACTTAGTCAAAAAGCTCTGGAAGAAGAAAATCTCATTGATATAAAATATTTCCAGTGGCTGGATACCTTGTAAAGAAATTGCCTATAAACAAAATTACTTATATAAATCTAGATGTCACTGATCCAGCTAAATGTTCTGTTGCCGCTGTTATGGAATGTGAAGTACACTAGAGGCATTATGATCATAAGATCATTGCCAAGTGACAAGAAGGTTATCATTCTAACATAGTCTAGAAAAGTCTAAGACAAAGACTACCAGTGTAAATATTTTGACGTATGTATAAAATGTCGCGGTGGTTGAGCGGTAAAGCGCTTAGCTTCCGAACCGGTATCCTGGTGAAGACTGGAATTTTTAATTTTCGGGCGCCTCTGAGTCCACCCATCTCTAATGGGTACCTGACATTAGTTGTGGAAAATGTAAATGTTGTTGGTCGTTGTGCTGGCCACATAACAACCTCGTTAACCGTAGGCCATAGAAACAGACGACCCTTTTATCATCTGCTATACTTTTTACTTTACAAAATGTCTTATATAACTTTATACTGTGTTAACTTTAGGACAGCTGCTTCCATGTATGTTATTTGCTTGAATGATTTAATTTTAGTCTTTTCTGGGTATATATCTTGATATTTAGGATATTCCGCATTTGACCCTCAAACTACGCATTTCCAGGTCTAGGAATACGCAATTCCATTTTGGCATGTAGGCAACTCGGGCCTTACGTCATTTCCTCTTCCTTTAAGACGCGGTCCAATTAAAAAAATACAACCCTAAGAACATTAATAAGATAGATCTAGAGTCTTTTTCCTTTTTTCAAGAGAGAGAGAGAGAAAGAGAGAGAGAGAGAGGGAGAGAGAGAAACAGCAAGTAATGGTACTTTGTAACACTGTTTAAAAAAGACGACTTCTAATTATAATAGCATCGAAGAGATAAATCTAGATCTAGTGTGATTTCACTGCATTCACATCGGGTCAATTAAACGATTGCAATGAAACCGAATTGATATTGCTTTATTTTTAGAGAACAAAATACCAAGAGAAATATAATTATTGGAAATGGAATGGGTACGAAGGACCATTATTATCTGTCCTGCATCTGACTCCAGCTGTCCACTGCCCAGTCTCTACTGCTCTCAGACGACTATCTACAACATATCCTCCCAACCTTCGCTTTAGACAATTACCATATTATCCGTCGGTCAGTGGCGTAACTAGGGATCTGGGGGCCCGTTGGGATTGACCTCTTTGGGGGCCCCTTGCATTTTGACATTCGACATATGACATGAGATAATGTACGCAAAAATATATAAGCCCAAATTCAAATTGATTCAGTATATCAGTAAACTTAACAATAAATAATCATTAAGACTCTTTAATGAATAATACCGTTGTTTATAAGTTAAATAATGCTTAAGTGACAAATCTCAGTTGATATCGCTGTGCAGCAAAAAAAATCTATAACATCATCTACATCGATACTTTCTAGTATTTGTGACTTCACTGACATTAAAGCCATGATAAGCCTTTCTTGCGTGATTGTGCTCCTGAATTAGTTTTTAATGAACTTGAGCTTTGAGAATGATCTCTCACAAGACCTAATGGAAGTGGCCTGAGTTAGCGGTATTCGGAGGAGGTTGCAAAGTTTGAGCACTCGTAATTACCATATTAAGCCTGTTTCCTCAGTATGTCTATTGGTGATTGTATTACTGGTTTGTTGATGAAAAGTGCTCGTGCATCAATGACATCATTGAAAAAGTTCTACATTAGAACTCCACTTCCCATTAAGTCTTTTCTTTCTTCTGGTTGTTTTGATTACAGGGAATCCATAGTATTCACTACCTGCTTTTGCTTTTTCGATGGATTGGGTTTTTGTCAGTTTCTCATCATTTTGCAGAAAGCATGAAAGGGTACTAATTTCTTCAGCATCTTCCCGTGCATGCCGTCCAGGCTTTTGTAGTTTTTTCTGAACCATATTAATTGCGCGCAGGAGGTTTGACCAGAATTCAAGATAGGCAAAAAATTCTTAATTTTCCACTGCATGAAAAAGATTCTGTGCTAATATTATATGACATTACGTCATTGTTGGTTGTTTATGTTTTGTGCGAAAGCAAAAGAATTCAAAGAATACAAAAGTGGGAAAAATCCATATTTCGTTATGCTCGAGTATAGAAATACTTCGATAAGTGGACTGCCGTATTCACCATCACAACTGCTGACGAGTAGAAGACTTTGGAATTCATTCCAACTGATCCCAAACTACTGAAACCATCGATATCTGAAAATGCAGAGACATTACTCAACGAACGGCAGAAAGCAGTTGTCATAAAAAAAAACATTCATCACCCAGATCTTACATTATAAAGAGAAAAGATGGAAAAACATACAGAAGAAATCAACGCTTTTTGAATAAGAGTTTCGATGAAGACATCTCGTGTGTCAGTCAAGACAACCAGAAGTGGACAAATTGTTAAAAATCTTAGTAGATATCAGTCTTAAGAACTTTAAAAGGAAGAATGTGATAATAACTTCAAAAGGAAGGATGTGCTAATATTATATGATATTACGTCATTGTTTGTTGTTTATGTTTTGTGCGAAAGCAAAAGGATTAGATGGAAATAAAAAGACAGTTTCCATTGGATTGTAAAAAGATGAATAGAGGGGTAAAAACTCGAGTGTGAAGTTTAATTCTGAAATTATATACACCAAACCCGAATAACTTTTGGATCTGTTATACTCGATTCTGTAAATTTTGCTTCAAGGTTAATTAGTGTAGCCATAAAATACTCGCCATTTAGAGCTATTATTAGTAAAGGTAACAAGATACCTGGAATTCGCTGTATATCATGCAGTTTTATTCGTGGCAAAAAAGTTAAAATGTAAAACTAACTTAAACAAAAATTAATCTCAGTGGGAAAAAATATTTTTAAAATTTCAACTAAGTCAACGTACTGATAGACCTAGATCTAGGTTTAGTCTTTGTGATAAATCCATAAATCCATAAATGTTGAAAAAAAAGACACCCGTTGACACTATTTGTCAATCAAATATATTAATTTATGTATTTACAAATACATTTCGAACACCCATTCGCCCCTCCCCCCGGAGGGATCTTAAAATTATTCCCCCCCCCCCTTAGTTACGCCACTGCAGCCGGCCCATCCCTATGCAAGCAAGATAAATCAAACACGATAAACACATTTCTTAGGGTAATTTTACAATAGTTGCTAGCACAATTTCAATTTCGTCGTAGATTTCAAGAATTTATTGAGGACATAATTTTGGATCCGAAAACTTAGTCAATATTTTTCTACAAAGTCAAATACTAGCATTAGGCTATGTTTATCATTGTGATGTTTAAGTGCCGGACGACAACGATGTTTTGGTTGATGTTTGGTTGCCCCCCCCCCCCCCCCCCAGGAGGGATCTTAAAATTATTCCCCCTTCCCCCCCTTGATGTCACGATGAGATTGGTTTGATCAGACAATGCGTTTCTGATACACGACTTTTGTATATTTATTTCAATTTAAAGAAATACTGAACACTCAAATAATATTGTACTGCCGGAGATACAAATGTATATTATAAATTCAAAACTGAGAGTATTTCATTCAGTTTAGTATATTTTATTATCGCGCACGTTTAGCATGTCTACATATATATTTTAGCTTACTTGTCTGCAATGACTCTGTTTTGTTTTTAGAACTTGTCATTGATGCCCAGCCAGAAGTCATATCGCTAGAGCTGACTCCACAACTTGTGGTCAACTGTTCTATAACAGACAGCCACGTCACAGGACTTGATACCATCAACTCTTTATCTCTGTCACGTTATAACGAGACCAAGAAAGAATTTGATGTTTTGCTCTCACTGGACACGCACACATTGAGTCTCCAGCAACTGGTTCAATTCAGACACGCACAAATCAGTTTTGGAAATCTGTATGTCACTTTAACTCTCCGCAATCCAACTCAGTCTGATGCCAAAGTTTACAAATGTAATGTCAGTGGAGATAGTTCATTGGGGAAGAATATTTCTCGGGTGTCTAAGAAGGAAATAAAATATGACACGAATCTGACAGTATTGCTCGAAGAGATACGACGTTTAAAGGAAGACAAAGACAGAGATCAATTCTCTTGTAATAAAGAAGAACTTAATGGTCTTAACAAGATACGTAAGTTTTTTTTCTCACTATTTTCAAGCAGTACTAAGTAGGGTGCAACGTTTAGTAGCTCAGGCTCCAGCCGAATATTCAGCCATTTTCACTAAACAGACATATCCGGCCGAAAATCAAAAAGTGCCATCAGGAGCAACCCTGATACTAAGTTTGTCTTGTCTACAAAGACACCAATGATTTGAATTGGTATGTTGTCCAAATTAGATCGCGAAATTGTCTTTGTAGCTATGACATTCTGTAAACTAATTTGCATAATCTTGATCTTAAAAAACTTTGTATCAATTCTACAATATCATATTTTTGGCTTTGATTATTCAATCACAAACTGATAAGCAGTAGATGGTCTATTTGCGTTGGACGATAAAATATGAACATTTAAGCTGTTATTACTTTCCGGGTACGTAGAAAAACTACGCCATTTTCACGATCAAAATCGTAGCCTTTAGCATTACCAAAAATAATTTTTATTCGCAATTTTGATCTAATATGTTTATAAATGCCAACATCTAAATATCTCAAGTATAAAATTGTATTTCCATCCGCTTTTGTCCTTGGTACTTATTAACACATATAAAACATATACAATGTTTTATTTTCTACACAGATCTAGATGTAGATCTTTTAATAATTACACATTTTGTATAGCACTACTTTCATTCTTATAGCATGCTCAGAGCGCTTTGGTCCAATCTCAGATGTAGGCCAGTGGGCGGAGGGGGTATCTGGGAGAAGGTTTTCAGTGCTGCCTTTATGCGCTCAGTAAACACAACTCTTATCAAGTCGAGTGTCGAACCTCGAGCCCCATTCATAGGTAGCCAAGCCAAGCCAAGTTCAAGTGTACTTAGCCTGAAGACCACGCTTACCAGTCTTATATGTAATACTTCTCTTGATCTAGATTATTGTCATAATGTATGAAAGGGATAATCCTTTAATCAGTGTTATTTTCAAATGTGTTTTTCTAAAACAAAAAACTGAAACATTTGTATGAAAGTGCGAGTTTGGAGAAATTTTACGACAATTGGAAATGTAAAGACTGGCATTTGTTAATAATAATATGCAGAACAATTTATGTTATCTTATCTTATCTAATACAGACGTTACTTTAAAAAAAGAAGATGATAACGTCCTACGCGTCATGCATTTAGCCATGCATATTAACCAATGACTTAAATTCTGCCAAGTCGCTGGTTTTCCTGGCTAGCTTAAGCAACCCATTCCATAATAGCGCTAGGGAAGAAGGAGTATTTGTTCAAATTTGTCCTAGCATATGGGACGAGGAGTGTGCCTTTATCTTTGTGTCTTTCAGAGTATTTTATTAAATTTTGTTTTTGTATTTGAAGATTATGGTTCAGTGTTTTATGTATAATTTCTACTTTACTTTTGAGTCTTCTGTCCTGAAGGCTTTCTATATTTAGGGATTTTACTAAAGGTGTTACTCTAGTCAATTGTGCATATTCGTTTGTTATGAATCTCACTGCTCTATTTTGTGACTGTTCCAGTTTCTAAATGTTTTCTTGAGTTGAGGGGTCCCAAACAGAGGAGGCATATTTTATCATTGGCCTAAACAAAGTTGAATAACAATTGAAAACGATTAGATTTAGATCTATACTAAATCAAAAATTTAAAAAATCTAAAATATGTCCCAGTAAATATAAGGGGCTATCATCAGTGTGTGGAGGGGATGTATAATACCGTTTGTTGAGATGGGTTACTATATAGTCTAAATCAGTGTTTCCCAAACTATGTTCTACTGCACCCTATTTTTTGCAAGGCCTGAATAGGTGTCCCATAAACTTCTGGAATAATTAACTAGGAGGCCAAGGGAATTAGTCACTCTAAAATATAAGCAAAGTTGTCCGCTAAATACTTAGAATGTGCGAAGTGTTCCATTAAGGAAAAAGTATTTGAAACACTACTGATCAATGACTTACGAAAGAAACAAGATTACAAAGAAAGTTCGTGTAAAAATACAAACTCAAAATCGGCCTACGAAGTGGTTTACTATGGCAAGTAAAAATAGGTAGCTTTCAATATTTTCAGAAAAAAACATTAGAAACTACGAACTACAAACAATCAACAACTACAACCCTACGTCGATGCTATAAGAAGAGACGTGCTTGTGTCGAAAGTGTTCCCAATACTGTTGTATTGTTAGTTCCTTAACGACTTGATACCACAGGATACAGAGAGTAATTAATGTTATTATTATTACATTGTTAATATTCATGTATGTTCAATTAACTGATAGTTATGGAGATATAGTTCAATCCTAGGTGTCACTTACAAATACCATATCAAGAATGAAGAGATAAGAAACAGGATTAATACAGTAATTGGACCCCACGATGACCTGCTATCCACTGTCAAAAAACATAAACTCAAACTCTATGGCCAGATTACAAGGTTCTCAGCACTCGCAAAGACTTTCCTTCAGAGAAAGGTACCAAGAAGAATATTAGGAGGAAGACAGAGAAAGCGATGGGAAGACAACATCAAAGAATGTACAGGCCTGTCAGTGAATAAAATTCTATTAAAGGCAATAGATAGAGAGGAATGGAGAAAGACAGTTGACAGATCTTGCATGGTGCCCCAACGGTCATGCAGACTAATAATTGAATGTGAAGTTAAATGTGAATATCAAATGTCATTAAAGTCTTGTTTCATTATTTACTGTACCTGACTGTTATTGATTGGCTCACAGAATTTAACCTAAAAGGGAAAGAACACAAACCATTAAGATGGTAAGGAATCAAAGAGATTCCTAAGGCATCCTACATCTCATTTAATTGTAATCTCGCTAATAGTAATAACACAATACAGAATTGGCTTTTAAAATATATATTAAAAAGTAAGTTGGATTTTTTTAAAGATACTAATTGTAATTATTTCATTACTTTTTCAGATACTAAAATTCATTTTGTTGGAAATTCTAAAGTTGTTAAAGAACTATTTGATCCGTTAACACTGACATGCTCCATTCAGGTACATAATTTTAAACATCTATAAATAGAAAATATCTATATTATGTTAAATATAGAATTTAAATACTGCCAATGTACTAAAAGTAAGCCAATTTTGTTTAAACCATACGATTCAGAAGTGTGCAAACTGATTGTAATCTAAATAATCTATTTTCTGTTGATGTTTTTTTTTAAATTATAGCTTTTGGTAATAAATTTTGTGCTGTCGATTTTGATTAGTTTTTGAGTTTGTCTAATTTTCACTCCTAAGTTGGAAATCACGACCCACATTAATTTGGTTCAGTGGTACAGTAGAATGTAAGGACGTAGAAACTATCTGAAGCTTGTCGCCACGGTTAAATATCAGGAGTCTCTGACATTGTTTGAGAAGGAAAAGGTGGTTGGTCGTTGGTCTGGCCATAGGAAACATTTGTTAACTACTGTTGGCCATAGAAACTGATGGATCTTTACATAATATGGTTTATAGATTGTATACAGTTTTAAAAAATTATTTATATATCTTTTTTATAGCACATTTGGTCTTGTACTATGAAAGCGCATTTAAACTAATTAATTTTTATGTTCAGCCAATGTTTTAAAATAATAAATCGCTCTGTTATGACGAATACAAATATTTATTTAAAATTATGTCTTTGGTAGAACTCTATATACTTAGATTTGGTTAAAGGAATATAAACGTATGATAGTAGCTATTTATATTTAGTAAATATTTATATGTATGTATAGCTATATTTGCATCAATATATATATATACTACCAGATATATATATATATATATATATATATATATATATATATATTACAGGTTCCTAGGAACGATCGAAATGAAACTTCTACAGTTCAATCTATTTACATACTTCACGGTAATGTTTAAGAAGTTCCATTTATAATTGGTACTTAAGATGTTTGTTTAAAGACGAAAAGGGGAAAACTATGAATGGAGAATATAAATGAGATGAAATAGATAGATGGATTGATTGATTGATTGATTGATTGTTTAATAAGTTAGATAATTATATATGTATAAATATATATATATATATATATATATATGCATAAATATATATATCTATGTATATATATATATATCTATATATATATATATATATCAAAAGATAGATAGATATGCCTAGATAGATAGATAGATAGATAGATAGATAGATACATACATACATACATACATACATACATAATGTTATATTCTAATTTCTGTTCCCAGAGGCGAATGGGATTATTGCAACGATATCAAAAGATCAACCTGTTGTCACAACCAACCAAGATGTAAACCTTCTTGCAGTTCAAGGCGAACTCCACGACGATTCATCTCAAAACTCATATCTTCAAGTCACATGGACCAATCCAAAATTTTCAGAATCTGGGAAATATTTCTGTGGAGCTCATGCCAATAATGCACAAGGAAAAAAAGAACACTGGAATGAAATGTTAACGATTACAGTTGAAAGGTTACAATTTGATGATATAGTGAAAGTCATGTATGATATACAAAGACAAGTAGATAAAGACAAGAACAGGCTACAAACTTTTCATGAAAATCTTACAAACAACTTCATAATTTTAAACACAAATCTACAAAATATTGAAAACGCGAAAAGGGATGTAATCGCTAATCAAGAAAGCATCAATGTTATTAAAGATGAGTTACTCAGCAATAAACGAAATATAGTGAACAATAAGAAAGATATAAATGCTACCCAAGAAAGCATCAATGTTATTAAAGATGAGTTACTCAGCAATAAACAAAATATAGTTAACAATAAGAAAGATATAAATGCTACCCAAGAAAGCATCAATGTTATTAAAGATGAGTTACTCAGCAATAAACAAAATATAGTTAACAATAAGAAAGATATAAATACTACGCAAGAAAGCATTATTGGCATTCAGGAAGAATTACTTAGGAATCAACAAAATATAGTGAATAATAAGAAAGATATAAATACTACGCAAGAAAGCATTTTTGGCATTCAGGAAGAATTACTTAGGAATCAACAAAATATAGAGAACGTGAGAGAAGAGTTCAAATCGAAGCAAGATAGCATGAAAAGTATTCAAGATGAATTACTCAGCAATCTACATAATATGAATATATCCTCTATATGGAAGGTTTTATCAAATGTATCAACTGCTGTAATACTAATGAAGGATGACATTGACAAAGGTAAAGACATACTGACATATTTGTCAATAGACTTAAGTAATTACAAATGTTGTCCAGCAAAGGGAGCTTATCAAGAGGCAAAACAAACACTCTGAAGAGTGATACAGATTTAATTAAACTCAAATATTATGTCAAGATCACAATATACCTGCCAGCATTATGTGGGGCCTGAAGCAGCCTAGAGGATAGAGTTCGAATGTCAGAGTTAATTGATACTTTTGATCGGGTTTGACTAGAATCGAGTCGTATTTTCTAAACGCCGAGGGTCTAGAGCAGTAATGGACCTGCGGGATATTTTCAGTTTCCGACACTCGTGTCGCGGGCTACATGACCTAAATGATACAAAAACGAAATGAAAAAGAACTTTAAGAAACCCGTAGATCTAGTACTTACATTAATGAAGGAGAAATTCCAAGCATATTTTGTAATGGCTTCATTTCTCTACTTTCTCTCTCTCTCTCTCTCTCTCTCTCTCTCTCTCTCTCTCTCTCTCTCTCTCTCTCTCTCTCTCTCTCTCTCTCTCTGTATATATATATATATATATATATATGTAAATAGCAGAGCCGGACTTAACCATTGTGGGGCCCTATGCGAAACGGATTTCGCGGGGCCAAGTTTGGGTAGGGAAGCGGATAATAAGTGAAATTTAAGAGTCTGTGTTTGAAAATAAATTCGTCTATGCATTTATTTCATTTTTTACTACGTACAGAATTACTTTACGAGTCTTGCATGTAACAAAGTTATACAATTTATCATAATAATTCTGTTTCCTACATAGATTGCGCTCAATAGCAAGAATTACCAAATGTTTCTTTGAGAATTGTTGACCTCAAGTAATTCTTCATTAGTTTGAGGCGCAAGAAGCTTCTTTAACCAGATTACACAATGACGACTGACGCGTGTAATTGACGTTTTCCATAATGAATAACATCCCAAAATGACAATTTTTGTCTATATATTTCGTATATTTTAAGGACTTTTTCGTATATTTTTAATTGCGGGAGATTTCCAG
This sequence comes from Biomphalaria pfeifferi, assembly GCA_030265305.1. Lineage (NCBI taxonomy): Eukaryota > Metazoa > Mollusca > Gastropoda > Planorbidae > Biomphalaria > Biomphalaria pfeifferi. The sequence continues at coordinate 972,442 of JASAOG010000014.1, forward strand.
GTAAATCAACAGGAGGGCGCGGGAAATCTGTTTTAAGTTATAATTTGGTTTAATTTAATAATTTATAAACCTAAAATTAGCGCGGGTCCTGTGAAAGTGCGGGTCCTATGAAAGTGCGGGACCCAATGCGGTTGCATAGGTTGCAGTGGCCTAAGGCCGGCCCTGCAAAATATCGGCGTATGCTAAGACCTGGTTTCTTTATAAAACAAATATTTTAACTGCTTATTATTGTGTTAGAAAAACTAAAGTAAAGATCCGTTCACTTTAGATTCTAATAAACGCACAAATGTATAGGGTAATGGTAACAATCCATGAGAGAAAAAGTAAGATTTTTAACATATTTAATCAACTTTTTTTATATTTTCTACATAATGTCACGACGTTTTAGCGCTCGGACGGAACCCCTCTTCGAGGGCCGGATGTAGCACGCAGGCCATATTTTGGGCATCACTGGTCTAGAGGTTTCTGGGTGATTTCTCCAAAATATCATCTTCTCCCCCGCTTCAAACGTACACAAATGAAAGTGGTGAAAAAAAGATGGACAGGTTTTTGGGGTTTTTGACTGTTGTCAGACTAGTATTGACTTATGTGTATGTGTTTGTGTTTCTGTAAGATTTTATATATAAAGAAAAAATGTATAGATAAAAATACAGTTTACCTTTAATAGTCCTACACATTTTGACCTGACATTCTCGGTAATCCGACGCGGTTCCGTTTCGTTGACAATGTATGCCTCAGCTAAACATACGCGTTTCGACACGCAAAATTCTTGTGCTTCTTGCTGTGCTAAGTAGGTGATGGATAGGACCAGGATCAAACTCACACTCCCTTATGGCAATGAACGACCTCATGGGCGTAGCCAGAGGGGGGTTCTTGGGGTTCATACCCCCCCCCGAAATGAAATCCCCCCACAGGGGGGGGGAGGAATTAAGTGACTTTTGCTTTCATTTTGTTTATTTTAGGTGAGATTTTAATACTAAATCTTCACTTACCACAGCACAGCCGAGGGGGTTTGAGTTTAAAACCCCCTACCAGAGGTTTTTGCAGTTAAATCCCCCTCTTCTATAAAACAAAAAAAAAATGCAAACGACAATCCCCAAATTCCAAGAGCACAGTTAAGGAAGATTTTGATTTTAAAACCCCCTCCAAAATTTACGATAAACCCCCTCTTCAATATAAAAAAAGCAAATTACACTTCAAAATTCTATGAGCGTAGCCAAAAGGGTTTTGAATTTAACCCCCCCCCCCCTCCAGTTGGAGTTTGAATCTAAAAAGTACATCTTTAATATAAAAAAAACAACAAATTACACACTATAAAATCCATGAGCGTAGCCAAATGGGTTTTGAGTTGATGGCTTTTTCTTTAAAGTTTAAAACCCCTCCAGATGGTTTTGAGTTTAAAAATCCCATACAGAGCGTTTAGAGTTGATAACCTCTCTCTTCAATATTATTTTAAAGCAAACTACAGTCACCAAATTCTATGATCGTAGCTAAATGGGGTTTTGAATTAAAAAAACATCACAAAAAAAAAATTCCAGATTTTTTTGGGTATAAAACCCCTCAACAGATGATTTGACGAAAAAACTTTCCTTTTCAATATAAAATCTAAAGCGAAATACAGGCATGTAATTCCAAGAGCGTAGTCAAGAAAGGTTAGAAATTTCTACCAGTGGCTTGGGCTCCATTAATAAAGTGTGAATAGTCTTCTGCCGAAATTGTAAAACATTAAATGTGGCTCAACAAAAATTGCTAAGACAGATTTTAGGAGTCAGTCATGGAGATCGGGTCTAAATCAAATAAATCATATGCCGAACTGTGAGTCGAATCCTTAGTAAGGTTGTGACAGAGCGTCGTATGAGGTTTTGCGAGACATGTTCTCGGACAAAATAAATTACGCAAAATAAGAGTTGCGGAAACAGCTTGCCGGAAAATGCGCCGAACGGCGAGAGAGGTTCTAAGTCAGTAAGAATAGCACATTAGGTTTTTTAAAATAAAACTTTTTAATAGCAAGATAATGCACTGTAGATATCTCAGAATATGCATTTTGTTGGCTTTTAATACCAGAAATAGTGCTCGGCCTTGCTGGGAAGGGCGGGGAGTCTGCAATAAACAATAATCGTCTTCCGAAAGGGTCAGAATGTAATAAAGATTAATTATGTAGACACACACACATATATTTTTTTTCCGCGGGGGGGGGGGGGCGGGGGGAATCCCCTCCAAACCGCCCCCCTTTCCAAACGACCTTATGACATTATGAAACATTAAGAGAAAACAGAAAATTGGAATCTATTGAAACCACACAAAGAGAAAAAAACATTAATTCGAGCTAATATCCCATTTTTAGGAAGTGTATTGCATTATTTTTACATATTAAGTATCAAAGTAGAATTTAGGAGTTTTTATGTTTGTGTGTAGGTCTATGTATGTATGTATGTATGTATGTATGTATGTATGTATGTATGTATGTATGTATGTATGTATGCATGTATGTATGTATGTATGTATGTATGTATGTATGTTTGTATATATGTATGTATGTATGTATGTATGTATGTATGTATGTATGTATGTATGTATGTATGTTACGCATAGATATCAAAACCGTTTGACCAATTTTTATAAAACTTGGTATAATGTTTGTTTGATCATGGCAGAGACCGTGGTGCATGTTTAATGTCCTTCCCAGAAATGGAAGGCCCTAAAATAAACCAAAAAAAATCTAAATGAATCTTTATTAAAGTACGAAACATACATACAACATTTTCGATTTCAAAGTATTTTAAATTTTATATCTGCCAAACACTTTTTGGGGCAAAATATAAAAAAAAAATGACAAAGAACGTCCAAAAATTCCACTCGAATAAATCAATTATACCCAAACAAAGGCCTGCAGGTCGCGGGTCATACTCGGCTCGTTTATTTATAAATGAATCAATTTTACTACTTGGTCTAATACTGGCGTCAGCAACCTGCGACTCGCGAGCCACATGCGGCTATTTGGATGTTAAGCTGCAGCTTATTAGTTCAATTCGCGAATATTATTTATTTTATCATTAAAAACAATAAATTCTGATTCGATAACGAGGATAAAGCACCGATTCTATCTCTTAGCCACTTGTAATTGCTATTTCAGCGCACCCCTCTCCCATGTCTTGAAATGTAAGACACTCAACTTTCCTCTGTCTAATCGCTTAATATAGATAAGTCTTGCGACATAAAAGACACTGATCGAGTTGCCCTTGTTTATGTCAGGAGGGTTTTTTTCCGGGCTTATCTAGGGTATGATGTACGGGCCCGGGCTTCCGCTTCTGAACAGTGTAAACCGAGAACAAGGAATACTCGCATTTTGAACCACAAACTCAATATAACAACAAATAAACGTTATCCAAGGTAACTGTTACTGATTAAACAACAATTGTCAACTTGAACAATATTTAACCATTAAAGTGCTGAGCTACTTTACAATGAGTGCATACAAAATGGAATTACAATGCTGATATTTATTGGGTTAAGAAGCACACGCGTTTTAAGAGTTAATAATACGTAATTGCAATTTATTAAAACATTAACATGTATATCAATATCATTGTGGTTAGCAGTCCATTAATAAATATTCAAATAGTAATAACGCACCTTCCACAAGCACACTCCATCTCGGCGCCCAACAGAACATCAACTTCATACACCTCCAACAACGATAGCTAACGATACGGCTCCAAGGGTGAAGAAACAAACACTCTTTCCCATAGCTCCAAGCCTAACACCCTGAAACGAAAAGAAAATCTAGATCTAGCGATCCCGCTACAACAAAGAACTTTTCAATAGTGACATCCATACCGAAAGATCAGCCTCCTTAAAAAGACTATGTACTTAAGTACCGTTACAACGGCGAAATAGGAAACCAGCTAACCAGCCAACAACAGAAGCTCTCTCTCTTGCGGGAACTAAGGATGACGTAAACACACACACACAATATTCTAGACAACAAAACGCACTTAAAAGAAACTACTTCCTATACGCTAAAACATACATATTAAATACAAAGAAAACCTCACGCGCGCATGGCAGCTAATGTCGTGCAAAAAGTAAAGGGGCAACAATGATCCTTTGGCTCAAAATAAACCATGAAATTCTTACCTTTCACTTAATAATACACCAAGAAGCGCTTTGTGTCTAAGCATTTCCTTCATGAATTGGTAAGAAATATTTTTAACATTATCTCGTCAAAAGCATTCTAACATTCGTCAGCTTAAATAATTCTTAAACGAAATAGAGACTTAGTATTCCTACCTCCTTCTTCCAAATAAAGTGTGATGGCTTTCCAAAGTAAAGGCGTTGAAACGTTTAGCTTTTGCTTGAATTAAAAAAGAGACATTTCTAAATGAAAAAGGCATCAATCACCCTGAAATAGAGAAGGACAAATGGTTACATTTTACTTAATGATGGTGAAATTAAATGAGCTGAATCTAAAACTGCAACGAATGGAAAACCCAGCCTATGATAGAGAAATCGGTTTTGAAGAAAAATTAATTCTTTTTGCAGAATATATTCAGAGCGGTCAATTACTTTTTTTTTCAATTTGTAAAGCAATATTGCGATGAAACCAGTGGAACTGTTGACATGAATGACTTCAGCACAGTTATAAAGAAAAAATAAAGATGAATTGTCTGATATATTTAAGCAATCAAAACCAGGAAAACGATTGTAACATTTGTACAGAATCCTGTCAACACAACGAAATCTACATTGAGCCATTTGGAACTAATTCTGCATCTCGAGACATGCAATTGATCGAATTTAAAATTAAAACTTTGTGGAGTAGAAAATTTACAGAAATGAACATTAAGTTAAAAGTGTTGGAGGTCCAGAAGTGTATGTCACGCAACAAAGAATGGGCAGCTTTCATAAAAATGCTGCAAGATGAAGCTCTTATATTCCAGGCATGAAATAGTCTTCTACATTACTACAGTCAGGTGAAAAATTTGGCATTTAGAAGGCTATCTTCGGATAGGTAAATATATGTGGCTCTTTAAACATGTTGAAATCGTGTAAATTGTAAATACTTAGCTCTTCCGACTGAAAAGGTAAGAGAATATCTTATTACTGTGCACCACAAATGTGATTGTGTATAATTGTTTGCACTCGAAGATAAGCCTTATTAAATATAATTGTCTTTGACATATATGGATGAAACTTTGAAGTATAGCTAGACTTTGGTAAAAGTACGTTCTCGATAATCCAACATCACTCCAGTTAAATAACAGTCGGACTATTTAGAGTCAACTGTATGTGCTAACATTATTTTTCTAAATTAAAAAAAAACAATTTGTTTTACTCTTCAGGAAAGACAGAAATCGAACAAAAAAAATCTTCAATAACCAAGCTTCAACCTCGGTCCTGTCGTGAGGTCAACAGTACAGAAGATCGAGTGTTCGTAACCTTAGCATCCGGGTTAAAGGTCATGTGTGACACCAAGACAAACGGTGGTGGATGGATCATGTTTCAGAGAAGAATCATCGGAAGTGTAGATTTCTATAGAGGCTGGAAGGAGTATCGTGACGGCTTTGGAGATTACAACATTGGTGAATTTTATCTGGGAAATGAAAATATTTATATGTTAACATCTACTGGGCAGTATGATTTAAGAATTGATTTGAAATATAAGAACAATGCATTTTTCGCGCAATATTCAGGTTTTAAAATATTGAGTGAAAAAGAGAAATATAAATTAAACATAGGAGCCTATTCAGGAAATGCTGGTGATAGTTTTTCAAGTCACAATAACTCATTCTTTAGCACTTTCGATAGAGATAACGACGAGCAAAGTTTTAACTGTGCAGTAGACTTCACAGGAGCCTGGTGGTACCAGAGTGCATGCCATAACTGTAACTTAAACGGTAAATGGGGAAGTTCTGATCATGGCAAAGGTGTTAACTGGCATGACATAAGTAGGTATAATTCAAGTCTTTCCTTTACTGAGATGAAAATAAGAGAAATAGAATAAGATAAGAAGCGTACTCAAAATGTTATACTTTATATTTTCTTCTCAATGTTCGAGGACACATAGTAGGCTAGTCTAAATTTTGACTTTTTTTTTAGTTCAAAGCAAATTTAAAAAAAATAAATAAGTATGACATTAAATGTTGAAGTGATATTAAACGTTTGTTGTTTTACTTGCTCTTAATCTGTTGATTTCTGTGAACTAGTTTGAATTCATTTTGATAAAACAGCTTTCGGATATAGAGACTTTGATCTAAACCCAGCATAGCATAAAAATATGAATATCTATACTGGCACAATCTGTTGATTTCTGTGAACTAGTTTGAATTCTTTATTATAAAACAGCTTTTGGATAAAGAAAGTTTGGTCTAAACTCTAAAACCAGCATACCATAAAAAAAGAAATAACTTTACTAGCACATTTGACATTTTCTAAGGGAGAAAAATTAAACCTAACATATTGTTATAAACCTGGTGGTGGCACAAATGGGGGTAGTGGTGTGTGTGAAGTCAGCCGACGCAAATCGCCCCAGGCCAGCGCTAGACGAGCGGTCAACCGTGACGAGTTACAACGGTCGGCCGAGACGAGTGTCAACATGATGGTTCGGGAAGGATCGACGTCGTGAACAGAGCTCAGAATCGTCACGAGAGTTGTAGTCATCTGACCACCTAGAAACGTCGAGAGGCGTTCTGTCCGGTTCTAGAAGGACAGTAGGAACCCTATATAAGAGCGGAGGTGTCGCAGTCAAGACGGTCGAGAAAAGGGGCTCAATACAGCGTGGTTGCCCGGTTCACTACAGTCCGGTCGACTACAGCACAGTTCAGCAGTGTGGTTCTGTACGGAGCATTACGACGGTTCAGTGCGGAGTACTGTCAAGTACAGTTGAGACGAACGGCGTCTTGATCTTGGTCTGCGATCGAGACCGACACAACGAGTTTAGTGTGTGAAGTCAGTCCTGAACTGTTGAACCCAGTGCAAGCCCGGAACGAGACGGAGAGGCCAGTGCAAGAGTTGATACGGCTGTACGGCTATTAACGGGAGAGATATTTGTACGGTGTACGTGCTGCAAATTGTACAGCATTGGCTGTTATTTATTCAACTATTAAAGTGTTACGTTACTTTGGAGCCCTGAGTTGTCAAGTTCTTTAAGTTGTTGGTGTATGGTGCAGTTTGCAGAGAGCCTGGATAGTGAGATTCGTAACAATATACATTATTTTATTTATGTCATCTAAAAATTTAAGCACAGCGGTTTAAAATATTTATTGACAGGCGTAAACAACATTACAAAAATATAAATGGGATTAAAAAAATATATACCTTAATGGAAAAAAAACAGTTTAAATATGGAACATATATCCTAAGACTGAAGGAATAATTTGTTACACATTTAGTTAGTAATTTTAGTTTATTAAAGGTGCACCATAATTGACAGACTTTGAACGCGACTAGTGACGTTATGATTTAGAGGCTACCTAGAGACATAAAGTAGTTGGTGATAGGATTTCTTAAGAATAATACGTATTTTATCGACATAGACTCGACTGTAGCCTTTTGAGTATTAAACAAAATCTGAATTGTCTAGTAGTTTGGACTTAGTTTCTGCACTTCTTACTTTTGTGTGAGTCTATATTCTTGGCAGTTAGTAACACTGAAATACACCCGCACATAAAACCCAGAAATCTCCAGAGTAATCTGTCGAAGTCAGACTGGCATCACTAACTACAAGACAGATAAGCACATCACAAAACTCCTTTTTTTGCTATATTAATTACCACTAATTCTTTTATAATTTAGTGACTTTTTGTTTGATTTATGTATTGTTATGACTATGAATAATTATGCAAATCAATTTTATGAATAATTATGTAACATTTTAACTCTATCCAAGACTTGAAATGGGAGAGAAAAAAGTGTAAAATGTAAAAAGGGAAATAACTTAATCTTTATCCACATCTCTACAAAAAGAAGGATTCATTCCCATTTATGCGATACTAAACACAATAATTAGCTAACGATATTTACAAAACTTAATTTAATTGGTTTATTGCACTTTTTGATGATTGTTTTGTCAGGTAAATAAATAGTTGTGTACAGTTTCAACTTCATTCGAGAATGGCTGTTGGAGAACAAGTACCACGGGGAAATAAGATCTTTAACGATCTTTGTGGGTGATGCCAGACTATTTCACGGTCCAATGTTCTTGAGGTTCTTTATATAATTGACGATGATCTTCAAGGTGGAGAACTTAACTGTCACTGTCTCTTGTTAGTTGATCTTTGCCGAATCGTCTGGGATGCTGAAATCTAATAACCGTGATGCACAGGATTTTCTATAAGAAGTCTATCTCTAGATCTAAATGCTACCTACTTGATTGAAAAAGTGAAGATCCTTTAATTCAAATACAGAACTTTAATTCAGAGCTTGAAATCATAAAACGTATAATAGAGCATTTATAATGGTGAACAGTATCAAATATAAAACATTTAAATTAACTACTATTTAGTATAAGTAACTACTAGATTTAGTATAAGTATCTACTAGATTTAGTATAAGTATCTACTAGATTTAGTATAAGTAACTACTAGATTTAGTATAAGTAACTACTACATTTAGTATAAGTAACTACTACATTTAGTATAAGTAACTATTAGATTTAGTATAAGTAACTACTATATTTAGTATAAGTAACTACTAGATTTAGTATAAGTAACTGCTAGATTTAGTATAAGTAACCACTAGATTTAGTATAAGTAGCTACTAGACTTAGTATAAGTAACTACTAGATTTAGTATAAGTAACTACTAGATTTAGTATAAGTAACTAGTAGATTAAGTATAAGTAACTAGTAGATTAAGTATAAGTACAAAACTGTTCTAACTCTCAAGTTTTACATCTTGACTGAAGTTTCTAGATCCCCGTCTTTGTTCCCCCTTTCAGCCGTAGAGGCTAAACCAATCAATCTAAAGTTTCTTGTCACGTGACAATCACGTTAATCGTCTGATTTGCAAATGTCACTTTCGTGATAGAAAAAAAACCTCAGCTACCTTGACCAGACTTTAATATTGAATATTTTTAATTTAATAAATACTTGACATAATACGTGACAGTAGGTAGTAAGTAAAAATAGCGGGGCGCAAAAAAATTGAAACAAATGTGTTTATATCAAATATGTTACAATAAGTGTCACCGTACATTCTATTATACATATTATGCATAATAAGTCCAACGATTTTGAATAATCTTTATATAGGCTAATTAGAAAGTGACAACTTTTTTGTGAAAACAGCTGACCACTCAGTGCGCTGAACGGCTGGAGAGGATCTAGGGCAGTACGAGTAGCACAATAGGTTTTTAAAATAAAACTTTTTAATAACAGGGTAATGCACTGTAGATACCTCATAATATGCATTTTTGTTGGCTTTCAATACCGGAAACAGTGCTTGGCGGTGCGGGGGGGAGGGGAGAAAAATCCCCCCAAACCCCCCTCCACACACGAAAACAAATCCTGGCTACGCTCATGCCATCAATATTATTGGTATGTTTAACTGTGATCGTGGAGGAGTCATTATTGCTATAATACGCTCAAGGTGTCAAATGATCTATATTGGAAATGCTGACAGGACCTTAAAAACATGACTCCAAGAACACATTTTGCAACTAAGCCCGTCTCTATTAATTTCAATAACACACATCATAAGGGTACCACTGATCTCCTCGTCACTGCTATACAACAAAGCAATGACACAAACACCCGTCTGCAGACCGATTGAAAACAAACGTATTTACATGTTCGGCACACTCCAACACCACGGGATAAACACCCAAGACACTTTCATTTAAAATGAGATTTGGGACTAACACTCCACCCTTTTCCCATTTGTCTTTGTGGGGATCACCTTCCCATGAGAGTTTCCTCGCTTTTACACCAGCGCACCTTTTCTGCTTCGATAGAGCACAACACCGGATAGATACGTTAACTTAGGCCTTTTTTTGTGTTGCTTTCCTATCTTGTCTTATAAGATACAGACGTTACTTCAAAATTGAAGATGATATGGTGCTACTCGTGTCTATAGGTCAATCATAAATTCTACCAAGTCATTGGATTTCCTGGCTGGCTCAGGCAGCCCATTCCATGCTCTTGTAGCACTAAGAAAGTGGGAACATTTGTACAAATTTGTCTTACCATATGGAACGAGGATTGTGCCCATATCTTTTTGTCTTTCTGATTAATTTATTAGATTTTGGTTCAGTGTTTTATGTATAATTGCTACTTTACTTTTGAGTCTTCTGTCCTGAAGGCTTTCCAAATTTAGTGATTCTACTAAAGGTGTTACTCTAATCAAATGTAAATATTCATTTGTTATGAGTCTTACAGCACAACTCTGTGTCTGTTCCGGTTTCTTAATGTTTTCTTGAGTTGAGGGGTCCCAAACAGGGGATGCATATTCTATTATTGGCCTAACCATGGTTTAATAACGTTTTAGTTTTATGTTCTTATTTGATTTATAGAAATTTCCTCTAATTATCCTAATGCTTTGTTTGATTTTTTGCTAGTTTCATCAATATGGGGATTTATTTAATATAACACGTAGGTATTTTGCGTTTTTAACCTGTGTTACTGGTTTACAATGAAAAAGATAAGTGAAATTTATTTGTTGTAGTTTTTATTGTTACCATAAAGAACTGGTATTTGTTCTCAATGTAAAGACATGCTTCAGTTTTATTTCCATTTCTGTAATTCAACTAATTTTCGTTGTAAAATGTCTCTATGTTGTGTTGTTTTTCTTGTTTTAAACATTATATGCTATATATTATTATGCTATCGGCTGCAGATAATCTGATTTTGCTCCAGAACTGATGCGATTAAGAATATTATTTAAAAAGTAGTGGAAATAAGACTGTTCATTGAAGTACACCTGCATTTACCGTTAGTGATGTTGATTTCAAGTTTATTATTAATACAATTTTGTTATCTCCATATTCAGAAAATCCTAAATCGCGTTTCTTTCATTTATTACGAAACCAGTATTTGTTTATTTTGTTTAACGGGTATTTAGTTGGGAAGAATCTATCTGTTTTTTTTTTTCAGAAACATATTATATAAACTAGTGAAATGACTAAATATTTGGAAATATTGTGGGAAACGTGGTCGAGAGGCCAAATGCGATTGAACTTGGCTTGGCTATCTATAAGGGGGCTCGAGGTTCGAGCTGTTTACTGATCGCCTAAAGGCAGCACGGAAAACCAACTCCTAGATACCCCCTCCCCTACACTGGTCCACAAATGAGATTGGACCAAAAGCGCTCTGAGCATGCTATAAGCATGAAAGTAGCGCTATATAAAAGCTATAATAATAATAATATTTATATTGTAAGTTTTTCGTCATAAAATAAAAACAAAATATATAACTTATTTTATAACATTTTCTTATCTTTCTATCTTTCTTTTTTTTTGGGACGTGGTGGCTAGGTGGTTAATTGCTTTGCTTCTGAACCTGGAGTATTTGGTTCCAATCTCATTAAAAATAGGGATTTTTATATTTTGGATTCTTAGTAGCCCTGGAGTCCACCCAACTCTAATGGGAGCCTGACCAGTTGAAAAATGTAAAGGCAGTTGGTCGTTGTGCTGGCCACATGACACCCTGCTCGTAAACCATTGGCCAAAGAAACAGATTATCTTAACATAATGGCCCCTATAGATCGCAAGGTCTGAAAAGGGGATCTTACTTTTCTTTTCTAGTTCCATTTTAAATATTTTTTTAAAGAATTCCCCAATTATTTATTTTTTTTGTACTTGTAAATTAAATTCGTAACTGAAGCAAATATTGGCTTCTTTTCTAGCATTGAATCACATGTTTGGGAATATAAAATTAGAGAAAGTACGGAAATGAATGAGGCTTAGAAATCATAAATAAAAACAATTTAAGCGACAAAGTTTATTTCAACAGGCTAATTATTACAAAAATGTTTAGTGTAAACAACGCAATAATTTCGTTTTATCTTCTAACGCCAGATTACTTTTCATGATACCTTCAAAGTTCTATTTCTTTCCTGTATCCTGAATCCTCCTATGTAATCAGTTAAACTTGATAGTCTAGCTCTAGTATCTTAGTGCCGAGACACAAGTTCAGTCAGTATTGCAGCGTTTCTCATAATAGAGGAGCTTGACAGGGGCAGAGAAGGGATGCGGGTGAGAAGGCGTTTTTTTTTTTTTCAAGGGGTTCCATTTTTTAAATTTTATTTCTGTGTTATATTTTGTGATTGAGTATTAGCCAATTAAAGTAGAAATAATTTCTAATGTCCGTCGTATTATTCTATTGGCCCATGCTACCCTAATCCTTGTGTGTCCTAATGTGACTTTATTTTCTTTCTACAGAACTTATATAAAATAATTCTGTCTGTCTGATAAAAGTTTGCAAACGTTATTTCTCCCATACTAATTCCAGGGATAAGTTAAAACTTTGCACAATTATGCATTGGCAACATGGCATAGACAATCAAGAATCAATAGATAAATTAATCAAATAATCAATTCATTACTAGATAATTAACTATTGTAAAAAAAAAAGCAAGCTAAAAATATGTGGCCATATTACAAGGTCTTCGGGGCTCACAAAGACCTTCATTCAAGGAACAGTACCAGGAAAAAGAATAAGAGGCAGACAGAAAATGATGCGAAGACAGCTAAAAAGAATGGACGGGCCCGCCATTGACAGAGATTCTAACTAAGGCAAAAGACAGAGAGGAATGGAGAAAGACGGTCGACAAATCTATATGTTGCTCCAACGGTCTAACGGAGCAAAGAATTTGTAAAGCGTACATTTACACGGCGCTAAATGTATCAAAAATAAAATAAATTATTTCTGCGTAATTTATTCAGGTCGAGTGTTTAGCTTCTTTTTACTTTTAACGTAAATCACGTTCGTTCTTCTGTCAGAGAGAAAAAACAGCACGAAATGTATTGGAGACGCCAGGAGAATTCATTTCTGAAGCTCAAAATCCGGAAAATGCGAAGCTCCTTGAGCCGTCATACTCATATCTGGGTGAGATTTCAGAGTTTTGCTAGACCACAGGTTTTAAGCTTAGACATACGTCTTTCTGCGCCGTTCGATACATAAGTCGGCAAGCCTGTCCACAGCGATCGTCATAGGCGTCTTCCACAGCCTCTTCTCAACTGATTTTAGGTCTTATATAAAACGTCACCCATTTTACTCAAGCGACGAGTGCTTATCCGAGAAAGGACTTCTCTATTGATTATATGTTCTCGATATGTTATTCCTAGGAATCGATCTACCATCACTACTTAGCCACATTTAGTCTCTTTTCAACCTTTATGGATGACTTCAACGCCTCGTAAGCGTAGGTGGCTTTTAGGACGATGATTGTATTTAGGAGGCGAATCGTGTTTTCCAAGCTCATTGGTTTGTTTGTACATATAATCTCTAGTGATATGATTACAACACAAACACAAATATTAGTCTTGGATTTTAGGTAATCTAAATCTCGCCTAAAGTCATTACTAGACATTACTCGACAAGATTCGATGACGTCACTTATGTCGCCTTTTTGCACCGAAACCACCAGGTCGTATGGTTGTCCCAAGTCACTAGACAGAGCGGTGTATGTACATGTGAACGGTTCATTCCGGCTGGTGAGAGGGAGCTCTTGTTCGCTTCAAATGGCCTCAGGGTTCCAAGTGCGATGCAAAACTCTACAGGTGTAGTTCAAATGGTTGTCTCAAGAACCGTCGCCTTCACAAACAAAAGGAATCTCTTCCAGCGACAGGAATGACAATTCAACTATTTCCTAGATAATATCATGACTAGATAATCCATACAAAGTACCTACATAGTTGCTCAATTTGCTGGCCTGTCCACTGGCTAGGTATCGTTTCATAACTTTAGGCGGATCCAGGTTGTAACTTAAGACGTGATTCGTTTCACTTAGCCAGGACATCTACTCTTTTATGATTTAAAAAGTTTCTCCATGTCCATAGTGCGCTGGTGAGCGCCATAAGCGACCGTGGAGGGGTAAAGTTATTACAATAATATGAATATGCATATATGCAAAAACAAATTAATAAAAGGAAATTTTGTGTTATAAACATTTCTTTACTTTTTTTCCCACGGGGCACATGATCTGCCTTAAGGCTGGGATTTATAATTTCTGGATCGTCGGGCACCTCAGAGTCCACCCAGCTCTATTGTGTACCTAATATTAGTTGGGGAAAAGTAAAGGCGGTTTGTCGTTGTTGTGGCCACATGACACCCTCGTTAACCGTAGGTCACAGAAACAGATGACCTTTACATCATCTGCCCCATAGGTTTGAATGGGGATCTGAATTATATTTTTTTCTTTTCATTTTTAGAACCCTCCAGAATGTAATATGGTTGCTTACATCGATCTCCCAACTGCTGACAGAGGCTCAATGTGTTCGAAATTCCACGGGCTTAGAAAGAGTCCACATAAAAATGTTTGAGAAACGCTGCTATATTGTTTTGTAAACTCGTCTCATGTTTTAACATTATCGTTGCCCATGATCACACTGACATCCTTGTCAAGCCTTACCAGACTGCGATGCCACTATATTGTACAGGATTTTGACTAGAAGGTGATATAGCTATGATGATAAGAGGGTAATTAGTTGAATAAGACCCTAGAGTTATCACTCAACTTTTCACCATATAAACGGGTATTCTCTCCCTTGTTTTCACTAGCACCACAATGGCCTTAGTTCTACATCTCTTGGTCTGTGTGCCTTTAATTTCTTTGTCTACGTCAGGTAACGTGTTTGGTTTTAAATTTACATTTGTATATATTTAAATGTATTTATTTCTCATGAGCTTCCAATACCTTGGTCATAAGTCCTTAGTCACTAGTGCAGGGGTCGGCAACCTTCTGAGTCGGAAGAGCCAAAAAGTACAATTTACACAATTTTAAAGAGCCACAAAAGTTTTTTCTCGCCTGCCAACTATAAATAGTACTCACACGATGTATTCTTCAATAAAAAACAATCGAACAAGTAAATGGGAGCGATGGCTTTGCAAGGTTTTAGAAAGTTTGGAGACATTTGGCTCATAGCTTGTTTTTAGTTGGAAACACGACTCTCTAAATGTTCATTGGTTAGCTGTTTTCATACTTCTTATTTAATGCTATTCCTGCCAGAGAACTCTTGTTCGCACGACTATGTCAATCCAAAGATAAGTCAGCATTCCCAATGCCCAATTCTTCACCACACTTTATAGAAATCTGGAAGAGTATTTCATGCGCAGAATCAACTCGTGGCATTCCTTTTAAAGCTCTCCATTTTTGTTGCGTTACGTACCTACAATTCTGGACCTCCAACACTTCCAACTTGCTTTTCAACTCTGTAAATTTTCTACCGCACAAAGCTTTACTTTTTAAATCGAGCAATTGCATTTGATCCAGCAAAAATTCCATATAGTTTATGAAAATTTCGTTACCATTTGTGTTGAGATAGTTCACCAGGAATGCTTGAATGGTTTTGTTGGTTTTGAACTGCTCACATCTGTCAAGAAATTCATCTTTGATTTTTTTATAACTGTGCTAAAGTAATTCGTGTCAAATGTTGCACTGATTTTATCGCGATACTGTTTTAGTCATTGAAAATGAAGTAACTTACCGCTCTGAATATCTTCTGTAAAAAAAAATTTTCTTCAAAACAAACCAATTTCTTCTACCAAAGCATAGGCTATGTCTCCCTTTCCTTGCAGTTTTAGATTTAGCTTATTGAACTTTTCTGTTATATCCACCATAAAGTAAACTTTTTGCAACTATTTGTCGTTCTCTAATTTAAGGTGGTTAATGACTTTTTCATTTAGAAATGTATTTATTTCATTCAAGCACAAAGCAAAACGTTTCAACCTTTGGAAAGCCCTCGCACTTAATTGGAAGAAGGAGGTCTGAATACCGAGTCTCCATTTCCTTTAAAAAGTCTTTAAACTGACGATGGTAGAAGGCTTTTGACAAGATGCTGTTAACAATTTTGATTACCAAATTTATGACCTTAACTATTTCTGTAGAAATTGTTTTGGGCGCAAAGCGCTACTAGGTGTACGATGTAGTGAAATGTAAGAATTCCATGGTAAAGGAATCGTTGTTGTCCCTTTTTTTTCCTGTCATACTTCTGGCTCCATCAGTTGCTTTTGAAATGATTTTATTTAAATCGATCTTATTGTCTTCAAGGTATTTTTGCACAGCATTCTATCTACGCCTCTAGTTTGTCATGAGAGCGGTAGCAATCCTAGAAGTTCTTCTTTTGGACCTTCGGAAGACATATTCCTGACAGAAAGGGCAACGTGTTCCCTGTGCATATGTCGCAAGGCTCATTCACAGCAAGTGATAAGACAGAAGCTGAATATCTTCCACCTGCGAATATGTTACATTTGAAGACATTTTAGCTATTCTATCTTGCACTGTTTTAGCGAATAGTGTCAAATCTTTTTTTTTTCAAGATTTATGGTTGGTTTTTCAAATCACGAAACAGTTGTTCAGATGCATGCAGGAAGCAGTCTTGACATACCATTTGTAAATGGGTTGCCTTTTTGTGCGATTTCCAGTGGTACCGCAAAGTCTACCAGATTAGCGTTACTCAAAGATTGCTTCTAACTTTGAGAAGATAATCCATTCTAAGTACTCCTAACTTTGAGAAGATGATCCCTTCTAAGTACTTCTAACTTTGAGAAGATGATCCCTTCTAAGTACTTCTAACTTTGAGAAGATGATCCCTTCTAAGTGCTTCTAACTTTGAGAAGATGATCCCTTCTAAGTACTTCTAACTTTGAGAAGATGATCCCTTCTAAGTACTTCTAACTTTGAGAAGATGATCCCTTCTAAGTACTTCTAACTTTGAGAAGATAATCCCTTCTAAGTGCTTCTAACTTTGAGAAGATATCCCTTCTAAGTACTTTTAACTCATTTATTTAAAACAACACACTCTACGTCACAGCCAAATCGAGTGGTGAAAATGCCAATTTGTCTTGCGTCGAAAGAGAAATAAAACCTACTTAAAAACATCCGACGACTGAGTCATTCGAGAGCTTCCGACGGACTGACGACAGTGACGACGCGTGTCAAGGGCAAAGGGTATGGTGAAAAGCGAGTAGAAGTGGCTGAGAAATAGAATCGGTGCCTAAAAGCTAGTTAAGCATTTCAGAACTATTTAAATAAATGTTTCGATAAAGTAGTTAATATTTTCTAATGGAACTAAAGAGCCGCAGCTTCACAGCCAAAGAGCCGCAGCTTCACAGCCAAAGAGCCGCAGCTTCATAGCCAAAGAGCCGCATGTGGCTAGCGAGTCGCAGGTTGCCGACCCCGGCACTAGTGGAAACAGAGTGAGAGTGTCATTGAGAGAGAGAGAGAGAGAGAGAGAGAGAGAGAGAGAGAGAGAGAGAGTCTGTTAACGTTTTTTTTTTTCAAGTAATTGTTAATGCTTCCGCACGGTGTTGATTCTTGAAATATAACTAGTGTAGATCTACGTCTGACTGGAAGGAACACTGAACTCGAACTACTTCAGTAACACCGGCGAAAGGCCGAAACAATCAAAATATGTAGTCGACGCTGATGTTGTTCCACAAATATATTTAATAATCAAGAACGGAATCGTCCGATGTCAGCAATGTCCGTAAACCCGTATATCTATTGTACTGCTCTACACGAAGCGTCTTCCTTGTAGCGTCACTTAGAGCGTTCTTGTTTTTTAACTAACTTTACGTCATCGTCGCTAAGTAAAACTTTACCCTATTCCCGAAAAAAATAACTCATTCCTAATCATGTCATAACATAATGTATTGTTGTAACTCTTGTGTAGGCACTCAACACAGTTTAACAGGAAATAAAGACAGGTGTTTATTCACTAGGACAAACACATACCATCCTTCAACTTCCTCAGAGTCTTGCTACTAATTGACCAGTCCTTTAGACAGCAACCCGAATGTGGACCAACGACAGCCTTACCCGCTTCGCTCCAGGTCCCTTCTACAACCTTCAGGCAGCACAAAAGCTGGCTTCTTAGTTTCCAAACATTCAGACTCTTCACAATCCGTGGTGCACTGTTATTCTCTCCTAGTGTCTTCCTGTTTACGTTCTACAATGCGCTAGTGCACATCTAGAGCACTGGTGCAAGGCAGGGTTTTAAATGTATTAATATCTTCTCCTTGTAACCACATTTAGACGTGTTATCTAAATTGTTACTATGTTTAAAAGTATCTTTAGTTTATAGATTTGGAAGTACTAGGCATTTAATTTTATAGAAACGTTACTTAGACCACGGACATAACTATTATACCTAATCACTGGACTTCCAAATCTTATCACAGTAAAATGTAGTCATTGTAGAGGCACGCTATTCTTATCATTAGTTATTAGTTCCGATAGTATTAGCCTATTCGTTTTGCTCAATTGTATTTCACTACCCTGTTATGATTAATCTTCAATATTTTTTTTGTTTGTTATCAGAAAATGTTATAGTTGGTATTGAATTATAGGAGAATGCATGCTCTTGTTACACAATACATATTAAAGTTTTTAAATACGAAATTTAATTTAGTTTAATGAGAGTCAAATCAATGTTGGCGTCATCACTTAGGAGAGAAAGAGTTAATTCTTGTACACACACACACACACAACCACACACACACACATATATATATATATGTCAATGAATAATTCCGAGCTTGTAATCAAAACATTGCTGAGAAAGAATCAACAACATATTTGACTTTGTTTTCAGAACTTCTAATGGATGTACAGCCCGATGTTATTTCAGCAGTGTTGACAACGCAGCTAGTGGTCAACTGTTCGATAACCAACAACCATGTTGCAGAGCTCGATGTCATTAAATATCTTACACTTTCAAGTTATAATGAAAGTATTAAATCATTTGAAGATCTTCTCACCTTAGAAGCTAACACTTTCAATCTTCAAAAAATTCGACAATTTAAACATTCAGAAATTAAATCTGGAAATCTGTTTATAACTTTAACTCTACACGATCCGACACAATTTGATGCCAAGGTATACAGATGTAATGTCAATGGAGACGCGTATAATGCTACGAATATTTCGTTTGTTAGTAAGAAGGAAGTCAAATATGAAACCCTCTCTACAACATTACTGGAACAGGTGCGACGTTTAAAGAAAGACATTGACAGAGATCAAAGTCCATGCAAAAAAGAGGAACTTACAGTCCATCAAAAACAAAGTAGGTTCTGGTATTACACAATCTTTTTTGTGTTGTTAAAAAATGGTTTAGTTTTAATATTCTACCTTTATGATATCTAAATAGTAGATCACGAACGTATTGTCGTTTTGTTTTTCGACATTTCATGATAAGGGTTAAGGAGAAAATCATAAGAAAGACTTAGAGGAACATAAACCTTCTTCATAAAAATTATAGATCGACTATTTTTCTCTTAATTGTTTCCACGCCCCATGTCCCCCACCCTCTTTTTCAGAAAAAAAAAACGTGGCTCAGTAAATGTATAAATCTACTAGACTTTATTATCATTTAATGATAGCCATTAAGATAGTAAATTTTAATTTATTAAACTGTTTAATGAAAAGGGGCTACATGCGGAAATAACCGAGTACGCTAAGCCCATTGAAGATATAAATATTTTCTAGTTTTCTTGCTGAATTTAAATGTATTAATTATTTTTTTTTCTAAATTATTAAAGGTCAAACGAGAGTTTTTATAAGCCAGTAATTTCAAAACAATATACATCAACTATTAAAATTTCTAGAAAATCGTTCAAGCTGTTTTCGTATCGTGTCGTTCCACCATTTGCCTAGGTTCATAGATTGATTTGATTATAGGTATTTTAATATATATATATATACAATTTTAGAGACAATACTTCCTTAATTATAATACCTCTATTCTAGTCACAAAATGTAAAGATCATATCCATTGCTCGGAAGTATCAGCGATGAAATCACTGAAGAAGTTAAAATCCGCATGAACAGGAAAATATTTATACTCAACTTCTAGAGTATAAAGGAGAAACCATGATAATTGCAATTTTTAAGATTTCCAACAAGATCTGGCAATCATGAGAAGGACACAATCCATAAAACCAAATCACTCACTATCACCTTTCAAAAAAAAAAGGCAATTTAAAATTCTGTTTAAACTGCCGTACCATTGCCTCATAAGCCATTTCAGCAAATTCCTGTTATAAGTTATATTAAAGCGGCTATAATAAATAGCTAAAAATATATCAGAAAAACAAGGGGGTTTTAAACAAGGTCGCATCGCAACTGAACAATTCCTAAGCCCCAGAATACTCTGTCAGAAATACCTCCAACATCAAGAGAATCTTTTCCATCCTTTTAGTTATTTTGAATCTTTCGACAGAGTAAGGCATGGGGCACTCTGAGCGACAATGGAATTAAATTAAAAAATAATTAAACTTATCCTAAGCCTCTGTGAACAGGCCACTAGTGTAGAATACTTCAACAACAACGATGGGGACTGGTTCAAAACCACAGTTGAAGCGAGACTAGGCTGCCTACTTTCGCCAATTTTTTTCAATATTTTCCTTGAAATGAAAATGAAAGATGCTCTATGGGTCTAAGATGTGGGTCTGTAAGCTTTGTAGGAAAACAAAACATATCAACTGCGGTTTCTGGACGACATAGATGATATTGTAGGTACAGAAGTAGAACTAGTGGACTTGCGATTTTAATAGCTTTTCGATTCATGGTATGCAAATCAATGCCGAAATATAAACAAACAGTGGCCAGTAAACAGGGTTTTAAAAGGGACATTATTATTGTAAGCGAAAAGATAATACGCTAACAAGCGTCAGCAGTGGTACCTCAGAGCATTCGTTTTGATCAACATCTACAGTACTGGTCATAATTGCAAAGTGCAGGGCAGTACTTGCAAAACTTAAAAACGATCTGGAAAGACAACTTCCTAGCCCTCGATACTAAATCAGACTGATGCACTTCCTCGTCACGACTCAGGACCCCATTTTCGGAGGCGAAGTGCTTAACCGCTCAACCACAAAACCTCTTTTTCAGTGGAAAGTTGCTCTATTTTAGCAAACATTTCTACAATTCTTAAGTTTGTTGTTTCGCATTTTAATTATAAATGGTTTAAACTAATGTAAAATGTTAATTCGCTTATATAATAAATGTATATATAAATGGCTATTTTATATTATTATTCGCATAAGGTACATAAGTAATAAAACAATAATATTATTTGTTATGTTCAGAATCAAAACTTGATTTTGTTGGCAGTTCTGAAGTAATTAAGGAACTCATTGAGCCTCTAACGTTAAAATGTACATACAAGGTATGTTGCTTTAATTTTAGTTGCATTATAAACAAGCAAAGTTACATTTACATATGCATGAGTTCAAGGCAAAGTGCAAAAAAAAAAGGTTGCATGAAGAAGTGGCGTTTGTTAGGCCAAGTACAAAATGATTCTCTATTTGCTACTTTGCCAAGGATTTGTATAAATTATTAGGAATTTTATAAAATGATTAGTTCTGCGTCAAAACAAGAGATGCGTCACTGTTTCCACCAACTCCCCAAAGTGTCGACATCGGGCATCAAAATTTGGCCGGAACCGGGCAAAGAAAGCACCAACAGGGCAGTGCCCCGTTCTACAAGCAAGATGTGTCAACCTGATCTCCAGATACAGTTTGCGGAATCTTTTGAACGTGAGTATAAAAATATCTCTGAGAATACAGTCCACCATACAAAAGACTTCCCTGGAAATGTTTGGAAGAAAAATTACAAAACAAAATGATTGGTTCGACTCTAAAGCAGTTATTTTAGCACCTGTCATCAGAGCAAAGAGAGATGCACTCGCTACTTACAAGGCAAAACCTACCCAACACAACCTGCTAAACCTGAAAGAAGCTAGAGCTAATGCACAGAGGACAGCAAGGATCTGTGCCAATGAATACTGGGTAGAGCTCAGTGAGAGTATTCAGCTCGCAGCCCAAGTGGGCAACATAAGAGGGATGTACGAAGGAATCAACAAGGCTCTCGGACCCTCCCAAAACAAGACAGCACCTCTTATCTTATCTTATATAATACAGACGTTACTTCAAAAAAAGAAGATGATTACGTCCGAGCGTCATGCATTTAGTCATGCATATTAACCAATGACTTAAATTCTGCCAAGTCAATGGTTTTTCAGGCTAGCTCAGGCAACCCATTCCATGCTCTAATAGCACTAGGTAAGAAGGAGCATTTGTACAAATGTGTCCTAGCATATAGGACGAGGAATGTGCCTTTATCATTGTGTCTTTCTAAGTATTTTATTAAATTTTGTTTTTGTATTTGAAGATTATGGTTCAGTGTTTTATGTATAATTGCTACTTTACTTTTGAGTCTTCTGTCCTGAAGGCTTTCTAAATTTAGTGATTTTACTAAATGTGTTACTCGAGTCAAATGTGAATATTTATCTATTATAAATCTCACTGCTCTATTTTGTGTCTGTTCCAGTTTCTTAATGTTTCCTTGTGTTAAGGGTATTCTATTATTGTTTTAACCAAGGTTAAAAAACATTTTAGTTTTATGTTCTTATTTGATTTATAGAAATTTCTTTTAATAAACCCTAATGCTTTGTTGGATTTTTTTTATAGTTTCATCAATATGTGGATTCCATGACAGTTTTTCATTTATTATAACACCTAGGTATTTTGCGTTTTTAGTCTGTGTTACTGGTTTGCCATGAATAAGATAAGGGGAATTAATCTGTTTTAGTTTTTTTGTTACTCTTAACAACTGACATTTTTCTGGGTGGAAAGACATGCTTAAATTTGATTCCCATTTCTGTAATTCATCTAATTCTCTTTGTAAAATATCTGTGTCTTGTTTTGTTTTTATTGTTCTATATATTATGCAATCGTCTGCAAATAATCTGACTTTTGTTCCTGAACTAATGCAATTTGGTAAATCATTTATGTAAATTAAAAATAGTAGTGGACCCAAGACTGTTCCTTGAGGTACACCTGAGTTTACTGTTATTGGTGTTGATTTAGAGCCATTTATTATTACAGTTTGTTCTCTCCCTATCAGAAAATCTTTAATCCACTGATGCAGTGGACCGTTAATGCCGAAATATTTTAATTTTTTAAGCAAACTATGGTGGTGAACTTTGTCAAAAGCCTTGGAAAAATCTAGTAAGATAGCATCTATTTGTTCACTATTATCTAAACCTTTTGAAAAATCATCAATTAGTCCTATTAGTTGTGTTTCACATGATCTATATTTCCTAAAGCCATGTTGGTATGGGGTAAGGAAATTATGTTTGTCTAAGTGGTTTATGATATTGCTACATATTATGTGTTCTAGTATTTTACATGTGATGCTGGTAAGTGATACTGGTCTGTAGTTTCCTGGGTCAGATTTTTCTCCTTTTTTAAATAGGGGGGTGACATTAGCTTCTTTCCAGTCCTTTGGTACTCTGCCCTGGTTAAGCGATGCTTGAATGAGTATTTTGAACACTGGGGCTAGCTCATTGCTTAGTTCTTTGAGTAATCTAGCTGTAATACCATCAGGTCCAGACGCTTTATTTGGTTTGGTGTTGGCTAATAGTTTTTTAATTCCATTTTCTTGTACTACTAAATCTTCTATGTTGTCTACTTGGTTCAAATTAAGAAATATGTCTTGGTCTCCTGGGGCTGAGAATGCTGATGCAAAGTATTTGTTTAGGATGTTTGCTTTAGTTTCATTATCATTATGTATTATGTTATGTTCATCTTTTAATGGCGCTATGCCTGTTGTTTCCATTTTCTTATACTTAATGTATGACCATAGGTTTTTGTTGTTATCTTTAGATATTACATTGTTTATATATTCACTCTGCAGCTGTCTGCTTACTTTTTGGGTTAGGTGTTTAATTTTTATATACTTTTTGTAAACTCTTTCTGCCTTGGTTGCTTTAAATTTTCTATATAGGTTTTCCTTCTGTTTACAAAGCTTCTTTAGTCTATTATTAAACCAGCATTTATTTATTTTGTTTGATGTGTATTTAGTTGGTATATGATTTTTTATAATGCTTTTAAGATGGTTTTTAATGAAATTCCAGAGGTCATCGACTGGTTGGTTAATGTCTTTTTCTAATAAGAATGTTTGTTGAAAGTTTAATGCAGCTTGGTGTAGTTGTGTTAGATTACATTTATTCCAGAGTAAGATTTTTCTTTTGGTTTTTGTATTGGCTACTGCTTTTATCTGACTGTGTATTTTTATGATCTCATGGTCTGATAGACCAGGGATAATATCATAATCAACTACTAATCCAGGTCTGTTGGTTAAGAAGAGATCTAATGTGTTGTTTAATCTAGTTGGCTTTTTAATGATTTGATCTAACCTTAGGTTGTGTAAAGTTTCTATGAAAAGCTCATTTATGAACTTAAGGTTTTGATGTTTATCTATGGTTAGTGTTTTCCAATTTATATCAGGTAGGTTGAAGTCAGCCATAATTCAAAAAACTGCATTTTTATTTGTCTCTTTAAGTGTAGTAATATGATTACATAGTTCCTGCATGTATTCTAAACTAGAATTTGGTGGTCTGTAAATGCTGCCTATTATTAGGGATGTTGAGGTGGTATTAATTTTACAAAATGTAGATTCTATGTTTTTTGAGTTAGGTAAGGTAATTTCTTCTGGTATAAGAGTGTTTTTTATTGCTAAAAGAACTCCTCCATGATTATCAGCCCTATCTTTTCTAAAAATTTGATAATTACTATTGAAAATTTCTGCATTATAAATTTCAGGATGTAGCCAAGTTTCTGTTCCTGCAATTATGTCTTGTTTCTCACATTCTAATAAAAATTTCTAAGTCTGCTGTTTTGTTCCTAATGCTTTGAAAATTTATTACTAAGGTTTTAATTATTTTGGTATTACTTCTTTAGTAGGTTTGTTTAGTGAGGCTGTTGTTTTAATTTTAGTAGATTTAGGTTTAACAGGAGTGGATCTGGCTAGTGGTTGGTGAGTTAATTTTGGGATGGTGTTTAGGATGTTGAATGGGTTAGAAGTGTCCGCATCAAAGAAATCAAACAGTCCTGATGTAAACTGAGGTAACCCACACGGTACACAGTGCCATGATGCATCTTTGTTGCCTAAGGCATAATACACAGGTGTATTCATATGGAGACATGATGCATGGTACCATTCATCGCAGGTGTCACATTGAATGGCTTTCTGTTTCATGGTGCATACTTTTTTGCAGATGTTGCATCTATCTTTAGATCTAGGCCCTGGATTTGACTCTACATCTCCTGCTATTAATTTTAACAGTGAAAGGTATTTATTTCTACTGTGTCTGATTGAGAACTTCCATTTGTGATGGGTAATCTTCTTTAAAGTTATGGATGTGTATGTTAGGTTATTTTTGAAGTTGCATTGATCTAAAGTGTGATGATTGATTATGACTGTTGTTTCCTTTTTAAGTTTAGTGTTGACTGAGGTAGATCTAGTTCTGTGTTCAGCTAGTGTGTATTTAGTAATTATTAGGATAAATAGCCAGAGCGATTTCATGATGATTGTTGTTGATTATAGTTTTAAAAGGTCTAGTCTAAATCTAGTTTAAGGTTAAAAATGCCTAAGATGGCTTAAGCTAAGTCTAAGTCTAAAGTGATAGCTAATTTACAATGACAATCAAATGGTTTATTCAAAATATAGACCTAGACTAGATCCAGATCTAATTCTAGATCTAGATCTAATTGTAGATCAATATATTTATGTGTTTAACTAACTTTAACTAACTATATAGAGTATTACTATTAGTTTATAATTAGTAGTATTTGTAGATGATTAGTAGATCTAAGGCCTTAATTAAAGTCTAAGTCTAAGACTGACTAGATCTAAAATCTAAGAATATAAAAAAAAATATAGACTAAATAATATTAAATATAATTATAAGGATTGGTTGATTAGTGAGACAAAATAGTCCTAAACTAAGAGTTGTTAATTTGAATTAATTAGTGGAAATAATGCTGAATTAAGTCAAATCTATAATTTAAAGATATTAGTTTATTAGTTGAATAGCTTTTTAAAGGAATTTTTTTTGGTTTATATACGACAAAACGAAAATTTAACTCATCTATGATAACTGTAAACAGGGAGCAGCCATCTTGTCAAGAGCGCGTAACCTCTACTCTACCTCTGAAATCAACCACTGGGGAAATTATCACAGACAAGTGCCAACAAATGAACAGATGGGTGGAACATTACTCCGAGCTCTACGCCACAAGCTCAGTCTCTGACTCAGCCCTTAAAGCCATCATACAACTACCCACAATGAACGAGCTAGATGAAACACCCACCCTTTCAGAGCTCAACAAAGCCATAGACAACATTGTTGCCCGCAAAGCACCCGGATGCGATGGTAAATCCCCAGATCTTCTAAAACAATGCAAAACTACTCTAATCCAACCTCTACACGAACTGCTTTGTAAATGTTGGCAAGAAAGTGCTGTGCCACAAGACCTGCGGGATGCTAAAATCATTACACTGTATAAGAACAAAGGTGACAGAAGCGACTGCAACAATTACAGGGGAATCTCCCTCTTCAGTAATTGAGCAAAGTTTTTGCTCGAGTGATACTTCCCAGGCTACAAAAACTCGCTGATCGGGTCTACCCAGAATCACAATGCGGCTTCCGCTCAGGGAGATCCACGATTGATATGATTTTCTCCATCTGCCAACTCCAGGAAAAGTGCAGAGAACAAAGGATGCCTTTGTACATTGCGTTTATTGACCTGACAAAGGCCTTCGATCTAGTTAGCAGAGATGGCCTCTTTAAAATTTTACAGTTAATAGGCTGCCCACACAAGCTACTAAACGTAATCATATCTTTCCACCAAAATATGATGGGCACAGTGCAATTCAACGGTGCCAGCTCTGAAAGTTTCAGTATAAACAGCGGAGTTAAACAAGGATGTGTCCTGGCCCCAACCCTCTTTGGAATACTATTTTCACTGCTAATCCACAACGCGTTTGACAAATCCACTGAAGGCATCTATCTCCATTCCAGATTTGATGGCAAACTCCTAAATATTGCCAGACTGAGGGCCAAAACTAAAATCAGAGCCACCCTCGTAAGAGATATGCTATTCGCGGATGACGCAGCGGTAGTGGCACACACACAAGAGGAACTTCAGTCACTAATGTCCCGCTTCTCTCAGGCCTGTAATGAATATGGCTTGACTATTAGCACGAAGAAAACAAATGTTATGGGACCACCTACTACAGCACCACCCTCCATCCTCATTGACGATAACAAGCTGGACGCCGTAAACGAATTCTGCTATCTGGGATCCACAATTACAGATGACCTGTCCCTAGAAGAGGAGATGAAAAAACGCATAGGGAAGGCTGCCTCGACATTCGCTAGACTCAGACTAAGAGTTTTGGAAAACCATAAGCTAACCACGGTGACCAAAATGGAAGTCTACAAGGCATGCGTTATGAGTACACTGCTATATGGCAGTGAATCATGGACCACCTACGCAAAGCAAGAGAGAAAACTAAACTCATTCCATTTGAGATGTCTCCGTAGGATCTTGAATGTCACATGGAAAGAAAAAGTGTGCAATACTGAGATCCTTGCGCGATCAGGTATTCCCAGCATTTTCACAGCCCTCAGACAACGCCGTTTGCGCTGGCTTGGACATTATCGCCGGATGGAGGACAAGCGCATCCCGAAAGTCATCTTCTATGGTCAACTCGCGACTGGCACAATAAAACGAGACCTCAAATCAGTGAACATCAATACTGACAATTGAGAAGATATAGCTCTAGACCGCAACAGGTGGAGAGAGACAGTGACAAAGAAAGCTATGGACAGTGAAAGTACATGGGTCTCAGCCCAGGAAGAAAAACGCACAAACCGAAAAACGGCCAGCTTTTATTTATTTTTTAAGTGGAAGAATATATTTTTATAGATGATTATGATACTAAAATAAATTTTAACTTTAAGGGGGATGCACAGTGAGAAAACATTGCATTTTTTTCTACACATCTTTTATTGTTTACATGTCTAAAAAATTAACCTTTTTTTTATATATATCTTACAGGTTATGAATCATGATCAAAATAAAAACTCTACTCTTCATTCTTTGTATATATTTCACGGTAATGTATTAATCTAAAATATAATGGTTAAATCATTATGAAATTTGATTTTCTACATAGATGTACGTCAAACACAAACAGACACTTCTTGTTTCTTTTCCCCTAAATTAGAAAGTAATATAGAGACAAACTCAATATATCATGAGAAATGATGATCCTTAGAAAAAATATTTACGAAAAAGTATTATGCAATACCTATTGTGATTATTGGAGATCTCCGGTTAGGTTTGCTACGTTCTATTCTCTGGACTACATTTTAAAAAAAAGAAACATAATAAAAACTCTTAAGTTGTTGACTTAGTTTTGTTACAATTGAGTTTGTCCCATATTTAGAGATTCAATTTAGATTAGTATAATAACAAAACACATGAACACACTAAATTAGAAATATAATTGAATGCAATAAGTGGCGTGGAGTGCGAGAATTACGATGATTAACTACGCAGACGACTGCATAATATATAGAACAATAAAAACAACACAAGATACAGACATTTTACAAAGAGAATTAGATGATTTACAGAAATGGAAATCAAATTGGAGCATTTCTTTCCACCCAGAAAATTTCAGTTGTTAAGAGTAACAAAAAAACTAAAACAAATTCCACAACTAGTAACAAAGACTAAAAACGCAAAATATCTAGATGTTATAATAAATGAAAAACTGTCATGATATCCCCATATAGATGAAACTATTAACAAACCAAACAAAACATTAGGGTTTATTTAAAGAAATTTCTATAAATCAAATAAGAACATAAAACTAAAATGTTTTTTAACCTTGGTTAAAACAATAATAGAATACCCTTAACACAAGAAAACATTAAGAAACTGGAACAGGCACAAAATAGAGCAGTGAGATTTATAATAGATAAATATTCACATTTGACTCGAGTAACACATTTAGTAAAATCACTAAATTTAGAAAGCCTTCAGGACAGAAGACTCAAAAGTAAAGTAGCAATTATACATAAAACACTGAACCATAATCTTCAAATACAAAAACAAAATTTAATAAAATACTTAGAAAGACACAATGATAAAGGCACATTCCTCGTCCCATATGCTAGGACACATTTGTACAAATGCTCCTTCTTCCCTAGTGCTATTAGAGCATGGAATGGGTTGCCTGAGCTAGCCTGGAAAACCACTAGTTTAATATGCATGACTAGATGCATGACGCGTGGGACGTAATCATCTTCTTTTTTGAAGCAACGTCTATATCTTATAAGATAAAAAGACAAGATGCAGCGACGATCAGCTCCTTTTGTCAAAATGTAAGTAGACTACTCAAAGGTCTTTATTTAGGTCTAAAGCCTGTTACAAGGACTTTTCAAAGTATTCTTTAGCTGTCTCTTTTAGATGTCGTTTGCTGCTTGTTGTTATTTCTCTATGCCAGTGACCACTACAAGAAAATTGAAATGATCTTCATGTATGCTTTCTTTAAGCTTTACAGTCCACACTCTCCACTCCACTAAGCGCTTTACCACTCAGCCACCGCACCTCCGTTGGGAAGATAGTTGGTGGTCATTAAACTTGCAGCCTCTTTTTCTTCATCGTTGAATATACTGGGAGACTGGTAGTGATAACTTTGGGGAATTTAAAGCCCGGACAATATATGTGCTGAACATGCCAATTTACAAAGCCATTTCCAGCCATTTAAATCTAGGAATCGTTGTGCGCCTGTGAGTCCACCCAGCTCTAATGGGTACCTGACATTAGTTGGGGAAAAGTAAAGGCGGTTGGTCGTTGTGCTGGCTACATGACACCCTCGCTAACCGTAGGCCACAGAAACAGATGACCTTTACATCAACTGCCCAATACTATTACTTACTATTGTGTTAATTATTTATTGACAGTTTTTTATTCCTTGGCAACGGCATTGTTGATTGTCAGTTTAGGGACAACTATATGGCTACTTCTGTCTCGGAAAAAAATGGATGCGCCCAGATAAGTCACTGGTTTTGGTTTCGTGTCGAGACGGGGCAGAATCTGGTGTGGCTAATTAAGCCAATCGTAGAGCGGCAGACTTTGCCACAATTCGTGCATATGTATGCATCTGATTCAGGGATAGCTGAAAGGGCAGCTTTCTTTTTTCCCCCCTCTTGATTAAGGTTTGCTTTCAGCAAGGCCCGTCCCCTAGCACGCACAGTCTGTCTCCATGCATTCCGGTCGTTGGCTATTTCTTCCCACATAGGTTCTTTCATGTCTGGGACTAGTTACCACATTCTGTTGGAATCAACGTTGGTATCGTCAGTTAGGAGAGAAAGAGTTAATCGTTTTCAGCCGTTTAGTTTTCTTGATATATATATTTCCAAGTCAATTTTCATAATCAACAGGAGACACATCTTTTTTATACAAAGCTCATGTCAATTCAGTCTGTCTATCTGTCTGTCTGTCTGACTATCTGGTAAAAAAGTATGTACACGTTATTTTTCCCACACCCTTACTCGGATCAAGCTGAATCTTCACACAATTATTCATTGATATATACAAGACATTAATTAATAGCAACAAGGGAAACTAATACTAATACTACACAGATATGGCTAAATTGTTCGGGTTTAGTCCCCTTAAATAAGTGTTTAACGTATTCTTTTCAAGTTTATACTTTAAACAATGATTTATTGTAGCTAACAAAACATGAATCAATAAACAAATATACTCAATTAGTCAATTAATTTATGGTGATTAACTATTTTGTTTAATATCAAATAAGGTAAATAATTGTACATTATTGGTAGATATAGTTTTAAGGACGAAGTTCTTCCCCTTTAGATATTTATTTCAATAATTTTTTAAAAATATATTTCGCTAGCTACATACTTCATTTCAAAAGAAATCAAATATGTTTTTCTTTAAGAATCCTGTACGTAGGTCTTTATTATTCACAGTCTCAGGATTAACGAACACCCAGATAATTATTTTGACACACTTAACTATATTGTCGCAATAGATTTAGTCAATGAGATCTTAGTATACTTTACAAGTGTGCTAAGTGAACTTTTATTGACATTTACTCTAATATTTCCTTACTATATAAATTTTACAGAGACAAATGGAATTATTGCTACTATAAACAAAGGTGAAACAGTTGCAACCAACCAGGGAATTAACTCTAAGAATGTTAAAGCCGAGCTCTCCAACAACGAGTCAAGAGACTCATACATTCAAGTCACATGGAGCCATCTGAAATTATCAGAGTCTGGAAAATATTTCTGTGGAGCCAGTGTGCAATATTCAGAAAGCAAGAATGAGAATTTCAATAAAATGTTAACAATTACAATAACAAAGCCAACGTTTGACGATTTGGTCAAAGTAATACAGAAAATATTAACTAAGTCAGAAGAAGACAAGGAATTAATACTGGGAAATATACAGAGCATTAAAGATGACTTGAATGCTAACAAGCAACATATAGAGAGCGTCACTGAAGATTTAAATGATACTAAAGAAAACATGAAAAACTATCAAGAGGAAATGCAGATAATTGTTGCAAATCTTTCAACGACTACAACAGACATAAACAAAGAGACAGATGCAGGTAAAAAAGTTTTCTCGTTTTTATGGCAAAAATACATAAAACAAAACACACAAAAATACAGCTCTTAATTCTCTATCGTTCTAAAAAAACAATTCAAATATGTCTCTAGATATATAAATGTACTCTGAGTATATAAATGTCTCCTTTCATGATCTAGGTTCAGAGCTAGAATTAGTTAAAGACTGTAGTCTTAATTCGAATACTAGTAAAGTAAAGTTCCCCTTTTTCTTAGGACCTTGCGATTTATAGGGCAGTTGGTGTTAAGGTCATCTGTTTATTTGGCCAACGGTTAACGAGCAGAGTGTCATGTGGCCAGCATAACGACCAACCGCCTTTACTTTCCCCAACTAAAGTTAGGTACCCATTAGAGTAGGGTGGGCTCAAATGCGCCCAAAAATCCTTGTCTTCATTGAGATTTGAACCCATGACCAAAGGTTCGGAAGAGAAGCTCTTAACCATTCAACCATAGCTCCTCTCGCCCAAGAGATATGTATCTAGATACTAATTTAAAAAAATGTTTAAAACAATTAACCTATTTTTTAAAATACTTTCAAAAAACCTTCCTCCCGTAAGAAGCGATTATTTTGCTCTGAACAACGAATGAATGATACATTTGAACAAAAACATTTGTTTACCCCCCCCCCCCCTTTATTTCCCACTCCATAGAAAACATTTCTAGTTCAACTAATATACTGTTTACTACACTGATTGTATAAAATGCTTATGACAGACTTAAATATCCAGACTTAAAAGATGGTGCGCAAAATATTCATTCTCCTGACATCCAATTTATGTATTTGGCAGTTAGAACACCCAGTGTCAAATGTCTGTTTAAGATTACGATTGTCTATACATCTTGCTCAATGAAAATTAATTTTTCGTCATTATTTGATAAATAATATTAATCAAAATAGTTTTCCTAGTGCTGATAATTTAAGTAGTGAAATGAAGCCTTATTTTCGACGGCGAATGCGTAAAAATAGGTTGCAGGCAGAGTATGGCTGGATGTCAAAGCGAACTGGCATTGTGAGCTATAAGGCACATTTCTCGTACCATATGCTAGGACAAATTTGTACAAATGCTCCTTTTTCCCTAGTGCTATTAGAGCATGGAATGGGTTGCCTGAGCTAGCCAGAAAAACCAGGGACTTGGCAGAATTTAAGTCATTGGTTAATATGCATGACTAAATGCATGACGCGTAGGACGTAATCATCTTCTTTTTTGAAGTAACGTCTCTATCATATAAGATAAGATAAGAAAAAGTGTCAAGTTAAAATGAACCGATAGGGCAATTATGATTATGTGATGGTGTGTTTAGCACTGCAAAGTTTATACATTTCTAGCGTTGATCCACGAACCTTATAAATGTTTTTGACAGAAATAGTGCCCAATAATGAGACAAGAAGCTGAAATTTTGTATAACCCCCTTATGTTGTGTGATTTGGCTTTTTAATGTAACACCACATCATATCTAAATGAACTCAATAACACCACATCATATCTAAATGAACTCAATAACAAAGTACAAGAAAAGACAGTTGATGTCGCATATACAGGCTAACATAAGCGCTTTCTAAACAAAATTGCTACTTTTAATTAGCAGGCGAAACCAATGTTGTGTAATTTCATCACAGACGAACATCTAAATTTAGTGCTTCGACAAAGTGCCTTAACAATAAAACGGGATTTTAAGAAGTTGGTTTTGGGATGAACTTCTAACATTCCATGAATTAGTGTAAGTTCTATAACCCCGGTTTTCTAATAAAAGTCCATTGTTCTTTTTTTTCTGAGATGTGGGCCGCAACACGAGTGTTGGAAATTAGAACATCCCGCTGCCACAATGATAAATCTAATAAACTGAACATTATAAATATACGTTATTATTTGTATTTTTTTTCCTTTTACCTAATTCCAAACATCGTAACACAGAGTAAAGGCATTCAGAGACTATCCCTCTTGAAAAAATTAGCTTGCACAGATTGGGGAGCAAATCACAACATCCTGAAAAAGACCTATACCAGTTACGTGAGACCTGTACTAGAATATGGTGCCACAGCATGGGGCTCAGCAGCCCAAACAAACCTAAGAAAAATAGACAAGGTTCAAAATATTGGT
The DNA here is from genome assembly GCA_030265305.1 of Biomphalaria pfeifferi. Taxonomy (NCBI): domain Eukaryota; kingdom Metazoa; phylum Mollusca; class Gastropoda; family Planorbidae; genus Biomphalaria; species Biomphalaria pfeifferi. Next base: position 1,006,224 of record JASAOG010000014.1, read on the forward strand.
CTAAGGATAATGACAGGAGCAATCAAAACAACACCCATAAGAGCTATGGAGGAAACCGCTGCCCTGATCTCTCTGGATGAAAGAAGAGAAATAAAAATCCTTTCCCAATTCACTAAATTGGAAACCATGGAGAGGCATCCACTCAGAACAAAAATCCACAAAACTGGCACCAAAAAACGTTTCAAAAGGACTAATTTCATACAGGAATCTCTAAACCTAAAAAAGAAACACCAACTTGAAAATATTACCCTGGAATCCTCGATACACTATAACGAATCCCCACCCTGGGACGAAAGCCCTCTTCCTACTATAAGGGACCATATTGAAAGCATTAAAAGAAAATCTGATTACAGACCAACAGAGCTCAAGAAAATAGTGAACTGTTTTCTACATACTAATTATCCTAGCAATCAGTGGATCAGAGTTTACACGGATGGCTCAACCCATAAAGCCACCACAAATGGAGGAGCTGGAATACTTATCGAATGGCCAGATGGAGGAAAACTAGAAAAATCCATTGCAACTGGAGAGCTCTCTGACAGTCACAGAGCAGAAAGGGAAGCACTAGCACTAGCTGCTACCATCCTAGCAAATCATCCAAGTTCCCCACACAGTCAGATTGTCTTACTAACCGATGCAAAAACAACCCTCCAAAGCTTGCAAAACTCTGATTCCTCATATATTAATAACCTCAAAACAGCACTTACAAAGCTCAACAACAGCAAAAAAACTGTAATTCAATGGATTCCAGCTCATATAGAACTAGAAGGAAATGAGAAGGCTGACTCACTCGCCAAGAGTGGGAGAATTAACACACTAATAAACTCTGCACTCTATCCAGAAGAATTGAAGAAATTAATAGTAAATAAAATAAATGAGAAATGGACGAGCTCTCATCCAAATCACAAGAAAGATGACGCTTACTATAAGCTATCCCGACAAGACCAACGTCTAATCTTTCGACTCAGGACCGGACACAACAGAATGCGACAACACATGTACCGGAAACTCAAAATTGGAACCAGTGAAATCTGCCCATGTGGAGAATCACCAGAGAATACAGACCACGTCCTCCAAAACTGCTCTCCATACCAAGAGGCTCGTATAAGACATTGGCCCCAAATCACCCCAATAGAAAAGAAACTATATGGAGAGCTCCCTGATCTGGAAACCACTGCGCATTTCATCTCATGTATTGGTCTACTCATCTGAACACTCCAACATAATCAATGAGAACGAAGAAGAAGAAGAAGAAGTAACAACATTTAGATATAACCGAACTGAATCCGAACTCTAACTTTAAAAGACAGGTTTGCATCCCATTTCTAGTTTGTAGTAGGACATTTTACAATAATTTGTAGACCAAATCAAGAACTATAAGAGGTAGTCGTTTGGACTATTCGACATTTTAATTCTTTGTGTTCTGTGAGACTTTGTATTTTAAGATATAGAAAATACATACATTCTTTCCAGGTTACTAGGTTACTTCAAATAACTGTTGTTTTTTTCTCTAATACATTTCTTTACTTTTCAGGAAACACAGAAGATAAAGATAAAACATACTCAGTAAATAGAATAAGTCCCAAGTCTTGCCGTGACGTCAACAGCACATACGATCGAGTAGTCGTAACGTTAGATTCCGGGTTAAAAGTCATGTGTGACACCAAGGCAGACGGCGGTGGATGGATCGTCATTCAGAGAAGAGTCAACGGAAAGGTTAATTTCTACAGAGACTGGTCTGACTATCGTAACGGCTTTGGAGATTACAAAATTGGTGAATTTTATCTTGGAAATGAGAATATTTTTATGTTAACATCTTGTGGACAATATGTTCTAAGAATTGATTTGAAATATAACAACCAGAGTTATTATGCGCAATACACAGACTTTCAAATATCTAGTGAAAGTGAGAATTACAAATTAAATATAAAAAGCTATTCAGGGAATGCAAGTGATAGTTTATCGTGTCATAAAGGCTCACCTTTTAGCACTGTTGATAGAGATAACGACGGTAGTTCCTATAACCTGGCTGCAGCGTACTTAGGTGCCTGGTGGTACACTATTGGATGCCATTATTCCAATCTTAACGGTAAGTGGGGAACTACTGAGTATGCAAAGGGATTAAATTGGTTTTCGCTAACTAGCTATAGTGCGAGTGTTTCCTTTACAGAGATGAAAATACGAGAAATAGTAAAAGATGACTACTTAACACTTTTAGAGAAATGATTCAATGTCGAAAATTTACACTATTCTGAAGAAAAAGAAAACATCAACCAGAGAAGATTCAATGGAAAGGTTTATTTCTTTAGAGACTGAAAATAAATGAAGTTAATTTAAACTTTTCTTCAGAAATATTTATCCTGGACGGACTATATGTCTTTGTATATTTCAGCATTTATTGAAGACTTAATAAATTAATGTTTAGGAACATTTGGCGCATGTATCTAAACCCTTATCATTTAGTAAAGATATCAACGTTACCATCTTTCGTTTGCGTTTCTCTAGAAACAAACGGCCTCATTAAAAAATTACAAGTCTCATGCTAGTTTTTTTTTAATGGCTTCCCAGTTCTTTCATGTCCTATCAGCTTTTTTTAGTACACTGTGTGGCCACGCTTTTTTTGGTCTTCCTCTAAGTCTTGTGCCTTGGGGGTCCCACTCTAAGGCCTCTCAAGCTTTTTTGTTGCTATCTTTTCTAAAGGTGAGACCAATTTATCTACACACTCTTATCTAAGGTCTGCACCTCTATATTTCTCTGTCCACTCATCTCCCACAGTTTGGTGTTTTCTATTTTTGTCGTACCAGTGTATTTTTGAGATATTTCTCAGACATCTGTTGATGAATGTCTCTACTAGATTTATGCAACGTTTAATGTCCTGATCTGTTCCACCTGATTATACACTGACTACACTCTCAAGATATATTAAAGTTTCTACTTAATCTATGGTCTGGGAATCCAGTTTTATGTCTTCAACTAATTTGTTGTTTACTTTAAGCACTTTTTTTTCTTTGGTGGTTTATTTTGAGACCTACTCTTTTTCTTACTTCACTTAAAGCTGTGACCTTTTCTTGCATATCTTGTAGTCTGTATGATAATAAGGCTATGTCTTCTGTTAGTTCCAGATCTTCCAGATTTTGTGTGAAAGTTCATTGGATTTCTTTCCCTGAGTTAGAATTGTTTGTAAAATGTTTTACATGTTTCGGATGTTCCTTCAGAGTTGAAGATAATTACTTCCTAGTCCAAACCTCCCTCAGGATGACGGGGGATAGGAACCGGCAGGGTTTGAACCCTGGACCATCGATAAATCTGAACGACAGTCCAGCGTGCAAACCTCACGACTAGGCAGCTTCTTTTGTGAACGAATCCAATATTAGTAGATAAATACAGTTGTTGAACCATTATTTTTACTCGGGAGTGAGGAGAAGGGGGTTGTGAGACCTAAAGAAATATTTCATTTATAGAAAACTAACATTCAATGTTATTTAGATAAAAATTAATTGATCTAGTAATTGTATAAAGGAGTTATTGTCTTTTATAGATTTTTTTTAGAAATGTTTTCCTTGCTATAATTGTCTTAAAAACTAAGTGTAGCATTATATGCTAAAACAAATAAAAGAAAAAAAATCATTCTCTATTTTAGTGACGTTTGTATCTGTTGCTTGGTGTGGAAAGCCATTAAACAACTTTTCAGATTTAGTTAGTCTCTTTTAAACAGAGTACAGCAATTAGAGATTTTCACGATGAACTAAGCAACTTTAGAACTGTGAACTAAAGCTATTAAGCCTCAGACCAGCAAGTGTGTACCACGTAAGGCGGAAGATTACCGATGATTGTGCACTGCATTTGAAGTTTTAGGTAGAGGATTATGCAAACTTCTCCAGATCGTAAGTGCTAGCTCGCTAACCGCTTTGTGTAACTTCTCAAAACGTGCAATTCTTGATAAATTTAATAAAAAGTCCTCTGTAAGGGAATGGAGAGCAGCCGTTTACAAGTTTACACGTTGGAAAGCAGCCAGAAAAGTTAAAATTCCGTCTGAAACCATTCAACTGGAAAGCATGACCTACTTAGGCCACTCTACGAACTGCTAAGCTTGTGTTGGGTCCTCCATGGATTTAAATGATGCAAATATTTTTACAATTTATAAAATTAAACAAAACAAGGGCGACCACTCTTATTGTAATCATTGCACTGCTAAGTATTGTTGAAAAGGCAAGTACTACTACAGCCATCTCCAGATCGCATTAGAACGAAGTTAGGGCCTGTAGATCTTTACCTTTACCTATCCCTTAGTCTGTTGGACCGTTGGGGCACCAAGCAAGATTTGTCGTCCGTCTTTCTCCATTCCTCACTATCTTTTGCCTTGTTTAAAACCTCTGTCAATGGTAGGTCCGTCCAATCTTTTATGTTGTCCTCCCATCACTTTCTCTGTCCGCCTCTTCTTCTTTTTTTCTGGTATTGTTTCCTGTAGGAAGGTCTTTGCGAGCCCCGTGGATTTTGTAATATGGCGATAGATTTTAAGCTTGCGTTTCTTTACAATAGTTAGCAGGTCATCATGGGGTCCGATCGCTGCAGTAACCCTGTCTCTAATCCCTTGCGGTCTTTGAAAGTGATGCCTAGGATCCTTATTTAGCATCTCAATTCTAATGCTAGGAGCCTCCTCTCTAGCTCTGCAGTCAGCGTCAAAGACTCGCAAGCAAATAAGAATGTGGCCATGAGAGTCTGATTTAGGTGCCGAGGCAAAAGCCCTTGTATTTCCAAATTATTTTCAGTTTTGAAAGGGCTGCTGTGGACTGTGCTATTCCGGCCAAAAGTTCGGGTTTTAACACTAGTTAGCTTTTCACCTCCAATACTGATGCCTCTATTAAAGCTCTCATTGGCTATTGGTAATTTTTTTTTCGGTATTTATTTGCATGCCATATGCTGCGGAAGTCTTGTCAATGCTCATCACCAGGTCAGCTAGTTCTTCTGTCCCTGCTAGGCCATCAATGTCATCTGCGAAGCTCAAGTTAGTGATTCCTCTTCTTCCAATGCTAACAGTATCATCAAAGCCCTCGAGAGCATCTTCCTTTATCCTTTCAAGGAAGATATTGAAGAGTGTTGGTGAAAGTAGGCAACTGTGGTTTTGAACCAGTCCCCAATATTATTGTTAAAGTACACCGCACTGGTGGCATCCTTGTAGAGCTTCTGGAGAACTTTATATTTTTATTGATGTTGTACTTTTCCATTGTCGCCCAGAGTTCGCCCTGCCATACTGGATCGAAAGCTTACTTGAACTCAAAAAAGACATGGAAAAGATTCTCTTGGTGTTGGGGATATTTTTCACAGAGTATTCTGAAGTTCAGGATTTGTTCTGTTGTGCTGCGACCTTGTCTAAAACTCGCTTGTTCTTCTGATATGATTTTGTCTGCTATCGGTTTTATTTGATGTAATATAATTGTTAACAATACTTTGCTGGGATGGCTTATGAGGCTGACGGTGTGATAGTTTTGACAGAGTTGTAAATTGCCTTTTTTTGGAAGGGTTATGATGAGTGATTTGGTCGATGGTTTGGGTCATTCTACTGATTGCCAGATCTTGTTGCAAATCTTTTAGAGTTCGTTTATCATGGTTTCTCCTCTCGCCTGATAAGTTCACCAGGAATGTTGTCAACTCCGGCCGATTTTCCCTTTTTCAGGGCTTTTACTGCTGCTGGAACTTCCAAGCAAAGAATCGGATATTCGTCAATGTTGGATACTCCCGGGACATTTATTATCTCTGTATCTCCTTAGATTTCAAAGTTATACAACTCTGAACAGTAATCCGTCCATCTTTTTAGTACATCTTTTTCCTCAGTTAAGCATCTATTGTTTTGATCTTGTATTGTGTTGGTTGCTCCAAGCTTTGAGGTAGTGAGGTGCTTCACTAGTTGGTACGCTTTTTTTTACTGTTAAGTCCCTGTTCGATTTCTTGACACTTCTTCTCTACCCACTTTTTCTTCGCTTCTTTCATTCCCTTTCTAATCCGTTTGTTGACGATTTTGTATTCGTGGACATATTTTGGGTCGGACAACTTTCCCCCTTTGAGCTCCTGTGGCTTGTCACAGAGTTGGAGTATATCCTCTGTTACCCAGATTTTTTTTTTGGGCTGGCGGAGCTTCCCTAATATTTCCAGGGCTGTGTCTGTGACTGCTGTGTTTAGCTTATTGACTTGTGTGTCGATATCATGGTCATTGGAGTCCAAGATATTGAAGGCTGCAAAGCGTCCTCATACTTGTGCCTCAAATATGGCAGCTACGTGGGGGTCTTTCGGCTTTTCCAGGTCAAATTTTATCCTGGTAGGTCCTTGTTTTGTTACCTTTTTTAGGTGTTATTTAAGGGTCATCATAACAAGGTCATGGTCGCTTCCAATGTCAGCTCCATGAAAACGTCTTGTTTTGGTCATATGGATGCTTGCCTTAAAAGGCTGTTGCACCATGATATCGTCGATCTCGTTGTGGTGCTTTCTGTTCGGACTGTGCCATGTGGTTATACGCGATTTTTTTGTGGCATCCTGTAGATCTGTAACAGATTTTCAGATCTATAACAGATTTTTCGATTTTTAGATCTATATGTATGTATAACAAATTTCTATAACAGATGTTTAATCTATAACAGAATTCTAGATTTATAACAGATTTATAGATCTATAACAGATTTGATTTTCTCTTTGCTGCAGTTACAGGAGAAAAGTAAAAGTTTCCATTTCAGACTTTGAAATCTATGGGGCAGATAATGTTAAGGTCATCTTTTTGTAATTAAAAGTTGATGGAAAAAAAGTTAGAAAACTAATTAAAAGTTGACAGTCCAAATGTTGATTTTTTAAATTAAAATCTCTTGTGGAGGCCCAGTCTGCGCAGTTTTAAATCCGCCCTGCTTGCAGATTTGCTACTCAAAGGTCACAGTTAGACTCCTCCAACACATACCTACAAAGTTTTAAATCCGACCCTGCTGGCAGATTTGCTACTCAAAGATCAAAGGTCACAGTTAAAGTCCTCAAACACATACCTACACAATCTTAACAGAATTGACACAAAAAACCCAGTCGAATGAGAGTGTCCGTTAACCAAGTGCTTTGACTAAGCTGATGTTCAACTAACACGGTAGTTAGGTAGGTGGGTAGACGGGTAACACTAGCTAAGTCTCTTTCTCTCTTTCTCTAACTCTCTTTCAAATAAATTTATATTGCACTAGGTGTAGATCTGACAGAAAAAAAGTCGTTGATTTGTTTACAGTTACTCTACTAAAAGCACGATCTAAAAATAGCCCACCAATATAATACAGTATTCTCATGCGCTACAGGCTAATAGAATTGAAAGTTTATTAGCAAGATATGTCAGTACATATTCCCTGATCTATAATTAGAAAATATGTCTAGAAAAAAAAATCGATAATTCTGATTTGCTAAATTTTGTCTAAAAATGAGATATTCCATTGGCTGAACACAAATAAATTTAAATTGTAGGAAAACAAAATGGCCAAGATTGATATATAATACACTGCGTTTACAATCGTATTTCTACCTCTACTTGTTGTTTAGTAGGAAACATTGCGCTTTTCTAATGATTATAAAAAGAATCAGCCATACACACATGAGAAACAAATCCATAAAAAGATAACAATGCACTTGAAGACCATATAAATTACCTTTTTAAGCACAGAAATGGCTGGGCTACTAAAATTAGGTAAAAACAAAAATCAATATTTTTCCCTGCCCCCCCCCTTAATTTAATGTCCCACACAGCATTAACGTTATGTATCAATATCTCTTAGACTCCAAACTGTCAGCAGCATTGTCATGGAATTTTTAAAAGTTAATGTTCAAACCATGAACTCGAGATAGATTCCTGTCATTCCCTGACGTCATGCTGTGGGTCTGAGCTACGTTATACAATGTGTGTGTGTGTCTGTGTGTGTGTGTGTTATTTTTTTAAGTTTTGAGATTGAGAATGTAATTTAAACATAGATAAGACTTTATAATTTTTTTTTTTGCGTTAACAATATTAAAAAAAAATAGACTTTTTAATTTCTAAAACAATTTTTTAAAACATTTTTTGTCTAATTAGCAAAAAGAAGTATTTTATTCTTTTCTTTCAAAATCCAGTTTTCAAGAGCGAGATTATTGAATGAAATGTTTCGAATGAAGTAACAATTGATTTTCTTCTTTATATACAAACTGTTCTAGTTTTGTCACAAACAGAAAGTTACTTTAGACCAAATCAATTCTTTCCAAAAAAAACCACAAACAAACAAGATTACAACGAGAGCTTGTGTCATCACACAAACTCAGAGGCGGCCCAATCAAATTCACCAATGTTTTTGGCGTTATTTTTCACATAAAAGCAAACAGTGCAACACGTCGCATTTGATAAGATTTTTCTATTTGTTCTAAAATAAGTAGAGTAGCATTAAGTGATCACCGAAGATCAGCATGGAAACCTCCCGATACAGTGTCGGTGGCACCTATTGTGTCAGCTCAGTGTGTCATCACTCCACATAAACTATCGTGAAATATGTTTCAATGAACACTATTGCTAGTTGTTGTTAGTATTATCTTTTTTTAATGTGTCAGCTTTTGCCAACTTATAATTTTTCCAACTTGGTTGTCTCATCCATAATTTTCTCTCCCCCCCCCCATGACGCCATAGGCTAATACACTATTAACCCTTAAAATGCGTGTGGTAGCTTAGCCTCTAAACATCATAATTGTAATTCCCTTTTGTATGCACTAATTGTAAAACTGCTCAGCACTTTAAGGGTTAACTACTAGTAGGCCTACTAACCTTGATCATAATCGCTCCAGACTCTATTTACTTAATTGGTCTAGACTAGATCCAGAAAATAGAATATATAGAGAGAGAGAATCTAGATAAGATCTAGATTTCTTGACTAGTTCTAGATATGATATAGTCTAGAGCAAGAATCTAGATCTGTATCTATACTAGATCTCTAGACTAGTTCTTAATCTAAATCTAGACTTGATCTAGATAGAACAAGAACTAGAATCTAGAATTAAAATCTAGAACTAGAATTCACACAAGAACTAGAAATGACTAGTTCTAGATATAGATCTAGTTCTGATCTGAATCTAGACTCATTAAGATTTATATCTATCTAGATCTCGATCTAGAATAGGTCTAGAAAGTGTTTGTAAAATGTTTTACATGTTTCGGATATTGAAGAAAGTTTACTTGCTAGTTCAAATCTCCAAATCTCCGGCAGGACGACGAGGGTGGGAGCGGGCAGGGTTTGAACCCGGGACCATCGAAAAATCCAAACAACAGTCCAAACCGTACGACTAGTCAGCGATCCTACACAAGGTTTACGTCTAGACTAAATAGACTCTAGATAAAGATCCAGAACTATATCTATAGCCTATTCTAAACTAGAATCTAGACTAGAACTAGAAATCTATAAATAGAATCTAGATCTACTAGAGCTTGATCTAGGTCAATATTATGATTAGGATTAATAGACCTACTACTGGGTTATAATGCACTTGTGCTGTTCGCATCAGATTCACTTCTTGATGTGAAACTACTGCTTACATGATAAATAAATCTGCATCCCTAAGCTGGTAGAAGATAAACTATTTTCTTAATGGATTAGAAATGTAAAATTTGTTTAAATTGTTTATTACAATGAAATCTAAATCTAGATCTATGTCTGGTCTCTATTTATTGTGTATAACCTAATGAGGATGAAAACTACGCGGTATAAAAGTACTTCGTTGTTTTTTAAACTTACAACTGAAACGAAGTTCGTATTAAAATTTCTTTTTAAAAACATCATTTGAAATAGTATTCTATTCCTTGAGTTAGTTTATAAAAAGAAAAAATATTTTACAATGATCCATTGATACTTTTTGAATTGTAACCTAAAATGCAATTTTTGTTTGTACCAATGCGCAAATCTATGAATGAAGCTTTTGGATTTATTAATGAAGAAGCTAGTGAACTTTTTAATAAGACTTACTTCCCCTGAAACTTTTCATTGAAAAGTGGCGTGTAATTGTTTCAAAAATCTGCTTGCACATATAATTTTTAAAAAATTAGATGGTTCACTTTCTGAAAAGAAAAAAGAAGCCGTTGCATCAGAACTTTGAATGATCTAAAATATCACGATGTCCGAGTTTCATTTTCTCTTCTAGTTTCTGAGATCTAAACGGAACGAACGGACAGACAGGCCTCACAAAACTAATAGCGTATGTTCCCCTTTCGGGGGCCACTAAAAATTATGAACTTTCAAAAGGTAAAAAAAAAGTGTTTACAAAGGAGTCTTCTTCAGTTTTAAGATTTAGGAAATATAGAGACGCAACATTAGCATGAAGATTTGAAGAACAAGAGATTCTATTAGCACTGCGTCTGGAATGATACTCAAAATCTAAGAGATGTAGTCAGTATTTTAGTTTGAAAAGTATTTCAGTCTCAAAAAAGCATTTGTAAAAGTTACCACTATTTTTTAAACGAAACATTTTTTTTCTAAATAAATATATAATATACATTGTTATTGTAATGCTTTAATGTCTCAAAATAACGAAGTTTTTAGTGTTGAAATATTGGTTGAAAAAAATGGTAAGTTTGTTTATTGAAAGTATCATTCCATTATAATGTCGTAAACATTTTTAAAATGAAATGTTTACCTTGCAATTATCTACATTTCCAAGACACGCCTGAGTTTGACAAAGAAATTGTTTCAATCAGTGCAGGTAAGTGAAATAAGATTTTAAAAACCTTAAGATAGAAAGATTTTTTTTTAATGGAAACAAAATGCTTTTACAAAGCTGGTAGTTTCATTGTTTTGTATCATATTTTTTCAATTGTTACGTATCTAGGCATTTTTTTTTCTTTCTTTGACCTGTTGCGGTCGAGAGACGGGGAGGTTGTCTGCCCCTTGTGTAATAAGTTTTTTTTTATTTTATTCGTCAAGCCACACAGACAGTGACCGGTCCTTGACCTGTGTGTGTACCTCTGGTTGAAAGGAGGGTGTTTTTTTTTTTCTGTCTCTTTGAAGAGCGTTTTAGATCTGGGAAATTGATGACGTATTTGGTTCGAGAAATTCCTAGATTTGTCTTGAGATCGACGCGCGGTAGATTATATAAAGACCGCCCGCGTGACGTTGACGGACAGACATACGGAGACAGCCGTGAGACAGAATAGCGGAGACATTGCGTGACCCGTGCGTGGTATACCAATCGATCGTGTAAGTTAAGATTTTTTCTTTTTCAAGGCCTTGCTTGTATTTGTAATTATATTTTCAAACTCTTGTATTGTAATATTTTTACAAGCCATTTTTGTAAAAGGGTTTTGGTCAACCCTTCCATTTTGTATTGAGTTATATTATGATTAAACATTAAGTTGATATTTTACCTTCCGATTTCTTGTGTCATTTTTTTTTTGTTATTCATTGTAAGTCTCTGATTAAATTCAGACTTAAGATAAGTGACACAACTACCTTTTTCTATTGTCACGTTCCCCTAGGCTAGCCATTTAAAAGTAGAATTCAATTTGTAATACGTGACAAAAGAAGTTTGAGGGCTTTCGTCCGGGATATTTTTCTGAACCTATTTTCGTCTTACTTGAGTAATTTTGTAAAGGCGAAGTTGACTTTAACAAAATTTTTTTTTTTTGTGTCAAAGAGTCGGAAGTAAAGTATCAATAGTATTGACCAAACTCTCTTAAGGTTTTTTTGTTGTACTGATTTTGTACTGTATATTTACATTGTATACATATTTTTTGCTTGTAATAGTTGTTAGTTAGTCATGGATATTCAGGTTTTTCTTGCAAATCCCTCTGTGGAAGAGCTTGATGCTTGTACTAGGAAGGAACTGGTCCTTATTTCTAAACAGTTAGGGTTAAAAATAAAATCAAATGCCCTTAAACAAGAAATCAGAGATAACATTGTAATCCATTATGTAGACGAGGAAGTGTTTTCTGAAGACCTTTTAGAAACCCTTAGACCCGATGAGGGTAAATCAGATTTAGAACTTCAGATAAAATTAAAACAGATGGAAATAGAAGCCCAGAAAGAAATTAAACAAAAAGAATTAGAGCTTGCAGCGGCTAGAGAGCAGAGAGAAATTAAACAAAAAGAATTAGAGCTTGCAGCGGTTAGAGAGCAGAAAGAAATAGAAATAGAGTTAACAAAATTAGAGTTAGCTGCTAATGTAAGACCAGATTCTTCCCCTGCCAGTCATACTGCTGAAGCAATAAAATTTTTGAAAATAATTCCACGCTTTAATGAAGCCACAATTGACAATTATTTTCCACAATTTGAACTTGCTGTGAAAAATTTTAATGTACCTGAAACTTTGTGGCCCACTTTGCTGCAAACAGTTTTGACTGGTAGAGCTGCAGAGGTATTTTGTTCTTTGACCATTGAACAACAAAAAGATTATAATGTTGTTAAGGCCTTAATTCTTAAGGCATATGAACTTGTTCCGGAAGCTTACCGAAAGCAGTTCAGGGATTGTCGCAAATCGGATGGCCAAACCCATGTAGAATTCCTGCGGGAAGAGGAGCGACGCTTTGAGAAATGGCTCACTTCCAGGGAAATCGGCACCGACTTTGCAAAATTCAAGAACCTAATGCTGATGGAAGAGTTCAAGAGTTGTGTGCGGCTGGACGTCCGTACGCATATAGCTGATCGTGGCGAGGAAGATGTGCACAAGGCTGCAGTGTTGGCAGACGATTATATAATATCACATCAATTTGCCAAGTATACGACGGATGTCAAGCCAAAACAAGTCAAACAGCCTGAGTCCACTGCTAGCAACTCCATCAAGAACAGCAGTACAAATGACAGAAAACCTACTACAAGTAAAGCTACTTGTTCCTACTGCAAACGAGAAGGCCATAAAATTGACGATTGCTGGAAATTGAGGAAGAGAAACGAAAAAGCTCCTTCAAAAGTCAGCGCTTGCACAGTACAGTGGTCGTCGAGGTTTACTCCCTCATCATCAAGTCATATCAAGAATACCTCGACACCACCTGTTTCAAATGTATTGACTGTACAAGACTCTCCAAAAATGTCTCCACGATGTTCCAATGACTCAAACAAGAGTTTTTCAAATACATCAAGCCGATGTTCCAATGACTCAAACAAGAGTTTTTCAAATACATCAAGCCGATGTTCCAATGACTCAAACAAGAGTTTTTCAAATACATCAAGCCGATGTTCCAATGACTCAAACAAGAGTTTACCTAGTACATCACAGCGATGTTCCAATGACTCTATCCAGAGTTCCCATAATACATCACCCCGATGTTCCAATGACTCTATCCAGAGTTCCCATAATACATCACCCCGATGTTCCAATGACTCTATCCAGAGTTCCCATAATACATCACCCCGATGTTCCCATGACTCTATCCAGAGTTCCCATAAGACATCACCCCGATGTTCCAATGACTCCATCAAGAGTTCTCCAAATACATCCACAAGATGTTCTACTGACTCAAGAAAGAGTTTCTCCACTGCGTCTCCTAGAGATGTCAATGACTCCAGCGAGAGTTCGACCCAAGTCCAGTCTGCATCAACCAAAATTGATGTTTTATTAGAGGATTTTAAGCCTTTCATTTCGGAAGGATTTGTATCACTACCCGGTGATTCTACAAGTCTACGACCTATCACCATTTTGAGAGACACAGGTGCCTCACAATCGCTACTTTTAGAGGGTATCTTACCCTTGTCAAAATCATCATCGACTGGGAAGAGCATCCTGTTACGAGGCGTAGAGCTTGGATGTATAGATGTGCCTCTACATCTAATCGACATAAAGTCAAATCTCATTACTGGACCGGTTGTTGTAGGTGTCCGACCAACATTACCATTGGAAGGCATCTCGTTGCTGTTAGGCAATGACTTAGCAGGTGGAAAGGTGATAGCCGAACCCATCGTCACTCAAACACCCGACTTATCTGCCACACCCGAGGAAGACCTAGAGTTATATCCAGCGTGTGCAGTAACAAGGGCAATGAGGTTGAAAGCATCTCAAGAAGAGAACGTTATCAAAGCCAACAGTAACCACGATGATGTGGACTTGAGCACCACATTCTTTGCTTCTCTTGAAGAAGAACCAACGCCAAATTCTGAAAAGCCGGCATCAACTCGAAAACAGTTGATTGAGGACCAAAAGAAGGATCCAGAGCTCGCCAAACTCCGAGAAACCGCAATGACATCACAAGAGGCAGAGCTAGCATCAACGTGCTACTACATCCAAGATGATATGCTCTTCAGGAAATGGAAACCTCCAGACGCATCCAACGAAGAAGAATGGAGAATATGCCATCAAATCGTGTTACCAGAAAGATACCGAGCGTACATCATGAATCTGGTTCATGACACACCAATGTCAGGTCATCTCGGCATCCACAAGACATACCACAAGATTATGTCACACTTCTTCTGGCCACGTTTGAAGAAAGATGTCATCCAGTACTGCCGATCCTGTCATGCCTGTCAGATGATTGGCAAGCCAAATCAAAAGATCCCTGTTGCTCCTCTGAAGCCGATTCCAGCCTTTGAAGAACCTTTCAGCAGAGTACTTATTGACTGTGTTGGTCCTCTCCCAAGGACAAAAGCTGGCAACCAATACCTGTTGACCATTATGTGTGCTTCAACTCGTTTTCCTGAGGCTATTCCTCTAAGGAACATAAAAGCATCAAACATTGTAAAGGCCTTAATCAAGTTCTTTACTCTATTTGGTCTACCAAAGTCCATCCAATCGGACCAAGGAACGAATTTCACGGCCAATCTTTTCAAGCAAGCCATGACTCAGTTGGGCATCAAACACTGCATGTCGAGTGCGTATCATGCCGAGTCGCAAGGCGCTCTTGAGCGATTCCATCAGACTCTCAAGAACATGATCCGAACCTATTGCTTTGAGCACGAAAAAGACTGGGACGAAGGAATCCACATGCTACTGTTTGCAACCCGTGAATCCGTCCAGGAATCGTTGGGATTCAGCCCTTTTGACTTAGTCTTTGGCCATTCGGTGCGCGGTCCCTTGAAATGTATAAAAGAGACTTTGTTGTCACCAACAGCCACTGAAGGACTTTTAGACTATGTAAGTAAGTTTAAAACTAGACTTTATGATGCTTGTGTTCTGGCCAAAAATAATTTACAAAACACCCAATTCAGCATGAAACGCTGGTATGATAGAAAGGCCCGTGTTAGAGAATTTTCTCCCGGGGATAAGGTGCTTGTATTTTTGCCCATACCAGGTCAACCCTTGCAAGCCAGATATTTTGGTCCCTATGAAATTGAGACCAAAATTAGTGACCTCAATTACACAATCAAAACTCCTGACCATAGGAAAAAGACTCAGCTATGTCATATAAACATGCTGAAGCCTTATCTATCTCGGCCATATCACTCAGAGAAGAGTAATTGTGTTTTAAATACAGTCAAAAGTTGTTCAAATAGCCATGTTTCTCCTATTGATGATGATATTGTAAAGGAGAAATTTGGACAATACAAAATACCTAATTCTTTTGTATTACAGAATTTGGATGTAAAACTGTCTCATCTGTCTTCGACAGAAAGGCCAGTTATCATGAAACTCATTAATGAATTTAATGACATTTTTTCTGATGTACCAAAACAGACTAATGTTATAATGCATGATGTAGATGTTGGCGAGGCTACTCCAGTCAAGCAGCATCCTTACAGGGTCAACCCTGAAAAACTTGCCATACTTAGGTCAGAAATCAAGTATATGCTTGAAAATGACCTCATTGAACCAAGTTCCAGTAGCTGGAGCTCCCCATGTGTCTTGATACCTAAACAGGACAAGACTTATCGTTTTTGTACAGACTACCGTAAGGTAAATGCTGTCACAAAGACCGATTCGTTTCCTATCCCTAGGATAGACGATCTCATAGATCGTATTGGTGACGCTAAGTACATCACCAAAATAGACCTACTTTCAGGTTATTGGCAGGTTCCCCTGACTGATAGGGCAAAGGAAATCTCCGCCTTTGTCACCCCTGATGGTCTGTACCAATACAAAGGGATGCCATTTGGCATGAAGAATGCTCCTGCCACTTTCCAGAGAATGATAAATGCCCTGCTTGCTGACATGGAGAATTGCCACGCATACATAGACGATGTAGTAATTTTTAGCCAAGATTTTTCTAGCCATTGTAAACAACTGCATTGTCTTTTTACTAAACTGTTACATGCAAAAAATTACTGTAAACCTGAGTAAGAGTGATTTTTGCCAGGCTTCCATCCAATACTTAGGCCATATTGTAGGACAAGGCCAGGTGAAACCTGTAATGGCCAAAGTAGAAGCTATCCAAGCTTTCCCTATCCCTGCTGATCGGAAACAACTCCGAAGATTTTTGGGAATGTCTGGATATTATAGAAAATTTTGCGAAAATTTTTCTGTCATTGCCAGTCCTTTAACAAACCTCCTGAGAAAGAACGTCCGATTTACTTGGACGGATGAATGTCAGAAAGCCTTTAACCAGATCAAGCAGATATTATCTAGCTCTCCCATTTTGATGGCTCCTGACTTCGGAAAACCTTTTAGGTTAGCTATTGACGCCAGTGACACAGGTGTTGGGTCAGTCCTTTACCTAGAAGATAATTTCCAAGTAGAGCATCCTATTTGTTTCTTTTCCAAGAAATTTAATAGACATCAAAGAAATTATTCTACTGTGGAAAAAGAATGTCTTGGGTTGATTCTTTCTATACAACACTTTGATTTTTATATCAGTGGGTCTAGATGGCCACTGGTTGTATTTACTGACCACAATCCCCTTACATTTATCCACAAAATGTCTGGCAAGAACCAACGACTTCTCAGGTGGAGTTTATTTTTACAAGAGTACAACCTAGATCTTAAAAACATAAAAGGCAGCGAAAATGTTATCGCCGATGCCTTATCTAGATTGTAAAAAGTATTTTGATGTATATATTTTTTTATATATATCATGATAAATACATTCTGTAATGTAAATATTTTTTTAGTTCTAAAAAGATTTCCATTTCTTGGAAATGTAAACTTTTTATTTTTAGGAGGGAGGTGTTACGTATCTAGGCATTTTTTTTTTCTTTCTTTGACCTGTTGCGGTCGAGAGACGGGGAGGTTGTCTGCCCCTTGTGTAATAAGTTTTTTTTTATTTTATTCGTCAAGCCACACAGACAGTGACCGGTCCTTGACCTGTGTGTGTACCTCTGGTTGAAAGGAGGGTGTTTTTTTTTTCTGTCTCTTTGAAGAGCGTTCTAGATCTGGGAAATTGATGACGTATTTGGTTCGAGAAATTCCTAGATTTGTCTTGAGATCGACGCGCGGTAGATTATATAAAGACCGCCCGCGTGACGTTGACGGACAGACATACGGAGACAGCCGTGAGACAGAATAGCGGAGACATTGCGTGACCCGTGCGTGGTATACCAATCGATCGTGTAAGTTAAGATTTTTTCTTTTTCAAGGCCTTGCTTGTATTTGTAATTATATTTTCAAACTCTTGTATTGTAATATTTTTACAAGCCATTTTTGTAAAAGGGTTTTGGTCAACCCTTCCATTTTGTATTGAGTTATATTATGATTAAACATTAAGTTGATATTTTACCTTCCGATTTCTTGTGTCATTTTTTTTTATTCATTGTAAGTCTTTGATTAAATTCAGACTTTAGATAAGTGACACAACTACCTTTTTCTATTGTCACGTTCCCCTATGCTAGCCATTTAAAAGTAGAATTCAATTTGTAATACGTGACACAATACTCCTGAAAATACAAAGAAAATGATTTGAAATTCTTACCAGAAAAGAGAACAATAAAAATACATGTGAGTAGCAAAACAATAAAATCCAAAGTACAACATAGAAATACAGACCTTCTATTACTTTTAAAAATAATGTTGTTTCTTTTCTTTTATTTATTTTCTTAAGTTTATTTTAAAAAAAACTACTTTATTTAGGAGACGAAGAGAGAGAGATATAGACAGAGAGAGCGAGAGAGAGAGAGAGAGAGAGAGAGTGTGCAGGTAAATAACATTATAGCAATGTTTACACCTGCTTTTTTTTTTAAATGAAACTTTTAAAAAGTGTGTCAAGAATGTCGAACATCCGTGAATCTCGATGCAATGGACAGCGATCACATTCCCCCCCCTCCACCCCACCCCAAGTTTAAAATTATTTTTTAAATAAAAAGTATCGAAGGCATAGAACTAGGGTTCTTTAAACTTTCACAGGCATTTCGAACGAATCTTCGCTTAGCTTGTTTATAACTGTTCTGTGTCTTATACTCCGATAGTTGTTACATTTACAATATTATGTGAACGCCTAAGTACAATACAGAAATAATATTGATTTTTAAAGAAATCTAATAAATGTATCAAATTAAAGAATACTAGACTGGTATTTCATCTATTGTCCTCAAATGGATTGTTTTCTCACAGAGAATTTCTGATTTCTGAATCCTTATTAGACGTGAATGAATAAAAAAAAATGTTTTCGACTTTACTAGTCCTATCTTGCCTATTTCAATGGATAGAAACATTTTCTGTTCTTAATTTTAGTTATTACCAAGTAACAAGTCAAACTTTGGGGATACTTGCAACGTACAATAATTCTTTATCACGTTCCAGTCTGCAGTGTTCTATAATGTGTGTATCACGTTCAAAGTCTTATCAGAATTTCTTATTCGACAGCGTAAAGAAACTATGTCTTGGGGGAGCTGACCTAGGGTCGGCTGGGATCAAACCTTCATCCCGAGATAGACTGTACTCGCAGAGCACCCAGTACTGCGATGTGTCCCTGGGATACAACTCGACCATTATGAGAACTCACGGCCTCTGTCTATCTCAACATCCACAAAAACCTTTTCTTCAGCTAACAGCTCTTGTACTAGCATGCAAGGCCAACTGGTGATGATAAAAACTAGCGCGGAAAATATTACGATGCTGAAAATAATGCAAGAGCTTAACATAGTCAGAGCTTGGGTGGGTTTAAATGATAGACAGACAGAGGGAACGTACGTCTGGTCAGACGGTTCATTGGCTACACCAACAGACATGAAGTTGTTCATAGATCAACAGCCTGATAACTCAGGGGATGCTGACTGTGTCATCATCTTACAAAATTATATGAGCATGGACGATGTTTGATGCTTAAATAACAAGTTTTATTTCTGTGAATATGTGACTTAAAACAGGTCGATACTTTCTTTAGCAGACGATTTCATACGTTGGCTTTTTGTTGCACCAGCTGAGCATAGTAACGTTTGTATTTTTCATTTTTTTATTAGAAATTCTAAGCTTTGAAACTCATAGCACAAATTTTGTTTTTTGTGTGTGTGTATTACACAACAAAAATCTTGAAATAAATTGTCTTTTAAATGGTCTATTTTACATTGTCTTATTTCTTTTCATACATCACTTCTAATCATTATACAAGTCTGGCTAATCAGCACTTGAGTTGTAGTAAGTGTCTGACAATGTAAACATCAGTTGAGTCCATTATACAGAGCTTATAGATCCAGACCCACAACAATTTGTAACAATTATATCACACTCTTGCCTTTCTTTTTCATGTCATTTTCTCTTATTCTTGTCTTTCTCGTTCATGTCTTTCTCTCTTATTCTTTCCTTTCTCCTTCATGTCTTTCTCTCTTATTCTTGCCTTTCTCTTTCATGTCTTTCTCTCTTATTCTTGCCTTTCTCTTTCATGTCTTTCTGTCTTATTCTTGCCTTTCTCTTTCATGTCTTTCTGTCTTATTCTTGCCTTTCTCTTTCTCTCACTTCCGTAATTAAATTCGTAATAGATCTAGATCAACAGCACTAAATATGTGCGGTTAATACATTTCTTATCAATAGTTTTTTTAGCGCTTTTTTAATGCTTTTAGTTTTCTCAAAACACTATGCTCCTATCCTGTACCTGGACCAGTTGGGAACATTGGAAGTGGGGTGGGGGGTGGAGAGAAGAAAGAGAAATCTTGCTGGAGTTTTACCGTGATTGGTTTTTAGTAGAAGTTACACACACAAATGTGGGGGAACGTCCTGAATTTGAACTCGTGTCTAACGCTTCTTTGGGCCGACGTGCTAACCACTCTGCTAGTGATGTAATTACGACTAGAAAATATTATATAATTATTTATTGTTTTCTAATTTAAAGTGGCGACCTATAAAGGGGACTAATTCAGCTTATACCACCACTTCGGTCAAGTACAATTTCTTTTCATTGTTCGAGATACCAATCGCAATCAGAATAATAGTTAGATAATTTATTTGCTCATTTTTTTTATTTTTTTATTCTTGTGTTGTTAGGTAAAAGAAATAATTGTGCAAAACTTCAGCTCCGACTCAAGATTTACACACGTTTTACAAGACAGACGGACAGACAGAGTTGATATAAGCTTTGTAAACAGAACAACACAATGTACCTCTTAATTGGCTACGTGAGCAGTTTACTTCATGCTAGCGAAAAGTCTGCTCACGACATTCTCGTGATTTGCGAGACACGATCAACTGCTCTGTCAGCTTTGGGAATTCCCGGACATCTATCCACCTAGCCTCTTCCTTCTGACATTTTTTGACCCAAGTAGAGTAACAGTAAAGGCTATAATACATGTTGTAAAAATGTTTTACATGATTCAGACTTCAGTGAAAAGCTGAAGATAATCTAAAACGGTGGGATAGCAGCGGGTATGAACAGAACGTCAGTCCATCGCATGCCGCAAGACTAGGCAGCGCCCAGGGCAGGAACTGAATTGAGTGGAGACTTGCTACACAAAGCAAACGATTTCATTGTCTGTCTGTTTGGATTGCCTTCAGTACGAGTTACAAAACATTGGACTGGATTCGAAATCTTTTAAACAATTACACACATTTGTTTAGCAAACCAAAAGGAACCAAGGTTCTTCGATACACTTGTTTCTTTTCATTAGCATTATTTGTTTTCTACGTATGTGTTGTGTTGTGTGTTTAAGATGAGACATTAAGCTACTTATACTTTTTTTATTAAGTTTTACAAATTGATCTTTATCAATATGAAACAAGGTTTGTCAACAACATCGAGCAACTAGAAATTTTCGAAAGGACGCCATTAACAGCGTTGGCCTGAGTTAGAAATGAAGTGTGAGTTGCCACCCTTTATATTCTCTGTATTTTAAGAGACATAACTCTGGATATATTTCCACAGCGCATGGATTGTGCCCTTGATGGAAGGTTGTTCATAGCTGTACTTTAGACTGGAACAGTTAGTATGTTAGTCGAAGGTGGATGTATACTCTTGTAAATCTTTTTTAAAAATTGGTTGCTACTTTATGCATTTATTCTACTTGCTGATTCACACTACTATTTGAAACAATGTTTTGGACTTTTTTAGCAATGACTAATTTGCTTCAATCAATGAATGCATTCTCTGTAGTCAACGCCTGTACTCGCAAAGCATTAAGTACTGCGACGTGTCGCTGGGCTATAACTCAACTATCATGAGGACTTACGGCCTGTGTTTGTCTATTTCTAAGCCAGCACTGAACTTCTCGGCAGCTAATTCGTCTTTCAGAAGCAAACAGGGACGTCTGGTGATAACCAACGCCACCTATGATTCGTTGCTGAGGATAATGCAGGATATGAGCATAGACTGGGTATGGGTGGGTTTGGACGATGGCCAGACTGAGGGAACGTATGTCTGGTCGGACGGCACTGTAGCAACAAAATCAGAGATGGTATTTTTAGCTGGTCAGCCGGACAACCTCAACGACTCAGATTGCATTGCCATTTCAAGAAAATACCTCGGTTTGGATGATGTCAGCTGATCGGGTTCAAAGATCTACATGTGTGAATATGTGACTTAGTGTAACTTGATTTTCAGCGTATGCAACAAAAAAAAACGCACAAGATTTCAAAGTATCTGAATATGACAGCTAACAAAACGATAAAATATGTTAATTACCAATTAATTATAAAGAAAGCTTGCAGTATTTTTGCCATGGCGGTAAGGTTTACATCAACAGCATTGACTATGACTCTTGTGGTGATACAAGTCCCTTTTAATCGCAAATAATTTAATAATAATATCATGTACATAAAATTACATTCATACACAAGCAAAGCCACTAGATGTTTTTTTCTTTTCATTCTTGACAACACGCCCACGTGACTATTCTCCAGTCCACTATTTGAAAAGGTACACCCTATTGACCGTGTGTCACAAGTTGGCCACACATGCCGTATAGTAACTGTGTCACTACAATTATTTCCCTGAATTGATATTATTCTAGATATTTGTATATTTATGATACTTATGTATTTGTTGTTACCTTTTGTTGACTTGTAGCCCCAAACTGCTTATAGACAACTAAACCGCTGTAGGCGTATTTCATATATTAACTACTTTTACTCTTTGAAACTTCAATAACTTCTTAGAGAAAGATACTAAATATAGCTTTATTTATAATATAAAAGAAGTAGACTTTAGTAATAATATTTTGTAACAAAATATAACTCACTACAATAACACAACCTTTCAGTCTCGTGTTCTGGAGTCGTCTGCTAAGACCAAGTGACGACACTGCCACCTATGTTGTCATATCAATCATAAACGTCTATTTTATTAGTTCACTTTCTAATAAGGACACGCGGAAATACCCGTTGATATATGTGTGTTTAAGATATAGATTGCCTAGACCTCCAGGCCTAATTAAATGGTTAATACTTATACTTCAAAAGTTATAACGGTCATACCAGAGTTTTCCCTTGTGGGAAATTATTTTATTTGTATCCCTCGTTAACCGTGGGCCATAAAAACCGTTGACCTTTACACCATCTGCTCTATAGACTACAAGGTTTGAAAGGGGAACTTTTTTTTCCTAAAAGAAAGACATAAAGTGTAAAATTTCTTGGAAAATGATTAAAGCCTTTTTCGAGAACCAGGTTTTTGATCTCTCTTCCCGTTAAGAATTTGCAAGCTGAAAGAGAAATTGTAAACAAAACTGTGAACACGAATTTTCGAAAACATTTTCTGTATGTAATGATTTGTAAATTTATGTGCATCAGCTCGGTTTTAAATAATTTCGTATTTTATCAACAGTTATTACTATTTACATAAAGCATTATTTCTATCTTCTATGTTAAAGGGCTATAACATTTCGATTTATTTAACAGTAGATTGATTAGTCAGATAATTTTAATGAAACAAACATGAAGGAGTAGAAATGAAGAGCCTGGTGATTGAGTATATACAAGGACAATTATTGTATTGTACTGTGGCGTTTTACGTCTCGAGAGACGATCTTTTCCCTTTGCAACTTCTTGTGTGACTAAAGAGGCCAATCCTTGATACACAACTGCAGTCGCAGGTTGGGCATATGTACTCACCAGTTGAAATTACGTTGTAAGAAATAGCAATCGATAACGTATGGATTTCCCTTTCAATCATCAACTAAGATAATTGTTTTTGCAAAATTAATATAGAATTTCATTATTCTGTTGAATGTATCAAATATATTTGAATTTTCACCAATAAATTTGAAACCAATCAATATTTGAATTTTTTTTGAAGAGTGTTTTTTTTTTAACAGATATATTATGGCTTAAAAAATTGTTGATACAGATATTATATATAGTGTGTATATATATCCTCCTTCGTGGTCCTGGATGAGCATATTACTAATTTCTTAAATACTTGTATATGGCTATAAAGTTCAATTCATCGCTTTAAAAAGCCGGCTACATACAATGCAGAAGTTTGTTGAGTCTACTGCAGACAAGCCGTCTTCTTCTCTCAGCCTTTTGTTAGTTTTGCGTTCTTGAGACTCCAACACTGAGAGCTTCACGTAATGAGGAACAATCGAGAGCTAGTGCTTTCCAGCCGTGAATGTCAATATCACACTCCTTGAGAAAGTGCTCTTAAGGGTGTCTATGTAAAGCTTGTGTTGACCTCTCTTAGAGCGCTTTCTTGCACACAGCTTTCCATAAAGAAGTTGTTTGGAAAGGAGATTTCTAGCATACGGCCTACATGTCCCACATTTTTTTTTTCAGTTGTGTGGATACTGTTTATATTTGATAACTGCAGGATTTAAACGTTTGATCAGTGGTTAAACCAGTACACTTAATGAATTGTTTCTTAGACAGCTTAAGTGGATGGAGTTTGGCTTTCTTATGTGGCGGAAGTATAAGGTCCAGAACTGTGATACATATAAGAGTGAAGAGTGGACTACAGCACTGTAGATTTTCAGTTTAGTGGATATGCTGATTTGTCTTCATTACCACACTTGTTCCTCAAGTCTGGAATGTGCAATTCGAATGTCTACCTTGCTATCTAGGTCGGTAATTGCTGATAAGCCGCTTTCCGAATTTACAAACTTTTAAAGATTTTCTAGTATGATTGTTTTGGAGAAAGTTGCTGCAACACTTCTTTTTTTTTTTGTTTTTGGTGAAGAAAGCCAAGCTATTTTGAAGGTCCTCTTCATTGGAGACATCAAGGACATTGTCGTCTCCGAATAGTAGGTCTCTGATGCTATCCTTTTTTACTTTGTTATTCGCCTTAAGTTTGTTTTTTTTGGTGCCCCTGTAACAGGTACTTGACATTGGTTAGGGAAAATAAAGGCCGTTGGTTGTTAAGCTGGCCACATGACACCATGGCAACATCATCCGCTCCAGAGAATGCAATGGTCTGAAAATGGAAACGTTTAATTAATTTACTAATTGGTTGATATTTTTTAAATTCAGTTATGTTCTGTAAGATACGATAAATAGAGGTTTAAATGTGCGCAACACAAATCTAAATGCTTAATAATGCATGTGTATCAAGGAATGCATTTTTATTTTAAATAAAAACATGTATTTGATCTGCAAATATTGTTGTGAGACATTTCTCTGTTCTACTTCTTAAGATAAGCTCGATCTGTACACAATAAGTACTGTCATGGAGTAGAAGCGTGCATGGCCATTTTGAATAACCAATTATTATTCTCTCGTTGGTTGAATATTTGCAATGCAGTGTGTTGGCGGCATGTTAATCACGAGCTTAAAAAATGTATTTAGAAGTAATGGTGGAAAGTCCAGGCGCGCGAGAAAAGCTTGGATAGTTTAAAAGAGATGCATTGATGAGTTAAAATTGAATTGTATTGTACATTTATGGAGTATGTCTGTTATTAAAGTTATTTCTAGTTCCAGAATAAAAGCTTTGTATTTAATGTTAAAAGATCTCAGTTTTCAAATTATAGTTAACATTTATATCTCCGGCATCACGCTATTGTTAACTCTTTCTCTCCTAACCGACGATACAAACGCTGATTCCGTTAGAATGTGGTAAATAATTACGGAGAGAAAGAGTTAAGTGATCAGTAACTGTTAAAAAGGAGAGAACAATGTGAGATCGAACATCAGAAAGGAATTGTCTGATAAACACAATCTCACCGGTTATAAGATCATAAGATCAAATAAACATGTCGTGACACCAAACACCAATCTTTTCAAGTACAGTCTCTCTTTCTTCCCAATCACTTCTCCCAAAGTTAGTAGTTACAGGCTAGATCATTCCCAGTTATACAGCTTCGTTTTAAGTCTTGATCCGAGAAAGGGTGTGGGAGAAATATCGTGTACAGTTATTTCAGGGGACAAAACCCGACATATTTACCCATATATGTGAACCAATTAGTCAATTAATTACTGGTTTTTAATTATTGTTAACTACCAACAAGGGAAATTTATGACTTTAGTGGTCATTGTAAGTAGATGTATTGACGCAATCGTCATTTTTATGTGTGGGTCTGTTTATTTTTTATGTTGTCAGCAAATGTTGGCCCAAAGATATCTCATGCCCCCAAGAAAGGTAGTGTTGGAGTTTCACGAAGAACCAATATGAATCAATGAAAGCAAGAGAAATATTTTTTTTTTATTATGAGTAAACAAAATAACAATAATTTTAGAACAGACATAAAAACATATATTTAATAATCTGCATTATAAAAAGCACGTTCTTCCAAGGCGGTGCTTTTTTTTTTTTAAACTTACATTGAACTATAATAGAGTGGAATTGGTTCGATTTTTTTACCACAACAAAAAACGAGAAAAAATGCATTCGCGTAGCCAAACCAAACAAAAAACCAACATGAAACAAAAAAACAAAACAAAATGTTCCGAGAATATATGCGCACATCCGGTGTCTTCCCATTTATTTGTTTAATTTTAATATTTAGAGTTTCTACACATATGTGTTTGTCTATTAGTCGAGAGAATGTTAATAACTTTTTTATTTATTTGATGGTTTCACTTTGAACTTTGTCAAACAAATAGAAACGACAAAAAAACGTCGACACAAACGTAGAGATCTACAGACAGACATAAGGAACAGCGTTGTCAAGAAGTTTGTGTCTGTATTTGAAGTCTTCACATTTTGTGTGTTTCTGTACTATTTTAACTTTCACTGGCGGTTCAAAAGTATTCTCTTGTTAACGTTATAAATAACTGTGTACTTGTGCCTAACAAGTAACAGCCGTGTATATATTATAGATAGTATTATATTTTTAAAAAATTCTGCGAAACTTTTATGGTCATGAAAAATCAGTTTTCTAATTTTTTTTAAAATATATGATGTCATTGAGAAAGAGCCTATTTTAGCAACGTATATTAGTGATTTCAAATGAAGGATAATTATAGGCCCCAAACTAGCTAGCGATCTGGTGTAACCAGTGTACATAATTTAGAACGTTTTGATAATCGATTTATTTTTAAATATATAGATTTTTTAGTCCACCTTTTAACATTTAAATAACATTTTGTGACTCTTTATTCCACAAACTAATTGTTTTAAATGAGTTGGCAACAGTTATGTTTCATTATGGCTAGCAAGATATTGTTTAACTTCTCAGTTTATGTCAAACTCTTCTTCAAATATTCCTCATATTCGTAATTTGTTTATATTCTTTTGGTGTTCTCTTCAATTACAACCAAATGTTTGATCCATATCACTTTCTTTTATTTTTCAACATTTTGTATTTTATTGCTTCAAGAACCATAGCCTGATATTAAAAATTAGAATGAAAAATAAAAAAAAACAGGAATTATATATAAATAAATCTAAATCAGTGCTTCTCAAGACTTTCAGCATCGGCCCTGCCACTTGGGAGACGGAAGCACATGATAGAGAATTATGGCATCTAGTTGTGAAAACTGTTGAACAAATTATAGAGGACAGGAGACCAGTGCTGACGGAAGAAAAGCGTCTGAGAGAAAGCAAGACCAATGACACTAGCTACAGCTGGAATAACCTGCCCAGTGTGCGGCCGAAGAGTCCGGGCTCACATAGGTCTCACCAGTTAGACGAAGAGGCACAACATCCAAGTGCAAAATACTCGGCTCCCCTGGATGACAAAAATGGTTATCATAGTACCACGATGGTCGAATTACATATTTAGGTCTGTCAGTCTGTCCGTCCATCCCGTTTATATAGCAGAAACTAAAACAGAAAATGGAAATCGGACATCATGATATTTTAGTACTTTCAAAGTTCTGATGCAACGGCTACTTTTTTCTTCTCCGAAAGTAAACCATCTAATTTTAAAATTATAAATGCAAGCAGATTTTTCAAAAAAAAAAAGACACCACTTTTCAATGAAAAACGTCAAGTTAGGTATTTTTTTTTGTTAAAAGGTCATGAACTTCTTCATTAAGAACTCAAGCTTCATTCATAGATTCGCGCTTTGGTACAGAAATTTGAATCTAAGGTCACAATGGTAAAAATGTCAATGATTCATTATAAAATATATTTTGACATATCCTCATTATAAGGGCCTACACTTGGCAATGTAAATAAGACTAAATAGATCAGATATATATATATATATATATATCTTTTATTAATAAATTTAATAATAATGTGAACAAAATTTTAATTATTAAGGCAATAACTTATCTTCTGACAGCTTAGGGGTGCAGATTTATTTATTATGTAAACGATAGTATCACATTAAGAATTGAATGGGATACCAAAAGCATAGTAAACTATTACCTGGTAACCGTAAAGATCAATAAAGCAGTCTTAGTCTTAAAAGGCCTACTATTCATGATCATAACATATTACTTAGTTTAGTAATTGTAAGAGTAAAGGTGTACATTCTTACGAGTTTTAGTCTAGATTCTATATCAACATTCTATATGTATAGCTAGATCTAGATCTAGAATTAGATCTACACTTAGATATAGATCTAGACGTAGGTCTAATTCTAGACAAGACTTATATCTATTTCTAGATCTAAAATTAGATCTAGTTCTAGATCTACACTTAGATTTTAAATCTCGATTTAGATCTAAAACTAGGTCTAGATCTAGCTAGATCTGTGTCTAGTTTGTATAACAAATGACAATGGAGATATTAATTTTTATTTTGCAAGGGGAATGTCTGGTCCAAGTCTTTCAAGTCATTTCTAGCTAGCTCACTACCTAACTAAAATAGGTCAAGAATTATTTTTTTTTCGTGTTGCCAGTTTATCTAATTTTGTAAGAAGAATAAATCGTTTTTAGTTTCACTTTATTACATGTTATTAATTTTGAATGTATTGATAAAGTTAATAATTAATATTTAAAAAAATATAACTGTAAGCTAAATGAATATACGGAGATGCTTTGACTGAGTGGTAAAGCACTTGGAACCAGAAGTCCCGTGTTCCTGGTGAAAACTCTAGGTAGACCACTTCGGGGGCCGATTTTGAGTTTGTGCTTCAACACAAACTGTCTTTGTAACCATGTTTTTTTTCTGGGAAGGGGCGTTACGGGAGTACGAGTTGTACTCATGGAAGTCAAACATCTTTTTTTTTTTAAGTAAATATGTTTATATTCAGCAAAATATATATTTTTTTATACAATCTTCGTCATTCATCAACTAAAAGTTAGTTCATTTTGAGAAAAGGCTAAGTGGAGAGAGGATATACTTATTAATGCCCTGAAAAGAGTTAAGTTGTATATATTTAATAGATTAAGTGTACAGTATTGTATTGTTCTAACAGGTACTTTGTGTTGTGTGCCAGAGTCATCAGGCAGTGCTCAGAGTAGTGACTTTTATTAGACTTATTGTGATGAAACTTCAAATGTGATGCAGTATTGCTACTGAACTTTCTATTAGTGCAGTTTGTTTTTGAACTTTCTAATGAAGTATGAACTGTTGTTGAACAATGAGAATAAATGAAATTTTAATCAATGGACTTTTAATGACCTTTTATTCCAACAACTTGGATGGAAGAAGTGGTACATCACACAGCACAAGATATATATTTGTATTGTCTTCCCCTTGGCCATGTAAATTGTATAGACTAAGACAGTAGGGAAGTCTGGACTGAAAAAATTAATTGACAATGTTTTTGATAAGGGGGGGGGGGGGGATATGTTATAGGTTTAGTTTAATCGGGAATTTGACGAGACTATAGATAGACTATTTTAGACGGAACTAGGGAATTATGGGATATTAACCGGATATGGAATGATGGGATAATTTGACGGTTGGTAAGAAGAAGGACTCACTCTTTAATGGCGGAAGCAAGACATCAAAATGTTAGTAGTACTGTTGACATATGGACTGTGCCCCTTTCGTTTTTAAATACTACTTATCAAGTTACACTGTTTTATTAAGTAATTCATATAATTTAATATATGCTGTTTGGTTAAAATCGAACTCCATGAGTAAGAAAGACTTCATTATAGACCTAGATCTACTTTAGAATTATTACTAAAACAACCACAACAGGATCAATATTGCAGTCTTAGTCTCAGTTTTGGTCTGATTGAACAATGTATTATTGGATTCGATCATGCGAGCAAAATGACAGGTTAATAGGATGGGTATTACAGGAGATGATTGATTGCATGTAGCGGGAAGGGATTTCAGTTTTCAATAACTCAATCAATAAATCATCTCTTTGAACATTATACATCACATATCGCAGACAGATGTCTCAACTGTTTGTTACCGACTAAAGAGAGATGTCTCAACTGTTTGTTACCTGTTAAGGACAGATTTCTCAACTGTTTGTTACTGGCTAAAGACATATGTCTCAATTGTTTGTTACCGGTTAATGACAGATGCCACAATTGTTTGTTACCGGCTAAAGACAAATGTCTCAATTGTTTGTTACCGAATAAAAACAGATTTCTCAACTGCTTGTTACTGGCCAAAGAAAGATTTCTCAACTTTTATTTACCGGCCAAAGACAGATGTTTCAACTGTTTTTTACCACACAAAAAAAAACAACAACAAAAAAAAACAACAACAAATATCTCAACTGTTAGTAACTCACCAAAGACAGATGTCACATCTGTTATTTACCGGTCAAAGACAGATGTCTCAACTGTATTTAACCGGTCAAAGACAGATGTTTCAACTGTTTGTTACCACAAAAAACAAAACAAATGTCTCAACTGTTTGTAACTGCTGACCAAAGACAGATGTCACATCTGTTATTTACCGGTCTAAAAACAGATGTCTCAACTGTCTTTAACCGGCCAAAATAAGATGTGTCAACTGTTTGTCACCGATCAAAGACAGATGCAACAAGCTTGTGTCTCACGCCTTCAAGATTTCAGTGAATTCAGCATTGTTTTCACGATGTTCAAAGTACCTCCTCTTTATCAGAATCAAAGTTTCTTAAGTCTAAGTCTCCAATAGAATCTCGCTGATCTCTGTCAACTAAAGTAGAGGGTACACGATATGCACATTTTCTAAGAATAGAGTTTTATTTCTGTATAACGCCGATAGAAAACACAACGTAGATAGATAGATAGATAGATAGATAGATAGATAGATAGATATAGATATAGATAGATATAAAGATTCACAGACAGACAGACAAACGAACGGACGTACAGACAGACAGACAAAAAGTGAGAGATAGAAAGTAAGAAAGAGTTTTGCATAAATAAAACAATTAGAATAATTTACAAATCAATGTATGTAATCGAATGCAATTTTTTTTAAAAATAATCCTAATAATTGTCAACCCTACAAAAGTTTACAACCTCTGCTAAGTTTATTATTTCCAAAAGCGAAGCTTATATTTTCATCAGTAGTTCCCTCCCCCCCCCCCCCCCACTCAGCGAGTACAGGTACTTAGTACTGCTTGGGCGTCGCAGTTTCTCTATGGTGCAGCAGACGACTCTACCTGCTAGCACTGCTAGATTCTTTGAATCGGTGCATCTACTACAAAAGAAATGCACTTGTACCTTAGCGAACTGATCTTGGCCTATGTCTATTACAGAGATTTGTTCTCCATGAGCTCATAGCTTCTATTCAAAACTTTTTTTTTTGCTGAGTCTGTTATTTTAAATCTTGTTGTCATCATGGCGCCTTGAGCCTACATTATGTCTGTTAACTGCACTGTACACATTAAATTATTATTATTATTATATAGAAGAAAACACATTTTTAAAAATACTTTTTTAAAAACTTGATATGAAGTGTTATTGTATCAATTAGTTTCGATCAGTCATTGGTTTAAATTTGTTATATATCCAAACTAACAATAGATGTGTGTGACTAGAAATGTCTTTAACAATTGTTTTTGTTTAGCGCTATTATATCTTTCTCAGTGCACTACGAGCGTATCACTTGTTTGGACCAATTAGGAAAGTGGAGTGGGGGAAGAAGAATTGGGTAATGTTAATGTTGCCGTGATCGCTTTTTTAAATGCATAAAAAAGGTGGACGACGGAAATTCAAACTTATGGCTTAAGCCTCTTCAAGGGGACTAATTAAGCTTATACCACCCTATCTGTCAAGTACGATTTCTTTCCATTGTTTATTCCAAACAAAAGATTTTGTTTACTAATAGCGTTCGACATTTATTTTATGCTGGTGCCTATTTAACAATTTTAAAAAAGTATTATGCTTTACATATATAGCTCTTGTGTAACAATTAGATACTTCAGCACATCTAAATAATATAAAACAAGTGTATACGCTCAATCACACACAAAGCAATGACTGCATAAAGACCCTGCTGATGATATCGCGAGAATATAATTAAAATAAAAAAGCAGCCAATAAATATCCTGTGCAATTTGTAACCCTTAATTTCAGTTTAATTGCCTCTAGTTCCGATTAATGGCCAAAGTTGTGATCATCTTGCTATTAACTTATGATAACACGTAAGGACCAGAATCGATAGTCACACTCTCCTGTACACAGATGCACACATAGGCAGAAGTATAAACGCATAAACAAACACATGCAAACGCGGAAACAATACACGTGGAGTCACGATCTCGCATTTTTACCTTTATCATAATAAAAATACAATTGAAATGATGATACAGAAATAATGTGAACCTTTTTTCCGCATGACTGGGCTTGAGTGCTTTAAGATCCCAAAATAGATATTTCGAGATATTTTATTGTTATATTCCCTCATGTGGCATTATTTTAATTCGTATAGAGCATGTGGTCCGGTAATTGCACAAAATTCAATGCATATAATACAGAATACTCAATACTAGCATCAACAATGGTATTGTGTTCGATTCTGAAGATCAAAAATGAGTGCGGTGTTTCACATGATTAATTAAACCCCGTTGCGATCTACACATTTTGCCACATCTGATGCAGGCAGAGCCAATGTCCGCTGGTGGCCTACTTATTAAAGTATAAAACTATCTTTGCGAAGAGAAGTTATATTATTTTAGAGTTGAATTAGAGTTATTGATGTGTAACATTACGATATTGTCTAATGTAAGTATGTACGTCAGGAATTCTAAATTCGCAGATATAAGGAACGCATTTATATAAAATATGCTTTTGAAACAACAATTTGAAGGTTAATTTTATTAGATAATGAAATCAATGGATTATATATTGTATTTTCATGTGTCAAAATAAAAAACTATATGTTCAAAGTGTAGTTATTCAAATTAGATCTAGATCCTTTCGATCTTTTCTCATGTAAATATGGTGGACATGACCTAAATTTATAAGATACTATACATTCATAGAGTTAATCAAATTTTTTTTGAGGTCCTAAGTTTGTTATAGGGCTACAATACATACAATAAGGTCTACGTTAGTACGCCAGGAACATTTATGCCAAGTTTTATGAAGATTGGTCAAACGGTTTTGATTTCTATTCGGCAAAAACATACATAATTACACACGCCTTACATTCTACTTTATAGTATAGACTAGACTTATATTACCCGCGGCCCGCGCGTCTTAATTGGCGTATAACTGTCGGTATAGTCACTGAGAGTGTTTTGGAAACAATTAAACGAAATAATAATGCTATAAGAAAGCGAATGCGTGATTTAAAAAATATTATGATTAGAGCTATCAAATAGTTAATCGACCTAGATCTAAATCCAATTTTTTAAAAAAACATTTGCATGTAAGTCTACATATTTTTAGCTCCATTATGACTGTTGGTGCGTAGGTTATGGTATTCTAGCACCAATATTTATTAGGTGCACAATTTTTGAACGCACTTTCTTTTGTTGCCTTGCTTTTAAGCTTATGGGGTGGTTTTGTTATTATGCTGGTGTAACATTTCTTTGAGATTCTTCTGTGTAGGCCCCTACCCCTGTTTAGGGGAGCTTGTTATGGGATAAGTAAATTTACACTAGAGACTAGATTCAGCAGTGCGTTGTGTTGTGCTCGTGCGTACTAATTTGTTACGTTGTGGAACGGCAAAGTGCAGAATAATTAGTTAATTAATATAACAATTATATTATAAGTTCAAGGATATTACTTCATCAGTTTGTCATCATAAAGTACATTCATCCCATTAAACACTTATATTGCTAACATCTAGTCGATTGTTTATTGTAAGCACGAAGGTGCCTATTAAATGTCAGGGGCCCGGCGAACTAGCTAAGGCTGAAACACATCCCTGACAATGACCATTTCCTTTGTTTTTATATTGGATAGTAGAAGTCGAAGATTGAACATATTGCCGTCTGAACGAAACCGGATGTAGACGGCTTCGTGCAATCGCTGCCTTATTTCACCAAGCATTACGCCAAAGAAGATAGCGAATAGAGTATGAGCAAGTACACAGCCCTGCATCACGCCATTTTCTATTGGGAAGTGATCAGACAGGTCACCATTGTGTCTGATCTAGCTTTTTTGTCCCACGTGAAAGTGCTTGAGAATGGATAGGAAGTAGGTGGGCATCCTAGCCTGGCCAAAATCCTCCACAAACCATCGCGACTGACCGTGTCGAAAGCCTTGGTGAGGTTCACAAAGGCAGCGTGTAGGTTTAGGTTCTGCTCTTAGCATTTTTCTTGTAATTATCGCAGAACAAATATCATGTCAGGTGTACCTTAACCGGCTCTGAAACCACATTGGCTTTCAGATAAGACCTCGTCCACTAAAGAGTGGGTTAGTCGGTCGAGCAACACTCGAGCATAGATCTTTCCTACTACTGACAGAAGTGTAGTGCCTCGATAGTTGGAGCAGTTAGACTTGTCACCCTTTTTGTCTAGGGATATGATTACAGAATCACGAAGTTCAGGTAGGACAAGAAATTTTCCCAGTATTGATCGAACAAGTCTGTAGCCTATTGGTTACATTTTTCAGCTGGAAGTCCATCAGAGCCAGGCGCCTAGTGTTTTTTGAGTTTAGATATTGCTGTCTCAATTTCCTCAAATGAGCTCCTCTCTCATTTGCCAGCAATTCCTCCGATACGTGTCTTTTATCACCAAAATAGCATACTGTAGTGTTCTGTCTAGCGATTTAGTATGTCCGCCTTGCTAGTTAATAAGGTAGAACCATCGCATGTATGATAAATACACGGTCAATGACTCCAATGCTATTTCAATAAACAGATGTCGATATCTAGATTATAAAATCTACAGAGAGATCCAGACTCACACCTAGTTCTTAACTACAACATTTCTTAACAAGAAAACAAAAACATGCTAAAAATATTAGATTTTGACGATTATAAATATTTTTGTTGTTGTTGTTTTTTGTTTAGCTCTATTTCATGAGCTTAGGTTTCTCAATGCGCTAGAAGCTCTTGCCTGGACTAGTTGGGAAAAATGAGAGGGAGATTGAGGCATGTGAGTAAATATTTCCGTGATCGCTTTTTAAACGTTTTGAAACAAAGTTGTAGGCACCCGCTTGAATTAGAACTATGAGCATAATTCTCCTCTAGGTGACCAATTCAACTTAAACCACCACAACTGTCGTTACAATTTTTTTCCTTCGTTCAATACCGAAAAAAAAAATCAATTACCAGTAATTAATTAATTTTTTTTTATTGATTCTTTCCCTCTTTTGTCAGCTAATAATAATAATAATAATACGAAATTTCAAGTTGATCCGAGATTGGATACTGGAGGAAAAACGTGTACAAACTTTTTTTACGATACAAACAGACAGCGCAAGTTAATACAAGGTTTGTAAATAGAATGTGTTCTTGGAGTTTTATTCATGCATCTCTTTGTCTTTACCTTTCTGCAAATAATGAATGAGTTTCTGTAACTTAAAGGCGAACACATTGTATGTGATTTATGAGAAAAAAAAAAGAATTATATAATGAAAGCTTTCTTAAAGTGATGCTTAGACAATGTTTACATCCTGAATGTCAGGTTTTCCACTGTTTTTTCTTTCAAGATGTTGAATCATTTATTACCGCGTTAGTTTAAACTTCTCTCCGCCTGAGTGAGCAGTTTCTGCCCAGTCCTAGTTAATTAAAGAAAAACGACAGCTATTGATTGAAAATCGATTTCATATCACGTAAAAGGAAAGCCACTGAAAAATAGGCAGCTTTCAAAATATCTTTCAATACTTTCAGAAAAAATATTAGAAACTATGAACTTACTTACTTAGACTTAGGTCCTTTCGCACCGCCTGGCGCATTGGGCAGCAAGCTGTCTCCATAAAGATCTGTCGTTGGCAATGTCTGAAGCCTCCTTTCACCTGTTGTCCACTGTTCTGAGGTCCTCCATGAAGGTGTGGTGCCAAGTAATACTAGGACGTCCCTGTTTGCGCTTTCCTCGTATTGGCCTCCATGTCATCGCAGCTCTTGGTAAGCGTAGTTCATTCTGTCGTAGAACATGTCCCGCAAACCTCATGCAACGCTCTGTCACAACCTCACCAAGTGTTCGACTCCCAGTTCGGCAAAGGATTTCCTTGTTTGAGACTATGAACTACAATCTATTAACAACTACAAACTTATCGACGTCGAATAGCTTCGATACCATTAGAAGAGACGTGCTCGTGTCGAAAGTGTTGCTGATACTGTTGTATTGTTTGTTCGACTAACGACTTGATACCACAAGATACGGTGATTTATTAATGTTTTTTTTATTACATTGTTACAATGTATATGTATTCGATGAACTGATAGGTGTCACTTACAAAGAACGTATTAAGAATGAAAAGATAAGAAAAATGATTAAATATGGACCCCACGATGGCCTCCTGACCACTGTAAATAACATAAACTCACTTCACAAAGTCTTCGGGGCTTGCAAAGATCTTCCTTCATGGAACTGTATCAGGAAGAATATTAAGAGGAAGACAGAAAAAGCGATGAGAAGAGAAAATCAGTGAATAGACTTCTACCAAACGACATGGACAAAGAGGAATGGGGAAAGATGGTAAACAGGTTGAGCGTGGTGCCTCAACGGTCCAAATGGATAGATAATGGTAAAGGTGAAGGTGACCAGCACAACTGGACTTATTAAATAATAGTCCTAAAAAACGCCTTCAAAAAATGTAAACAACAAAGAGAAAAATAAATTAGCTTCGATTTTTTTTTCATGTACACCAGGTACTCAAATCATAAGGAAATATTTGATTATAATGCCTATGAATGCAATAAGAACTTATTTACCCTCGTCAACTCTATCGTATTGACAAAGACATTTTTTGGTCTTAGTTGTTTGACGTAGCAGAGAGTGTTTTCTGTTTGTCGACATTCAGAATTCTGATCTTTTACATGTTACTACATTTCTCCCCACTTGCCATTCTCTGGTCAAGCTGAAATCTTGCCCAATTATTTTTAACGATGACGATTCAAGAATTAATCTGAAATTTAACCAATTACTTTACTAATTAGTGATAATTAATTAATTGATTAAATAAAATATATTGCGCTTGTTCTCACGTTTTGGTTATTTCACCTTCACTTATTTTTTTTTTCTTTTTCGTGTAAATAGTGCGCTCTGGTATCCAAGCCTATATTCCAGAGTGCTGCACTGGAGCCCAATCGAAAACATACAGCGCTTTGTGAAGCCCCCTAGATCAGCGGTTCTCAACTTGTTATGCTCGGCGACCCCTTTTTACAATCTCCCACGCTGCCGCGACCCCCCACCCCCTCAACATACATACTGCAATAGTGGAATAGACAATAACAATCCATATTTTCGATGGTCTTAGGCGACCCCTGGCAAATCGTCAATCGACCCCCTAGGGGGTCGCGACCCACAGGCTGAGAACCCCTGCCCTAGATAGATGAGCGACTGCAATAGATGGTATAGAAACATTGTATTGGTCATTTCTCTGGCAGTGTTTAATACTAGTACAACTAAGTTAAAGCTCAATGTATCGGGCATTCGTAGAAGGCTGCCTGGTCGAACAGCATGCACGCTGGACTGTTGTTTGGAATTCTCGATGGTCCCGGGTTAAAACACTGCCAACTTCCATCCCCACGTCATCCTGATGGAGGTTTGAACTAGGAAGTAAATTATCTTCAACACTGAAGGAATATCAGAATCATGTAAAATATTCTAACTACATTTTTATTTTATCTAAAACTTAAAGTAATAAAGTGATTGTTATAGACGGTCGTAGATTTCAAACACCAAACTACTGGTAGACAACTAAACCACTGCAGGTGTATTATAATTTAACTTGTAAAACTGGAAATAACTTAAATAGCTTCTTTTTGAATAAAACAAAATTTTTTTTTTGAAATATTGAAAATTTTAACTTTAGATGAAGCAAGTTAAATGTAGTAGACTTTAGTACTAATTTAAATGGTATCTTGAGCTAAATCTAAAGCACTATAAAACACGTCTTTACACTCTGATAACTCGAATAGCGCCGTTTATCTTGCATCATTCTACAAGACTAACATTCAATTAATGCTCTCTCTCTCTCTCTCTCTCTGAATCTACCAATTAATACTCCCTTTCTATATAACCTATATGTATTTCCTGTACAAAGTAAGCTGTGTATTGTAAAAACGAACGTTAAGGAAAATTGTTAATGGGGGTGTAAGACAACACTTCGACACAGTATTACATGACTTTACCACCACACAGTCTTTAAATGAAACAAAAAGCAGCATAATGTTATATCACGGTTAGGAATTAGTTGTTTCAGAACTAGGTGAAGTTTAGACCTAGAGACAAAGGAGTAGCTAGTAAAAAAACAAGGCTAAGTTTTAGGCTGAACGAAATATCAACCAACGTTAACATACAACTTCCAGAGAGGTAGCTGACATTCGATGGTTCCCTTCATTGTTATTAAACTTCGTGTTCAGTATCAGCGTCGACTAACTTATATTGATTCTTCAGTCTTTCGCCGGTGTTAATTGATTACTTTGAGTGTTACCTCCGTTTGGTTATTTGCATTAGACACCGCGGAAGCTCCTAACAACAGTCTCCCCTTCACTGATGAAAGTGAGCAGATTTTTTTTAATAAAGTTAAATGTCTGAAGGACTTATCGCCATTAACTTAGAACTTATCAGGTACCGATATGTTTATTTCCTCGATGATGAGACTCAGATAATTTGTCACTTCCGTTAGGCCGTGCGTACAGTGACTAGTCACACAATTGAATGGCTATACAGATCCTTAGAATGCTTTAATGTATAATATAATACAAAGTAATTACTAGGCAGTCGTTACGCTTTACAAGTGAATAGAAGGTTTAACGAACAGTAGTTTGTCTTCGTTACGTGTAGGGCAAGTTTAACCAATGCACATTGAGTAAGGCTATCCACCTTGCCAGTATCGCTATTGTAGTTTAACAATTGTGATTAATTTTGCATGTCAGTGTGCTTAAAATACACTAAGCAAAGAGAACACAAGAATGTACTGTGTAGGTACTTTGTTGTAGATAGAACCTTTTGACGAACTACAAGACTTAATAATTAATTCGTTGTAGGCTAGAGGTGAGCACCATGTGGTAAAAGCTTCGTCAGCCATCTTTTTAGTTAATTAGTTTTGAGTCGCATGATGGGGCGTTCGTGTACCGCCCTTTTTGTTGTGGTGTAAGGGTATAAGCTCCATGCCAGTCAGTGAGATATTTACTCAGTATTGTTTGCAATGGGAAAAGATCGTTTCTCGAGACGTAAAATTTTACAGTTTTGTATCGTGGAAGTGACAGTTTTCAAGGATGGAGGTCTGGTTATTAACCTAAATCTTTAAGTGGTATAACAAAAGCCGCTCTAATTCATTTGGAACATTTGCTCTGGGCGCTCACTATATTTCTTTTTTTCTTTTTGTTTCAAATTAAATAGTTATTAATTAACATTACCCTCAGAAATGTTGGGTCAGATCTAGTTCTAAATGAATAGGATACAACACAAATTAATGATAAAAATAATATTCCACAACATCTAAACCATAGAAGACTTCACAGAAATTTGTGTGCACGAAAATCTTGCAGACGTAAGTACTACTGACAGTACGGAGATCTGTAACTGAATTTAATTAGGTCCTTTATTTAAACAAAAGGCATACATCAGGGAAATATTTCAAAATCTGGCATTCTTTTCTACCGTAAGAAAAAGCTCAGACAGACGTGAAGCGAGACAGTGGGAGAATACCATGATTTGAAAACAATGAAATAGACGAAGCTAAACATCAGCAAAAAAGAATAAACAACATAGTTACAAAGTCAGT
The DNA here is from genome assembly GCA_030265305.1 of Biomphalaria pfeifferi. Taxonomy (NCBI): domain Eukaryota; kingdom Metazoa; phylum Mollusca; class Gastropoda; family Planorbidae; genus Biomphalaria; species Biomphalaria pfeifferi. The sequence goes on from JASAOG010000014.1 coordinate 1,046,034, forward strand.
TTGTGTAAAAATACAAACTCAAAATCGGTCCCCCGAAGTGGTCCAGGTAGGTAAAAAGGCAGGTTTCAATATTTTCAGCGACAATATCAGAAACCGTGAACTAAAAACTTTCAACAGCTACAATAAATACATCGATACAAAAGGATGAGACGTGCGCGTGTGGAGAGTGTTGCCGATACTGTTGTATTGTTAGTAAGACTACCACAAGCAGAAATATACTAATCTGGGTACTCCTCTAATCATGCAGCTAGTGTTGCTGACTCAGACACTGGTTGACAATTGGCTGCATGCCAGAATGTAATAGTCCGAGCAAGATTAAAATACTAGTATAGAACACATAAACTGCACCTAAGTAGCCATTTAACTTTTTTTGTGTGTGTTAATATGGCTCCAACATCCCCAACGATGTGCTATTGGATAAAGACATCATCAACAGAATAGACATGGCAATGAGCATCATGTCACGGCTGCAGAAATTTGCGTGAAACAATACCTTGCTGACCCTACCAAAGTAATACGAATGTTAAAAAGCAGCTAACCAGCAGTACCACAAGTCAACGACCGACCAACAATAACAAGAAAGTAAAATATTTTCCAGTCTGAAGGAACATCTCAAACATGTCAAACATAGTTAAACAATTTTTGTATAAATATTACAAATGTAATAACAATTGTTTTTTTTTTATATATTCGTACAGGTTTTCAGCCAATGGATTAGTGCAAAATGTGACAATCAAAGAGTGATATGGATAGAAGGGCAATGAATTCAACAATGTTTCTAAGGCTCCTGGAAGGCTGGATATTGGTTTTTAGTACAATGAAGTCCTGTTATCAAGAGACAGGAGCGTGTTGTGTGGAGACGAACTCATTCCACAAAGTACAATCGAAGACATTAGGGATTCTTCCTTATGACAACGACTCTACCACTAGGTCCAAGTTGGAATGTTCGTCACTTTGTCTTTCACAATCATTAACATGTCAACATTTTCTCTATGACAGCGTAAAGAAAATGTGTCTCTGGGGAACTGATCTAAGCTCTACTGGGATCCAACCTACTTCAGGTCAAAGCCTGTACTCGCAAAGCAACAAGTACTGCGACGTGGCTTTGGGCTACGACTCCACTATCATGCGGACGTACCAACTATGTCTGAAAATTGTCAGAGCAAATGTAAACTTCAGTTTAGCGAAACTGTCTTGCAGCAACATACAAGGTCAACTGGTGATGGTGAAATCAAACGCCACAAAGGAATCTATTGTGACGATAATGGAGGGCATGAACATTGAAAGCGCCTGGGTGGGAATAGACGATATACAGTCAGAGGGAACGTACGTCTGGTCAGATGGTTCAGTGTTGACACCAGAAGAGAGGTCTGTGTATATATCTGGACAACCAGACAATAATAAAAACAACCAAGACTGCACAGTTATTTTGCAATCTTACAGAGGATTAGATGATTATGTCTGCTCGAACAATGAAATGTATATCTGTGAATATATTAATTAAATCCTGTATTCATTTAGAACAGAGTATCCCTTTTTTAAAATGATTTCCATTATCTAATCAAACTATAATTCTAATTCTTATCACCTGTACTAAAATAAAAAAAACAGAAAATTAAAAAATAATGAAGACATGTAACTCCGTTTCGCGCAACATTCTTGTCATATCGATTGTATCTTATGATTTAGAAGGTGGGTCTAAAGTAGAATGTTATTTAAAACACAATTATAGGTAGTCAGCATAAAACTAGTATAAGCTCATCGCTACGAGATCCCTATAAATACCACGACAAGATCTTATTACTCTAAAACTATTGTTTTACAAAGCTTATATCAACTCACTATGTCTGTTTGTCAGTCTGTCTGTCTGGTTAAAAGCTTTGTACACGTTACTTCTCCGAAACACAATATATGATTTAGCTTAAATTTCGCACAATTACTTCTTTTACCTGTCAACACAAGAATCAGTAAGGTAAAAATTAGTTCACGAATGGTGTGTTAAACAAAAGAAAGAAATAGTACTTGACTAAAGTGGTGGTATAAGCTGCAGTGGTTTCCTTTAAATTAAACTTTCCGTCTCAGGCTTAGGGAACACAAACATAAAATAGAAACAGTAGATAACTATACTACGTTCCATATTCGTAGACTCTACGCTAGCAGAGTGGTAACCGCGTTAGCTTGAGACACCTGAGAAGGCTTAAGCTGACATGCTCGAATTGAGGTCGTTCTCTTTTTTTAAATTTATTTGTATAAATGTTTTTTTCTTGTTAGTCTAGATCAACAACAAATGTATATACTTGAGTGATCCAAACTAATTGATACAAGTGCGCTTATTGTAAATTTGTTTTTTAAGTTCTATGTTTATGTTCTTCTTGTTTAAACTTTGTATTGATTGTAAAAAGAACCACTAATAAATTGGAGATTAATTGTCTAATTTCAGACTAAAACTTAATGAGCAAAATATAAAGAAATATTTTTTTTTAGAAATCATAGGTTATCTAAGGTAACGAAGTCTTTAATTACATCTGTATCTCTTAATGTTTAAGTTAATTCTAATCAATTTCACACAAAATGATTAAAAACCAATAATTTATTGACAAATTGGTTTACTTTTTAAATTGATTTGTTGTATTGCTAGACACAATAAATAGTTGTTAAAGTTTCAACTTGATTCAAGTTTGGTTGTACAAACTTTTTACCAAACAAACAGAGTGAGTTGATATAAGATTTGTAAAATATGTTTTAAACTGATCCTCTCTTCGACCTGAATGTTGTTTTTCTTTTAAATGTTCCTAAGAGATAAGTCAAGTCTTTTTAACGCTAGACCTAATGGAAGCTTGCCTCCATCTGTCTGTCTGAACAAACAAATATCTAAGCACTTCTTCCCTAGTGCTATTAGAGCATGGAAATGGTTACCTGAGCTAGCCAGGAAAACCAGGTACTTGGCAGAATTTAAGTCATTGGTTAATATGCAAGACTAAATGCATGACTCGTAGGACGTAATCCTCTTCTTTTTCGAAGTGTACAATCACACACAGCCTGTCTCCTTAATGTCCAGCTTGGGTCATTTCTTCCCACATACTATTAATGATGTCTCTAGCGCTGAGATTTCGCTTGTGTTAAGGTTAGTCTTGTTTATTTTATGTTTCAGATTCTCTTTCATGGTTAAAGATAATCTACTTCCTAGTCAAAATTCCTGCATGACGACGGAGATGGGAGTGGGTTAGGGTATGAGCCAGGGACCACCGAAAAGTCCAAACGAGTGTAAAGCGAGCACAACGCACGACCAGACGTCCTTTAAGTTTAACTACATTGACATGTTTTAGGAATTCTTTCATCTATGCACTTTAAGCAAATTTAAATGTAATAACCATTCTTTTTTCAATTTTCGCAGGTATTGAGCCCCTTCCAACTAAATAAATTAAAGAAATATTTAGAAAGAGTAAAAGAACATTAAGTCGAACAGAAATGCAAGAAATCTAAAAATGGTTCTGAGCCTTTTACCGGTAGCGATATTAGTGTTCATTACAATGAACTCCTGGTTCAAAGAGGCTGGAGTTTGTTGTGTGAATAATCAGAAATTCTACCAAGTCAAATTAAAGACGCTAGGGATTTCTTTTTATTACAATGACACTTCCTGTCGGTCTAAGTTGGAGTGTTCATTACATTGTCTTTCACGCAACTTGACGTGTCAACATTTTCTCTACGACAGCGTGAAGAAACTTTGTCTATGCGGGGCTGAACTAAGATCTACTGGGGTCAAATCTTCTTCGGGTCAACGTCTGTACTCGCAAAGCACCAAGTACTGCGACCTGGCTTTTGGCTACAACTCGACCAACATGAAAACATTCGGACTTTGTCTGAAAATCTTCAAAAATTATACAAACTATAATTCAGCAAAAAAGTCCTGCAGCACCATGCAAGGTCATCTTGTGTTGGTCAAATCGAACGCCACAAAGGAATCTCTTCTGACGATAATGCAGGACATGAACATTGTAAGCGCCTGGGTAGGAATAGACGATATACTGTCAGAGGGAACGTACGTTTGGTCAGATGGTTCAGTGTTGACACCAGAAGAAATGATTGTGTATATACCTAAACAACCAGACAATTTTAACAACAACCAAGACTGCACCGTTATTATGAAACAATACAGAGGATTAGATGATGCTATCTGTACGAACAATGAAATGTATTTTTGTGAATATAGTAATTAAATTTCTAATTTATCTTTTTTGTTGTCTCCAAATTATTCAACTCACTTTACACTCTCCTGCTTCCTGTTTGAAGAAACCCCCCCATACACACACACTTTGGGGGTCTTATACGTTTGTAATAGATAAAAAAAATATGGCTTTAATATAGCGCTACTTTTATGCTTATAGCATGCTTTGGAACAATCTCATTTTTGGGGAGAGGTATCTAGGAGAAGGTTTTTCCTGTCGCTCAGTAAGCACAACTCTGCCCGAGCTGGGTGTCGAAACTCAAGCCCCCTTCATAGGTAGCCAAGCCAAGTTCATGCGCACGTAGCCTTTCGACCACGCTTCCCTCAAACGTTCTTCACATTTTAGTATTGACCTAAAAAATGAATGTGGTCAAGTTTTGTGCTCACTTGTTCAGGATTGCGGGCAGTAACGAGTTTGCGAAAGCGTACCCGCACTGCAAATCGGAGAGGCTGAATCACTGTGGCCTGTGCCTTCCCCCTCCCTTTTCATTTCCCCCTCACCCGCTCTACTCCAGTCTATTGCTGTCTTAACTGGTAACGAAAGTAAATCAAAGGAATCTCCTTCCCCGGGACATCAGCGCACACTAACTAAAATTTTGGGTCAGATTGCGGTCAGTGTGGAAGTGGAAACGCCTGCATGATGATGCCTGATAATGTGTGACTTTTTAAAACAGTAGCTATAGCGTCCAGAGTGACGATGGCCCTTTTTCTATTGCAAATATGATTTTTAAAAACAGAGGAGGAACCGATTGGATGCCTCTTGTTCAAGGGCAGACTGGGTGCCAAAATCGGCCCAGGCATTACCATACTATTCGGCCCACAAATTGATTGCCTTACGACGTACATCTATTGTTACTCTCTCTGTGGCATTTTACGTCCCGAGAGACGGTCTTTTCCTTTGCGACTTCTTGTGTTACTAAAGAAGCCAATCCTTGATGCACAGCTGTGGTTACAGTTTGGTAATATGTAATCACCAGGCGCCGTGTCACTACCATCCTTCTTTCTACTACTGTTGTATATGACATCTCCAACCCCCGACCCTTCCTTCATGCTCGCTCTTCATGTTAATAATTTTATAAGAGAGAATAAATACCCAAATCATTTTGGAAATCTAGAATGACGATCTATTTATTTCACAATGCTGTTTTTTATGTTACTGTTTTTTTTTAAACAGCCACACTTTCATTATAAAAAAAATAGGTTGGTTTATAAACATGTTCCTAGAGGCGCGGTGGCTGAGCGGTAAAGCGCTTGGCTTCCGAACCGGGGTCTTGGTTTCAAATCCTGGTGAAGACTGGTATTTTAATTTCGGGATCCTTCGGGTGAGTCTAAGTCCACCCAGCTCTAATGGATACCTGACATTAGTTGGGGAAAAGTAAATGCGGTTGGTTGTTATGTTGTTAACCGTAGGCCACAGAAACATATGACCTTTACATCATCTGCTCTATAGACCACAAGGTCTTAAAGGGGGAAAGTTTTTACTTTTAGTATCATGTTCCACAAAATGTCGGTTCACTTTCCTGGTAGATTCTACATTCGGTCATAAACACACAAGTCGTAAAGGTCATGGTACCAATCCATCAGAGAAAAAAATTTGGAGCCCTGGGTTGTCAAGTTTCTTAAGTTGGTATTGTGTGGTGCAGTTTGCAAAGAGCTTGGGTAACGAGATTTGTTACAATATATATATATATATATATATATATATATATATATAAACATCTTTAGAAGAAATAACTTTTATGTTAATAAATGTATGTGTTGCAACATTGTTGGCATAAATATATATATATATATTTCAGATTTCAAAAAATGATTCGGATAATGACTCACAATTTCTGTTCATGTCCATTTATCATGGTAAATTTATATGAAGTACTTTTCTAGCGTTTCCAAGCAACACCAAACAACATACGTTTCTCCAATCTTAGCTAGATAACAGCGTTTATCTAGGAATGGTACGTTGCGGAGCCCCGATGCATAGAATTTTCCTGCTTTCTGACGCATGAGAAATCCCTTCTCATGCGTCAGCGACACACTATTTCTCCTAACAAGAAGAGATCAGGTCAAAGATTTAAAGTAATAATGGGTGGGACGAGAAGATATTGAAATGTACGAGATCTTAAAGGCAGTAGAGCATAAACATTGTCATAGGAGTGATCGTCGTAATGAAAGTAATGATGTCCTGTAGCAGGCCTATTTTCTTTACCCAAATAAAGAAACAAATACATTGGATTTGACTCGAAAGAAATCTAGCAGTTCTGACGACAAACAAACAAACGAAATAAACAAAACAGAATCTCAACGTCGAAGACTAATTAAAGCGTCTTATTAAAAAAAAAAAACAACTTTTTATATTATTGTTTTGATGACTCCTCTTCTGATCAAAGACGGAACAAGATTATCTCAAAATAAAATTTAATTAAATTAACGCTTTTATATAGAGCTACTTTCATGCTTATAGCATACTCAGAGCGCTTTGTTTTATTCTCATCTGTGAACCAGTGCGATAGGGTATATTGGAGAAAGTTGTCTGTGCTTCCTTTAGGCCAGCGGTTCTCAACCTTTTTTATTTCGGCGACCCCCTAATAAGATTCCCCATTAGGTAGCGACCCCAACCGTAAAAGTTAAAGTACGTAAATTAAGAATCCAATCAAGATAAGATATGTAATGAGCTTGAAAATAACGAGCCAAGAATGAGAATAAATACATTAAAATATATTTTATTTATTTATTTTTTTCAACAGAGACAAAGCGAGTGATCGCCAGTATTTCTAAATATCAACCTGTGGCTGCAAGTCTGTACCCCAGTGTAACTAAAGTTCAAGGACATATCTACCACAGCAATGAATCTGAAGACTCTTATCTTCAGGTTATATTGACGCATCCGAAACTATCAGAGTCTGGGAAATACTTCTGTCTAGCACATGCCAGGAATTCTACAAGCCAAAATAATGTCTTTGATGCTGACATTACAATTAATGTCACAAAATCAAGTGCAGATGACCTCGCTGTAGCTCTGAGTTATATACAAGATCGTTTAGATAAAGGTAATTGAAAGAGTATTAACTCGATAAATGTTACAAATGGTTTTCGCTATTACATATATATTATAGCTTTTATATAGCGCTACTGTCATGCTTCTAGAATGCTCAGAGCGCTTTTTGGTCCAATCTCATTTGTGGACCAGTGGGGGGGGGGGGGGGGGGAGGGGGGTAACTAGGAGTTGGCTTTCCGTGCTGCATTTAGGCACCCAGTAAACACAACTCGGGTCGGGTGTCAAACCTCGAGCCCCCTTCTAGGTAGCCAAGCCAATCCAAGTTCAAGCGCACTTGGCCTTTCAACCACGCTTCCCACTATATTTATATATATATATATTTCTATCAATGCTTTTATATTGACCCATTCCCATCACGTCTCTACCTTTGGTCTTGTCAGTGGTATAGGCTACCAAAACTTCCCTCCATGCGTTTCGGTTCTAGGACAGTCTTTCCTATTGCTTTAACGACTTGCCCGTTGCCTGACATCTGCATCTAAATCTCGGCTCCATGTTTTGCTAGACTGTTCCCTTGTCCTCTTTCTTGGTGGTCCATTCCAGGTGAAGGCTTGTTTATCATGAGCCCTGATATTTGTCCATTTATCCATTTGTTCAAATTAAAACATTTGCTTGTATATATATTTGATTAAAATTTGAGATGAATAGACTTAATTTTGTATGTTCGCGTGTTACAGTATAAAGTAGATCTTGAGGTAGACATAGATCTAAATCTACACTAATCTTTAAAAATTGGCTTTTATAGAGTTGACTCTGTGTTGCGCATGCGTGACCTTTTTTCATGAATGAATATAGGCCTATCTCAACACGGCTACGCAGGTTTATTTAGCGGACAGCGAACGAATGTATTAAAAATGCTTTAGAAAAACAAATTTGAATGTTAATTTGATTAAAATATGAAATGAATGGACAATAATTAGTATGTTTATGTGTTAAGGCATAAAACTATCTTTGCGAAAAGAAGTTTTATCATCTTAGAGTTCAATAAAAGTTTTAGACCTAGGAATAGACTCAGTAGAGAGATGTGTTAATCACTGTTAATGTGTAACCATTTGGTAATGTCTAATGAAAGGATGTTCGCCAGGAAATCTGTAGTCACAAATATCAGGAACTAATTTATGTAAAAAATGCTTTTGAAACACAAAATTGAAGGTTAATTTTATTATATAATAAAATCAATGGAACTTCTTTTGTATTTTCATGTGTCAAAGTAAAAAACTACCTGCGCAAAGTGTATTTTTTTTAAATTAGATCTAGGTCTAAATCCTTTCGATCTTTACTCATGTCAACATTGTTAATCATGGCCTAGATCCATAAATACTATAGCTTTAATAGAGTCAACTTTTTTTTTTTTTTGAGGGTCTTAAGTTTGTTTTAGGGCTACAATAAATAAACTACTGTCTAAATTAGTACCCAAGAAACATTCCTGCCTAGTGTTATCAAGATTGGTCAAGCGGTTTTGATGTCTATAAGTAACATACATACATACATACGCCTCACATTCTACTTTATAATATAAGATATATAATATATATATATATAATATAATCTATTTCGCATATATTTTACAGATATCACTACCTCGTGATATAATTTAATAATGAAAACTTTACAAATGTCCTTGTCTACTATATACAATTCAATGTTCTCAAACATCAAGGAGAATGTGTAGAGCGAGAATTAAAAAAAGAAAAACAAAAAAAATGTCAACTTTTAAAAAAGAATTGTAGCCACTGTCTAGTATGTTCAGAGTTGTCTTAGCATTACATTCAATAAAACTTGTACAGCAAAATTTTAACTAATCAAAATATTAAATTTTATGTATGCATAATGTAATAGTGTAGGCTACGAATATCAATGACATACAATAAAATGACATGATGTTAGCCCTACACATGTAAATGGATAGATTTGAGTAGTATATGTCAAATGGTAAGAGGAGTATTCTGGAGAGAAATAACTTAATTGTATTACGTCTTCTGACAGTGTGTGTTCATTAAAGAAATATATCAAAATTTGAACATAATGAAAACAAAAGAACAAGTATCAGAGAAACGTATGAAAAGTGCTAGTGTGAAGCGAAAATAAAGAACAAGTATCATAACAATGAGAGAAACTAAAATACGGTATATCATGTTGCACAATATAGAAATAATTGTTAATAAGAAACAGCCAGATTTCAACCAGTCTTCTTTATGTGCCCGTCTCAACTGATCAGCATTCATATTTGGTGTTTGGTAATGCAGGGCCTTGGTAACTCATCACGGCGATTCGTGTACCTTCGTATCTGGTCAAACATTGGCTGTAAGTTGAAGACAACCTAACTGTCAAACTGTGCACATAGAATGGAGTCAAAATAGGTTGTCGACATAGAGTTGATAAGACTAGCAATAGAATAAATGTCCTGAGGATGGGGGGGGGGGGGGTAAAACACTATGTATTGATCCATACATCCTATGAATGTAATGCTCAAAAGACGCTATGAATGGAGTCAATTGTTCTGAGGATATTTTTTATTTTATTTACAGTTCACCTTTATTTTCTTCTGTCCTTCTTTATGCCCAGCGCCCCATAACGCCCCCTGTTGTGCCCAGCGCCCCTAGCCACCTGTTTGGCTTCCGGCGCCCCCCAACTTCAACAAAACGCCCCCGCAGGGGGGCGCTAGTGCCCACGTTGAAGACCAAATATAATTACCTGACAAATTAATACAGCTATGCTTTAAGATTTTTTTAAAGTGCTTTTTTTATTTTCTTGTTTTTCATTCCTGACAGTTTGAACTCTCGAATCACTTCAAGACCAATGTTAACTCTTTCTCCTTATATTCACATTGTTTTCTTTACGACACCGTACCTGAAGAGCAAATTAGCAAAAATAGGCTAATCCAGGGGTTTGCAAATTACGGCCCTCGGGCAACATGTGGCCCGTCAAAGTCTTTTATGCGGCCCGCCTACAGAAATCAGGTATTCCAACAAGTTGAGTTTTCTGAGCGCCTAAAGGCAGCACGGAAAACCAACTCCTAGGTACCCCCTCCCCCCACTGGTCCACAACTGAGATTGGACCAAAAGCGCTCTGAGCATGCTATAAGCATGAAAGTAGCGCTATATAAAAGCTATAATAATAATAAAGGCAAGCAAGTGGTTTTTGTCATTTTCCTTTGTTGAAAGGTTAAACTGGATGAGAAGTACAAGACTTTTTTGGATTTCTTGATTGTGAATTCGAAAGCAAATTTTAAAACATCAAGAGTTTGGAACACGTTTTCAATACCCTCTGTTTACCGTTTTGTGTAGAAGTTGATTCAGCTCCATAGGACATACCTCCAAACAAATTGTGACCTAAAAGAGAAGTTCCATTCAGTTCAGTTATATTTTCACACTTTAAAAAACCCTTGCTGCTAACCTTTCACATTATGGGTCCTAGTACATCTGTGAACTATGGTGTGTTTTCTCAACTGAAAATAAAGTAACTACAGCAGGTCGATGCTGACTGGCGGTAACTTGACAGCAGTCCCTCGGATAACAACTAATAAGCTAGTTCCACAGTTCCGGAACATTATGTCCGAATGTAAACGGCGTAATACTTCACATTAAGTACAACTTTACATTTATGGTGAAATGATTTGATGTAAAAAGACTGTACCAAAATTTTATTTCTTTTTTTTTTCGTAAAATTAGTTTCAGAAATGGCTCTTGCTGTAAATCTTCAATTGGGAATGTAAAAATAAAATGAAATTTAAATGTATAAAACAGTATAAATGTGAAGTAAAATATATTATACACAGTTAGCTAGCGTATTTTTCTCATTTGTAATTACATATACATTTATGCGGCCCCTATTCCCAAAATTTGTTCAATGCGGCCGTCGATGGAAAAAGGTTGCCCACCCCTGAGCTAATAAAATTAATTATTTATTTTCATATTTTTATAGTTGTTTCAGGCTTATCAGCTAGACCGCAAAATATGTCCCACTAGTAAAATCATCAAGCAGCTACGTTTTCTACAAAGGGCACTCATACAATGTGCACTGCAAATGGACTTGATTTAGACTGAGAGCAAACACTTGAAGTTTTGAACAGACTTGTCTCGTTTTGGTTCAGCAAGTGTATAACAAGAAAATAAAACAACTTCTATCATATTTCAGAATTTATTTTAACAAAAAATACCCAACAAAACTACAACAAAAAATGACGAAAAAACAACAACAACAAACATATTCCTAAGATAAATACTTAGATATACATAACACCTTTGAATGCAATAGAATGTAAACAGATTGTACACATTTTACAAATTAGACATTCAAGTTTAGTTGTAGCTTAATGTAATGTTTCTAGACATAGTTGTTTATATCAATTTTTAAAATTTTTACAATAGAAAAGGTAGACACGCTTTAAAAAAATTCGCTTTCTAGCCAAACTTTGTAAGTGCTTTTATTTTATTTTATTTTATTTTCCTTTTATTTTTTAAACTGGCGAACATGTTACATACATATAGTGGCACTATTAGATACAGTATATTTCAAAAGAAAAAAATGATTTATTATAGTGAGATAATATCCACTATTGATCTTTTAACTTGATTACTCCGCCTAGAACAGGACTAGACGCAAACTATTCTCAACCATACAAATTCCTTAAAAAATGATTTCTTTGATTGGTTGTGTTTGCAGCCTAGATGTTACAGGTCACATGACCCGATTACATGGCCGAAATAAAGCCTCCGAAACATACAAGTATATGGGAGAAACAAGGTGGAGAGAAAGGGATGAACGGTGTGTAGATCGTGACCAGGGGCGCACTCTTTGTCCGAATCGGCCCATGCATTTATTTACATCTGCACCTTATATGATGGGCCTCCAATTATAGGCATATCAGTTCTCAAAATCATTATGTTATTTTTTATAATGTATCGATAACTATATGCATGCTGTAAATCTTTATAAGAAATATATGTTTTTTTATAGTTATGTTTGTAGGCCTTACTAATAGCACTGTCTATTACACTATTTTTGAAAATGTGTTAGATTAATTTAGTATTACACTGTAGTCTGCAAAAGATGTTTTAACATGACCCTAATATAGCCTTTTATGTATGAAACTATTATACATTTTTAAAACAATTTAATGCGTACCTTAGTGGAATTCATGTGGACCTTTAGGTGGTCCTACCGGCCCATTTCAGTACCGGCCCACTGGTCATTTGACCAAATGCCTATATAGTCAGTCCGCCCCTGATCGTGATAAGGATGTTGGTTTCTCTGTTCAATTCCCGCCCAGAGCAATAAACAATGCTCATAGGTACTTGAACAAGAGGCCGATCTTGCTACCATGTTGGCTCAGTGGTATCCAATAACAACCAGCTCCACACTCTCGCAACGTTAAAACGTACTAAATTGGTATCTAGGGATGCACGCCCATTCTAAATAAAATGCATTCCCTTATAACCAAGAAAGCAGAATACAGATTCCTGATAGTAGATTGCCGATGGCTGAGACGGTTTGAGAGAATGTCATGCAATACATAGAACTACATAATGCGAAATAAAGGGAAATTTGAATTGTCGTTAGTCATATTCTGTTTCTACAAAAGGAAGTTATAGAATGTAAATTAAGTTATACTCAAGTCTCTAACTCCGAAAGTGCTGGCGTTGTAACACATTAGATTGTGACTCATTTACACATTTAGTAAAATCACTCTCCTAATTTTTTTATTTTTTTTTCAAAGGACACATTCATTTGAATGTAACACTTATTGAGTAATCATTTGTAGGTATAGTCTCAAAGCATTGTTACATTAAAGAAACTACAATTCTTTTTAATTATCATTAACAACTTCATTATTCTAGATCAGGGTTTCCCAAAGCGGGGTGCGAGTACCCCCAGAGGGTTACATGAAGAGTATAAAAGGGGTACGCATTGCAACTCATTAACTACGCTTCTCCTTCTCGTTGATGCAAATTAATACCATTTATAATGTTACAGTTATTTTTATTAACAATTATATATTTTTTAAATTTTTTTCATTAATAACCTTCTATTTTGCTAGTGCTTCTCAGAAAGGGGAAGTTTACTTTTACCTTTACTACTCAGAATTGGGAAAATTATTTCAGATGCTATACATTAGTTGAAAGTGTGTGAAACACTGGTCTAGGTATTAATTCTTATACAGTAATAAAAGCACTAAGATTATATGACATTTTCACATATATTTTAGTTTATAATATAAAAGAACTTTGAATATTGTTTAATTAAAGATACGTTTGATTATAAGTTAAGAAAAATGAAAATCGAAGAAGTCAGTTTACACTCTCGACTTCGCAGAGGAAGCCTACATCCTGTTTACTGTTATAAACGCATGCAATGTCTCCGACTCCCCAGGCATAAGGCTTGAACATACACTGGCAGTTCTGCTGGTGAGCTTTATCATCAGGCTCTGTGGAGTACCAAAAAGGAGCCACTGGGGTCCCACTGTACCGATTGACCCACTTGCCCTCCTGGACTTCATCAGTGCCGCCAAGCATGACGGCCCAAAAGCTATAGCCCTGGCTTGCTACGAAATTTTGCACATAATCCAGCTCCTGCCTCGTGTCTATTTCAGCCAGGTAGCCTCCGGCAAGTGCACACATCGCTTGGCCGAAACTTGGATAATAAAATATATCTTCTTTGGATAGAAGGTAGGTGGTGCTGTTGAAACAGGATGATGCCTTGAAGTAGGCTTTTCGAAAATTGTTCAGTGCCCAAGTACAATTCATTTGTTGTGAGTCTAAAAGCAAAAAAAAAACAAAAAAAAAACATAATGCTTAATATTATGTGTAATTAAATCAGTCATGTAATTAAATTTAAAATAGATATAGACCAGGGGTTCAGTGCCCAAGTACAATTCATTTGTTGTGAGTCTAAAAAACGAAAAAAAAAACAAGAAAAAAACATAATGCTTAATATTATGTGTAATTAAATCAATTAGTCTGCATCAGTCATGTAATTAAATTTATATTAGATATAGACCAGGGGTTCTCAACCTGTGAGTCGCGACCCCCTTGGGGGGTCGATTGAGGATTTGCCGGGGGTCGCCTAAGACAATCCAAAATATGAATTGTTATTGTCTATTCTTCTATTGCTCTATGTGTGTGTGTGTGGGGGGGGGGGGGTCGAGGCAGAGTGGGGGATTGTAAAAAGGGGTCGATGAGCATAAAAGGTTGAGAACCGCTGATCTAGACCAACAACAATAAATCTTGTACTTGTAGAGAGAAAAAAAAAAGCTTGACCGTTCCTCCATGTTCTCAGTGTACTCCAAACTATAAACACTTATTATGTGACACATATAAAAATATAGATTGCTTTGCATCCAACTTTATTATTCAAATGACAGGTACAATAATTACTGTCCCTGAGCGGACGAAGCCTCCAGAATTGTCGGTATCCTTTTCTTTGCTTGTGTTGCTTATACTTTATTTTCTTATAGACTTCTTAAAGGTGACGAAAAAAATGGTAAGGTACAACAGACTCGGTACCTGCCCGGACGAAGCCTCAGATGTCAGGGTTCAACTTATATGCTTGTCTTGTCTTGGCTCCTTATGGGTTTACTTGATTACTCTAATGCAATGAATTATTATTAATAAACTTCAACTCCATGAATAACAATAATACTTTCCATGAAATAACAATGATACTTTAATACTTTAATAGTATCCAATAGAGCACAAACAATGAATCAACTTCAATAAATATTTAATAAACAAAACACCAGTCCAAGAAGCGACTATCCAACCTTTCTGGACCGGGAAGAAGACCTCACTAACTAACACTCTCTCGCACATTCAACAAAGACTTAACCACTTAGTTCACAACACGTGCAATACTATTCACATTCACAACAAGGGGATATAACAATCATACCAAAATATCAAAGTTACATTCATTCTTGCCATACCTTCCACTGACAGTGAATATGTATATTTTTTAACAATATTTGTTTAACGATTTTTCAATATTTTAGATTTTTAAATGCGCTATGATCCTGTCACTTGTCAGAACCAGTTGGGAAAAGATAGGGGGTGGGAAAGAAAGGTGTATTTCTGTTAATGTTAACGTGATCGCTTTTGAATGCATTTTATTTTAAAACAATTACGACTTTAATTCAAACTTTCGAGGGCTCAAGCCTCCTCATGCCGATACAGCAACCACTGTCCCAGCGGACCCAGATTATAAAAATAAATGGTCTTATAGTTTTCTAAAAATTTTATTCGACGCTTTTGGACGATGCTGAATAAGAAGTTTAATATTTAATGAAGGGAACCGTCGAATGTCGTATTATGTAAATATCTACTTCAGAAACTAAATCAGACCTTCCTATAAAACTGCCAAAAGTCTTCGGTGTATACTTTCGCTACGTTTCAAAATCCTAGTTTTGTTTTTTAATAAACACCTCACTGTCTCTAAGTAAAAACACTCCGTTTTAAGAAACATATATTTCTTTTTGGTGCCGAATTCCTAATCGTGTCACAGCAGGTCATCATATGATGCGGAAGTTAGGAGGGCTTTGGCTTGAAGTTACCTGAACCGTCATAGTTTCTAGCAAGATGTAGGTCTTTGATTATTTTTATCGACAGATTTTACTGTAAACAAGTAAATTACTCAAAAAAAAAATCCTTAACTCTTTCGTTCCTAACTGACGATACCAGCGTTGATTCCACCAGAATGTGGTAAGAAATTACGGAGAGGAAGAGTTAAGTCTATACCTACCAATAATGTGACAATTAATTTCCCTTTATCCTTTTTCAAACACAATAATTACCAATATTTCATTGTCTACTTGCTTATTTTGTTTATGTTAGGTACAATAAATAATTATTAAAATTATCAACTTGATCGGCAAATAAGTGAATGAGAAATAGCGTTAACAATTTAACTGGATTTAAATTAAATGGACTGAACTCAACAAATTTAGACTCCAATAAATACTGGATTATTAGTTCAGTTGTTGCTATTAAATGAATTATGAATAATGAATTACCAGTAATTAGTTTTCTAATTAGTTACTTTCTTAAATAAATTCATGTTTTCTCTATGTCAATGTATAATTGTGTGAAGTTTCAGCTTCAACCAAGAATGGATGTGTGCTACTTTTATTAGACAGACATGGCGAGTTGATATAAGCTTTGTAATAATCCTAATTAAAGGCCTAACAAGTATATATTTAATAGTTGTGTCCCTTAGATGTTTTGTGGCTCGCCTTTTGGATGAATTAAATATTACAACAGGCAACACACACAATCTAAGCCACTGCAATTGTAAATCTATACAGACACTTACGTGCTATAGAAAACAATAAAAGGCACACTGTACAAACCAAGGTATTCATTGTATCAAGTTTTATCTAAAAGCCATGTACAGAATGCTTAAGTCTCCCTTATATAGGATTTCGTTTTACCAGACATTCAAGGCATACAACAAGACAATCAAAGAGATTAAAAAGCAAACAGTAACATTAACATGCCTAGTCGCTAAACAAAAGTAGGTTTAATATTCTTTAGGAATGATGAAATGCAGTAAGATCGTTTATTCATGAATTTAGTAACAGGATATGTCTCGTTTGTTTGTTACTTGAGTGATGCAAAGCTTTTGTTTTGAAGAAGAGAGATAGAAAGGCTTACTTTTTGAATACACAATGTTTTGTTTGTTATGCTTCAATTTTAAAAGTCTGTTAATAGTTCACATGTATGTAAAAATGTACAATTTTCGGAGTTTCAAAGATTACACTCACACACACACAAAGTCCCAATACATTAGAAGTTGATCCGAGTGAACGTAATGTGCAATTACATGTTTTAAACACAGAAATAGAAGTTAAGCTCGAGAAGAGACAGAAAGAGAAAGAGAGTGAAAGTGTATGGAGGAGAGCGATATATAAGGAAAGAGAGAGGGGAAAAGCGAGATAAAAAGAGAAAGAAAGAAAAAGATATAAAGAGGAAAAGAGAGACAGAAAATAGACGAAGCTAGCAAAAGACAGATAGAGAAAATCAAAAAGAAAAGAGAGAGAAAGATAAAAGAATAAAGAGAGAGAGAGAAAGGTACAAAAAAAGAGAGAGATAGAGAGAAGGAAAAAACAAGAAAGACGGAGATGATAAAAAACGGAGAGATAGAGGAGAGATAGAATCTCATTTATCTCATCTATCTCATCTATCTCATATCTCACACATCTCATTTATCGCATATATCTCACACATCTGATTTATCTTATTTATCTCATTATCTCAGTTGTTTCATTTATCTCATTTATCTCATTATCTCATTTATCTCATCTATCTCACTTA
The DNA here is from genome assembly GCA_030265305.1 of Biomphalaria pfeifferi. Lineage (NCBI taxonomy): Eukaryota > Metazoa > Mollusca > Gastropoda > Planorbidae > Biomphalaria > Biomphalaria pfeifferi. Next base: position 1,063,618 of record JASAOG010000014.1, read on the forward strand.
TTTCATTTATCGCATCTATCTTATTAATCTCATTAATCTCATTTATCTCGGTTATCTCGCATGTCTCATTAATCTCATCTATCTCACATACCTCATTTATCTCATTTATCGCATATATCTTATTTACCTCATATATCTTACATATCTCATTTATCTCATCTATTGCACTTATCTCATGTATGTCATTTATCTCGCATATCTCCTTTATCTCATCTAACTCACATATTTCATCTATCTCACTTATCTCATGTATCTCATTTATCCCACATATTTTATTTATCTCATTTATGTCACTTATCTCACATATCACACTTTTTTATTTATTCCATTTATCTCATTTATCTCACCTCTTGTTTTTCTCGTCTATCTCACTTATATCGTTTATCTCACTTATCTAATTTATCTTCTCTACCTCACTTATCTCATTTATCTCATATATCTCAGTGATTTATGCTATATATTCCACTTATCTCATTTATCTCATCTATTTCACATATCTCATTATTCTCATTTGTCTCGTTTATTTCATCTATCTCATTTATCTTATTTATCCCATTTATCGCTCATATTTCATTTATCTTATCTATCTCACTTATATTATTATCTAGTTTATCTCATTTGTATCATTATCTTATTTATTATCACTTATATCATAAATCTCATTATCTCACATATCTCATTTATCCCATTTATCTCACGTATCGCATGAATCTCATTTATCTTATTTATCTTATCTATCTTACATATCACAATTAGCTCATTAATCTTATTTATCTCGTTTATCTCATTTATCCCACGTATCTCATTTATCCCACGTATCTCATTTATCTCACTTATCTCATTTATTACACATATCTCATTTATCTCGTTTATTCCATTTAGCACATTTATCTCAATTATCTCATTTATCTCATGTATCTCCTTTTTCCCACATATATCATTTATCTCAATTATCTCATCTATCTTACTTATCTCCTTCGACGCTCAGTCACTACTTAACTTACGGGCAAGTAACCATGCTGGCAAAGATTTCTGATGGTAACATGACCTTGCTATTCCCAGAATCCTCCTCAGCCGTCATTGGCTACTGGGTCGCATCTTAACTTGGTGGCTTATAATTAAATCGCTTGACTGCCGAAACGAGGGTCCCGGGTTCCAAAACTTGTAAAGACTGAGATTATTATTTTCGGGATCTTTGGGGGCCTCTAAATCCACCCAGATCTAATAGTACCTGACGTTAGTTAAGAAAAGTTAACCGCGGCTGGTCGTTATGCTGGTAGCTTGACATCCTTGTTAACCATGTTCCATAGGAGCAGGTGACCCTTAAATAATCTGCCCCATAGATCACAAGGTCGGAAATTTATTTCTCATTTAGTTCCACAAGCTTACCTAGCCGTGCAGACATTAATTGTATTTAGGATGTGGATCTTGTGTGTGTGTATCTACTCTGTGGCATTTTTCTTGTAGAGAGACGATCTTTTCCCTTTGCAACTTCTTGTGTGGCATAAGAGGCCAATCCTTGATCCTTGTATCTACTGACATAAAAACTATCCTACAAGATGTTTCTTCTAACATGAAGGTAACCGTACGATTTTACCTTTTTACTTTCACCTATTATATAGTCAATTGGACTGTTGGGCCATCAGAAAAAGACTCGTCGACCGTCTTTCTACACTCCTCTTTGACTTTGGCCTTAGTTAGAACCTCTTTCAAAAGCAGGCTCGTCTATTCTTTAATGTTGTCTTCTAACCGTACGATTAATACGCCTATTAAAGACCTACGCTAAATATCCCTCGATTATCATTTAAATGTGAAGGCGCGGAGGCTGAGTGGTTTGGCGCGTGGTTTAAGAAGCTGGGGTCCATGGTTCGAATCTCGGTGAAGAGTGGCACAGTTTTACTGTTGTTGGTCTACATCTATTACACATTTCATTACATGATTGATCCAAACTAATTGATATGATTACACTTCGTATAAGCTATGTTTTTTGTTTTTCTAAAAGTCATTGTTTTCTCTGGTTTTGAATACAGATTCCAATGTGCAGTATTTATATGGTCACGAGAAAAGAAGTGAAATCCTGTGGCTCTTTCTAAACGAGTTTCTAAAACGCCTCTAGAACTGGTGAAGAAAGCATATTTCTTAGAGTCAAGAAAACTTTGGGGCAGCATTTATCTTTTGTCAAAAGTATCGCTTTTCTTTTAACCAAGTTTCGGTCAGGCCATGTGTGGAATGGTTGGAGGCTATCTGGCGGCAATCGACGGAGCAGTGGAGCGGGACTTTATCAAGTCGTTTTTATCTACTCACGCATCGAAATTTTAATATTTTATAACAGTGGGCACGGATGAAGACAAAGAAGGGGCATGAGTTAATCGTTACAGCCAAACTCAAGTTGGACCTCTCTGGTTTATCGGTCAGCCGGATACTTTTCAAAGAAGTAGAACTGCTAAAGTTTTGTGAAAGAGAACGGTTGGGTCTTAGCGGACAACTCTTGTGTGTCTAACAGTAGAGATGTGTGTCTAACAGTAGAGATGTGTGTCTAACAGTAAAGATGTGTGTCTAACAGTAGAGATGTGTGTCTAACAGTAGAGATGTTGGATTCTTATGTGAAGTTACAGATGATTCGACCCAGTACGTCCCCTTCGACATGACGGATCAATTGTCTTCGTTAAAAAACAACAAATGAACGTGTAAATTGAAGTTTTAAAATTCTAAATAAAACAAAATGTCCCAGTTTCAAAGACTTAACTACTTGTTGTTAGTAAAAAAAATTAGCTTTGTGATCTTATGTTTGCAAGATGCAACTGTGAACATTTACTACGTAGGTCACAGATAGGAGATACGTATCGACGGGAAATATTGCATTCCGCACTAATCATTGGACAAGTCTTATTATTATTATCAATAAAGTAAAATCAAAAAAAGGTGCTATAACTGTTTGCAGTCATTTTAAAATGTGTACATTTTTTTTCTGGGAGAATTATTGACACACTTAACCCTTAAAGTGCTAAGCTTTCTTACAATGAGTGCATACAAAATGGAATTATAATTTTTAAGATAAGAGGCTAAACTTTCACACGCGTGTTAAGGGTTAACTAATGTCTTAACATAGAGATTCAATTTAAATTCTTCTAGAAAAAATATTCATTGACGTGTGGTGCATTTGCAGAACTGGAAGGGTCAAGTAGTTTTTTTTCTTTTTATCATTAGTCACTTTAACAAAAGTATCATATCGAGATTTAGATCTTCTTCTTATATAATACAGACGTTACTTCAAAAAGAAGATTACGTCCTACGGGTGATGCATATAGTCATGCATATTAACCAATGACCTAAACTCCGCCAAGTCACTGGTTTTTGCTGGCTAGCTCAGGCAACCCATTCCATGCTCTAATAGCGCTAGTAAAGAAGAAGCTTTTGTACAAATTTGTCCTAGCATATGGAAGAGGAATGTGCCTTTATCTTTGTGTCTTTCTGAGTGTTTTATTAAATTTTGTTTTTGTATTTGAAGATTATGGTTCAGTGTTCATGTATTATTGCTACTTTACTTTTAAGTCTTCTGTCCTGAAAGCTTTCTAAATTTAGTGATTTTACTATAGGTGTTAGTCTAGTCAAATGTGAATATTCGTTTGTTATGAATCTCACTGCTCTATTTTGTGCTGTTCCAGTTTCTTAATGTTTACTTGAGTTGAGGGGTCCCAAACGGTGGATGCATATTCTATTATTGGCCTAACCAAGGTTAAATAACATTTTAGTTTTATGTTCTTATTTGATTTATAGAAATTTCTTTTAATAAATCCTAATGCTTTGTTTGATTCTTTTATAGTTTCATTAATATGGGGATTCCATGATAGTTTTTCAACTCACAAATCAAATCAACTCACTCTGTTTGTCTGTATGTCTGTCTGTCTGACCAAAACAGTTTGTACACGTTATTTCATTGTCACCTAATCTAGGATCTAGCTGAAAAGGGTTCGTTACTCAATAAATAGGAAAGACAAAGTACGACACATTAATAATGATGAAATCTGAAACCTGATTGTAAGGCGATGAACAGCGATTGCAATAAAAAAAATACAATTATACATCGATGAATACGGAGGCGCGGCAACTGAGCGATAAATCGCTTGGCTTTCGAACCGAAGTCACTGGTTCTAATCCTGGTGAAGTTTGGGATTTTTTATTTTGAGAATATGGGTGCCTCCAAAGCTACGCAGTTAGAGAAAAGTAAAGATGGTTGGCCGTTGTGTTGGCCACATGACACCATGTTTTTCGTGGGTCACAGAAACAGATGACCTTTACATTATCAGCCCCATAGATCGCAAGATCTGAACTTTCTATCACATGTGGGTTTGTAATCAGAAAATGTTTCTTTTAGTATAGATTTATAGGAGAATGCATGCTTTTTATATAACACATATAAACGTCTATAAAACTAAAAATAATTTAATTTAATGGGGTCAGATCAACGATGGTTAGGGTTAATTAGGAGAAAAAGAGTTAAAAAGACAAAAGAATAGTTTAAGGTGTAGATCGAAAGTTGAAATATGTCAGCGGGACAGACACACCTGCATACAACAGTTTATCTATATTCTACACAAAAGTGAATTCGCCGAAGTCGAGTTCTTAATCATCCTGATTGGCACAACTAACATCTGGACTCTGCAATTGTATACCTGGTCACTGCAGAACATAATGTGAGCTCTAGTTTTTAAGAGATGTACATTTTTGCTACAAAACATAGAACATGAAGTAGGTAGGCTACTGTTGGTCTACTGTTGGCCGCTTTACATTATATACTGTATTGCAGGGGTGTGTGGTGGAATAAGTCCGCCGATTGGTCCGTTTGCACTTTCCGATGGGGATGATGACCTGTGACTCCTAGGGGGAAAGTCTTAGAGCCACAACGAGGTAAATATTTTGTTGGTATTATATAGGCACATAGACAGGCACAAGCAAAACGCAAAGCTTAATGACTTTGTGGAAGAACAAATATTTAATAAAGAATAATTAAGAAGAAATATAATCGATGGGTTGGGGGGGGATGTATATAATGATTTAGGAATTTATAACTTTTAAGATACTATCACCACTGGGATGTTGCTCATAAAACTTGAGTATGGTTTGCTCATTCGGCTGTCTCTCAATTATCTGTATTCAAGATTCTCCTTCGGGGTGGGGTAAGTTGAAGCTCCGTTGTGCTGGCAGCCAGTTGCTGGTGCCTTGCGGGTAGGCAGGCACTAGTGTGATAAATACGGGGATGCCGCGCGGTGGGCTTACTCCCGTAGAAGGTGCAGACCGGTTCTGGGACTTCAGCCTGGAATGCCGTCAGTTCTGGTCGAGGGTGATGAGTGACTCACCGTCAACGGGAATGTGTGGAGAGCTGCAGGCAACAAAACACGCCAGCCCTGATGTAGGAGGCTATGAGATGAAATGTGAGAGAAACCTGAATTATTTAACCATACAGGCTGGTTGGCGAGGGGCGCATCCTTGATAGGAGCGTCTCCCTTAAACTAACTAAGATACATGCTAATCAGTATTTCATTAGGTCTAATAATAATTGTTCTACAAATAATATAGTAATATTAATACAAATACATATATAAATGTACAAAGCAGGAGTATTAAATGAGGAGGGAAATAGGGGGACCATATTACAGGGTTGTAGCCCCTGTGACCTCATTGGTCAACAGGTAAACAAGTCCATGGTCGCTCGTGACCAGAGAACCGTGCCAAGAAATTGGGGGGGGGGGGGGGGGGGGGTTGTAGAAAGGGGCACATAACCAATGCAGGCCTACAGGCCGAAAATAACGGGGTAGTCACGCGAGACTGATTCTCGGGCCTAAGGATGCATGGTAACAGCACAGTACGTTCATAGCAAAAACAAGCATAATTATATGTATATATATATGTGCACATATACAGGTACATATGCACAGGTAAGGAAATAATCTAGACGCGAGTAGGTCCAGATGAATATGGATATGAATGAATAACAAATATCTAAATAGACAATAGGATTACCTAAATTGTAGGGTGGATGTCCACCTTTGGGAGTACAGTCAACATTGACGAGTAAATGAGGAACATATATTTATAGATTTTCACAAATGTAATGTTTAGATTCAACTTAGTGCTAACATGGTAATGTTACATGAACTTAAATGTTACAGGCGAAGACACACTAAATAATAATGATAAAGTCTTTTCCAACTCACCCACTTTGTCTCACACAAGTTCCTAAATGAATCGTTGACTTGAGAGTCTTCTGACTTCTTAGTGATTCTGATCTAGAATTAACCTGAGACTTTCGTCTCCGGCTTTTATAGGTTCCCGAGCGGTACGTTAGAGTAGTGACGATCCAATGGTCACCGAATCTTTCGAATTTAGAATTGTTAAATTGGACCAATCTTTTCATTTGGGGCTCACTCACCTGACTTCTTTAACCCGCGACCTGGGGGTGGGGAACGAAGAAGAATGAAAGCGGAACCATGCACTAATTAACAGGCTGGACCATCGCTCGACAGCACAGCAGACGGGAGCGATTTGAATAGCCGTGGGCGTTAGGAGTGTACGTGGACACCATATTTAATGACCCTGGACTTTACGACTGCGTGTGTTTGTTCTGGCGTTTGGGGCGTACCTTTCAATTTTAATGTTCCTGGACTAAATGGCTGCGTACGTTTGTTTCGGCGTTTGGGGCTTAATTTGGGATGTGTGTTTATGGCCTATAATTTGGTGGTTGGATCGAACCTTGGTGTAATAAGATGTTTGTGTTCTACACTGGTCAGTTTAGTCTCGAGAGTGGGCTATACAACGCTTACAAGTGGTAAAAAAAAAAGGGGGGGGTAGTTCCGCGCTGGTCACTTCTGAATTGAGAGGACGTATTTCGTCACAGGGTGGTCAACCTTTTAAGTCCGTGCGCCAATTTTTTCACTTATTCAGAATCGCCATATTCATTATTACTCCCTGTAAGTCCTTTAAAGTATTTAATAATTTTAATTTATTATTTCTAATTTTACTACGAAAACTATATGATCACAGCAGTTTTAAAGAATTGTATCTCTTACCGGCAAAATGACACAATTAAGGAGACTCTCGACTTTTCAACAGATCTATAATATTAAGATTGGAATGTATGCCACAGACATTTCTTCCAATTGGAAGCTAGTTACTATTGGTTTATGTTTGTGTAACGTCGTGAGAATGTGTTCACAAATTGAATTAGTGTGCTACTGTCCAAGTCTCTTTCGTCAGTTCATGTGTCGTTCTAGTTTAATAAGGCCTTGTTTTAGGTTACTAGTCATTGTTCCCTTATTTCTTATAACAACCCCATTATCTCATGTCATGCTATCGAATATCAAAATGCAGCGGCCCCCTAAAGAAGTCAAGCCCCCGTACCCCTTAATGATGACGAATTCCTAGCTACGCCACTGATCAGTTTGTTGGTTCGAAATGACAGGCATAATGTTCACACTGTAACGATTTTAGAATTTTAGAAGTATTTGGGAGTTAGGAACATTAAATCAAATTTCAATTTCTGTTCCATCTGTCTATTAAGTTTGATGTGATGACTTAGGCAGTGTTTACAGAGCGCCTGATTAGGAGAAATAAAAATCGTAACAATATGTAAAGGGATGAGGCGGATATAGCAACCTGAAAACTAGGAGTTTCGGCCAAGGAGCTCGTCATTTTAGTTAATTTATTCCTTTAGGTTAGGTGTACTTTAAATTATAAACCAGAGTCGGCCTTAGATAATTAAAGGCCCTCGGCAGAGCGAATTCTGTTGCCCAGATCAAGTAGAACAAAAAACATGTTTAAAAAATTCGCAATATTTACCCTTTGGCGCTGTGACCGCTGAAATGTATGTGTTGATGATGAAATATGTCAATGTAAATTTTGTATAAAAATTCTGGTGTAGCACTTTAAGCATAAAAAATATAAATATAAATATAAATAAATATAAATATAAATAAAAGAAATATTTCCATGGTTCTCAAAGTGAGCACAGACGACGTGAAAGTTAGGCAGATTTCTATGATTAAATAACAGAATACGACAGTTTACATTCTTTTTTTTTCTTTATTTCTAATCTTAAATTTGGTTTCTAATTAGGTGATTTAGTGCCTTACCATGAGCTACATTGTTCATAAAAACGTAAATGTAAATTGTTAAATATATAAAAGAAGAAATAAAGAGTCTAATGTTAGTTAAATATAAATATGCAAATTACAAATACCAATTATATATGTGTATATATGTATTCGTTATTACATATGCTCAAGCTGTCGCCGCAGCTGTGCACAAACTAGCATTTTCAATAGTCACACAAGAAGTTGCAAAGGTAAAAGGCCGTCTCTCGAGACGTAAAATGCCACATATGATGCAGTGTTTCATATGATTAAACCTAGTTGCGACCTGCATTTTGACCAGCGTTTCATGCATTAAAAGCCGTTATTCGCTGGCGGTCCATAAAAGTTTTCTTTCCGCCTTCTGCACCTGTTTATAAAAATGGCTTTTCTTTTCCTGTGACATGTTTGTCTTGCAGTATTTGTTAGAGCTCTCCTACTGTGTCCCTCAGAGGCCATTTGCTATCAGCTCCTTTCCTCTATGCCAGTAAGGGCAAAATGGCGCCCGAGTTGATCTTTATAATGCTAACGGGTGGCATATATATATATACACACATATATAATTACAAGCTAGATATGACCCGTGGCCTTCCGACCTTACTTTGGATGTAACTGATCTACTGGTTTGAATTAAGATCTATGTCAAATATGGAGAGTGTTCCGTTCACATTTTGTATTTTTTTCAGTTTTTTATTTACCTCGAAATTAAAAGTAGAGTGTAAATATGGGTTTCACATAGGCAGGTAAAAGGTAAGGTATAATATTATATGTTCAGAAAGAATATGAGAATAAAATTATATCATAGGCGAATAACACAAAAGAATGCAGAAAGAAAGGTTGACAGATCTTGTGTGGTGCTCCAACAGTCCAGCAGGACAAGGTATAGGTGAAAGTAAAGGTGAAGTTAGATGTGCACCTGGCCTAACTATTGTCATATAATGATTATCTAATTGATCTAATTGTTTTGTAATCTGTTATTTTAAGCCTCAAAAAAAAAATCCTTTTCGCTTTCTTAAAAGAACATTAAGTTATCTAAAGTATCGTGATATCGGATTTTCAATATCTTTTCAAGTTTACGAGCTCCAAACGTGACGGACGGACAGACGGACCACACAAAACTAAAATCGTCTATTCCCCTTTAGGGGCCTCTAATACTGTTAAACGGGTTTGTTAAAAAAAATTGTTATTTAATAGATATACAATTAGGTTCTTTTTGTTCTTAATTTTAGGACCCCTTTGTTGTGGGAGGTATACATACAATAAGGTATCAGCAATGATCTAAGGAATATTTATGCCAATTTTAAAAAGATTGTTGTAACGTTTTTGAATTTTCTATAATAATAATAATAATAATAATAAAAATAATAATATTAATCTTTATTGTCCGTATGGAAATTTGTCTTAATGCGTTCTTTAATTAAAAAAAACCTTTGTTCATTTTAGCAACTATTACAGTTTTTCTCAAATGTCTTGCGGAAAGTAAGGCCATGAAATCTGTCTAGTTTTATGCTCTACTTGCATTGTACGTATAAAAACGTATTTGAATTAAAATCATGTAAAACTGTAAAAATGTCTCAAGTTTTACAACTGAGGAAGTTCTTTTATAGCTCTCTTATACGTCTTATACATTAGAGTGGACCTAAAGGGGGGAGGGCGTAAATGTAAATTTTTTAAAGGTTGTCAATAGTAAAACCTTCTACCTATACTATTCAGAGCTTGACAAACTATTTTACTGCACTTTCCAGAGTTTTATACTTGTCATTTTTTCTCTTTCTGGAGTTATGACAAACTGAATTTCTTCATTCTCTAAATTTGGCAGTCTGAATTTCTTCGCTATGACAGTTTGAAAGTCTGAATTTCTTCGCTATGCACAGTTTGAAAGTCTGAATTTCTTCGCTATGCACATTTTCAAAGTCTGAATTTCTCTTTATGCACATTTTGAAAGTCTGAATTTCTTCGCTATGCACAGTTTGAAAGTCTGAATTTCTTCGCTATGCACAGTTTGAAAGTCTGAATTTCTTCGCTATGCACAGTTTGAAAGTCTGAATTTCTTCGCTATGCACATTTTGAAAGTCTGAATTTCTTTGCTATGCACAGTTTGAAAGTCTGAATTACTTCGCTATGCACAGTTTGAAAGTCTGAATTTCTTTGCTATGCACAGTTTGAAAGTCTGAATTTCTTCGCTATGCAGTTTGAAAGTCTGAATTTCTTCACTATGCACAGTTTTAAAGTCTGAATTTCTTAGCTTTCTAAATTTGGCAGTCTTAATATTTTCGCTTTCTAAATGTGACAGTCTACATTTCTACGATCTCCGTACTATAAATCTTCCTATCTAATAATACCTTTAAAATTATATTAAATTGATATTTGAAAACAATTATTTACATTAACAAAAAGGAACAATTTTGAAAAAAATTCTTTTTTCCAGCATGGATTGATTTGGTTGAAGCTGCGTGTCCAACTTGTCCAGATTTCACTGGTGATTGTGAGTAAGTTTATATTTGTGTGTTGCATCGAATACACTTAAGCGAGCAATATATATATATATATATATATATATATATAGATAGAGAGAAAGAGAGAGAGAGAGAAAGAGAGAGAGAGAGAGAGATGCATTTTGTTTTTCAAAATCAACTCTAACGATTTTCTTTAAAACTTCATACTATGTGTATACTGGTGATAAAAAATTCCCAACACATTGGCTACAACGGAAAAACTGAAGGTCGAACGTGATATTGGTTTGAACATGTTTCATTATTAACAAATATTTGAAATAAAAACAACGAATACTCCTGACATACTTTTTGTTATGCTCGTAATACTTTAATAGGGAGTATTCTTTGAAAGTACAACTGTCATTCTTATAGCCTTCACTGAGCGCTACGGTCCAATCTCTCTTTGGTGGGACGATGGGTACAAAACTGAAGTGGGTCAAGACCTGGGCTAACCTAGATCCTGCAGATGGAAGTGAGGCTCGAAGCGTTGGAATGGTTTGAGGAAGACTCAGAAATGGATATGCGCCAACAGCGGACGTAGTCATTTTCACTAATTCGATTTTTGCCCTTGACGCCCTCAAGGGTCAGCATCCAGGCGTCAGAAGGATGGGAACGTCTTCTACAGCTTGATAGGTTTGAGTTCCAACCCACTGTGGTCTGATCAATCACGGGAGGGCTGATATTTTAGCGATAACCACGGGGCAAACGGCAACCCTACATGATGCACCGTGCACTTACGAAAGTGTACGATCACCAGCCCCATCCCGATTGTTGTCACTTCGGTACGACAGTTGGGATTCTTCAGACAAAAGCCGTGAGCTCCATAGGCAGCTAAGTAGACCAGACCTAATGGATGCGTGGTGGCTGCTCAGTCGTGCGGAACATGCCGTCCTAGCCCTGTTCCGAGTCGGTACACTGTCCAATAAGTGCTTACTTCGGACGGTTCAGTGACAACTACGACACAAGGTGTCACCACTGCATAGAGAACGTAGAAACAATAGACCACTTCCGGTATGAATGTCGCGTTCTGCATGATGGGACAAGGATTTGATAGAGAGAGAACTGGTTCGTGTTCACCATTAGGTCCGTTTTTGTACGGAGACAAGAGGACCTTAAAACTATCTGCCAGCTTCCTTTCACGTGCCCTAAAGGAATGGTTTGATGCTAATGGGGTTTCTGATTCGGTGAGACGGTGAGGGTGCGAGTACCTGTATACATAACTCAGCTTGAGGCGGGATTAAACTTGAGCTTATTTGGTAAGTAGCCAAGTGACTGGTGTCACCCAGCCACACATCACACTCAATATATTCTATGTCTGGAATGATAAATAAAATATTGCATATAAGTATTTTTCTTTTTTTTCTTAATATCGGAAGATAATGTGGCATATGTAAAATAAAAATCTACATACGTTTAAACACAAGTTATGAATATTCTTATGTTTGGTGGGTTTAAATGTGCTTAAAACCTTACAAAGCGTTAAACAATAACACAATAAAACGGTAAAAATATTTCCAATCGCACAGATCTATTGTTGTTGGCCTAGATCTATTACAATGTAATTAAATTTTACTGATCCAAACTAATTGATACAATTACACTATGTCAAATCTTTTTTTTTTTAAAGTTATGACAAATGTATTTAATTTGTCTACTTTCTGAATAGGACTTTATAACGTTGAACAATGTTCTTCTTATTTTTAAATAGATTTGAAAGTCTCGTGGTGGATTGCATGGCGGGTAAAACATATAGAACTAAAAGCATTACGAACAGAACATAGAGAAGAGAAAAAAATTCCTGCACACTCTCGACACATTTTTTCAACCTGGTCAGAAAGACGTAGTGGTCCTACACATGTAGTCTTGGTTTAGTGTGTAGAGTTGATGGTGTTGTAGACGTAGTGGGCATACACATGTAGTCCTGGTGTAGTGTGTAGAGTTAATGGTGTTGTAGACATAGTGGGCCTACACATGTAGTCCTGGTGTATTGTGTAGAGTTGATGGTGTTGTAGACGTAGTGGGCATACACATGTAGTCCTGGTGTAGTGTGTAGTGTTGATGGTGTTGTAGACGTAGTGGGCCTACACATGAAGTCCTGGTGTAGTGTGTAGTGTTGATGGTGTTGTAGACGTAGTGGGCCTACACTCTTCCTTTATGCTCTCTCTCCATGTAGATCTATCCTGTGCTACTTTTTCCCAGCTGCTAGTGTCGATTTTAAAGAGCTTTATGTCGCGTTTGCATACATCTGGTATAACGTAAAAGTGGGTGACCAGCGGCTGTCCTGCCTTCTATTAGATCGCCATACATAATATCTTGTGGAAGTCGACCTACGGGCATTCTACTGATAACAGAGCGAATCTCTTGGTGTCTTTTCTTTGTAGCACTTCCGCATTGGTTATCCTATCTTGCCAGCTTATTTTAAAGATCCACCTTAGGTATCGGAGGGGGAAGACATTCAGCTAAGTACAGGATACAAATTACTATTTATATAGTAGCTGAAGTGAAGACCCTTTGCTTTTTTTATACCACTCTATAATGCATCTGATGCGACTTAATTTTTTGGGAAAAGAATGATATAGGGTGTTTATTACCAGTTTCATTGGTTTGGGTCAAGAACGCACCAACCCCAGAGTCACATGCATCAACATGCAAAATGAGAGGTTTAGACTGGTAAATTGCTTTTAAAACTTGGGCTTTACTAAGATCACTTTTAAGTTCTTCAAAAGCTCTTCGAGCAGAAGTGTTCCATTTAAATTTCTTTTTTTTCCTTGCTAGGAAGTCAGTTAATGTCGTAGCTATAACTGAATAATTTTTGCAAAGCTTTCGATAATATCCTGTTATACCCAAAAAACTTTGGATTTCCTTTACAGACTTAAGTACAGGGTACTCTTGAATGGCTTCTACTGGTCATCTCAAAGACTCAAGAGAAAGTGGCAATTGTATACAGTTAACAGTGAGTTAAATAATGTATTGAAGGGGACTAACTCTTACAAAAAAATAGGTACCCTTATTGTCCCTCCTGTCACAATTACAAATTCAAGAAAGACTAAAACATTTAAAGCAATTCACACAGGTAACTATTCTACTAATTAGGCTGAAAAAAAATCATTACATATCAATAGAGACTTGTTGGCTAAGTGATAAAGTACTTGACCTCCGAATCAGGGTCTCAGGTTCGAGTGCTGTTAAAGACTGGTATTTTTAATTTCGGGATCTTAAGTCGTCTCTGAATCTATCTTCTTTTTTGAAGTAACGTCTGTATTATATAAGATAAGATAAGTAGTTTGGGATTTGTAGATGTGGTATATCCTTGTGCTGGCCACAGGACACCCTCATAGAGCGAAGGCTAGAGAAACAGATGACTTTTACATCCTCATGTTTACATCTACATTGCACGGTCTGAAGAAGATACTTTACTTTTTACTTTTGCAATGTAAAAAGTATTTTCAAAAAGAAGTAAAGTCCCCCTTTAAGACATTGCGATCTATGTGGATGATGACATTAAGGTCTTCTATATCTATCAATAAAGTATACAAACAAACAAAAGAAAAAGGCCGGATTTAGAAATTTTACTCCAGGCCTCTCAGCCTGCCATAAATAGTCTCACTATTATAAAAACTATGTTGTATTTTCTTTTCTAACAATACGGGTTATAAAATATCCAATGTGGGCTACTATTTAATCTTAATCTTATGTTGGATCATCTAAAACTGTAAAATAGTGTTATAACTCTGCCATGCGCACCACCATCTAAGCTAGAAGGTACGCAAGGTGATAAACTAGACTGAGAAGGATGTCAACATTAGGAAGAGAGGAGAATGATTTCAGCCCAAGGAGAGAGCCAATTTGGAGAGATTGTGCCTATGATAGATGTTGTTTTGTGTACCTTAGATGTCGTGTAAATAAACATATATAAGCCTCGTTGAGTTGCCTCACTTAAGTTTCTACAATATGCTGGTTGTAGAACACTCTATTAGATCAATGAAATCTGTGACAAGATCTGTTCATTAAATTATTCTTATAAACACATTATTTTTTATGTAAAATTATTTTCAAATTGAGTTTATTTGTTTTAAATCAGGGGTACTCAACCTAAAGGTCACGATCTCTTTGGGGTCAAATGACCATTTGCTAAGGGTCGCCTAAGACCATCTAAATTTTAGTTTTTTGCTATTTATCATAGGAAATATTTTTTAGGGTTTGTAACAAAAATACTTGTACCAAAGTTGGTATACTTTTTCAATTAGTATAACGATTTTTAATAGCAGTTTTATGTCATTTGGTTTTCCCGCTAGTTATCAAGTCTAAATTAAGAAGTAGAGTTGATGCTGAAGATGACATTCATTGTGCTCTTACAAAGACTCCCACATGAATCTAACGTTCCCAATAACGTTGGCGTATTTACACATTTGTAGCAATGTTGTTTATGTTATTTCATATTATTCTCCATGCTACGCCAGACTTTTAAATGGCCACACAAGCATGCACATGAATATGGTGAACACGCAATAGAAAAGTTAATAAATGCAAGTCATAAAGCTAAACTTTTTTTATCAATTTAATTATTTAAAAAAAATGTATACGAAATTACATGTAGGTTCATAAATCATAAATATAGATATTACGATAAAGATTTTATAATACAAGCACATTTTCATTGAACTAAGCCCATGAACGAAAACTAAATTACGTTTGCAAGTCGCTGCCATGTGGGGGTATAAGCATTTCACTCACATACACAATAAAGGTTGAGAACCACTGTTTAAAATATATCCTAAAAGGAATCGTTCTCTATTAGGAAGTAAAGTAAAGTTCCCTTTTCAGATCTTATGATCTATTGGGTAGATAATTGACCTTTTTTTAAAAGTAATTTCTTTTTTTACTAAGTTAACGTGAAGTAGATGCGGTGGCTGAGTGGGTAAAGCGCTTAACGTCTGAACAGGAGTTTTGGACTCGATCCTGGTGAAGAATATTTTTTTTCTTTCGTTATCTGTGTCCGACCATTTCTACACTGGGCATCCCTAACAGTCTAGCAATCATTTTATGCAATCAGTATCCAGGAACGAATAAACCAAATATTAACATATACTAGTGAATAACAATATTGCATATAACAACAAAGGTCCAATGGGTTAATGATATGATGAGGCATACATTACGAAAAAATATAAATAGCATTTACAAAACAAGTACAAATTACATTCAAAAGAACTATAGCACACCTAAATCTCAGTGCCATAGTCGATCAGTGCTCACAACGCCCCAACCCAACGCCACGAGCAATAGTCAAATACCAAGCCTACAACTCAAACTCGCTTCCAGCAGAGTCTAAAACCTGCGTCCCCAATACTGGGTCAAGAAAATCACACCGAGAACTCTATCTCAAGGCAAAACAAGAGAGCAATGACACCACTAAAGCGCATCCTTATAAGCTAAAACTAGCAAAACCTAATGGGGCACAAAAGAAAATACCAAAGCAAGATGCTCACGACGGAGGGCACCTGCATTTTGCGTCATATTGAATATTTATTGTAAAAAAAAAAACTCATTTGGGGCCCCTTCAAGTGGGTGCCCGGGGGGGATTTTCCATTTCTCCCCCTTCTTCCCCAAATTTACTACGTTACTGATAATATTCCAATATGGAATACATCATAATTTTTTTTAAAAATAAATCACTAAATAAAAGATAATTAAAATGTATTTTAAACTAGAACACAAATGAACTTATTGTAGATTTATATCTACACTCTCTAATCGGCCACAAATTTTCCACTCTCAACTAACAGCCATCTCAAATAAAAGTGACACTATTTTAATGTTGACTTTCTACTTACTAGGAATTAGAGTCTAGATCTAGATTTAAGAAGAGGAGAAGAGGGCGCCTATTCGACTAAAAAAACAATATTGCAAACAGCCCGCGAAAATTCAAGGTCAGGGAATCACAGCGCGTCGCTTTTTTTCTTTTTAAAGTTTTCAAAATACCCCACCCCTCCAAAGTTTTCAAAGTATAATGGAATCATTAGAATTTAAAATAAAATATTTAAGTATGTTTAAAAATTTTTATTAAACCAAAAATATATTTAAAAAAAAAGAGATGTACAAATTGCAAAATAGTTCAGTTAAAAATAGAGAGTGCATTCGGTTCGGTTCGGACCAAGCAGTTTCAAAGTTCGGTATCGGTTCGGTCATAAGAGAGGTTCGAGTTCGGTTCGTTCGGTTCTTGTTCGGTTCGTTTCCTATCTCTAAATTCTAGTTCTACATTAGTTGGGGAAATTATAGGCTGGTGGTCTTGGCTCTGGTCACATGAGACACTTTTTAACCTTAGGCTACAGATACAGGTTTCCTTTTCATTATTTTCTTATAAATAAAAAGGTATGAAAATGAGAACTCTATTGGATTAGAGTCTTCTAATGTAATATGGAGGAAAGTAAATACATGAAAAAAACTAAAGAAAACATGTTTTTGTTTCGTTGCATTATTTAGCGAGTTGTTTTGTTTCAGCCACTTGAGAGCTTAGTAATTAGTTTTTTTTATCTTTTCAGGCTCAAAGTCGAGTTCATCCTTTCTCTGTCTATCTGTTTATCTCAACTCATTACGTTACAGACTATTCCATTTCTTGATAAGTGTTCAAGTCACACTGGTCAAGGATGTCTCTCTGGTCACGCTTGTCCTATTAACTACCAGGACGTTATGTTGACTTAGAGATGTTGTTGTAACTTGAAATGATAAGAAAGTGCGCTGTAGTTTGTGCCACGAGTCAATATATTGTCTATATAAACAACTTTTGTCTTCATTGCTATTCACACTGTCAAAATGACTCTGCTTCAACATTTCGTTCTATTTGTTTCTTCTATTTTATTTTCCACCTCAGGTCAGTAGATTTGTTTCGTCACATTTATGTAACTTTTTCAATTATTTCTTACAATTTACACTGTAAGTTTCATTGCACATGTCTTTGAACATCGAAATGATCCATTACAGACATTGTATTAAAAAAGAAGATAATTAACTCTTTATTGTATCTATATGACAATCTTGTCATCAATGGTATTAATGTTTGAAAAAAATATGAATGTTTAAAAAAGTCTAAATGAAGAACAAAAATGGGAAACATCTTGGAAGACAACAGCCACCCGCTCCATCATAACTACGTCAAGTCGTTGAGACTTAATAGACTACTGTCAATCAAGACAAGAACATTGCGGTACAAAAACTTGTTCGTACCTTTCTCGGTCAGGCTACTTCAATGCCAGCTGTTGAAACATGAAATGGACAAAGATACCACTGTGTAAACGCTGAATTAACTCTCTATGTTGTGTCTGCTTTATTTATGTGTATGTTTCTGTAGTGTTGTCCATATATGAGAAAAGAGTCATTGTGATCACAACAGATTTCCATATGAATCAATAAAGCAGTTTTAGTCTTAGTCTAAGTCTTAAATTATTGTGATTAACTTGTAATTGTAAAATGTGTAATCAGCAAGATATCTCAAGAAATAAATTTGATAGAAGGTATGAACTAGAGGTAAAGGTAACAATATTTTTAACATTCTTTAACTAGAAGAATAGGTAAATATTGTAATAACTGAAGGACGGCAACTCAACAAGACATAGATGTTTATTTACAGGACATCACAAATACTTGTAGAACAACATGTCTTGAGCACAGCATCTTTACATCAGCTCTCACTTGTTCTCTTTCTCTAATGAGACTTAGTCTTGTCACTAATAGTGCAAACCTTCTTTCTGCACTAGCCTGGATTGCGGTGCGCATGGCAGAGTTATAACAATATTTCAAAGAATAATGCGTACATGTATGCTGCTAAAATTCTCTCAATCCTTATCAGGCTTTCTGTAAACAACTGCTCATAACGCAACACATCAAACTCAAGAACTTGACAACAAAGATCCAAATATTCTGGTCCTTTAATAATGAGTAAATAAAAAATTGCCAATGCGACACAATTGGCAACACAATATACTAATTAAAAATGGTACACCTTAAATCGCTGTACTGCAGCACAAAACTGCACTACCATTGATTCTTCCTGGACTCGTACGTTTCACTTGAGGACTTCACCAGGACCGTCTTCATAACTGTTTGATCGTCTCAGAGTTGAGCAGAAGGCTCTTCGAGCTCTAAGTTTGAAAAAAAAAACTTTTTAAATATCAAGCAGTAAAAAAAATCCAAACCTGCGTGAAACACAGTTTTATCTAGATGAGACAAAGTCAATGCCTATGTAAAGCCTTGCTATTTCTGATGCATCTTGCACTCCGGGCTCATGAAATAGAAATGACCGAAGGCCGAGTGCACTGGGGACTTCCGACATTTTCTTATGTTGAACCAAGCTAACCGTGGAGGACTCGCCATTAGTGTAACGGTCTCTGTAGGAACGGTGTAGGAATATTGACAGGACAGTGAGGTCTCTCTATCAACTCCGCTCCGTGCAATGAGTAAACTCTCGCCTACCCGTGGACACCCCAACGGGAGTTTTGTTTTGCTATTCATTTAGCCTAACCACTTACTTTAATGGTCGTTTCCACACGAGCGCCACGTTAAGGCAGAATATCGTGCTTGCGGTCTTCATGACATACTAACAATCTTGATCTCCTTCTGTTCTAAACTGATATACCCTGCCTTACACACTCTCTCTAGTCCACGAAGACTTTTGATCACATGACCATAATACGGGTCATATGTATGTGCAAAGTTTATACCAATAGTGTCCCTTGTCAATCGACAAAAAAAGCTAAATTGTATTACTAGCCAGTGTCACACGTGTCAGCTGATCAGAAACAGTTAAAACTATAACGTCGCCAATAGAGTTAAGACAAAATTGTTGTTTTTTTTTAAATGACAACATTTTCTTCATAATTTAGGTTTCGAAACATAATTGCCTGGTATGTTAGTAATATCTTTAGGTTTTCATATTAATAGGTGCATGATTTTTATTTCTAATTAGTTTTTTTATCTTTGTTTTATAACTAGAGCAGCAATTAATGTTTGGCAATAGAGATCGGATTATTGTCATTCTTTCTTGTATTGGTAATTTTGTGTTTCATCCAAGTATATTTTTGGTAAATAATAAGGCTTGTCTTTGAGTCTAAAGATTAATTAGGAATGCAAACTTCAAGGGTGGCTTAGCAGCCCCAGTCGCGACTTGTGATGAGTACAATTTAACTTTTTTTCAGAACTTATCATTGATGTCCAACCAAACGTCATATCTGCTGAGATAACTGCACAACTTGTGATCAACTGTTCTATAACCAACAACCAAGTCCAACAACTTGATGTTATCAGATCTCTAACTCTTTCTCGTTATAATGAAACTTTGAAAGAGTTTTTGGATCTTATAACTTTAGAAGCTAAAACTTTAAATCTCTCACAGCTAGTCCAACTACATCATGCACAAATCAGTTTCGGAAATCTTTATATTAGTTTAACTTTACACAATCCAACTCTGTTTGATGCCAAAGTATACAGATGTAAGGTTGAGGGTGATAAAACAAATGCAGCCAACTCATCTATAGTGGCTAAGAAAGAGGTAGAATATAGAACAAATATGACTGCTTTAATAGAAGAGATACGACGTTTAAAGATAGTCGAACAAAACGATCAATGTACCTTAGAGAAAAAAGATCTGACAACGTCCCAACAAAGTAAGTCAATTCTTTGTCCGGTCAACAGCTGTTCTTAGTAGAGAACTTAATGGGAAAAACCTTCGTGTTTATTAAATGTTGTTCTGGTCATAGAGGTAGTTTGAATTCTATCATTATCATCATCATATTTTCTTTGCGTTCCTCATGGAACATAGGATCTCAGTAAAAACACGCCACTCTCCTCGGTCTCTTGCTAGTTCTATACAGGATTCACTCGACTTCCATGCATGGCTTTATAAGTCTCTTTTATGGAGTTCTACTCTCGCTTCTGACTATTATATGGAGATAATTTTAAATTTGGCGCGTAAATGTTGAATAGGTTTCATTCGATCATTTTTTGGTAGTGATTCTTAGCAGTGACTTTGACTTTAGAACAGATTATTAACTGACAATAGATATAAAAATTAAAGTTAGTTGCTTTGATCGTCTACTGAAGCTGTTTAAATTTAATACTTAGAAGTTTCTCTTATTTAGTGTCTTTTCTCGTAGCGCAACTTCTCTGGGAGATTTCTGCCTGAAATATTCAACATATATGGGCTCTTCAGTCTGTTTTACCAAACTTCAGTAGAGTTAGTAGGCCCATTGGTTTATATTTTAACCTAGACAGCTTTTTTTTGGGGAAATAAAGAACTATACTACTAAAGTACTAAGTTATTTTTTTTTGGTTAAATTAACGTTTAGATATATGTTGTAATAGCATAATAGCTTAGAATATTTAATTTTAATGATACTTTAAAATGAGAAACAATTCTTATTCAGGAACAAAACTCCATTTTGTGGGAAGCTCAAAAGTTATCAAAGAACTGATTGAGCCTCTAACCTTAACATGTTCACTTTAGGTAAAGCGTACTATTTTTTTAAAGATTAATTTAATTTTTGCATGAATAAATTAAGCATGACTTTATTTATTATATAGTATATTAAGTATAGTTTATCTAGTTTTGGTTTAAACACACCTGCAAGTAGAAAAAGTCTTAATCCTTGAGGCCAGTATCGGCTCTAGTGGATGTTTAATGTCATATACGTAGACTATTTTTTGGTTATGAACAGTATCACAAGACATCCCTAAAACATTATACTCCGTAATAGCTATTTCCAATTTTATTAATAAACTTTACATGCCAACTGCATATGAGGTCAAGACCTATGTTGGGGCAACCAGCTTTTGTTCTACACAGGTTGCGATGCCACAGGTCAGTGTTAAAGCATCCTAGAACGATTGGTATGGACTGAACTAGTTAGTGTAATATACTGGAATTTCGGCCATTAAGCAAGCAGAAACTTATATATATATATATATATACATATCGGATGACCGAGGGAAAACCTTGTTAACAAGAAACATAAAAAAAACTTAAGAATATTATTTTCATTATTTATTTTGAAAACCTCGGCGACAACCCTTCCTTGAAAAGCTGGACCTGCGAACGTGAAAGCACAACTGTAGCTCCTGTCACACTTCTTGTTCTCAAAGAATCTAAATTTGGCTTCCGCATTCGGACCGCGCATCGGGAGAAAAGATGCATAAAGATGCACTATAGTATTATAATACTAATTTTATTATTAGTGCAAAACGACAAGCCCGAAAATTTCCGTGACTGAATCCGTCTGTGAAGGTCTAAGCAACGATTTGGTTATAGCAAGTGTTGTGGTTCTCATCCAACTTGAGCGTACTTAGCACAAAACTATTATTTTTAGTTAGCTTATTGTGTTGTGTACAATGTTTCTGAATGATTAGTTACGTTTATTAACCTTTAAAATTCGATATCTTTCATGCAGAACAATTACAATACAGCATGCTAGTAATGTATAAATTCATACAAGCAAAAAAAAAATAAGTTCCCCTTTCAGAAGTGATTTATGGGGCGGATGATATAAAGATAGTCCCTTGTCTGTAGCCGACAGTAAACGAGGATGTCATGTGGCCTGCACAACGACCAAGCTACTTAATTTTTTTCCCAAATAATGTCAATTGCATATGAGGTCAAGACCCAATTGTTGGGTGGACTTAGAGGCGCCCTATAGATAAAGTAAAAATCTCAGTGTTTACCAGGATTCGAACCCTGTTCTGAAGCCAAGCGCTTTACCTATCAGCCACTATGCCTACACAATATAATGTATTAGAAGCTAAAAAACAAACATTTAATTACGTTCCAGTCAAAAATAGATGTACAACAAAAAGTCTTTGTGTCTCAGATTTTAATACATTGTTATATTATTCAACGTTATAAGTGGTTAGTATCGAGTTGCTCTTAAATATACTGATTAAAAAAGCAATGATATTGTATATACACTTTTGTAAACGAATTTTGTTTTTCGTTAAATAAACGTACATCTTGAATCTGTATTTTCCTTAAAAAAATTTCATAAAATATTTGAAGAATATTTTTTTGTACATGAATTTCTTTCCTCAGGATCTGGATCGTAATTCAACAGTTCAATTTATGTACATTCTTCATGGTAACGTAAAATATAGCTATATATAATTTTATTATTAAGTCTATCTTACAGTACACAAGTTGACTAGAGACAAAACTATAGCTACAATATAAATCATTTAGAAGACACAAAATTTGAACAAGACGCCAACGCTAAGTAAATGTTAATTCTAAAAAATTTCTCTGGTTTGACATGAAAGTAAAAAGTTCCCCTATCAGACAATGTGGTATGTAAGGCAGATAATGTAATGGTCATCTATTTGTGTAGCCCTCGGTTTACGAGGGTGTCATGTGGCCAGCAAAACGACCAAACGCTTTTACTTTTCTCCAACACTAGTGTTGGGAAAACTCAGACGCGACTGAATTTCGCCAGGATTCGAACCGGAAGGAGCAAAGCGCTTTATTGATCAGCCATTGTGGCTCACTGGTTTGAAAAGTCCCGTTTTTTTTATGGAACACACTTGAAAAAAAACTTTTTGTCATAAGTATTGATTTCCTAACACATTTTCTTAATTTGGACATTTAAATGATTGCATTTGTTTAAATCCAATCTATAAATTCTACATTAATTATAAATTCTTAAAGGCAGACAATCCATTAAATAATTAATAAACTCTTTGTAATTTCCCTTACACAATAAACTGAAAACATAAACATGCATGTCAGTAGCCCTGTCAGACCAATTAAAAACAATAAAACAACTCGGCAACGAGGCCTTCTTTAACTACAAAACAAACGAAAAAAATAAACAACTCACACACAAAAATTGACTTAGTTAAACGTATCTGTTCGATGTTGCTTTTTACCGAGGCATTAAAAAATGAGATTCGTTGGGAAATACTGAATTCCTAACTAATCTTCGGACTCGAAGACAAGCCTTGTATAATATATACTTTAAAAGATAATTCTTATGTTTATGTAAATTTTACCATTAATGTATAACATTTTGAAATATTGATTTACAGAGTCTAATGGTGTCATTGCTACCATAAATAAAGATCAGCCCGTTGTCACAACCAAACAAGACAGTAATTTTAACACGGGTAAAGGGGAACTTTCTGACACCAAATCAAAAGCATCATTTATTGAAGTTTCTTGGAGCTATATCAAATCCTCAGAGTCTGGAAAATATTTTTGTGGAGCTCATGTCATGGGACCTGATGAAAGATCTGAACGGTTGAATGAGATGTTAGCAATTATTGTTTCAAATCCAACATTTGATGATTTAATCAAGGTAATACCGACACTATTGAGACAGGTTGACAAAGAGAAGGAAACATACTAGA
This sequence comes from Biomphalaria pfeifferi, assembly GCA_030265305.1. NCBI lineage: Eukaryota > Metazoa > Mollusca > Gastropoda > Planorbidae > Biomphalaria > Biomphalaria pfeifferi. Next base: position 1,087,622 of record JASAOG010000014.1, read on the forward strand.
AAATAAACAGAATATATATCACATTAAAGAAGATATCAATAGTAAACAACAAATTATTATAAGCATAACAGCTGAATTGGACACTAACAGACAAAATATTAACACCATTAAAGACAACCTTGAAACTAGCAGGCAAAATATTAAAAGCATTACAGATGATTTGATTGCTACTAGACAAAGTATTGCAAGCTATGATGATGAATCGAATACCCTCAGACAAATGGTGAACAATGTACAAAGTGACTTAAGTATTTGCAAAGAAAGTATTCATAGCTTTTCAAAGGATCTAGATACTAACAAACAAAGCATCGCAAGCCATAATGATGAATTGAATACTTTCGGACAAATTGTAAACAGTCTAAAAGATGACTTAAGAACCAACAAACAAAGTCTACAAAGCATTACAGATGAAGTAAATACTAATAAACAAAATATAAATCAGTTGAAAGAGGACTTGGAATCAAACAAACAGAATATACAAAACATTACAAAAGGCGTCAATACTAACAGAGAAAACATAATAAACTTAAATAAAGATGTGAACACCAGTCAACAAAGTTTAAGCAAATTAGAAGCGAATCTGGAGACACAATTAATAAATCTGTCAACTGCTTTGACACAAATAAAGGGAAAGATTAAGAAAGGTAAAGGGTTATTATTATTATTATTATTATTATTATTATTATATTATTATTATCAAAAAATAACTTAATTGTTTTAAACATATTGAAAACATTTTGAGTCACAAACTGATTAACCGATTCTTTAAATGGTGAGCGTGACCATTAGATGGGCACAGTGTGCTGACTAACAAGATGGGTACAGGGTCGGAAGAGCCCTATGGAAATTCAGGCTATTGCACGGTGGGCCGGTTGTGCCCCATGGATGCCACTAAACTTGTAAAATATGGTATAATATCCTTTTATAAAAGAGCGTCTTCACAGAATATAGTTAGTTCTACTAACCTGACGCATTTTACATAATAATGTAATAGCCTACATTTACTACTGTTTTTTATAGGCCTATACACATAGCGATTAATAAGCAACATAAGAATTATATTTCTTATCAAGATATACAAATAATGTTGGTGTGAATATATTCGGATGAATCCCTATAGGAAAAAATTACAACGCTTCCAGTATTATAGTTTTAATGTCCAATTACATACGAATTTTTTAGGTATGGCTGAGTTATTTTATGATTTTGTAATCTTTACAATTTTACAACTATTATCTTGAGCTGTGTAAAAAAGTCGCCAAAAATTATTTAAAGTCAATATTCATTAGAATAAAAAAGAAACAAAAAGGAAGACCAGAATACAGAAGTGAAATAAACAAATATTGCTGGAATAAATTGGCAAGAAATGTTATAAAATATAAATTTGTGTTTCAGCAAGCACAAGATATTGAAAAACCGTTGTTATACCAAATGCTGACAGCGTCTTTGAATAAAAAGGCTCAGCGTCATGTATTCCTAGAAATCAAACCATGTCATACAGTTGAAACAATTTAACGGTAACATTTAACCGACTAGCCAATGGAGAATCAAAATGTAGTTTCAGTTATCGTCTTGTTTTGGATTTCTTCAAGTCATATCGCTGTTTGTGTCAGGAGGTGTTTTTTGGGGGGAATTTTTTGTTAATTTTAGTCAAACTAAACATATTTAGGATGGAAAGGTTTATGAAAAATATTACACTATTTTAGTAAAGAGATGAAATAATTGATTTTTTAAATTGATTTGTGTATATTTAAAAATCGATTCACTTTCAACAGGTATAAAGTATCTAACGTACATGAATTTTTAAAGATCTAAAATGTTTGTAAATCTAATCATGTAGTTTTGTGCAGTCTTATCATAATTTAAGGGCTAATGGCAGGTCCTACAGACCATACAAATATAGTAACAGGTCTCATTTCGTGGTCGTGTTACTTTGTCTTTTGTAATGCTGGTTATATTGTATTTAATTGTTTTTAAACAGGACTACCAATGTCTTGCCGTGAAATCAACAGCTTCCAAGAACGAGTAATTGTAACGTTAAAGTCCGGGTTAGTGGTCATGTGTGACACCAAGACAGATGGCGGTGGATGGATCATCTTTCAGAGAAGAATCAACGGAAAAGTAGATTTCTATAGAGGCTGGAAGGAGTATCGTGACGGCTTTGGAGATTACAACATTGGGGAATTTTATCTGGGAAATGAAAATATTTTTAACTTAACTTCTACTGGACAATATGATTTGAGAATTGATTTAGAATTTAACAGCACAAAATATTTTGCGCAGTACGAAAACTTTAAAATATTGAGTGAGATTGAGAAATATAAACTGAAGATAGGAAAATATTCAGGAAATGCTGGAGAAAACTTATCATATCATAACAACAAATTCTTTAGTACTTTTGATAGAGATAACGATGTAAACAGTGACAGAAACTATGCAGAAATTTCATCAGGTGCCTGGTGGTATTATAATTGTAATTATTCTAATCTAAATGGTGAATGGGGACGTACATCACACAAGGGAATGAACTGGGAGCAATTAACTGGATCGTCTTACAGTGTTTCTTTTACCGAGATGAAAATAAGAGAAAGAGAGAAAAACTATTTTCATTAAGAAGAGCAAAGCTTATTAACAAAGAAGTAGATAGTTAAAAAAAAAAAACATCAACATATTGATAGTGTTTTGAATGGTGCGTGTTTCATTTGCAATTTCCTAACTATTTAAAGAGAAACAAACAATATTTATTTTCTTATAAAGATATATATATATATATATATATAAATGGAAAGTAGTTTTAAATATATGATAATAAATTGTAGCCGACTTTTCTAGTATCTGAAGTGGATAATTATAAAAAAAGATTTGTTGATTAAATCTTTTAGAAATATTGTATTAATTTTAATATTAAGCCTTTCTGTTTTGCAATTTAGAGTTTAAAAAACATATATCTAAATGTTATTTTAAACATTTCACAGATATTAATACTTTTTACTGGCATTAAGTTCTTAACAGTTAAATAAAAAATAGTATATATGTATATAATAAAATATGTAATAAACCAGAATTTAATGGTATAAAAGTACCACGAGAAATATTGTCTTCCTCACTAACCTTCTCACTCTAAGTCAAGCATTATTTTTATTAACCCTTATCCTAATTTAATACAATACATATATTATAGAGATAACAATTATATAATATTATCAATTAACTGCGATGCTTATTACAATTAAGGTGCAGAGTTTATAGAAGTAAAATAGGACTGAGGATCGGCACATCTTTATAACTATTACAACAGTCTCTAAATTGAATGTTATTATTTATGTCGAATAAAATGCATGTCAAAGTTAATATTGTGTTTTTTTTTATTGTCTTATAAAGTTTACGACAAAATTACTTGACTGTTAATTATAATTAATTTCAATAGGTACAAAATTAATTGTTATAGTAGGAAAGTATGCCTCAAAATAACAATAAAGTACTTCAATTAATCAACTAACAAAATGGAGACAGGCAATAATCAGAGTAGTTTCTTCCTTATATCTTAGGGTTGTAGTCAGTGTATCAGGTGGAACACATAAATACATTAAACGTCGTATAAACCTAGTGCGTTGGAAATGTCACACCGTTAACCATATTGGAAATCTAAAAATAACTCTCTTTAACTTGAATGTCAAGACAACAAAAAACACTGTGAACATCTGAATCAACAAAACAAGTACAAACCTTCATCAAGAGATGTCTGGAAAATATCTTAAAAATACACTGGTAGACAAACTAGAAAACACCAAACTGTGGGAGATGTGTAGACAGAGAAATTTAAAAGTGCAGATACTAGAAATAAATTAGATATAAACTGGTAATTCCATTACAAAAAATACCAACAACAGAGCTAGACAGTTAAACCACCTCGGGGCCAGACGATGAGGAAGACAAAAATTAACGTGACAGTGTACTAGATGAAAAGTCAGAAAAGAGCTGGGAAAACATTAAAACATAAGAAAAGATCGTGGACAGTGGTGTGATTGTTTTAATTTTGAGACCCTATGTTTCATAAGAACGCAATGGAAATATAATGATGATGATACTGCTTTGCAGAATGGAGTTGTGATATTCCATTATTACATAATACCCAATTAGAAATGAATGCCCAATATAAACTTTAAATGATCATATTTTTATAAAACTTTGAAAATCAATCTGCCGGAAAATTAGATGAAATCTGTAAGATTAAACAAAGACTTGTGGTACACCAAAGCATTTGTGCATTTGCTCACATGAAAAAAGAAACAAATATTTATGAATTTGAACTATCTCCCTTTGAATATATTTTTAAGATCTTAATTATAAGTTTGCTTTTTTTTTCAATGCATGACAATACATTAAAATAAAAACATAAAACAATAATTTAAACAAATTATATAAAGCTTAATATTAAGTACAATAGTATCAATTAGTTATTTATATTGACAGGTAAGATACAAAAAATCTTTTCGATTAGAAATATTTTTACCAATTTATTTGTTCATCTTTTTGCTTTCTCAATGCGCTAGGATACTATCGTTATCCTGACTAGTTCGGAAAAAACGAGGGAAGAAGAAGTTAAAATGATAATACTAATTTTGTTTTAAAAGCTCTGTTATAAACAAAATGTAAGCTCAAGGTGTTGTGATAACATTACAATTACAAACATAAGAGCTAACACGAGAAATTAATCTAAAAAAGTTATAAAAAGTGAGGTTTTAATGTTCTTCTTGAAGCTTGTGTAGCATAATGTCTGTCTAAGATTCATGAGGAGTGAGTTCCATAAACTTTGGTCTGTGCACTGAAAAAGCCCGCAGACCGGAGCTTATCTTATCTTTTATAATACAGACGTTACTTAAAAAAAGAAGATGATTACGTCCTACGCGTCATGCATTTAGTCATACATATTAACCAATGACTTAAATTCTGCCAAGTCACTGGTTTTCCTGGCTAGCTCGACAACGCATTCCATGCTCTAATAGCACTAGGGAAGAAGGAGTATTTGTACGAATTTGTCCTAGCATATGGGACGAGGAGTGTGCCTTTGTTTTTGTGTCTTTTAGAGTATTTTAATAAATTTTGTTTTTGTATTTGAAGATTATGGTTCAGTGTTTTATGTATAATTGCTACTTTACTTTTGAGTCTTCTGTCCTGAAGGCTTTCTAATATTAGTGATTTTACTAATAGTGTTACTCTAGTCAATTTTGAATATTCGTTTGTTATGAATCTCACTGCTCTATTTTGTGTTTGTTCCAGTTTCTTAATGTTTTCTTGAATTTAGGGGTCCCAAACGGTGGATGCATATTCTATTATTGGCCTAACCAAAGTTAAAAAACATTTTAGTTTTATGTTCTTGTGTGATTTATAGAAATTTCTTTTAATAAACCCTAATGCTTTGTTGGATTTTTTATAGTTTCATCAATATGTGGATTCCATGACAGTTTTTCTTTTATTATAACATCTAGGTATTTTGCGTTTTTAGTCTATGGTACTGGTTTACCATGAATAAGATAAGTGGAATTAATTTGTTTTAGTTTTTTTGTTACTCTTAATAACTGACATTTTTCTGGATGGAAATACATGCTCCAATTTGATTCCCATTTCTGTAATTCATCTAATTCTCTTTGTAAAATATCTGTGTCTTGTGTTGTTTTTATTGTTCTATATATTATGCAATCGTCTGCAAATAATCTGACTTTTGTTCCTGAACTAATGCAATTTGGTAAGTCATTTATGTAAATTAAAAATAGTAGTGGACCTAAGACTGTTCCTTGTGGTACACCTGAGTTTACTGTTATTGGTGTTGATTTAGAGCCATTTATTATTACAGTTTGTTCTCTCCCTATCAGAAAATCTTTAATCCACTGATGCAGTGGACCATTAATGCCAAAATATTTTAATTTTTTAAGCAAACTATGGTGGTGAACTTTGTCAAAAGCCTTAGAAAAATCTAGTAAGATAGCATCTATTTGTTCTCTATTATCTAAACCTTTAGAAAAATCAGTCCTATTAGTTGTGTTTCACATGATCTATATTTCCTAAAGCCATGTTGGTATGGTGTGAGGACATTTTGTTTGTCTAAGTGGTTTATGATGTTGCTACATATTATGTGTTCTAGGATTTTACATGTGATGCTGGTAAGTGATACTGGTCTGTAGTTTCCTGGGTCAGATTTTTCTCCTTTTTTAAAAAGGGGGGGTTCATTGTATGTTCATTTTAACTTCATTGTATGTTCATTCTAAGTTCATTGTACGTTCATTCTAAGTTCATTGATGTTCATTCTAAATTCATTGTATGTTCATTGTAAGTTCATTGTATGTTTATTGTACCTTCATTGTATATTCATTGTAAATTCATTCAATGTTCATTGTATGTTTATTGTATGTTTATTGTACCTTCATTGTATATTCATTGTAAATTCATTCAATGTTCATTGTATGTTTATTGTATGTTCATTGTACGTTTATTGTATGTTCATTGTATGTTCATGGTATTTTGTAATACTAAGACTAAGACTGCTTGTGATACACATAAATACAGCAGACACAACATAAAGAGTTCATTCAGCGACTACACACAGGGTCTTTTACATACGTGGTTGTTTTTTTTATTAATACTGAAAAATACTTTTAGAGTTAACTCTTTCTCTCCTAACTGACGATACCAGCGTTGATTCCACCAGAATGTGGTAAATAATTACGGAGAGAAAGAGTTAAGCAACAAACCAGAAATTGCAAAGTTGACTACCAGTGCACATTTTGCGTATTTTGTACACAAATGGACACGAAAATACGCGAGTACGGTTTATAATTTGAAAATACGCATTTCCACCTCTAATGTAAAAAAAAAAATCAATAATAATTTAATTTTTAATAAAAGTAGTTCTTGCTAAACACCAATGTATCAATGCCTAGAAATGGATTATTCTTATTAGATCTACCACGAAATAGTATTACTTTTTTTTTACTGATCTACATAAAGCGGAGTTTCTTTCAATGTGTTAATAAGCAATAAGTCTTCAAACTGATTAGGAATGAATTGATTGAAAATTTATAATTCATCTAGACTGGACCTAGAACTAGAGATGTTTTACGATGTCAGGCACCTAAAATAGGATCTACGTAAATATAGGTTTAGAATTCAGAATCCAACCAAATACAGCTGACAAATGGTAAGTAGTGCTCCTATACTGTCCACACCAGCCTCCAGGAGACCATCGTTTTATGTAAGGTAGTCTGACACACATGTTCATTAACAACAGAACTTAGTGTTTTTAAAACAATGGTATGGCTCTAAGAACTGGTTGCTCTATAGAAGAACATCTCTCAACACTTCTGTCAAAGAAATTTTCACTTCATGTTCTTATAATGCCCAAAATAAAGAGCTAGTATAAACAAGCGAAAAATTAGAACAACAACAACTGAGCTTATATTAGATGTATCAGACTAAAAAAAATAAATCTGTGTGATTATAATTTTTTTTTTTGTACTGATTTTTTGAAACGCAATTTAACACTTTTAGATTTTTCAATACGTCATGATGCTTTAGCTTGTCTCGACCAGTTGGAAAGGGGGGAGAAAGAAGGGAGTGTCTGGGTGATCGCTTTTTAATTTCATTTAATAAAAAAGAAACAACCTGAATTCGAAGTTGTGGGTCTAACCCTTCGCAAGCCAACGCTTAACCACTCTACTTCTCAACCTTTTGTCACAACATCAGTAAGTGTTTGACTTCCAGTTCAGCAAAGGAAGTGTATCCATAACTGTAAAATATCTGACTGCATAGAAGAGACAACAAGTCGGAGCAATGAATCTAGAATTCTAGATGTTCGTCAAGGAGACGATTGCGTAATATGGGTTTCGCCCGATTTATCACTGGAAAGGTTTGTCCTTACAAATAAGTGCTCGCTTATGCAAGCAACATGGATTAGAAATCAATTGTCTGCATCTTTTGAAATTTGACAAGCAAGAATGTTCAGCTTTGTAAGTGTAGTAACCTAATGAAACACTACAAGAAGACATGTCTTGATCCTAGGCTTTATTTTACAAGAATGAGAAAACAGTTCACAATAACGCATTACACACACACACACACACAAGCTGACCTGGACACCAAGACATTTTGACATACAAGACAAATCAGTTCACAACACACAACAAGAACATAAATACACAACAGTAAGTTAATCAGTTCCAGTAGTAGTTCTTTCGTGGCTCTTAACACATTGGCAGCGGATGGAATTTCGAAACGACAAAAATTGTTTCAATCTGAACACGATCACCATCCCATGGTCCAGACTGAACTCTCAGTTGGTGAATAATTCAACGATGCCACAGAGGTTCGGTTTCATTTGACTCGATAACTTTTCTTATAAATCTTGCTTTCATTCATACTTATCTTATCTTATATAATACAGACGTCACTTCAAAAACTTTGGGACCATCAGTAGTCAGTCCCTTGATTTCCAGAAGAAAGGTAAAGATTCTCAATAATGCTTTAATTAAAACTTCTTTGACCAGACTTCTTCATTGATGGTCCCATGCTTGGTTCTAATAGCTATTGGCTTCTCGTTACAGTCTCAGTTGACATTGCCTGATTTAATGTTCACGTTAAGTTAAGAGGTTAAAAGACACGTGGAATTCCTGATGTAGAAAACAGGAAGTAGAATGAATAAAGTTGACTTTGAGTGCAGTCAAGTCAGTCAAGTGGTATCCTTCGGACCGGGCAGTCAAGTAGTATTTTTGGTCCGGGACGGACAGTAGCGATTTAGAAAAGTCGAGTTTGGGCAGTTTATGTCAGTGATCTATTTGAGACATGTATTTCTAGTAGTCAATCAGTATTATTCTGTACAGTGTTACCCGCTGAGATGCGGATAGGAATTTCTTGACCTGTAGCACTAACAAGGAGTGCAGTATTATTATTATTGTTGTGAAATAAACTTTATATTTGTCTGCTGAAACGGACTTAAGTCAATTTGTGGTATATATGTTTGTCACGTGTCAAGAGTACTCCAGGAAGCACGAACCCAGCATTCCACGACATTCGCATTCTTAAACATTACACCATTCAACCTTTAACACTTCTCTGATATCAAACCTGCTATTTGTAAGCGAATAATACAAAGATTTTGAGTAGTGACAGATCTGTTAGTGGAGTCGTCAGCGGCAATAGAAATCATTTTGAAATCTACATTTTTTTTAAATTTTTAATAAATATATTTAGCCATATTTTTCATTAGACTTGTAATTGTAATGAAAAAGGCTGACAGCTTCACCAGTATTCTTCTTTTCTACCATCATTGATAATAAGCACCTTTTATATACATTCGACGTCAAAAAATGGCTTCGTTTCTCTATTGATAATGAGAGGATCTCCTACCGCCGGCTCATTTTCTCGTTTCTTTTAGGTAAATATTCATACCTTAACTTTAGGTCTAATCTTTAACAATAGACTTTATTTATATAAAATAATATTTTGGTTTACCTTCGCTATCAATATATTACCCCAGTGTCAATGTTTCCCAACCAAACGTTTATCCATAATGGAACACATCACACATTCTGAATATTTAACGAGATAACTCTAATGATGATACATATAAAAACAGCAAACTTTTAGTTCTCGTTTACGAATGATGTTAAATCAAATTATATTAAATTTAGTGTGACGTCAAATCAGTTTCTATGTTTTGATCTTGATACAACTTAGGTTTAAGAGAATTTTACTTCGCACAAATACGCTCAAATAAGTTGTTGGAGTCAGAAATGAAAAAAAAAATTACATTGTTTTTAAATTTTGTGGTACTGTTATAGAAAAAAACATTATTAAAATTTAAAAACTATTTAATTGTTGATCTTTGATTGTATCTTTGTTTAGAATTTGAGTCATAATATAGATCAGTTTAAAGTTTATAGTGATATAGATATTTTTTTTTTTACGAAGACTCTTTGTTTTTCTGCATATACATTTCTGTAAAATTTAAATATTTCTGTACCTATAATAGTTTTTCCCTAACAATTTGTTCTCCTGTCATCGCTATCAGCATGCATACATACAGATAAATACATTCATACATACAGACATAGCCCCTCTTTGTTTGTGCTTTATTTATTAGACATGGGCATAGCCGGGGGGGGGGGGGGCTTGGGGTTCAAATCACCCCAGAAATGAAATCCCCCCCAGAGAGGGGGGGAGGTGTCGGAGTTTAGTGCCTGATCTTTTGCTTTAATTTTGTTTATTTTAGGTGAAATTTTTATACTAAACCATCATTAGCCAAGGGAGTTTTGAGTTTAAAACCCCCTACCAGGGGTTTTGAGCTGAAAACCCCCTACAAGGAGGGTTTAGTTTAAAACCGTTCTCTTACAGATGGCTTTTCTAAAGTTTAAAACCCCCTACCAGGGGGTTTAGAGTTTAGAACCCACTACCAAGGGGTTTTGAGTTTGAAACCTCTACCAAGGGGTTTCGAGTTTAAAACCCCTCACAAGGGGGTTTGAAATATAAACCCCCCTACCAAAGAATTTGAGTTTGAAAACCCCTACAAAGGGGGTTTTAAGTTTAAAACCGTTCTCTTACAGATGGCTTTTCTAAAGTTTAAAAACCTCTACCAGGGGGTTTAGAGTTTAAAACCCACTAGCAAGGGGTTTTGAGTTGAAAACCCCCTACCAGGGGGTTTTGCATTTAAATCCCCCTCTTCTATAAAACAAAAAAACAAACAAACGACAATCCCGAAATTCCAAGAGCACATCTATGGAAGATTTTGATTTTAAACCCCTCTCCAAAATTTACGATAAACCCCTCTTCAATATAGAAAAAAGCAAATTACACACTCAAAATTGTATGAGCGTAGCCAACGGGGTTTTGAGTTTAAACCCCTCCACAGGTGGGTTTGAAGCTAAAAATACCTCACCAATATAAAAAAAACAAATTAAGCACTAAAATTCTTTGAGCGTAGCCAAGCCAATGGGGAGTTTTGAGTTTCAACCCTTCTCATCCAGATGGCTTTTTTTAAAGTTTAAAACCCCTTAAGATAGTTTTGAGTTTAAAATCCCCCTACATAGCGTTTTAAGGTTGAAAGCCTCTCTCTTCAATATTATTTTAAAAGCAAACTACAAACACCAAATTATATGACCAAAGCTAAATGGGGTTTTGATTTAAAAAAACAACATCTCCAGATATATTTTAATTTAAAACCTCCCAACAGATGATTTTGACGCAAAAACTTTCCTTTTCGATATAACATCTAAAGCAAAATATTCACCTAATTCCAAGATCGGAGTCAATAGAAGGTACACGTCTACGAGTGTCTGGGCTCCATTAATAAAGTTCATGATTGAAAAGCACTAAATGTGGCTCTACAAAGATGGCTAAGATCGATTTTAGGAGTCAGTCATAGAGATCGGGTTTAAATCAAGGAAATCATATGCCGAAATGGAAGCCGACCCCTTAGTAAGGTTGTGACAGAGCGTCCCATGAGGTTTGCGGGACATGTTCTTCGACAAAATGAATTTTGCATAATAAGATTTGCGAAGAAATCCTAGTACAACTTGGCGCCACACTTTCATGGAGGTTCTTAGAGCAGGTGGGAAGAGGCTTCAGACATTGCTAGTGACAGATTTTTGTGGCTTGCCGGAAAATGCGCCGAACGGCGCGGGATGATCTAAGTCAGTTAGAATAGAACATTAGGTTTTTGAAATAAAACTTTTTAATAGCAGGAAAATGCACTGTAGGTACCTCAGAATGTGCATTTTGTTGGCTTTCAATACCAGAAATACTGTTTGGCGGCGGGGCTCTCCCAGACCCCTTGCTTGTAAGGGCGCGGAGTCTACAATTTTTTTTACTAACTCTAGGAAGAACCTATTCTAGGGCACAATAAACGTCTTCCAAAAGATTGAAGGGTCAGAATGTAATAGAGATTATTTATGTACACACACACACACATCCATCCATCCAAATACCCCCCCCCCCACGAAAAAAAAAATCCTGGCTACGCCCATGATATTAGATATCCACATTTTGACGAGCCAAGCTCATGCTAAAATTCAAAGCACAGCAATATGTTATTTTAAAGGCCCTGACCTTTGACTTAATGACCGATCATAAATTGTCCCATTGGAAGTGGACGAAAAACTATAAATACCATACGACTAGTCTTGAAACAAAGAAAACAGGTGCATGCCTGGGTCTCACCTTGTATGGAGAACAAGCGAAGCCTAAAGAACACTGTCAGAGACCTAGACCGTACTATAAGGAATTAATCCCAGTACGGAGCACCTGTTCTTACTTACCTTGTACATACAAAAATACACAATTTCAATATCTTCCATTTTCAAAACACAATTAAAACTCATTTCGATATGCACTGTATAGTGCGTATGCTAGCTATGGTAGATATTTTCTTTTAAAAAAATTGTATGTGAAACAAAACAGGTACAGGTGTGACCACATAATGGTAATAATTATAGCTGCTAAGTCATTATAGTCAATGATGGTCTTCTAAGTAGATTGCAGCATATGACCGGTATTGATTTCTCTTTGAAGTATGTCGTAGTGGTCAACAATTGAATACATTTTGGGACAAAAGAGTGCCCATAGGAGTCTCCAATTTAATAGTCAGAATCTGAGCGAGGGTCATTTTTATGTCAAGATGGGAGGGAAGTAAAACCAGAATCGACATGCTAAAAAGTCAATGTATTTAAGAGTACGTCATAAAGCAGAAAGTTTTGATTCAACGTTTTAGATAATAGGTTTGACCGTCCAAAGAGGTAAAGTTACCTTTCAGATGTAGCGTCGTATAGGGCAAATGATCTGTTTCCTTGGTTAACGGTCAACAATCAGGGTTTCATTTGGCCAGCGCAAAGATAGGCGGCCTTTATTTTTCTCAACTAAAGTCTTTATTTATTTTTTGCTACCCTTCTGACCTAATCGTTTCCTTCAACTACCTTTTACACCGACGGGCTGAGAAGCATTGCCCGGGTAGGTGGGCTGGTAGGTGGGTTGGTAGGTGGGATGGTAGGTGGGGGATGACAAATAACACTCGAATCTACTAGCCATTTCAATTTAATGTAATAAATAGAAGCATTTGTGGGTTAAATTAATGTATTAAGGATCGTATACTTTCAAGGAAAACTCTGAATTCAAACCTCTGTTGCCTTGCAGCTATACCCAATCATGGTAAAGGCTTCGGGAGTCAACCCTGAGGAAAAATCAGGAGCTGGCGACGCTAAGGCAGTTTGCAGCACTTAGTGCTACACTCTGGCAGAACCTGCGACGCCGCTGACCCCAAAGTGTATCGGCACTGCCGTTCCTTTGGATACATCAGCTGCGTGAAGAGGGGGGGGGGGGCTGATGTGTGGGCGACATCGTTTCGACACAGGTATTTATCGCACCGAGATGAACCATAGTCGCTTTGCGACTGAAGGAGGCCATAGATACTTCAAAAGTTTCTATTATTAGTATCATATTTAGATCTGGACTCGGTTTAAATAGACCAGCAAAATAGAATAAAACTGAATTTTAAGAAAAGTCGAATTACGTGATATTGCTAAATATTTTCGAATGTTCAATTGTACAGAAATTGTTTTCCTATAATTTAATTAATTAATTAATTAATTTATATCTATGTAGAAAACAACCACCCACCCACACACATGTTTTAGACATATATTGAATTAAATTATTTTATGTCTTAAAAGAATACAATTTCCTTCTGAAATATTTATTTTACTCTTTAGAGACAACGGAAGACAAATTGATACCATCTTGTCGTGAGGTGAAAACTCGAGAAGAACGCGTAGTGGTGACATTAGCTTCCGGGTTAAAGGTCATGTGTGACACGAAAACAGATGGCGGTGGATGGATCATCTTTCAGAGGAGAATCTATGGAATTGTTGATTTTTATAGAAGTTGGCAAGAATACCGTGACGGCTTTGGAGATATTAACATTGGTGAATTTTATCTGGGAAACGAGCATATTTATAATTTAACATCTGCTGCAAAATACGATTTAAGAATTGATATCAAATATAACAGAAATTCGTATTTTGCGCAATACTCTGATTTTCAAATACTGAGTGAAAAAGACAAGTACAAATTAAAGATAGGAGCCTATTCAGGAAATGCTGGTGACAATTTATCATATCACAATAACATGTCCTTTAGTACGTATGATAAAGATAATGACCTTTATGGCAGCAACTGTGCAACAACTTACTTAAGCGCGTGGTGGTACAATTCATGTCATAATTCTAATCTAAACGGTCAATGGGGAAGTAAAGAGCATTCCAATGGCGTCATTTGGAATTCCCTTACTAATTCAGAGAGTGCTTCCTTTACAGAGATGAAGATAAGAGAAAAATAATAAGTCAAGAAAAATAGTTATCTTTTCTTTCCATCTCTCAGAACATTTCGCCAATTGAATCGATTTTATTGAACTGAAAGAAAAAATAAATTTCTATTTTTTTTTTAAATTAATTTCTTTTATTTTTTTAAACAAATTATGCCAATAAAAGTAAAGTACTGATATACTTTTCTATCTTTATGATTTTATTTATTTTTCATTTTATTTATTTATTTATTTGGAAAGAAATAAATGAGAACTATATAGCTTTTTACTCTTTTTTTTGGTATAGAAATAATTGTGAAAAGAACATCTAAGGAAAAGGTTGGTTAAAAAGAATAGCAATCTTAGATTTTTGTGTGGTGGTAATAGAAGTATAATATACCGTACTACAGGTATAAATTCGTTTTAATTTCATCGGGAAAAAAGCCATGTATTAACTTTTATATTGGAACAGTAAGGACACACACATCTCTTTTGTCCCACTGGCTATCTAATCATTAGATATAACTAACTGATATAAACTTTTCGCATATAAAGTCTTATGAAAATGCATATTTTGGTTTTCTATAGCTATCACGCTTTGTTTGGTGTAATGCACAACATTGTAAGACTAATTTTCATATGGATAAAAAAAGATTCTTAATATTATTATTATTATTATTATTATTATTTAGAAACGAAAGAGTATTCATTCTCTGGCGCTATTAGGATTTATTTTATTATTATTATTAACAATAATCATACGTTTTGAAGCTCAGAACGCAGAAAAACATTTGGACCCTGAAGATCCTCACTTGACACCAAATGGTTAACCTCTTACCTCTCTAAAAACTATTTTTTGCTGCTATTACATAACAGTGCAAGTCGTAAAATTTCAAGAAAGGGAGGGTTTATAATTTTATAACATTAACATTGTTCTATCCTAAGAACGCTTGCAGCAGTTGTAATCCACAAACATACCAAAAGTAATGTATTATATGTCGGTGGCATTCCACTCGTTGTTAAATTTTTTTCTAGATACATTCTTCTATATTTTCATTAGTAAAAAAAAAAGGTGTCTTGCTGAGAATATTTGACTTTTGTAAAAACTTTCAACATGTATGTAAATTGATTTTATCATCAATTTCTGACTGTTGCAGGCATCTTTTTGTAGTAGTGCAAAAATTTTAAATAAAAAAAACAAGGTAATCGAGATGATCAATGTACAAAAATCTCAAGGCCTTTCTTTTGATCTGTGATAAGATAGCTGCTAAATCACAGGAATGAAAAAAGTTTGTTTGTAAAGCGTAACAGCAGCCCAGCGACATTATTTAAGGGATAGATAATAATAAAAATACTTCAGAGAGATCAGCACTAAATATATTTTCCGACAAAATTGCAAGTTTTAGAATATCCTAATACAGTTATTTTTTTTAAAAAACTGAAAAAAAAATGAAAAAAAAAAGTATACACCGTAGGAGTTTTGAACTCACTACCTTTGCCATGAAAAGCTAATGTTCTACGCAACTGCCACACGGCACAAGTGACATAAATATATTTTATTTATCAAAAACCCTTTAATCATTTTTTCTTACTGAAAGATAAATCTAATATTGTATATGTTTTAAAACATTATTAGTAAAATAAAAATGCTTTTTTAATGCTGACGCCACATTTGACCTTTAAAATTCTAAATCTAGTAATATTTATATAGATTAAAAATAGATGACATCTTTTTCAAGAGTTATTCATCCTGCTAGGAATGACCCCTACCGTTTTTTATTTTCGTAGTACAAAGACATAGAGAACTCTATAGTTGTTTAAATAAGAAAAATTTGCATTTTTTATAAAAATAAATTCTATTTTTCAGTATAACTCACAGTTGCATAAAAATACTAAATTGATTTTAAAAGTCATTATTAAAACACTTTTAGAAAGAAAAAACATTTTTTATTCATTTTTTTGAGATAATTTATAGTTTTTTAAAATTTTGTACATTTCAGAAATCTACCAATTTTACTTTTAATATTTAGTTTATATAAATAGAAAAACTTTACCTGTCATTTTGTCATAGTATCTACAAAATAGAAATGTGTCTTTTCAATGATCATCACATAACGTATTTGAAAACGCAACCGTCAATTCGTAGTTATATAAAAGTTAGCATCAAACATTTAAAGCATATATATTTCACAGCCTTTCGGTACGAATTTCGTTTGTAATATTTTTCTCTATCTATAAGTCTGATGGTGCAGTAGTAGTTTTGACACAATTGTAAATTGTCTTTAATTGCAATGTTAATAACAAGTAGTTGTGTGCAGGTCTTCTCTTAACTGCCAGATCTCGAGAAAATTCTTTAAAATGCATTTTTCGTGTTTTTCCTTCCAGCCAACTTAGACACCTATAATTGCCATAAGTATATGTAAAATAATAGTTTCGTATCTATCCGACTCTACCAGACATGGTAGTTACTTGGCGATAAAGAATTAGTGTTCCCGGCCTCAAGGTAGACAATCAAAAATTGTTAAGAAGGGGAGAGTTTATAAATGTATAACATTTACCTTGTTCTACCCTAAGAACGCTTGCTGCAGTTGTAATCCACAAACACACTAAAATTATTGTAATATATGTCGGAGGCATTCCACTTGTTGTTCAATTTTTTTCTAGATACATTCATCGATATTTTCATTAGTAAAAAAAAAGGTGTCTTGCTGAGAATATTTGACTTTGATAAAAACTTTCAACATGTATGTAAATTGATTTTATCATCAATTTCTGGCTGTTGCTGACACCATTTGCGCATTATACAATATTTATAAATAAAAAAAAACAAGATAAGCGAGATGATCAAAAGAAAAAAAATTTCAAGGCCTTTCTCTTGATCTGTGATAAGATAGCTGCTAAATCAAAGGAATGAAAAAAATTTGTTTGTAAAGCGTAACAGCAGCCCAGCGACATTATTTAAGGGATAGATACTGATAAAAAAAGTTCTAAGAGATAAGCACTAAAAAATTTTTGGATAAAATTGCAAGTTTTGGAATATCCTAATACAGTTATTTATTTAAAAAAATGAATAAAAAAATGAAAATAAAACTATACATCGTAGGAGATTTGAACTCACTACATTTGACATTAAAAGCCAATGTTCTACGCAACTGCCACACGGCACATGTTAAAATAGAAAATATAGGTTATTTATAAATAATACTTTAATCAATTTTTTTTACTGAAAGATAAATCTAATTTTTTTAATGCTGCCTCAAAATGTTGAATTTAAAATAAAGTATTTTATTGTATATGTTTTAAAACATTATTAGTAAAATAAAAATGCTTTTTTAATGCTGACGCCACATTTGACCTTTAAAATTCTAAATCAAGTAATATTTATATAGATTAAAAAAAGATGACATCTTTTTCAAGAGTTATTCATCCTGCTAGGAATGACCCCTACCGTTTTTTATTTTCGTAGTACAAAGACATAGAGAACTCTATAGTTGTTTAAATAAGAAAAATTTGCATTTTTTATAAAAATAAATTCTATTTTTCATTGAAAACTCACAGTTGCATAAAAATACTAAATTGATTTTAAAAGTCATTATTAAAACACTTTTAGAAAGAAAAAACATTTTTTATTCATTTTTTTGAGATAATTTATAGTTTTTTAAAATTTTGTACATTTCAGAAATCTACCAATTTTACTTTTAATATTTAGTTTATATAAATAGAAAAACATTTTGTCATAGTACCCACAGCATGTTAATGTGTCATTTCAATGATCATCACATAACGTATTTGAAAACGCAACCGTCAATTCGTAGTTATATAAAAGTTAGCATCAAACATTTAAAGCATATATATTTCACAGCCTTTCGGTACGAATTTCGTTTGTAATATTTTTCTCTATCTATAAGTCTGATGGTGCAGTAGTAGTTTTGACACAATTGTAAATTGTCTTTAATTGCAATGTTAATAACAAGTAGTTGTGTGCAGGTCTTCTCTTAACTGCCAGATCTCGAGAAAATTCTTTAAAATGCATTTTTCGTGTTTTTCCTTCCAGCCAACTTAGACACCTATAATTGCCATAAGTATATGTAAAATAATAGTTTCGTATCTATCCGACTCTACCAGACATGGTAGTTACTTGGCGATAAAGAAATAATGTTCCCGGCCTCAAGGTAGACAATCAAAAATTGTCAAGAAGGGGAGAGTTTATAAATGTATAACATTTACCTTGTTCTACCCTAAGAACGCTTGCTGCAGTTGTAATCCACAAACACACTAAAATTATTGTAATATATGTCGGAGGCATTCCACTTGTTGTTCAATTTTTTTCTAGATACATTCATCGATATTTTCATTAGTAAAAAAAAAGGTGTCTTGCTGAGAATATTTGACTTTGGTAAAAACTTTCAACATGTATGTAAATTGATTTTATCATCAATTTCTGGCTGTTGCTGATACCATCTATACGTTATACAATAATTATAAATAAAAAAAAACAAGATAAGCGAAGAAAAAAAATTTCAAGGCCTTTCTCTTGATCTGTGATAAGATAGCTGCTAAATCAAAGGAATGAAAAAAATTTGTTTGTAAAGCGTAACAGCAGCCCAGCGACATTATTTAAGGGATAGATACTGATAAAAATAGTTCAAAGAGATAAGCACTAAAAAATTTTTGGATAAAATTGCAAGTTTTAGAATATCCTAATACAGTTATTTATTTAAAAAAATGAATAAAAAAATGAAAATAAAACTATACATCGTAGGAGATTTGAACTCACTACATTTGACATGAATAGCCAATGTTCTACGCAACTGCCACACGGCACATGTTAAAATAGAAAATATAGGTTATTTATAAATAATACTTTAATCAATTTTTTTTACTGAAAGATAAATCTAATTTTTTTAATGCTGCCTCAAAATGTTGAATTTTAAAAAAAGTATTTTATTGTATATGTTTTAAAACATTATTAGTAAAATAAAAATGCTTTTTTAATGCTGACGCCACATTTGACCTTTAAAATTCTAAATCAAGTAATATTTATATAGATTAAAAAAAGATGACATCTTTTTCAAGAGTTATTCATCCTGCTAGGAATGACCCCTACCGTTTTTTATTTTCGTAGTACAAAGACATAGAGAACTCTATAGTTGTTTAAATAAGAAAAATTTGCATTTTTTATAAAAATAAATTCTATTTTTCAGTGAAAACTCACAGTTGCATAAAAATACTAAATTGATTTTAAAAGTCATTATTAAAACACTTTTAGAAAGAAAAAACATTTTTTATTCATTTTTTTGAGATAATTTATAGTTTTTTAAAATTTTGTACATTTCAGAAATCTACCAATTTTACTTTTAATATTTAGTTTATATAAATAGAAAAACTTTACCTGTCATTTTGTCATAGTATCTACAAAATAGAAATGTGTCTTTTCAATGATCATCACATAACGTATTTGAAAACGCAACCGTCAATACGTAGTTATATAAAAGTTAGCATCAAACATTTAAAGCATATATATTTCACAGCCTTTCGGTACGAATTTCGTTTGTAATATTTTTCTCTATCTATAAGTCTGATGGTGCAGTAGTAGTTTTGACACAATTGTAAATTGTCTTTAATTGCAATGTTAATAACAAGTAGTTGTGTGCAGGTCTTCTCTTAACTGCCAGATCTCGAGAAAATTCTTTAAAATGCATTTTTCGTGTTTTTCCTTCCAGCCAACTTAGACACCTATAATTGCCATAAGTATATGTAAAATAATAGTTTCGTATCTATCCGACTCTACCAGACATGGTAGTTACTTGGCGATAAAGAATTAGTGTTCCCGGCCTCAAGGTAGACAATCAAAAATTGTTAAGAAGGGGAGAGTTTATAAATGTATAACATTTACCTTGTTCTACCCTAAGAACGCTTGCTGCAGTTGTAATCCACAAACACACTAAAATTATTGTAATATATGTCGGAGGCATTCCACTTGTTGTTCAATTTTTTTCTAGATACATTCATCGATATTTTCATTAGTAAAAAAAAAGGTGTCTTGCTGAGAATATTTGACTTTGGTAAAAACTTTCAACATGTATGTAAATTGATTTTATCATCAATTTCTGGCTGTTGCTGACACCATTTACTCATTATACAATATTTATAAATAAAAAAAAAAAAAAGATAAGCGAGATGATCAAAAGAAAAAAAATTTCAAGGCCTTTCTCTTGATCTGTGATAAGATAGCTGCTAAATCAAAGGAATGAAAAAAATTTGTTTGTAAAGCGTAACAGCAGCCCAGCGACATTATTTAAGGGATAGATACTGATAAAAATAGTTCAAAGAGATAAGCACTAAAAAATTTTTGGATAAGATTGCAAGTTTTAGAATATCCTAATACAGTTATTTATTTAAAAAAATGAATAAAAAAATGAAAATAAAACTATACATCGTAGGAGATTTGAACTCACTACATTTGACATGAAACGCCTATGTTCTACGCAACTGCCACACGGCACATGTTAAAATAGAAAATATAGGTTATTTATAAATAATACTTTAATCAATTTTTTTTACTGAAAGATAAATCTAATTTTTTTAATGCTGCCTCAAAATGTTGAATTTTAAATAAAGTATTTTATTGTATATGTTTTAAAACATTATTAGTAAAAAAAAATGCTTTTTTAATGCTGATGCCACATTTGACCTTTAAAATTCTAAATCAAGTAATATTTATATAGATTAAAAATAGATGACATCTTTTTCAAGAGTTATTCATCCTGCTAGGAATGACCCCTACCGTTTTTTATTTTCGTAGTACAAAGACATAGAGAACTCTATAGTTGTTTAAATAAGAAAAATTTGCATTTTTTATAAAAATAAATTCTATTTTTCAGTGAAAACTCATAGTTGCATAAAAATACTAAATTGATTTTAAAAGTCATTATTAAAACATTTTTAGAAAGAAAAACATTTATTATTCATTTTTTTGAGATAATTTATAGTTTTTTAAAATTTTGTACATTTCAGAAATCTACCAATTTTACTTTTAATATTTAGTTTATATAAATAGAAAAACTTTACCTGTCATTTTGTCATAGTATCTACAAAATAGAAATGTGTCCTTTCAATGATCATCACATAACGTATTTGAAAACGCAACCGTCAATTCGTAGTTATATAAAAGTTAGCATCAAACATTTAAAGCATATATATTTCACAGCCTTTCGGTACGAATTTCGTTTGTAATATTTTTCTCTATCTATAAGTCTGATGGTGCAGTAGTAGTTTTGACACAATTGTAAATTGTCTTTAATTGCAATGTTAATAACAAGTAGTTGTGTGCAGGTCTTCTCTTAACTGCCAGATCTCGAGAAAATTCTTTAAAATGCATTTTTCGTGTTTTTCCTTCCAGCCAACTTAGACACCTATAATTGCCATAAGTATATGTAAAATAATAGTTTCGTATCTATCCGACTCTACCAGACATGGTAGTTACTTGGCGATAAAGAAATAGTGTTCCCGGCCTCAAGGTAGACAATCAAAAATTGTCAAGAAGGGGAGAGTTTATAAATGTATAACATTTACCTTGTTCTACCCTAAGAACGCTTGCTGCAGTTGTAATCCACAAACACACTAAAATTATTGTAATATATGTCGGAGGAATTCCACTTGTTGTTCAATTTTTTTCTAGATACATTCATCGATATTTTCATTAGTAAAAAAAAAGGTGTCTTGCTGAGAATATTTGACTTTGGTAAAAACTTTCAACATGTATGTAAATTGATTTTATCATCGATTTCTGGCTGTTGCTGACACCATTTACTCATTATACAATATTTATAAATAAAAAAAAAAAAAGATAAGCGAGATGATCAAAAGAAAAAAAATTTCAAGGCCTTTCTCTTGATCTGTGATAAGATAGCTGCTAAATCAAAGGAATGAAAAAAAATTTGTTTGTAAAGCGTAACAGCAGCCCAGCGACATTATTTAAGGGATAGATAATGATAAAAATAGTACAAAGAGATAAGCACTAAAAAATTTTGGACAAATTCCAAGTTTTAGAATATCCTAACACAGTTATTTATTTAAAAAAAAAAAATGAAAATAAAACTATACATCGTAGGAGATTTGAACTCACTACATTTGACATGAATAGCCAATGTTCTACGATACTGCCACACGGCACATGTAAAAATAGAAAATACAGGTTATTTATAAATAACACTTTAATCAAATTTTTTTAATGAAAGATAAATCTAATTTCTCTAATGCTGCCTCAAAATGTTGAATTTTAAATAAAGTATTTTATTGTATATGTTTTAAAACATTATTAGTAAAATAAAAATGCTTTTTTAATGCTGACGCCATATTTGACCTTTAAAATTCTAAATCTACTAATATTTATATAGATTAAAAAAAGATGACATCTTTTTCAAGAGTTATTCATCCTGCTAGGAATGACCCCTACCGTTTTTTATTTTCGTAGTACAAAGACATAGAGAACTCTATAGTTGTTTAAATAAGAAAAATTTGCATTTTTTATAAAAATAAATTCTATTTTTCATTGAAAACTCACAGTTGCATAAAAATACTAAATTGATTTTAAAAGTCATTATTAAAACACTTTTAGAAAGAAAAAACATTTTTTATTCATTTTTTTGAGATAATTTATAGTTTTTTAAAATTTTGTACATTTCAGAAATCTACCAATTTTACTTTTAATATTTAGTTTATATAAATAGAAAAACTTTACCTGTCATTTTGTCGTAGTATCTACAAAATAGAAATGTGTCCTTTCAATGATCATCACATAACGTATTTGAAAACGCAAACTTCAATTCGTAGTTATATAAAAGTTAGCATCAACATTTAAAGCATATATATTTCACAGCCTTTCGGTACGAATTTCGTTTGTAATATTTTTTTCTATCTATAAGTCTGATGGTGCAGTAGTAGTTTTGACACAATTGTAAATAGTCTTTAATTGCAATGTTAATAACAAGTAGTTGTGTGCAGGTCTTCTCTTAACTGCCAGATCTCGAGAAAATTCTTTAAAATGCATTTTTCGTGTTTTTCCTTCCAGCCAACTTAGACACCTATAATTGCCATAAGTATATGTAAAATAATAGTTTCGTATCTATCCGACTCTACCAGACATGGTAGTTACTTGGCGATAAAGAAATAGTGTTCCCGGCCTCAAGGTAGACAATCAAAAATTGTCAAGAAGGGGAGAGTTTATAAATGTATAACATTTACCTTGTTCTACCCTAAGAACGCTTGCTGCAGTTGTAATCCACAAACACACTAAAATTATTGTAATATATGTCGGAGGAATTCCACTTGTTGTTCAATTTTTTTCTAGATACATTCATCGATATTTTCATTAGTAAAAAAAAAGGTGTCTTGCTGAGAATATTTGACTTTGGTAAAAACTTTCAACATGTATGTAAATTGATTTTATCATCAATTTCTGGCTGTTGCTGATACCATTTATCCATTATACAATATTTATAAATAAAAAAACAACAAGATAAGCGAAGAAAAAAAATTTCAAGGCCTTTCTCTTGATCTGTGATAAGATAGCTGCTAAATCAAAGGAATGAAAAAAATTTGTTTGTAAAGCGTAACAGTAGCCCAGCGACATTATTTAAGGGATAGATACTGATAAAAATAGTTCTAAGAGATAAGCACTAAAAAATTTTTGGATAAAATTGCAAGTTTTAGAATATCCTAATACAGTTATTTATTTAAAAAAATGAATAAAAAAAATGAAAATAAAACTATACATCGTAGGAGATTTGAACTCACTACATTTGACATGAAAAGCCTATGTTCTACGCAACTGCCACACGGCACATGTTAAAATAGAAAATATAGGTTATTTATAAATAATACTTTAATCAATTTTTTTTACTGAAAGATAAATCTAATTTTTTTAATGCTGCCTCAAAATGTTGAATTTTAAATAAAGTATTTTATTGTATATGTTTTAAAACATTATTAGTAAAAAAAAAAAGGTTTTTTTAATGCTGACGCCACATTTGACCTTTAAAATTCTAAATCAAGTAATATTTATATAGATTAAAAATAGATGACATCTTTTTCAAGAGTTATTCATCCTGCTAGGAATGACCCCTACCGTTTTTTATTTTCGTAGTACAAAGACATAGAGAACTCTATAGTTGTTTAAATAAGAAAAATTTGCATTTTTTATAAAAATAATTTCTATTTTTCATTGAAAACTCATAGTTGCATAAAAATACTAAATTGATTTTAAAAGTCATTATTAAAACACTTTTAGAAAGAAAAAACATTTATTATTCATTTTTTTGAGATAATTTATAGTTTTTTAAAATTTTGTACATTTCAGAAATCTACCAATTTTACTTTTAATATTTAGTTTATATAAATAGAAAAACTTTACCTGTCATTTTGTCATAGTATCTACAAAATAGAAATGTGTCTTTTCAATGATCATCACATAACGTATTTGAAAACGCAACCGTCAATTCGTAGTTATATAAAAGTTAGCATCAAACATTTAAAGCATATATATTTCACAGCCTTTCGGTACGAATTTCGTTTGTAATATTTTTCTCTATCTATAAGTCTGATGGTGCAGTAGTAGTTTTGACACAATTGTAAATTGTCTTTAATTGCAATGTTAATAACAAGTAGTTGTGTGCAGGTCTTCTCTTAACTGCCAGATCTCGAGAAAATTCTTTAAAATGCATTTTTCGTGTTTTTCCTTCCAGCCAACTTAGACACCTATAATTGCCATAAGTATATGTAAAATAATAGTTTCGTATCTATCCGACTCTACCAGACATGGTAGTTACTTGGCGATAAAGAATTAGTGTTCCCGGCCTCAAGGTAGACAATCAAAAATTGTTAAGAAGGGGAGAGTTTATAAATGTATAACATTTACCTTGTTCTACCCTAAGAACGCTTGCTGCAGTTGTAATCCACAAACACACTAAAATTATTGTAATATATGTCGGAGGCATTCCACTTGTTGTTCAATTTTTTTCTAGATACATTCATCGATATTTTCATTAGTAAAAAAAAAGGTGTCTTGCTGAGAATATTTGACTTTGGTAAAAACTTTCAACATGTATGTAAATTGATTTTATCATCAATTTCTGGCTGTTGCTGACACCATTTACTCATTATACAATATTTATAAATAAAAAAAAAAAAAAGATAAGCGAGATGATCAAAAGAAAAAAAATTTCAAGGCCTTTCTCTTGATCTGTGATAAGATAGCTGCTAAATCAAAGGAATGAAAAAAATTTGTTTGTAAAGCGTAACAGCAGCCCAGCGACATTATTTAAGGGATAGATACTGATAAAAATAGTTCAAAGAGATAAGCACTAAAAAATTTTTGGATAAGATTGCAAGTTTTAGAATATCCTAATACAGTTATTTATTTAAAAAAATGAATAAAAAAATGAAAATAAAACTATACATCGTAGGAGATTTGAACTCACTACATTTGACATGAAACGCCTATGTTCTACGCAACTGCCACACGGCACATGTTAAAATAGAAAATATAGGTTATTTATAAATAATACTTTAATCAATTTTTTTTACTGAAAGATAAATCTAATTTTTTTAATGCTGCCTCAAAATGTTGAATTTTAAATAAAGTATTTTATTGTATATGTTTTAAAACATTATTAGTAAAATAAAAATGCTTTTTTAATGCTGACGCCACATTTGACCTTTAAAATTCTAAATCAAGTAATATTTATATAGATTAAAAATAGATGACATCTTTTTCAAGAGTTATTCATCCTGCTAGGAATGACCCCTACCGTTTTTTATTTTCGTAGTACAAAGACATAGAGAACTCTATAGTTGTTTAAATAAGAAAAATTTGCATTTTTTATAAAAATAAATTCTATTTTTCAGTGAAAACTCATAGTTGCATAAAAATACTAAATTGATTTTAAAAGTCATTATTAAAACATTTTTAGAAAGAAAAACATTTATTATTCATTTTTTTGAGATAATTTATAGTTTTTTAAAATTTTGTACATTTCAGAAATCTACCAATTTTACTTTTAATATTTAGTTTATATAAATAGAAAAACTTTACCTGTCATTTTGTCATAGTATCTACAAAATAGAAATGTGTCCTTTCAATGATCATCACATAACGTATTTGAAAACGCAACCGTCAATTCGTAGTTATATAAAAGTTAGCATCAAACATTTAAAGCATATATATTTCACAGCCTTTCGGTACGAATTTCGTTTGTAATATTTTTCTCTATCTATAAGTCTGATGGTGCAGTAGTAGTTTTGACACAATTGTAAATTGTCTTTAATTGCAATGTTAATAACAAGTAGTTGTGTGCAGGTCTTCTCTTAACTGCCAGATCTCGAGAAAATTCTTTAAAATGCATTTTTCGTGTTTTTCCTTCCAGCCAACTTAGACACCTATAATTGCCATAAGTATATGTAAAATAATAGTTTCGTATCTATCCGACTCTACCAGACATGGTAGTTACTTGGCGATAAAGAAATAGTGTTCCCGGCCTCAAGGTAGACAATCAAAAATTGTCAAGAAGGGGAGAGTTTATAAATGTATAACATTTACCTTGTTCTACCCTAAGAACGCTTGCTGCAGTTGTAATCCACAAACACACTAAAAATATTGTAATATATGTCGGAGGCATTCCACTTGTTGTTCAATTTTTTTCTAGATACATTCATCGATATTTTCATTAGTAAAAAAAAAGGTGTCTTGCTGAGAATATTTGACTTTGGTAAAAACTTTCAACATGTATGTAAATTGATTTTATCATCGATTTCTGGCTGTTGCTGACACCATGTACTCATTATACAATATTTATAAATAAAAAAAAAAAAAGATAAGCGAGATGATCAAAAGAAAAAAAATTTCAAGGCCTTTCTCTTGATCTGTGATAAGATAGCTGCTAAATCAAAGGAATGAAAAAAATTTGTTTGTAAAGCGTAACAGCAGCCCAGCGACATTATTTAAGGGATAGATAATGATAAAAATAGTACAAAGAGATAAGCACTAAAAAATTTTGGACAAATTCCAAGTTTTAGAATATCCTAACACAGTTATTTATTTAAAAAAAAAAAAATGAAAATAAAACTATACATCGTAGGAGATTTGAACTCACTACATTTGACATGAATAGCCAATGTTCTACGATACTGCCACACGGCACATGTAAAAATAGAAAATACAGGTTATTTATAAATAACACTTTAATCAAATTTTTTTAATGAAAGATAAATCTAATTTCTCTAATGCTGCCTTAAAATGTTGAATTTTAAATAAAGTATTTTATTGTATATGTTTTAAAACATTATTAGTAAAATAAAAATGCTTTTTTAATGCTGACGCCATATTTGACCTTTAAAATTCTAAATCTAGTAATATTTATATAGATTAAAAAAAGATGACATCTTTTTCAAGAGTTATTCATCCTGCTAGGAATGACCCCTACCGTTTTTTATTTTCGTAGTACAAAGACATAGAGAACTCTATAGTTGTTTAAATAAGAAAAATTTGCATTTTTTATAAAAATAAATTCTATTTTTCATTGAAAACTCACAGTTGCATAAAAATACTAAATTGATTTTAAAAGTCATTATTAAAACACTTTTAGAAAGAAAAAACATTTTTTATTCATTTTTTTGAGATAATTTATAGTTTTTTAAAATTTTGTACATTTCAGAAATCTACCAATTTTACTTTTAATATTTAGTTTATATAAATAGAAAAACTTTACCTGTCATTTTGTCGTAGTATCTACAAAATAGAAATGTGTCCTTTCAATGATCATCACATAACGTATTTGAAAACGCAAACTTCAATTCGTAGTTATATAAAAGTTAGCATCAACATTTAAAGCATATATATTTCACAGCCTTTCGGTACGAATTTCGTTTGTAATATTTTTCTCTATCTATAAGTCTGATGGTGCAGTAGTAGTTTTGACACAATTGTAAATAGTCTTTAATTGCAATGTTAA
Organism: Biomphalaria pfeifferi; assembly: GCA_030265305.1. Taxonomy (NCBI): domain Eukaryota; kingdom Metazoa; phylum Mollusca; class Gastropoda; family Planorbidae; genus Biomphalaria; species Biomphalaria pfeifferi. The sequence continues at coordinate 1,115,972 of JASAOG010000014.1, forward strand.
TAACAAGTAGTTGTGTGCAGGTCTTCTCTTAACTGCCAGATCTCGAGAAAATTCTTTAAAATGCATTTTTCGTGTTTTTCCTTCCAGCCAACTTAGACACCTATAATTGCCATAAGTATATGTAAAATAATAGTTTCGTATCTATCCGACTCTACCAGACATGGTAGTTACTTGGCGATAAAGAAATAGTGTTCCCGGCCTCAAGGTAGACAATCAAAAATTGTCAAGAAGGGGAGAGTTTATAAATGTATAACATTTACCTTGTTCTACCCTAAGAACGCTTGCTGCAGTTGTAATCCACAAACACACTAAAATTATTGTAATATATGTCGGAGGAATTCCACTTGTTGTTCAATTTTTTTCTAGATACATTCATCGATATTTTCATTAGTAAAAAAAAAGGTGTCTTGCTGAGAATATTTGACTTTGGTAAAAACTTTCAACATGTATGTAAATTGATTTTATCATCAATTTCTGGCTGTTGCTGATACCATTTATCCATTATACAATATTTATAAATAAAAAAACAACAAGATAAGCGAAGAAAAAAAATTTCAAGGCCTTTCTCTTGATCTGTGATAAGATAGCTGCTAAATCAAAGGAATGAAAAAAATTTGTTTGTAAAGCGTAACAGCAGCCCAGCGACATTATTTAAGGGATAGATACTGATAAAAATAGTTCTAAGAGATAAGCACTAAAAAATTTTTGGATAAAATTGCAAGTTTTAGAATATCCTAATACAGTTATTTATTTAAAAAAATGAATAAAAAAAATGAAAATAAAACTATACATCGTAGGAGATTTGAACTCACTACATTTGACATGAAAAGCCTATGTTCTACGCAACTGCCACACGGCACATGTTAAAATAGAAAATATAGGTTATTTATAAATAATACTTTAATCAATTTTTTTTACTGAAAGATAAATCTAATTTTTTTAATGCTGCCTCAAAATGTTGAATTTTAAATAAAGTATTTTATTGTATATGTTTTAAAACATTATTAGTAAAAAAAAAAAGGTTTTTTTAATGCTGACGCCACATTTGACCTTTAAAATTCTAAATCAAGTAATATTTATATAGATTAAAAATAGATGACATCTTTTTCAAGAGTTATTCATCCTGCTAGGAATGACCCCTACCGTTTTTTATTTTCGTAGTACAAAGACATAGAGAACTCTATAGTTGTTTAAATAAGAAAAATTTGCATTTTTTATAAAAATAATTTCTATTTTTCATTGAAAACTCATAGTTGCATAAAAATACTAAATTGATTTTAAAAGTCATTATTAAAACACTTTTAGAAAGAAAAAACATTTATTATTCATTTTTTTGAGATAATTTATAGTTTTTTAAAATTTTGTACATTTCAGAAATCTACCAATTTTACTTTTAATATTTAGTTTATATAAATAGAAAAACTTTACCTGTCATTTTGTCATAGTATCTACAAAATAGAAATGTGTCTTTTCAATGATCATCACATAACGTATTTGAAAACGCAACCGTCAATTCGTAGTTATATAAAAGTTAGCATCAAACATTTAAAGCATATATATTTCACAGCCTTTCGGTACGAATTTCGTTTGTAATATTTTTCTCTATCTATAAGTCTGATGGTGCAGTAGTAGTTTTGACACAATTGTAAATTGTCTTTAATTGCAATGTTAATAACAAGTAGTTGTGTGCAGGTCTTCTCTTAACTGCCAGATCTCGAGAAAATTCTTTAAAATGCATTTTTCGTGTTTTTCCTTCCAGCCAACTTAGACACCTATAATTGCCATAAGTATATGTAAAATAATAGTTTCGTATCTATCCGACTCTACCAGACATGGTAGTTACTTGGCGATAAAGAATTAGTGTTCCCGGCCTCAAGGTAGACAATCAAAAATTGTTAAGAAGGGGAGAGTTTATAAATGTATAACATTTACCTTGTTCTACCCTAAGAACGCTTGCTGCAGTTGTAATCCACAAACACACTAAAATTATTGTAATATATGTCGGAGGCATTCCACTTGTTGTTCAATTTTTTTCTAGATACATTCATCGATATTTTCATTAGTAAAAAAAAAGGTGTCTTGCTGAGAATATTTGACTTTGGTAAAAACTTTCAACATGTATGTAAATTGATTTTATCATCAATTTCTGGCTGTTGCTGACACCATTTACTCATTATACAATATTTATAAATAAAAAAAAAAAAAAGATAAGCGAGATGATCAAAAGAAAAAAAATTTCAAGGCCTTTCTCTTGATCTGTGATAAGATAGCTGCTAAATCAAAGGAATGAAAAAAATTTGTTTGTAAAGCGTAACAGCAGCCCAGCGACATTATTTAAGGGATAGATACTGATAAAAATAGTTCAAAGAGATAAGCACTAAAAAATTTTTGGATAAGATTGCAAGTTTTAGAATATCCTAATACAGTTATTTATTTAAAAAAATGAATAAAAAAATGAAAATAAAACTATACATCGTAGGAGATTTGAACTCACTACATTTGACATGAAACGCCTATGTTCTACGCAACTGCCACACGGCACATGTTAAAATAGAAAATATAGGTTATTTATAAATAATACTTTAATCAATTTTTTTTACTGAAAGATAAATCTAATTTTTTTAATGCTGCCTCAAAATGTTGAATTTTAAATAAAGTATTTTATTGTATATGTTTTAAAACATTATTAGTAAAATAAAAATGCTTTTTTAATGCTGACGCCACATTTGACCTTTAAAATTCTAAATCAAGTAATATTTATATAGATTAAAAATAGATGACATCTTTTTCAAGAGTTATTCATCCTGCTAGGAATGACCCCTACCGTTTTTTATTTTCGTAGTACAAAGACATAGAGAACTCTATAGTTGTTTAAATAAGAAAAATTTGCATTTTTTATAAAAATAAATTCTATTTTTCAGTGAAAACTCATAGTTGCATAAAAATACTAAATTGATTTTAAAAGTCATTATTAAAACATTTTTAGAAAGAAAAACATTTATTATTCATTTTTTTGAGATAATTTATAGTTTTTTAAAATTTTGTACATTTCAGAAATCTACCAATTTTACTTTTAATATTTAGTTTATATAAATAGAAAAACTTTACCTGTCATTTTGTCATAGTATCTACAAAATAGAAATGTGTCCTTTCAATGATCATCACATAACGTATTTGAAAACGCAACCGTCAATTCGTAGTTATATAAAAGTTAGCATCAAACATTTAAAGCATATATATTTCACAGCCTTTCGGTACGAATTTCGTTTGTAATATTTTTCTCTATCTATAAGTCTGATGGTGCAGTAGTAGTTTTGACACAATTGTAAATTGTCTTTAATTGCAATGTTAATAACAAGTAGTTGTGTGCAGGTCTTCTCTTAACTGCCAGATCTCGAGAAAATTCTTTAAAATGCATTTTTCGTGTTTTTCCTTCCAGCCAACTTAGACACCTATAATTGCCATAAGTATATGTAAAATAATAGTTTCGTATCTATCCGACTCTACCAGACATGGTAGTTACTTGGCGATAAAGAAATAGTGTTCCCGGCCTCAAGGTAGACAATCAAAAATTGTCAAGAAGGGGAGAGTTTATAAATGTATAACATTTACCTTGTTCTACCCTAAGAACGCTTGCTGCAGTTGTAATCCACAAACACACTAAAAATATTGTAATATATGTCGGAGGCATTCCACTTGTTGTTCAATTTTTTTCTAGATACATTCATCGATATTTTCATTAGTAAAAAAAAAGGTGTCTTGCTGAGAATATTTGACTTTGGTAAAAACTTTCAACATGTATGTAAATTGATTTTATCATCGATTTCTGGCTGTTGCTGACACCATGTACTCATTATACAATATTTATAAATAAAAAAAAAAAAAGATAAGCGAGATGATCAAAAGAAAAAAAATTTCAAGGCCTTTCTCTTGATCTGTGATAAGATAGCTGCTAAATCAAAGGAATGAAAAAAATTTGTTTGTAAAGCGTAACAGCAGCCCAGCGACATTATTTAAGGGATAGATAATGATAAAAATAGTACAAAGAGATAAGCACTAAAAAATTTTGGACAAATTCCAAGTTTTAGAATATCCTAACACAGTTATTTATTTAAAAAAAAAAAAATGAAAATAAAACTATACATCGTAGGAGATTTGAACTCACTACATTTGACATGAATAGCCAATGTTCTACGATACTGCCACACGGCACATGTAAAAATAGAAAATACAGGTTATTTATAAATAACACTTTAATCAAATTTTTTTAATGAAAGATAAATCTAATTTCTCTAATGCTGCCTTAAAATGTTGAATTTTAAATAAAGTATTTTATTGTATATGTTTTAAAACATTATTAGTAAAATAAAAATGCTTTTTTAATGCTGACGCCATATTTGACCTTTAAAATTCTAAATCTAGTAATATTTATATAGATTAAAAAAAGATGACATCTTTTTCAAGAGTTATTCATCCTGCTAGGAATGACCCCTACCGTTTTTTATTTTCGTAGTACAAAGACATAGAGAACTCTATAGTTGTTTAAATAAGAAAAATTTGCATTTTTTATAAAAATAAATTCTATTTTTCATTGAAAACTCACAGTTGCATAAAAATACTAAATTGATTTTAAAAGTCATTATTAAAACACTTTTAGAAAGAAAAAACATTTTTTATTCATTTTTTTGAGATAATTTATAGTTTTTTAAAATTTTGTACATTTCAGAAATCTACCAATTTTACTTTTAATATTTAGTTTATATAAATAGAAAAACTTTACCTGTCATTTTGTCGTAGTATCTACAAAATAGAAATGTGTCCTTTCAATGATCATCACATAACGTATTTGAAAACGCAAACTTCAATTCGTAGTTATATAAAAGTTAGCATCAACATTTAAAGCATATATATTTCACAGCCTTTCGGTACGAATTTCGTTTGTAATATTTTTCTCTATCTATAAGTCTGATGGTGCAGTAGTAGTTTTGACACAATTGTAAATAGTCTTTAATTGCAATGTTAATAACAAGTAGTTGTGTGCAGGTCTTCTCTTAACTGCCAGATCTCGAGAAAATTCTTTAAAATGCATTTTTCGTGTTTTTCCTTCCAGCCAACTTAGACACCTATAATTGCCATAAGTATATGTAAAATAATAGTTTCGTATCTATCCGACTCTACCAGACATGGTAGTTACTTGGCGATAAAGAAATAGTGTTCCCGGCCTCAAGGTAGACAATCAAAAATTGTCAAGAAGGGGAGAGTTTATAAATGTATAACATTTACCTTGTTCTACCCTAAGAACGCTTGCTGCAGTTGTAATCCACAAACACACTAAAATTATTGTAATATATGTCGGAGGAATTCCACTTGTTGTTCAATTTTTTTCTAGATACATTCATCGATATTTTCATTAGTAAAAAAAAAGGTGTCTTGCTGAGAATATTTGACTTTGGTAAAAACTTTCAACATTTATGTAAATTGATTTTATCATCAATTTCTGGCTGTTGCTGATACCATTTATCCATTATACAATATTTATAAATAAAAAAACAACAAGATAAGCGAAGAAAAAAAATTTCAAGGCCTTTCTCTTGATCTGTGATAAGATAGCTGCTAAATCAAAGGAATGAAAAAAATTTGTTTGTAAAGCGTAACAGCAGCCCAGCGACATTATTTAAGGGATAGATACTGATAAAAATAGTTCTAAGAGATAAGCACTAAAAAATTTTTGGATAAAATTGCAAGTTTTAGAATATCCTAATACAGTTATTTATTTAAAAAAATGAATAAAAAAAATGAAAATAAAACTATACATCGTAGGAGATTTGAACTCACTACATTTGACATGAAAAGCCTATGTTCTACGCAACTGCCACACGGCACATGTTAAAATAGAAAATATAGGTTATTTATAAATAATACTTTAATCAATTTTTTTTACTGAAAGATAAATCTAATTTTTTTAATGCTGCCTCAAAATGTTGAATTTTAAATAAAGTATTTTATTGTATATGTTTTAAAACATTATTAGTAAAAAAAAAAAGGTTTTTTTAATGCTGACGCCACATTTGACCTTTAAAATTCTAAATCAAGTAATATTTATATAGATTAAAAATAGATGACATCTTTTTCAAGAGTTATTCATCCTGCTAGGAATGACCCCTACCGTTTTTTATTTTCGTAGTACAAAGACATAGAGAACTCTATAGTTGTTTAAATAAGAAAAATTTGCATTTTTTATAAAAATAAATTCTATTTTTCAGTGAAAACTCATAGTTGCATAAAAATACTAAATTGATTTTAAAAGTCATTATTAAAACACTTTTAGAAAGAAAAAACATTTATTATTCATTTTTTTGAGATAATTTATAGTTTTTTAAAATTTTGTACATTTCAGAAATCTACCAATTTTACTTTTAATATTTAGTTTATATAAATAGAAAAACTTTACCTGTCATTTTGTCACAGTATCTACAAAATAGAAATGTGTCTTTTCAATGATCATCACATAACGTATTTGAAAACGCAACCGTCAATTCGTAGTTATATAAAAGTTAGCATCAAACATTTAAAGCATATATATTTCACAGCCTTTCGGTACGAATTTCGTTTGTAATATTTTTCTCTATCTATAAATCTGATGGTGCAGTAGTAGTTTTGACACAATTGTAAATTGTCTTTAATTGCAATGTTAATAACAAGTAGTTGTGTGCAGGTCTTCTCTTAACTGCCAGATCTCGAGAAAATTCTTTAAAATGCATTTTTCGTGTTTTTCCTTCCAGCCAACTTAGACACCTATAATTGCCATAAGTATATGTAAAATAATAGTTTCGTATCTATCCGACTCTACCAGACATGGTAGTTACTTGGCGATAAAGAAATAGTGTTCCCGGCCTCAAGGTAGACAATCAAAAATTGTCAAGAAGGGGAGAGTTTATAAATGTATAACATTTACCTTGTTCTACCCTAAGAACGCTTGCTGCAGTTGTAATCCACAAACACACTAAAATTATTGTAATATATGTCGGAGGAATTCCACTTGTTGTTCAATTTTTTTCTAGATACATTCATCGATATTTTCATTAGTAAAAAAAAAGGTGTCTTGCTGAGAATATTTGACTTTGGTAAAAACTTTCAACATGTATGTAAATTGATTTTATCATCGATTTCTGGCTGTTGCTGACACCATGTACTCATTATACAATATTTATAAATAAAAAAAAAAAAAAGATAAGCGAGATGATCAAAAGAAAAAAAATTTCAAGGCCTTTCTCTTGATCTGTGATAAGATAGCTGCTAAATCAAAGGAATGAAAAAAATTTGTTTGTAAAGCGTAACAGCAGCCCAGCGACATTATTTAAGGGATAGATAATGATAAAAATTGTACAAAGAGATAAGCACTAAAAAATTTTGGAGAAATTCCAAGTTTTAGAATATCCTAACACAGTTATTTATTTAAAAAAAAAATGAAAATAAAACTATACATCGTAGGAGATTTGAACTCACTACATTTGACATGAATAGCCAATGTTCTACGATACTGCCACACGGCACATGTAAAAATAGAAAATACAGGTTATTTATAAATAACACTTTAATCAAATTTTTTTAATGAAAGATAAATCTAATTTCTCTAATGCTGCCTCAAAATGTTGAATTTTAAATAAAGTATTTTATTGTATATGTTTTAAACTATTATTAGTAAAATAAAAATGCTTTTTTAATGCTGACGCCATATTTGACCTTTAAAATTCTAAATCTAGTAATATTTATATAGATTAAAAAAAGATGACATCTTTTTCAAGAGTTATTCATCCTGCTAGGAATGACCCCTACCGTTTTTTATTTTCGTAGTCCAAAGACATAGAGAACTCTATAGTTGTTTAAATAAGAAAAATTTGCATTTTTTATAAAAATAAATTCTATTTTTCATTGAAAACTCACAGTTGCATAAAAATACTAAATTGATTTTAAAAGTCATTATTAAAACACTTTTAGAAAGAAAAAACATTTTTTATTCATTTTTTTGAGATAATTTATAGTTTTTTAAAATTTTGTACATTTCAGAAATCTACCAATTTTACTTTTAATATTTAGTTTATATAAATAGAAAAACTTTACCTGTCATTTTGTCGTAGTATCTACAAAATAGAAATGTGTCCTTTCAATGATCATCACATAACGTATTTGAAAACGCAAACTTCAATTCGTAGTTATATAAAAGTTAGCATCAACATTTAAAGCATATATATTTCACAGCCTTTCGGTACGAATTTCGTTTGTAATATTTTTCTCTATCTATAAGTCTGATGGTGCAGTAGTAGTTTTGACACAATTGTAAATTGTCTTTAATTGCAATGTTAATAACAAGTAGTTGTGTGCAGGTCTTCTCTTAACTGCCAGATCTCGAGAAAATTCTTTAAAATGCATTTTTCGTGTTTTTCCTTCCAGTCAACTTAGACACCTATAATTGCCATAAGTATATGTAAAATAATAGTTTCGTATCTATCCGACTCTACCAGACATGGTAGTTACTTGGCGATAAAGAAATAGTGTTCCCGGCTTCAAGGTAGACAATCAAAAATTGTCAAGAAGGGGAGAGTTTATAAATGTATAACATTTACCTTGTTCTACCCTAAGAACGCTTGCTGCAGTTGTAATCCACAAACACACTAAAATTATTGTAATATATGTCGGAGGAATTCCACTTGTTGTTCAATTTTTTTCTAGATACATTCATCGATATTTTCATTAGTAAAAAAAAAGGTGTCTTGCTGAGAATATTTGACTTTGGTAAAAACTTTCAACATGTATGTAAATTGATTTTATCATCAATTTCTGGCTGTTGCTGATACCATTTATCCATTATACAATATTTATAAATAAAAAAACAACAAGATAAGCGAAGAAAAAAAATTTCAAGGCCTTTCTCTTGATCTGTGATAAGATAGCTGCTAAATCAAAGGAATGAAAAAAATTTGTTTGTAAAGCGTAACAGCAGCCCAGCGACATTATTTAAGGGATAGATAATGATAAAAATTGTACAAAGAGATAAGCACTAAAAATTTTGGACAAATTCCAAGTTTTAGAATATCCTAACACAGTTATTTATTTAAAAAAAAAAAATGAAAATAAAACTATACATCGTAGGAGATTTGAACTCACTACATTTGACATGAATAGCCAATGTTCTACGATACTGCCACACGGCACATGTAAAAATAGAAAATACAGGTTATTTATAAATAACACTTTAATCAAATTTTTTTAATGAAAGATAAATCTAATTTCTCTAATGCTGCCTCAAAATGTTGAATTTTAAATAAAGTATTTTATTGTATATGTTTTAAAACATTATTAGTAAAATAAAAATGCTTTTTTAATGCTGACGCCATATTTGACCTTTAAAATTCTAAATCTAGTAATATTTATATAGATTAAAAAAAGATGACATCTTTTTCAAGAGTTATTCATCCTGCTAGGAATGACCCCTACCGTTTTTTATTTTCGTAGTACAAAGACATAGAGAACTCTATAGTTGTTTAAATAAGAAAAATTTTTTATTTTTTTTATAAAAATAAATTCTATTTTTCATTGAAAACTCACAGTTGCATAAAAATACTAAATTGATTTTAAAAGTCATTATTAAAACACTTTTAGAAAGAAAAAACATTTTTTATTCATTTTTTTGAGATAATTTATAGTTTTTTAAAATTTTGTACATTTCAGAAATCTACCAATTTTACTTTTAATATTTAGTTTATATAAATAGAAAAACTTTACCTGTCATTTTGTCGTAGTATCTACAAAATAGAAATGTGTCCTTTCAATGATCATCACATAACGTATTTGAAAACGCAAACTTCAATTCGTAGTTATCTAAAAGTTAGCATCAACATTTAAAGCATATATATTTCACAGCCTTTCGGTACGAATTTCGTTTGTAATATTTTTCTCTATCTATAAGTCTGATGGTGCAGTAGTAGTTTTGACACAATTGTAAATTGTCTTTAATTGCAATGTTAATAACAAGTAGTTGTGTGCAGGTCTTCTCTTAACTGCCAGATCTCGAGAAAATTCTTTAAAATGCATTTTTCGTGTTTTTCCTTCCAGTCAACTTAGACACCTATAATTGCCATAAGTATATGTAAAATAATAGTTTCGTATCTATCCGACTCTACCAGACATGGTAGTTACTTGGCGATAAAGAAATAGTGTTCCCGGCCTCAAGGTAGACAATCAAAAATTGTCAAGAAGGGGAGAGTTTATAAATGTATAACATTTACCTTGTTCTACCCTAAGAACGCTTGCTGCAGTTGTAATATACAAACACACTAAAATTATTGTAATATATGTCGGAGGAATTCCACTTGTTGTTCAATTTTTTTCTAGATACATTCATCGATATTTTCATTAGTAAAAAAAAAGGTGTCTTGCTGAGAATATTTGACTTTGGTAAAAACTTTCAACATGTATGTAAATTGATTTTATCATCAATTTCTGGCTGTTGCTGATACCATTTATACGTTATACAATATTTATAAATAAAAAAAAAACAAGATAAGCGAAGAAAAAAAATTTCAAGGCCTTTCTCTTGATCTGTGATAAGATAGCTGCTAAATCAAAGGAATGAAAAAAATTTGTTTGTAAAGCGTAACAGCAGCCCAGCGACATTATTTAAGGGATAGATAATGATAAAAATAGTACAAAGAGATAAGCACTAAAAAATTTTGGACAAATTCCAAGTTTTAGAATATCCTAACACAGTTATTTATTTAAAAAAAAAAATGAAAATAAAACTATACATCGTAGGAGATTTGAACTCACTACATTTGACATGAATAGCCAATGTTCTACGATACTGCCACACGGCACATGTAAAAATAGAAAATACAGGTTATTTATAAATAACACTTTAATCAAATTTTTTTAATGAAAGATAAATCTAATTTCTCTAATGCTGCCTCAAAATGTTGAATTTTAAATAAAGTATTTTATTGTATATGTTTTAAAACATTATTAGTAAAATAAAAATGCTTTTTTAATGCTGACGCCATATTTGACCTTTAAAATTCTAAATCTAGTAATATTTATATAGATTAAAAAAAGATGACATCTTTTTCAAGAGTTATTCATCCTGCTAGGAATGACCCCTACCGTTTTTTATTTTCGTAGTACAAAGACATAGAGAACTCTATAGTTGTTTAAATAAGAAAATTTTTTTATTTTTTTTATAAAAATAAATTCTATTTTTCATTGAAAACTCACAGTTGCATAAAAATACTAAATTGATTTTAAAAGTCATTATTAAAACACTTTTAGAAAGAAAAAACATTTTTTATTCATTTTTTTGAGATAATTTATAGTTTTTTAAAATTTTGTACATTTCAGAAATCTACCAATTTTACTTTTAATATTTAGTTTATATAAATAGAAAAACTTTACCTGTCATTTTGTCGTAGTATCTACAAAATAGAAATGTGTCCTTTCAATGATCATCACATAACGTATTTGAAAACGCAAACTTCAATTCGTAGTTATATAAAAGTTAGCATCAACATTTAAAGCATATATATTTCACAGCCTTTCGGTACGAATTTCGTTTGTAATATTTTTCTCTATCTATAAGTCTGATGGTGCAGTAGTAGTTTTGACACAATTGTAAATTGTCTTTAATTGCAATGTTAATAACAAGTAGTTGTGTGCAGGTCTTCTCTTAACTGCCAGATCTCGAGAAAATTCTTTAAAATGCATTTTTCGTGTTTTTCCTTCCAGTCAACTTAGACACCTATAATTGCCATAAGTATATGTAAAATAATAGTTTCGTATCTATCCGACTCTACCAGACATGGTAGTTACTTGGCGATAAAGAAATAGTGTTCCCGGCCTCAAGGTAGACAATCAAAAATTGTCAAGAAGGGGAGAGTTTATAAATGTATAACATTTACCTTGTTCTACCCTAAGAACGCTTGCTGCAGTTGTAATCCACAAACACACTAAAATTATTGTAATATATGTCGGAGGAATTCCACTTGTTGTTCAATTTTTTTCTAGATACATTCATCGATATTTTCATTAGTAAAAAAAAAGGTGTCTTGCTGAGAATATTTGACTTTGGTAAAAACTTTCAACATGTATGTAAATTGATTTTATCATCAATTTCTGGCTGTTGCTGATACCATTTATACATTATGCAATATTTATAAATAAAAAAAAAACAAGATAAGCGAAGAAAAAAAATTTCAAGGCCTTTCTCTTGATCTGTGATAAGATAGCTGCTAAATCAAAGGAATGAAAAAAATTTGTTTGTAAAGCGTAACAGCAGCCCAGCGACATTATTTAAGGGATAGATAATGATAAAAATTGTACAAAGAGATAAGCACTAAAAAATTTTGGACAAATTCCAAGTTTTAGAATATCCTAACACAGTTATTTATTTAAAAAAAAAAAATGAAAATATAACTATACATCGTAGGAGATTTGAACTCACTACATTTGACATGAATAGCCAATGTTCTACGATACTGCCACACGGCACATGTAAAAATAGAAAATACAGGTTATTTATAAATAACACTTTAATCAAATTTTTTTAATGAAAGATAAATCTAATTTCTCTAATGCTGCCTCAAAATGTTGAATTTTAAATAAAGTATTTTATTGTATATGTTTTAAAACATTATTAGTAAAATAAAAATGCTTTTTTAATGCTGACGCCATATTTGACCTTTAAAATTCTAAATCTAGTAATATTTATATAGATTAAAAAAAGATGACATCTTTTTCAAGAGTTATTCATCCTGCTAGGAATGACCCCTACCGTTTTTTATTTTCGTAGTACAAAGACATAGAGAACTCTATAGTTGTTTAAATAAGAAAAATTTTTTATTTTTTTTATAAAAATAAATTCTATTTTTCATTGAAAACTCACAGTTGCATAAAAATACTAAATTGATTTTAAAAGTCATTATTAAAACACTTTTAGAAAGAAAAAACATTTTTTATTCATTTTTTTGAGATAATTTATAGTTTTTTAAAATTTTGTACATTTCAGAAATCTACCAATTTTACTTTTAATATTTAGTTTATATAAATAGAAAAACTTTACCTGTCATTTTGTCGTAGTATCTACAAAATAGAAATGTGTCCTTTCAATGATCATCACATAACGTATTTGAAAACGCAAACTTCAATTCGTAGTTATATAAAAGTTAGCATCAACATTTAAAGCATATATATTTCACAGCCTTTCGGTACGAATTTCGTTTGTAATATTTTTCTCTATCTATAAGTCTGATGGTGCAGTAGTAGTTTTGACACAATTGTAAATTGTCTTTAATTGCAATGTTAATAACAAGTAGTTGTGTGCAGGTCTTCTCTTAACTGCCAGATCTCGAGAAAATTCTTTAAAATGCATTTTTCGTGTTTTTCCTTCCAGTCAACTTAGACACCTATAATTGCCATAAGTATATGTAAAATAATAGTTTCGTATCTATCCGACTCTACCAGACATGGTAGTTACTTGGCGATAAAGAAATAGTGTTCCCGGCCTCAAGGTAGACAATCAAAAATTGTCAAGAAGGGGAGAGTTTATAAATGTATAACATTTACCTTGTTCTACCCTAAGAACGCTTGCTGCAGTTGTAATATACAAACACACTAAAATTATTGTAATATATGTCGGAGGAATTCCACTTGTTGTTCAATTTTTTTCTAGATACATTCATCGATATTTTCATTAGTAAAAAAAAAGGTGTCTTGCTGAGAATATTTGACTTTGGTAAAAACTTTCAACATGTATGTAAATTGATTTTATCATCAATTTCTGGCTGTTGCTGATACCATTTATACGTTATACAATATTTATAAATAAAAAAAAAACAAGATAAGCGAAGAAAAAAAATTTCAAGGCCTTTCTCTTGATCTGTGATAAGATAGCTGCTAAATCAAAGGAATGAAAAAAATTTGTTTGTAAAGCGTAACAGCAGCCCAGCGACATTATTTAAGGGATAGATAATGATAAAAATAGTACAAAGAGATAAGCACTAAAAAATTTTGGACAAATTCCAAGTTTTAGAATATCCTAACACAGTTATTTATTTAAAAAAAAAAAATGAAAATAAAACTATACATCGTAGGAGATTTGAACTCACTACATTTGACATGAATAGCCAATGTTCTACGATACTGCCACACGGCACATGTAAAAATAGAAAATACAGGTTATTTATAAATAACACTTTAATCAAATTTTTTTAATGAAAGATAAATCTAATTTCTCTAATGCTGCCTCAAAATGTTGAATTTTAAATAAAGTATTTTATTGTATATGTTTTAAAACATTATTAGTAAAATAAAAATGCTTTTTTAATGCTGACGCCATATTTGACCTTTAAAATTCTAAATCTAGTAATATTTATATAGATTAAAAAAAGATGACATCTTTTTCAAGAGTTATTCATCCTGCTAGGAATGACCCCTACCGTTTTTTATTTTCGTAGTACAAAGACATAGAGAACTCTATAGTTGTTTAAATAAGAAAAATTTTTTATTTTTTTTATAAAAATAAATTCTATTTTTCATTGAAAACTCACAGTTGCATAAAAATACTAAATTGATTTTAAAAGTCATTATTAAAACACTTTTAGAAAGAAAAAACATTTTTTATTCATTTTTTTGAGATAATTTATAGTTTTTTAAAATTTTGTACATTTCAGAAATCTACCAATTTTACTTTTAATATTTAGTTTATATAAATAGAAAAACTTTACCTGTCATTTTGTCGTAGTATCTACAAAATAGAAATGTGTCCTTTCAATGATCATCACATAACGTATTTGAAAACGCAAACTTCAATTCGTAGTTATATAAAAGTTAGCATCAACATTTAAAGCATATATATTTCACAGCCTTTCGGTACGAATTTCGTTTGTAATATTTTTCTCTATCTATAAGTCTGATGGTGCAGTAGTAGTTTTGACACAATTGTAAATTGTCTTTAATTGCAATGTTAATAACAAGTAGTTGTGTGCAGGTCTTCTCTTAACTGCCAGATCTCGAGAAAATTCTTTAAAATGCATTTTTCGTGTTTTTCCTTCCAGTCAACTTAGACACCTATAATTGCCATAAGTATATGTAAAATAATAGTTTCGTATCTATCCGACTCTACCAGACATGGTAGTTACTTGGCGATAAAGAAATAGTGTTCCCGGCCTCAAGGTAGACAATCAAAAATTGTCAAGAAGGGGAGAGTTTATAAATGTATAACATTTACCTTGTTCTACCCTAAGAACGCTTGCTGCAGTTGTAATATACAAACACACTAAAATTATTGTAATATATGTCGGAGGAATTCCACTTGTTGTTCAATTTTTTTCTAGATACATTCATCGATATTTTCATTAGTAAAAAAAAAGGTGTCTTGCTGAGAATATTTGACTTTGGTAAAAACTTTCAACATGTATGTAAATTGATTTTATCATCAATTTCTGGCTGTTGCTGATACCATTTATACGTTATACAATATTTATAAATAAAAAAAAAACAAGATAAGCGAAGAAAAAAAATTTCAAGGCCTTTCTCTTGATCTGTGATAAGATAGCTGCTAAATCAAAGGAATGAAAAAAATTTGTTTGTAAAGCGTAACAGCAGCCCAGCGACATTATTTAAGGGATAGATAATGATAAAAATAGTACAAAGAGATAAGCACTAAAAAATTTTGGACAAATTCCAAGTTTTAGAATATCCTAACACAGTTATTTATTTAAAAAAAAAAAATGAAAAT
The DNA here is from genome assembly GCA_030265305.1 of Biomphalaria pfeifferi. Classification (NCBI taxonomy): domain Eukaryota; kingdom Metazoa; phylum Mollusca; class Gastropoda; family Planorbidae; genus Biomphalaria; species Biomphalaria pfeifferi. The sequence continues at coordinate 1,131,756 of JASAOG010000014.1, forward strand.
AAAACTATACATCGTAGGAGATTTGAACTCACTACATTTGACATGAATAGCCAATGTTCTACGATACTGCCACACGGCACATGTAAAAATAGAAAATACAGGTTATTTATAAATAACACTTTAATCAAATTTTTTTAATGAAAGATAAATCTAATTTCTCTAATGCTGCCTCAAAATGTTGAATTTTAAATAAAGTATTTTATTGTATATGTTTTAAAACATTATTAGTAAAATAAAAATGCTTTTTTAATGCTGACGCCATATTTGACCTTTAAAATTCTAAATCTAGTAATATTTATATAGATTAAAAAAAGATGACATCTTTTTCAAGAGTTATTCATCCTGCTAGGAATGACCCCTACCGTTTTTTATTTTCGTAGTACAAAGACATAGAGAACTCTATAGTTGTTTAAATAAGAAAAATTTTTTATTTTTTTTATAAAAATAAATTCTATTTTTCATTGAAAACTCACAGTTGCATAAAAATACTAAATTGATTTTAAAAGTCATTATTAAAACACTTTTAGAAAGAAAAAACATTTTTTATTCATTTTTTTGAGATAATTTATAGTTTTTTAAAATTTTGTACATTTCAGAAATCTACCAATTTTACTTTTAATATTTAGTTTATATAAATAGAAAAACTTTACCTGTCATTTTGTCGTAGTATCTACAAAATAGAAATGTGTCCTTTCAATGATCATCACATAACGTATTTGAAAACGCAAACTTCAATTCGTAGTTATATAAAAGTTAGCATCAACATTTAAAGCATATATATTTCACAGCCTTTCGGTACGAATTTCGTTTGTAATATTTTTCTCTATCTATAAGTCTGATGGTGCAGTAGTAGTTTTGACACAATTGTAAATTGTCTTTAATTGCAATGTTAATAACAAGTAGTTGTGTGCAGGTCTTCTCTTAACTGCCAGATCTCGAGAAAATTCTTTAAAATGCATTTTTCGTGTTTTTCCTTCCAGTCAACTTAGACACCTATAATTGCCATAAGTATATGTAAAATAATAGTTTCGTATCTATCCGACTCTACCAGACATGGTAGTTACTTGGCGATAAAGAAATAGTGTTCCCGGCTTCAAGGTAGACAATCAAAAATTGTCAAGAAGGGGAGAGTTTATAAATGTATAACATTTACCTTGTTCTACCCTAAGAACGCTTGCTGCAGTTGTAATCCACAAACACACTAAAATTATTGTAATATATGTCGGAGGAATTCCACTTGTTGTTCAATTTTTTTCTAGATACATTCATCGATATTTTCATTAGTAAAAAAAAAGGTGTCTTGCTGAGAATATTTGACTTTGGTAAAAACTTTCAACATGTATGTAAATTGATTTTATCATCAATTTCTGGCTGTTGCTGATACCATTTATCCATTATACAATATTTATAAATAAAAAAACAACAAGATAAGCGAAGAAAAAAAATTTCAAGGCCTTTCTCTTGATCTGTGATAAGATAGCTGCTAAATCAAAGGAATGAAAAAAATTTGTTTGTAAAGCGTAACAGCAGCCCAGCGACATTATTTAAGGGATAGATAATGATAAAAATAGTACAAAGAGATAAGCACTAAAAATTTTGGACAAATTCCAAGTTTTAGAATATCCTAACACAGTTATTTATTTAAAAAAAAAAAAATGAAAATAAAACTATACATCGTAGGAGATTTGAACTCACTACATTTGACATGAATAGCCAATGTTCTACGATACTGCCACACGGCACATGTAAAAATAGAAAATACAGGTTATTTATAAAAAACACTTTAATCAAATTTTTTTAATGAAAGATAAATCTAATTTCTCTAATGCTGCCTCAAAATGTTGAATTTTAAATAAAGTATTTTATTGTATATGTTTTAAAACATTATTAGTAAAATAAAAATGTTTTTTTAATGCTGACGCCACATTTGACCTTTTAAATTCTAAATCAAGTAATATTTATATAGATTAAAAATAGATGACATCTTTTTCAAGAGTTATTCATCCTGCTAGGAATGACCCCTACCGTTTTTTATTTTCGTAGTACAAAGACATAGAGAACTCTATAGTTGTTTAAATAAGAAAAATTTGCATTTTTTATAAAAATAAATTCTATTTTTCAGTGAAAACTCACAGTTGCATAAAAATACTAAATTGATTTTAAAAGTCATTATTAAAACACTTTTAGAAAGAAAAAAATTTTTTATTCATTTTTTTGAGATAATTTATAGTTTTTTAAAAATTTTGTACATTTCAGAAATCTACCAATTTTACTTTTAATATTTAGTTTATATAAATAGAAAAACTTTACCTGTCATTTTGTCATAGTATCTACAAAATAGAAATGTGTCTTTTCAATGATCATCACACAACGTATTTGAAAACGCAACCGTCAATTCGTAGTTATATAAAAGTTAGCATCAAACATTTAAAGCATATATATTTCACAGCCTTTCGGTACGAATTTCGTTTGTAATATTTTTCTCTATCTATAAGTCTGATGGTGCAGTAGTAGTTTTGACACAATTGTAAATTGTCTTTAATTGCAATGTTAATAACAAGTAGTTGTGTGCATGTATTCTCTTAACTGCCAGATCTCGAGAAAATTCTTTAAAATGCATTTTTCGTGTTTTTCCTTCCAGCCAACTTAGACACCTATAATTGCCATAAGTATATGTAAAATAATAGTTTCGTATCTATCCGACTCTACCAGACATGGTAGTTACTTGGCGATAAAGAAATAGTGTTCCCGGCCTCAAGGTGGACAATCAAAAATTGTCAAGAAGGGGAGAGTTTATAAATGTATAACATTTACCTTGTTCTACCTTAAGAACGCTTGCTGCAGTTGTAATCCACATACACACTAAAATTATTGTAATATATGTCGGAGGCATTCCACTTGTTCAATTTTTTTCTAAATACATTCATCGATATTTTCATTAGTAAAAAAAAAGGTGTCTTGCTGAGAATATTTGACTTTGGTAAAAACTTTCAACATGTATGTAAATTGATTTTATCATCAATTTCTGGCTGTTGCTGATACCATTTATCCATTATACAATATTTATAAATAAAAAAAACAACAAGATAAGCGAGATGATCAAAAGAAAAAAATTTTCAAGGCCTTTCTCTTGATCTGTGATAAGATAGCTGCTAAATCAAAGGAATGAAAAAAAATTGTTTGTAAAGCGTAACAGCAGCCCAGCGACTTTTTTTAAGGGATAGATAATGATAAAAATAGTTCAAAGAGATAAGCACTAAAAATTTTTTGGATAAAATTGCAAATTTTAGAATATCCTAATACAGTTATTTATTTAAAAAAAAAAATGAAAATAAAACTATACATCGTAGGAGATTTGAACTCACTACATTTAACATGAAAAGCCAATGTTCTACGCAACTGCCACACGGCACATGTTAGAATAGAAAATATAGGTTATTTATAAATAATAATTTAATCAATTTTTTTACTGAAAGATAAATCTAATTTTTTTAATGCTGCCTCAAAATGTTGAATTTTAAATAAAGTATTTTATTGTATATGTTTTAAAACATTATTAGTAAAATAAAAATGTTTTTTTAATGCTGACGCCACATTTGACCTTTTAAATTCTAAATCAAGTAATATTTATATAGATTAAAAATAGATGACATCTTTTTCAAGAGTTATTCATCCTGCTAGGAATGACCCCTACCGTTTTTTATTTTCGTAGTACAAAGACATAGAGAACTCTATAGTTGTTTAAATAAGAAAAATTTGAATTTTTTTTAAAAATAAATTCTATTTTTCAGTGAAAACTCACAGTTGCATAAAAATACTAAATTGATTTTATAAGTCATTATTAAAACACTTTTAGAAAGAAAAAAAATTTTTATTCATTTTTTTGAGATAATTTATAGTTTTTTAAAATTTTGTACATTTCAGAAATCTACCAATTTTACTTTTAATATTTAGTTTATATAAATAGAAAAACTTTACCTGTCATTTTGTCATAGTATCTACAAAATAGAAATGTATCTTTTCAATGATCATCACACAACGTATTTGAAAACGCAACCGTCAATTCGTAGTTATATAAAAGTTAGCATCAAACATTTAAAGCATATATATTTCACAGCCTTTCGGTACGAATTTCGTTTGTAATATTTTTCTCTATCTATAAGTCTGATGGTGCAGTAGTAGTTTTGACACAATTGTAAATTGTCTTTAATTGCAATGTTAATAACAAGTAGTTGTGTGCAGGTCTTCTCTTAACTGCCAGATCTCGAGAAAATTCTTTAAAATGCATTTTTCGTGTTTTTCCTTCCAGCCAACTTAGACACCATTATAGCCATAAGTATATGTAAAATAATAGTTTCGTATCTATCCGACTCTACCAGACATGGTAGTTACTTGGCGATAAAGAAATAGTGTTCCCGGCCTCAAGGTAGACAATCAAAAATTGTCAAGAAGGGGAGAGTTTATAAATGTATAACATTTACCTTGTTCTACCCTAAGAACGCTTGCTGCAGTTGTAATCCACAAACACACTAAAATTATTGTAATATATGTCGGAGGCATTCCACTTGTTGTTCAATTTTTTTCTAGATACATTCATCGATATTTTCATTAGTAAAAAAAAAGGTGTCTTGCTGAGAATATTTGACTTTGGTAAAAACTTTCAACATGTATGTAAATTGATTTTATCATCAATTTCTGGCTGTTGCTGACACCATGTACTCATTATACAATATTTATAAATAAAAAAAACAACAAGATAAGCGAGATGATCAAAAGAAAAAAAATTTCAAGGCCTTTCTCTTGATCTGTGATAAGATAGCTGCTAAATCAAAGGAATGAAAAAAAATTGTTTGTAAAGCGTAACAGCAGCCCAGCGACTTTTTTTAAGGGATAGATAATGATAAAAATAGTTCAAAGAGATAAGCACTAAAAAATTTTTGGATAAAATTGCAAATTTTAGAATATCCTAATACAGTTATTTATTTTAAAAAATGAATAAAAAAATGAAAATAAAACTATACATCGTAGGAGATTTGAACTCACTACATTTGACATGAAAAGCCAATGTTCTACGCAACTGCCACACGGCACATGTTAAAATAGAAAATATAGGTTATTTATAAATAATACTTTAATCAATTTTTTTTACTGAAAGATAAATCTAATTTTTTTAATGCTGCCTCAAAATGTTGAATTTTAAATAAAGTATTTTATTGTATATGTTTTAAAACATTATTAGTAAAATAAAAATGTTTTTTTAATGCTGACGCCACATTTGACCTTTTAAATTCTAAATCAAGTAATATTTATATAGATTAAAAATAGATGACATCTTTTTCAAGAGTTATTCATCCTGCTAGGAATGACCCCTACCGTTTTTTATTTTCGTAGTACAAAGACATAGAGAACTCTATAGTTGTTTAAATAAAAAAAATTTGCATTTTTTATAAAAATAAATTCTATTTTTCAGTGAAAACTCACAGTTGCATAAAAATACTAAATTGATTTTAAAAGTCATTATTAAAACACTTTTAGAAAGAAAAAAATTTTTATTCATTTTTTTGAGATAATTTATAGTTTTTTAAAATTTTGTACATTTCAGAAATCTACCAATTTTACTTTTAATATTTAGTTTATATAAATAGAAAAACTTTACCTGTCATTTTGTCATAGTATCTACAAAATAGAAATGTGTCTTTTCAATGATCATCACATAACGTATTTGAAAACGCAACCGTCAATTCGTAGTTATATAAAAGTTAGCATCAAACATTTAAAGCATATATATTTCACAGCCTTTCGGTACGAATTTCGTTTGTAATATTTTTCTCTATCTATAAGTCTGATGGTGCAGTAGTAGTTTTGACACAATTGTAAATTGTCTTTAATTGCAATGTTAATAACAAGTAGTTGTGTGCATGTATTCTCTTAACTGCCAGATCTCGAGAAAATTCTTTAAAATGCATTTTTCGTGTTTTTCCTTCCAGCCAACTTAGACACCTATAATTGCCATAAGTATATGTAAAATAATAGTTTCGTATCTATCCGACTCTACCAGACATGGTAGTTACTTGGCGATAAAGAAATAGTGTTCCCGGCCTCAAGGTGGACAATCAAAAATTGTCAAGAAGGGGAGAGTTTATAAATGTATAACATTTACCTTGTTCTACCTTAAGAACGCTTGCTGCAGTTGTAATCCACATACACACTAAAATTATTGTAATATATGTCGGAGGCATTCCACTTGTTGTTCAATTTTTTTCTAAATACATTCATCGATATTTTCATTAGTAAAAAAAAAGGTGTCTTGCTGAGAATATTTGACTTTGGTAAAAACTTTCAACATGTATGTAAATTGATTTTATCATCAATTTCTGGCTGTTGCTGATACCATTTACCCATTATACAATATTTATAAATAAAAAAAAAAACAAGATAAGCGAGATGATCAAAAGAAAAAAATTTTCAAGGCCTTTCTCTTGATCTGTGATAAGATAGCTGCTAAATCAAAGGAATGAAAAAAATTTGTTTGTAAAGCGTAACAGCAGCCCAGCGACATTATTTAAGGGATAGATACTGATAAAAATAGTTCAAAGAGATAAGCACTAAAAAATTTTTGGATAAAATTGCAAGTTTTAGAATATCCTAATACAGTTATTTATTTAAAAAAATGAATAAAAAAATGAAAATAAAACTATACATCGTAGGAGATTTGAACTCACTACATTTGACATGAAAAGCCAATGTTCTACGCAACTGCCACACGGCACATGTTAAAATAGAAAATATAGGTTATTTATAAATAATACTTTAATCAATTTTTTTTACTTAAAGATAAATCTATTTTTTTTAATGCTGCCTCAAAATGTTGAATTTTAAATAAAGTATTTTATTATATATGTTTTAAAACATTATTAGTAAAATAAAAATGCTTTTTTAATGCTGACGCCACATTTGACCTTTAAAATTCTAAATCAAGTAATATTTATATAGATTAAAATTAGATGACATCTTTTTCAAGAGTTATTCATCCTGCTAGGAATGACCCCTACCGTTTTTTATTTTTGTAGTACAAAGACATAGAGAACTCTATAGTTGTTTAAATAAGAAAAATTTGCATTTTTTATAAAAATAAATTCTATTTTTCAGTGAAAACTCACAGTTGCATAAAAATACTAAATTGATTTTAAAAGTCATTATTAAAACACTTTTAGAAAGAAAAAAAATTTTTATTCATTTTTTTGAGATAATTTATAGTTTTTTAAAATTTTGTACATTTCAGAAATCTACCAATTTTACTTTTAATATTTAGTTTATATAAATAGAAAAACTTTACCTGTCATTTTGTCATAGTAGCTACAAAATAGAAATGTGTCTTTTCAATGATCATCACACAACGTATTTGAAAACGCAACCGTCAATTTGTAGTTATATAAAAGTTAGCATCAAACATTTAAAGCATATATATTTCACAGCCTTTCGGTACGAATTTTGTTTGTAATATTTTTCTCTATCTATAAGTCTGATGGTGCAGTAGTAGTTTTGACACAATTGTAAATTGTCTTTAATTGCAATGTTAATAACAAGTAGTTGTGTGCAGGTCTTCTCTTAACTGCCAGATCTCGAGAAAATTCTTTAAAATGCATTTTTCGTGTTTTTCCTTCCAGCCAACTTAGACACCTATAATTGCCATAAGTATATGTAAAATAATAGTTTCGTATCTATCCGACTCTACCAGACATGGTAGTTACTTGGCGATAAAGAAATAATGTTCCCGGCCTCAAGGTAGACAATCAAAAATTGTCAAGAAGGGGAGAGTTTATAAATGTATAACATTTACCTTGTTCTACCCTAAGAACGCTTGCTGCAGTTGTAATCCACAAACACACTAAAATTATTGTAATATATGTCGGAGGCATTCCACTTGTTGTTCAATTTTTTTCTAGATACATTCATCGATATTTTCATTAGTAAAAAAAAAGGTGTCTTGCTGAGAATATTTGACTTTGGTAAAAACTTTCAACATGTATGTAAATTGATTTTATCATCAATTTCTGGCTGTTGCTGATACCATTTATCCATTATACAATATTTATAAATAAAAAAAAAAACAAGATAAGCGAGATGATCAAAAGAAAAAAAATTTCAAGGCCTTTCTCTTGATCTGTGATAAGATAGCTGCTAAATCAAAGGAATGAAAAAAATTTGTTTGTAAAGCGTAACAGCAGCCCAGCGACTTTTTTTAAGGGATAGATAATGATAAAAATAGTTCAAAGAGATAAGCACTAAAAAATTTTTGGATAAAATTGCAAATTTTAGAATATCCTAATACAGTTATTTATTTTAAAAAATGAATAAAAAAATGAAAATAAAACTATACATCGTAGGAGATTTGAACTCACTACATTTGACATGAAAAGCCAATGTTCTACGCAACTGCCACACGGCACATGTTAAAATAGAAAATATAGGTTATTTATAAATAATACTTTAATCAATTTTTTTTACTGAAAGATAAATCTAATTTTTTTAATGCTGCCTCAAAATGTTGAATTTTAAATAAAGTATTTTATTGTATATGTTTTAAAACATTATTAGTAAAATAAAAATGTTTTTTTAATGCTGACGCCACATTTGACCTTTTAAATTCTAAATCAAGTAATATTTATATTGTTACGTATCTAGGCGTTGTTTTTTTCTTTCTTTGACCTGTTGCGGTCGAGAGACGGGTAGGTTGTCCGCCCCTTGTGTAATAAGTTTTTTTTTTCGTCAAGCCACACAGACAGTGACCGGTCCTTGACCTGTGTGTGTACCTCTGGTTGAAAGGAGGGTGTTTTTTTTTTTCTGTCTCTTTGAAGAGCGTTCTAGATCTGGGTGTTGATGACTTTCTATTCTAGAAGTTACGAGATATCGACGCGCGGTAGATTATATAAGACCGCCCGCGTAACGTTGACGGACAGACATACGGAGACAGCCGTGAGACAGAATAGCGGAGACATTGCGCGACCCGTGCGTGGTATACCACTTGATCGTGTAAGTTAATATTTTGTTTTCTTTTTTTCCAAGGCCTTGCTTGCTTGTATTTGTAATTATATTTTCAAACTCTTGTATTGTAATATTTTTACATGCCATTTTTGTAAAAGGGTTTTGGTCAACACATCAATTCTGTATTGAGTAAATGTTTATTTTTCTTTCTTGTAATTTTATATTTGATTAAACATTAAGTTGATAGTTTACCTTCCGATTTCTTGTGTCATTTTTTTTTTGTTATTCATTGTAAGTCTTTGATTAAATTCAGACTTAAGATAAGTGACACAACTGCTTTTCTATTGTCACGTTCCCCTAGGCAAGCCATTTTAAAAATTAGAATTCAATTCATAATACGTGACAAAAGAAGTTTGGTGTCAGAAGTGGGATCGTCCGGGATTCAGCCCTTTTGACTTAGTCTTTGGCCATTCGGTGCGCGGTCCCTTGAAATGTATAAAAGAGACTTTGTTGTCACCAACAGCCACTGAAGGACTTTTAGACTATGTAAGTAAGTTTAAAACTAGACTTTATGATGCTTGTGTTCTGGCCAAAAATAACTTACAAAACACCCAATCCAGCATGAAACGCTGGTATGATAGAAAGGCCCGTGTTAGAGAATTTTCTCCCGGGGATAAGGTGCTTGTGTTTTTGCCCATACCAGGTCAACCCTTGCAAGCCAGATATTTTGGTCCATATGAAATTGAGACCAAAATTAGTGACCTCAATTACACAATCAAAACTCCTGACCGTAGGAAAAAGACTCAGCTATGTCATATAAACATGCTAAAGCCTTATGTATCTCGGCCAGATCACTCAGAGAAGAATAATTGTGTTTTAAATACAGTCAAAAGTTGTTCAAATAGCCATGTTTCTCCTATTGATGATGATATTGTAAAGGAGAAATTTGGACAATACAAAATACCTAATTCTTTTGTATTACAGAATTTGGATGTAAAACTGTCTCATCTGTCTTCGACAGAAAGGCCAGTTATCATGAAACTCATTAATGAATTTAATGACATTTTTTCTGATGTACCAAAACAGACTAATGTTATAATGCATGATGTAGATGTTGGCGAGGCTACTCCAGTCAAGCAGCATCCTTACAGGGTTAACCCTGAAAAACTTGCCATACTTAGGTCAGAAATCAAGTATATGCTTGAAAATGACCTCATTGAACCAAGTTCCAGTAGCTGGAGCTCCCCATGTGTCTTGATACCTAAACAGGACAAGACTTATCGTTTTTGTACAGACTACCGTAAGGTAAATGCTGTCACAAAGACCGATTCGTTTCCTATCCCTAGGATAGACGATCTCATAGATCGTATTGGTGACGCTAAGTACATCACCAAAATAGACCTACTTTCAGGTTATTGGCAGGTTCCCCTGACTGATAGGGCAAAGGAAATCTCCGCCTTTGTCACCCCTGATGGTCTGTACCAATACAAAGTGATGCCATTTGGCATGAAGAATGCTCCTGCCACTTTCCAGAGAATGATAAATGCCCTGCTTGCTGACATGGAGAATTGCCACGCATACATAGACGATGTAGTAATTTTTAGCCAAGATTTTTCTAGCCATTGTAAACAACTGCATTGTCTTTTTACTAAACTGTTACATGCAAAAATTACTGTAAACCTGAGTAAGAGTGATTTTTGCCAGGCTTCAATCCAATACTTAGGCCATATTGTAGGACAAGGCCAGGTGAAACCTGTAATGGCCAAAGTAGAAGCTATCCAAGCTTTCCCTATCCCTGCTGATCGGAAACAACTCCGAAGATTTTTGGGAATGTCTGGATATTATAGAAAATTTTGCGAAAATTTTTCTGTCATTGCCAGTCCTTTAACAAACCTCCTGAGAAAGAACGTCCGATTTACTTGGACGGATGAATGTCAGAAAGCCTTTAACCAGATCAAGCAGATATTATCTAGCTCTCCCATTTTGATGGCTCCTGACTTCGGAAAACCTTTTAGGTTAGCTATTGACGCCAGTGACACAGGTGTTGGGTCAGTCCTTTACCAAGAAGATAATTTCCAAGTAGAGCATCCTATTTGTTTCTTTTCCAAGAAATTTAATAGACATCAAAGAAATTATTCTACTGTGGAAAAAGAATGTCTTGGGTTGATTCTTTCTATACAACACTTTGACTTTTATATCAGTGGGTCCAGATGGCCACTGGTTGTATTTACTGACCACAATCCCCTTACATTTATCCACAAAATGTCTGGCAAGAACCAACGACTTCTCAGGTGGAGTTTATTTTTACAAGAGTACAACCTAGATCTTAAACACATAAAAGGCAGCGAAAATGTTATCGCCGATGCCTTATCTAGATTGTAAAAAGTATTTTGATGTATATTTTTTTTTTTATATATATCATGATAAATACATTCTGTAATGTAAATATTTTTTTTAGTTCTAAAAAGATTTCCATTTCGTGGAAATGTAAACTTTTTATTTTTAGGAGGGAGGTGTTACGTATCTAGGCGTTGTTTTTTTCTTTCTTTGACCTGTTGCGGTCGAGAGACGGGTAGGTTGTCCGCCCCTTGTGTAATAAGTTTTTTTTTTCGTCAAGCCACACAGACAGTGACCGGTCCTTGACCTGTGTGTGTACCTCTGGTTGAAAGGAGGGTGTTTTTTTTTTTCTGTCTCTTTGAAGAGCGTTCTAGATCTGGGTGTTGATGACTTTCTATTCTAGAAGTTACGAGATATCGACGCGCGGTAGATTATATAAGACCGCCCGCGTAACGTTGACGGACAGACATACGGAGACAGCCGTGAGACAGAATAGCGGAGACATTGCGCGACCCGTGCGTGGTATACCACTTGATCGTGTAAGTTAATATTTTGTTTTCTTTTTTTCCAAGGCCTTGCTTGCTTGTATTTGTAATTATATTTTCAAACTCTTGTATTGTAATATTTTTACATGCCATTTTTGTAAAAGGGTTTTGGTCAACACATCAATTCTGTATTGAGTAAATGTTTATTTTTCTTTCTTGTAATTTTATATTTGATTAAACATTAAGTTGATAGTTTACCTTCCGATTTCTTGTGTCATTTTTTTTTTGTTATTCATTGTAAGTCTTTGATTAAATTCAGACTTAAGATAAGTGACACAACTGCTTTTCTATTGTCACGTTCCCCTAGGCAAGCCATTTAAAAGTAGAATTCAATTTGTAATACGTGACAAAAGAAGTTTGAGGGCTTTCGTCCCGGATATTTGTCTGAACCTATTTTCGTCTTACTTGAGTAATTTTGTAAAGGCGAAGTTGACTTTAACAAAAAATTTTTTTGTCAAAGAGTCGGAAGTAAAGTGTCAATAGTATTGACCAAACTCTCTTAAGGTTTTTTGTTGTACTGATTTTGTACTGTATATTTACATTGTATACATTTTTTTTTTTTTTGCTTGTAATAGTTGTTAGTTAGTCATGGATATTCAGGTTTTTCTTGCAAATCCCTCTGTGGAAGAGCTTGATGCTTGTACTAGTAAGGAACTGGTCCTTATTTCTAAACAGTTAGGGTTAAAAATAAAATCAAATGCCCTTAAACAAGAAATCAGAGATAACATTGTAATCCATTATGTAGACGAGGAAGTGTTTTCTGAAGACCTTTTAGAGACCCTTAGACCCGATGAGGGTAAATCAGATTTAGAACTTCAGATAAAATTAAAACAAATGGAAATAGAAGCCCAGTTAGCTTTAAAAGAGAAGGAAATTAAACAACAGGCCGCACAAAAAGAATTAGAGCTTGCAGCGGCTAGAGAGCAGAAAGAAATTAAACCCCGATGTTCCAATGACTCTATCCAGAGTTCCCATAATACATCACCCCGATGTTCCAATGACTCTATCCAGAGTTCCCATAATACATCACCCCGATGTTCCAATGACTCTATCCAGAGTTCCCATAATACATTACCCCGATGTTCCAATGACTCTATCCAGAGTTTCCATAATACATCACACCGATGTTCCCATGACTCTATCCAGAGTTCCCATAAGACATCACCCCGATGTTCCAATGACTCCATCAAGAGTTCTCCAAATACATCCAAAAGATGTTCTACTGACTCAAGAAAGAGTTTCTCCACTGCGTCTCCTAGAGATGTCAATGACTCCAGCGAGAGTTCGACCCAAGTCCAGTCTGCATCAACCAAAATTGATGTTTTATTAGAGGATTTTAAGCCTTTCATTTCGGAAGGATTCGTATCACTACCCGGTGATTCTACAAGTCTACGACCTATCACCATTTTGAGAGACACAGGTGCCTCACAATCGCTACTTTTAGAGGGTATCTTGCCCTTGTCAAAATCATCATCGACTGGGAAGAGCATCCTGTTACGAGGCGTAGAGCTTGGATGTATAGATGTGCCTCTACATCTAATCGACATAAAGTCAAATCTCATTACTGGACCGGTTGTTGTAGGTGTCCGACCAACATTACCATTGGAAGGCATCTCGTTGCTGTTAGGCAATGACTTAGCAGGTGGAAAGGTGATAGCCGAACCCATCGTCACTCAAACACCCGACTTATCTGCCACACCCGAGGAAGACCTAGAGTTATATCCAGCGTGTGCAGTAACAAGGGCAATGAGATTGAAAGCATCTCAAGAAGAGAACGTCATGAAGGCCAACAGTAACCACGATGATGTGGACTTGAGCACCACATTCTTTGCTTCTCTTGAAGAAGAACCAACGCCAAATTCTGAAAAGCCGGCATCAACTCGAAAACAGTTGATTGAGGACCAGAAGAAGGATCCAGAGCTCGCCAAACTCCGAGAAACCGCAATGACATCACAAGAGGCAGAGCTAGCATCAACGTGCTACTACATCCAAGATGATATGCTCTTCAGGAAATGGAAACCTCCAGACGCATCCAACGAAGAAGAATGGAGAATATGCCATCAAATCGTGTTACCAGAAAGATACCGAGCGTACATCATGAATCTGGCTCATGACACACCAATGTCAGGTCATCTCGGCATCCACAAGACATACCACAAGATTATGTCACACTTCTTCTGGCCACGTTTGAAGAAAGATGTCATCCAGTACTGCCGATCCTGTCATGCCTGTCAGATGGTTGGCAAGCCAAATCAAAAGATCCCTGTTGCTCCTCTGAAGCCGATTCCAGCCTTTGAAGAACCTTTCAGCAGAGTACTTATTGACTGTGTTGGTCCTCTCCCAAGGACAAAAGCTGGCAACCAATACCTGTTGACCCTTATGTGTGCTTCAACTCGTTTTCCTGAAGCTATTCCTCTAAGGAACATAAAAGCATCGAACATTGTAAAGGCCTTAATCAAGTTCTTTACTCTATTTGGTCTACCAAAGTCCATCCAATCGGACCAAGGAACGAATTTCACGGCCAATCTTTTCAAGCAAGTCATGACTCAGTTGGGCATCAAACACTGCATGTCGAGTGCATATCATGCCGAGTCGCAAGGCGCTCTTGAGCGATTCCATCAGACTCTCAAGAACATGATCCGAACCTATTGCTTTGAGCACGAAAAAGACTGGGACGAAGGAATCCACATGCTGCTGTTTGCAACCCGTGAATCCGTCCAGGAATCGTTGGGATTCAGCCCTTTTGACTTAGTCTTTGGCCATTCGGTGCGCGGTCCCTTGAAATGTATAAAAGAGACTTTGTTGTCACCAACAGCCACTGAAGGACTTTTAGAATATGTAATTAAGTTTAAAACTAGACTTTATGATGCTTGTGTTCTGGCCAAAAATAACTTACAAAACACCCAATCCAGCATGAAACGCTGGTATGATAGAAAGGCCCGTGTTAGAGAATTTTCTCCCGGGGATAAGGTGCTTGTATTTTTGCCCATACCAGGTCAACCCTTGCAAGCCAGATATTTTGGTCCCTATGAAATTGAGACCAAAATTAGTGACCTCAATTACACAATCAAAACCCCTGACCGTAGGAAAAAGACTCAGCTATGTCACATAAACATGCTAAAGCCTTATGTATCTCGGCCAGATCACTCAGAGAAGAGTAATTGTGTTTTAAATACAGTCAAAAGTTGTTCAAATAGCCATGTTTCTCCTATTGATGATGATATTGTAAAGGAGAAATTTGGACAATACAAAATACCTAATTCTTTTGTATTACAGAATTTGGATGTAAAACTGTCTCATCTGTCTTCGACAGAAAGGCCAGTTATCATGAAACTCATTAATGAATTTAATGACATTTTTTCTGATGTACCAAAACAGACTAATGTTATAATGCATGATGTAGATGTTGGCGAGGCTACTCCAGTCAAGCAGCATCCTTACAGGGTCAACCCTGAAAAACTTGCCATACTTAGGTCAGAAATCAAGTATATGCTTGAAAATGACCTCATTGAACCAAGTTCCAGTAGCTGGAGCTCCCCATGTGTCTTGATACCTAAACAGGACAAGACTTATCGTTTTTGTACAGACTACCGTAAGGTAAATGCTGTAACAAAGACCGATTCGTTTCCTATCCCTAGGATAGACGATCTCATAGATCGTATTGGTGACGCTAAGTACGTCACCAAAATAGACCTACTTTCAGGTTATTGGCAGGTTCCCCTGACTGATAGGGCAAAGGAAATCTCCGCCTTTGTCACCCCTGATGGTCTGTACCAATACAAAGTGATGCCATTTGGCATGAAGAATGCTCCTGCCACTTTCCAGAGAATGATAAATGCCCTGCTTGCTGACATGGAGAATTGCCACGCATACATAGACGATGTAGTAATTTTTAGCCAAGATTTTTCTAGCCATTGTAAACAACTGCATTGTCTTTTTACTAAACTTTTACATGCAAAAATTACTGTAAACCTGAGTAAGAGTGATTTTTGCCAGGCTTCCATCCAATACTTAGGCCATATTGTAGGACAAGGCCAGGTGAAACCTATAATGGCCAAAGTAGAAGCTATCCAAGCTTTCCCTATTCCTGCTGATCGGAAACAACTCCGAAGATTTTTGGGAATGTCTGGATATTATAGAAAATTTTGCGAAAATTTTTCTGTCATTGCCAGTCCTTTAACAAACCTCCTGAGAAAGAACGTCCGATTTACTTGGACGGATGAATGTCAGAAAGCCTTTAACCAAATTAAGCAGATATTATCTAGCTCCCCCATTTTGATGGCTCCTGACTTCGGAAAACCTTTTAGGTTAGCTATTGACGCCAGTGACACAGGTGTTGGGTCAGTCCTTTACCAAGAAGATAATTTCCAAGTAGAGCACCCTATTTGTTTCTTTTCCAAGAAATTTAATAGACATCAAAGAAATTATTCTACTGTGGAAAAAGAATGTCTTGGGTTGATTCTTTCTATACAACACTTTGATTTTTATATCAGTGGGTCCAGATGGCCACTGGTTGTATTTACTGACCACAATCCCCTTACATTTATCCACAAAATGTCTGGCAAGAATCAACGTCTTCTCAGGTGGAGTTTATTTTTACAAGAGTACAACCTAGATCTTAAACACATAAAAGGCAGCGAAAATGTTATCGCCGATGCCTTATCTAGATTGTAAAAAGTATTTTGATGTATATTTTTTTTATATATATCATGATAAATACATTCTGTAATGTAAATATCATTTTTGTAATTATTCTAAAAAGATTTCCATTTCGTGGAAATGTAAACTTTTTATTTTTAGGAGGGAGGTGTTACGTATCTAGGCATTGTTACCTAGATACTTTTTTTTTTTCTTGACCTGTAGGTTGTCTGCCCCTTGTGTAATAAGTTTTTTTAATTTTATTTTTCACGGTGAGTCAAGCCACACAGACAGTGACCGGTCCTTGATCTATGTGTGTACCTCTGGTTGAAAGGAGGGTGGTTTTTTTTTTCTTTTCTTCTGTCTCTTTGAAGAGCGTTCTAGATCTGGGTGTTGATGACTTTCTGTTCTAGAAATTACTAGATATCGACGCGCGGTAGATTATATAAAGACCGCTCGCGTAACGTTGACAGGCAGACATACGGAGACAGCCGTGAGACAGAATAGCGGAGACATTGCGTGACTCGTGCGTGGTATACCAATTGATCGTGTAAGTTAAGATTTTTCTTTTTCAAGGCCTTGCTTGTATTTGTAGTTATATTTTCAAACTATTGTATTGTAATATTTTTACATGCCATTTTTGTAAAAGGGTTTTGGTCAACCCTTCCATTTTGTATTGAGTAAATGTTTTTTTTTTCTTGCTTTATGTGATTCAGTTAAAAGTACTATTCGAGTTATATTTTATTAAACATTAAGTTGATATTTTACCTTCCGATTTCTTGTGTCATTTTTTTTTTTGTTATTCATTGTAAGTCTTTGATTAAATTCAGACTTAAGATAAGTGACACAACTACCTTTTTCTATTGTCACGTTCCCCTAGGCAAGCCATTTAAAAGTAGAATTCAATTTGTAATACGTGACAAAAGTCATTATTAAAACACTTTTAGAAAGAAAAAAATTTTTTATTCATTTTTTTGAGATAATTTATAGTTTTTTAAAATTTTGTACATTTCAGAAATCTACCAATTTTACTTTTAATATTTAGTTTATATAAATAGAAAAACTTTACCTGTCATTTTGTCATAGTATCTACAAAATAGAAATGTGTCTTTTCAATGATCATCACATAACGTATTTGAAAACGCAACCGTCAATTCGTAGTTATATAAAAGTTAGCATCAAACATTTAAAGCATATATATTTCACAGCCTTTCGGTACGAATTTCGTTTGTAATATTTTTCTCTATCTATAAGTCTGATGGTGCAGTAGTAGTTTTGACACAATTGTAAATTGTCTTTAATTGCAATGTTAATAACAAGTAGTTGTGTGCATGTATTCTCTTAACTGCCAGATCTCGAGAAAATTCTTTAAAATGCATTTTTCGTGTTTTTCCTTCCAGCCAACTTACACACCTATAATTGCCATAAGTATATGTAAAATAATAGTTTCGTATCTATCCGACTCTACCAGACATGGTAGTTACTTGGCGATAAAGAAATAGTGTTCCCGGCCTCAAGGTGGACAATCAAAAATTGTCAAGAAGGGGAGAGTTTATAAATGTATAACATTTACCTTGTTCTACCTTAAGAACGCTTGCTGCAGTTGTAATCAACATACACACTAAAATTATTGTAATATATGTCGGAGGCATTCCACTTGTTGTTCAATTTTTTTCTAAATACATTCATCGATATTTTCATTAGTAAAAAAAAAGGTGTCTTGCTGAGAATATTTGACTTTGGTAAAAACTTTCAACATGTATGTAAATTGATTTTATCATCAATTTCTGGCTGTTGCTGATACCATTTACCCATTATACAATATTTATAAATAAAAAAAAAAACAAGATAAGCGAGATGATCAAAAGAAAAAAATTTTCAAGGCCTTTGTCTTGATCTGTGATAAGATAGCTGCTAAATCAAAGGAATGAAAAAAATTTGTTTGTAAAGCGTAACAGCAGCCCAGCGACATTATTTAAGGGATAGATACTGATAAAAATAGTTCAAAGAGATAAGCACTAAAAATTTTTTGGATAAAATTGCAAATTTTAGAATATCCTAATACAGTTATTTATTTAAAAAAAAAAATGAAAATAAAACTATACATCGTAGGAGATTTGAACTCACTACATTTAACATGAAAAGCCAATGTTCTACGCAACTGCCACACGGCACATGTTAAAATAGAAAATATAGGTTATTTATAAATAATAATTTAATCAATTTTTTTAATGAAAGATAAATCTAATTTTTTTAATGCTGCCTCAAAATGTTGAATTTTAAATAAAGTATTTTATTGTATATGTTTTAAAACATTATTAGTAAAATAAAAATGTTTTTTTAATGCTGACGCCACATTTGACCTTTTAAATTCTAAATCAAGTAATATTTATATAGATTAAAAAAAGATGACATCTTTTTCAAGAGTTATTCATCCTGCTAGGAATGACCCCTACCGTTTTTTATTTTCGTAGTACAAAGACATAGAGAACTCTATAGTTGTTTAAATAAGAAAAATTTGAATTTTTTTTAAAAATAAATTCTATTTTTCAGTGAAAACTCACAGTTGCATAAAAATACTAAATTGATTTTAAAAGTCATTATTAAAACACTTTTAGAAAGAAAAAAAATTTTTTATTCATTTTTTTGAGATAATTTATAGTTTTTTAAAATTTTGTACATTTCAGAAATCTACCAATTTTACTTTTAATATTTAGTTTATATAAATAGAAAAACTTTACCTGTCATTTTGTCATAGTATCTACAAAATAGAAATGTATCTTTTCAATGATCATCACACAACGTATTTGAAAACGCAACCGTCAATTCGTAGTTATATAAAATGTAGCATCAAACATTTAAAGCATATATATTTCACAGCCTTTCGGTACGAATTTCGTTTGTAATATTTTTCTCTATCTATAAGTCTGATGGTGCAGTAGTAGTTTTGACACAATTGTAAATTGTCTTTAATTGCAATGTTAATAACAAGTAGTTGTGTGCAGGTCTTCTCTTAACTGCCAGATCTCGAGAAAATTCTTTAAAATGCATTTTTCGTGTTTTTCCTTCCAGCCAACTTAGACACCATTATAGCCATAAGTATATGTAAAATAATAGTTTCGTATCTATCCGACTCTACCAGACATGGTAGTTACTTGGCGATAAAGAAATAGTGTTCCCGGCCTCAAGGTAGACAATCAAAAATTGTCAAGAAGGGGAGAGTTTATAAATGTATAACATTTACCTTGTTCTACCCTAAGAACGCTTGCTGCAGTTGTAATCCACAAACACACTAAAATTATTGTAATATATGTCGGAGGAATTCCACTTGTTGTTCAATTTTTTTCTAGATACATTCATCGATATTTTCATTAGTAAAAAAAAAGGTGTCTTGCTGAGAATATTTGACTTTGGTAAAAACTTTCAACATGTATGTAAATTGATTTTATCATCAATTTCTGGCTGTTGCTGATACCATTTATACATTATACAATATTTATAAATAAAAAAAAAACAAGATAAGCGAAGAAAAAAAATTTCAAGGCCTTTCTCTTGATCTGTGATAAGATAGCTGCTAAATCAAAGGAATGAAAAAAATTTGTTTGTAAAGCGTAACAGCAGCCCAGCGACATTATTTAAGGGATAGATAATGATAAAAATAGTACAAAGAGATAAGCACTAAAAAATTTTGGACAAATTCCAAGTTTTAGAATATCCTAACACAGTTATTTATTTAAAAAAAAAAAATGAAAATAAAACTATACATCGTAGGAGATTTGAACTCACTACATTTGACATGAATAGCCAATGTTCTACGATACTGCCACACGGCACATGTAAAAATAGAAAATACAGGTTATTTATAAATAACACTTTAATCAAATTTTTTTAATGAAAGATAAATCTAATTTCTCTAATGCTGCCTCAAAATGTTGAATTTTAAATAAAGTATTTTATTGTATATGTTTTAAAACATTATTAGTAAAATAAAAATGCTTTTTTAATGCTGACGCCATATTTGACCTTTAAAATTCTAAATCTAGTAATATTTAAAAAGATTAAAAAAAGATGACATCTTTTTCAAGAGTTATTCATCCTGCTAGGAATGACCCCTACCGTTTTTTATTTTCGTAGTACAAAGACATAGAGAACTCTATAGTTGTTTAAATAAGACAATTTTTTTATTTTTTTTATAAAAATAAATTCTATTTTTCAGTGAAAACTCACAGTTGCATAAAAATACTAAATTGATTTTAAAAGTCATTATTAAAACACTTTTAGAAAGAAAAAACATTTTTTATTCATTTTTTTGAGATAATTTATAGTTTTTTAAAATTTTGTACATTTCAGAAATCTACCAATTTTACTTTTAATATTTAGTTTATATAAATAGAAAAACTTTACCTGTCATTTTGTCGTAGTATCTACAAAATAGAAATGTGTCCTTTCAATGATCATCACATAACGTATTTGAAAACGCAAACTTCAATTCGTAGTTATCTAAAAGTTAGCATCAACATTTAAAGCATATATATTTCACAGCCTTTCGGTACGAATTTCGTTTGTAATATTTTTCTCTATCTATAAGTCTGATGGTGCAGTAGTAGTTTTGACACAATTGTAAATTGTCTTTAATTGCAATGTTAATAACAAGTAGTTGTGTGCAGGTCTTCTCTTAACTGCCAGATCTCGAGAAAATTCTTTAAAATGCATTTTTCGTGTTTTTCCTTCCAGTCAACTTAGACACCTATAATTGCCATAAGTATATGTAAAATAATAGTTTCGTATCTATCCGACTCTACCAGACATGGTAGTTACTTGGCGATAAAGAAATAGTGTTCCCGGCCTCAAGGTAGACAATCAAAAATTGTCAAGAAGGGGAGAGTTTATAAATGTATAACATTTACCTTGTTCTACCCTAAGAACGCTTGCTGCAGTTGTAATATACAAACACACTAAAATTATTGTAATATATGTCGGAGGAATTCCACTTGTTGTTCAATTTTTTTCTAGATACATTCATCGATATTTTCATTAGTAAAAAAAAAGGTGTCTTGCTGAGAATATTTGACTTTGGTAAAAACTTTCAACATGTATGTAAATTGATTTTATCATCAATTTCTGGCTGTTGCTGATACCATTTATACGTTATACAATATTTATAAATAAAAAAAAAACAAGATAAGCGAAGAAAAAAAATTTCAAGGCCTTTCTCTTGATCTGTGATAAGATAGCTGCTAAATCAAAGGAATGAAAAAAATTTGTTTGTAAAGCGTAACAGCAGCCCAGCGACATTATTTAAGGGATAGATAATGATAAAAATAGTACAAAGAGATAAGCACTAAAAAATTTTGGACAAATTCCAAGTTTTAGAATATCCTAACACAGTTATTTATTTAAAAAAAAAATGAAAATAAAACTATACATCGTAGGAGATTTGAACTCACTACATTTGACATGAATAGCCAATGTTCTACGATACTGCCACACGGCACATGTAAAAATAGAAAATACAGGTTATTTATAAATAACACTTTAATCAAATTTTTTTAATGAAAGATAAATCTAATTTCTCTAATGCTGCCTCAAAATGTTGAATTTTAAATAAAGTATTTTATTGTATATGTTTTAAAACATTATTAGTAAAATAAAAATGCTTTTTTAATGCTGACGCCATATTTGACCTTTAAAATTCTAAATCTAGTAATATTTATATAGATTAAAAAAAGATGACATCTTTTTCAAGAGTTATTCATCCTGCTAGGAATGACCCCTACCGTTTTTTATTTTCGTAGTACAAAGACATAGAGAACTCTATAGTTGTTTAAATAAGAAAAATTTGCATTTTTTATAAAAATAAATTCTATTTTTCATTGAAAACTCACAGTTGCATAAAAATACTAAATTGATTTTAAAAGTCATTATTAAAACACTTTTAGAAAGAAAAAACATTTTTTATTCATTTTTTTGAGATAATTTATAGTTTTTTAAAATTTTGTACATTTCAGAAATCTACCAATTTTACTTTTAATATTTAGTTTATATAAATAGAAAAACTTTACCTGTCATTTTGTCGTAGTATCTACAAAATAGAAATGTGTCCTTTCAATGATCATCACATAACGTATTTGAAAACGCAAACTTCAATTCGTAGTTATCTAAAAGTTAGCATCAACATTTAAAGCATATATATTTCACAGCCTTTCGGTACGAATTTCGTTTGTAATATTTTTCTCTATCTATAAGTCTGATGGTGCAGTAGTAGTTTTGACACAATTGTAAATTGTCTTTAATTGCAATGTTAATAACAAGTAGTTGTGTGCAGGTCTTCTCTTAACTGCCAGATCTCGAGAAAATTCTTTAAAATGCATTTTTCGTGTTTTTTCTTCCAGTCAACTTAGACACCTATAATTGCCATAAGTATATGTAAAATAATAGTTTCGTATCTATCCGACTCTACCAGACATAGTAGTTACTTGGCGATAAAGAAATAGTGTTCCCGGCCTCAAGGTAGACAATCAAAAATTGTCAAGAAGGGGAGAGTTTATAAATGTATAACATTTACCTTGTTCTACCCTAAGAACGCTTGCTGCAGTTGTAATATACAAACACACTAAAATTATTGTAATATATGTCGGAGGAATTCCACTTGTTGTTCAATTTTTTTCTAGATACATTCATCGATATTTTCATTAGTAAAAAAAAAGGTGTCTTGCTGAGAATATTTGACTTTGGTAAAAACTTTCAACATGTATGTAAATTGATTTTATCATCAATTTCTGGCTGTTGCTGATACCATTTATACGTTATACAATATTTATAAATAAAAAAAAAACAAGATAAGCGAAGAAAAAAAATTTCAAGGCCTTTCTCTTGATCTGTGATAAGATAGCTGCTAAATCAAAGGAATGAAAAAAATTTGTTTGTAAAGCGTAACAGCAGCCCAGCGACATTATTTAAGGGATAGATAATGATAAAAATAGTACAAAGAGATAAGCACTAAAAAATTTTGGACAAATTCCAAGTTTTAGAATATCCTAACACAGTTATTTATTTAAAAAAAAAATGAAAATAAAACTATACATCGTAGGAGATTTGAACTCACTACATTTGACATGAATTGCCAATGTTCTACGATACTGCCACACGGCACATGTAAAAATAGAAAATACAGGTTATTTATAAATAACACTTTAATCAAATTTTTTTAATGAAAGATAAATCTAATTTCTCTAATGCTGCCTCAAAATGTTGAATTTTAAATAAAGTATTTTATTGTATATGTTTTAAAACATTATTAGTAAAATAAAAATGCTTTTTTAATGCTGACGCCATATTTGACCTTTAAAATTCTAAATCTAGTAATATTTATATAGATTAAAAAAAGATGACATCTTTTTCAAGAGTTATTCATCCTGCTAGGAATGACCCCTACCGTTTTTTATTTTCGTAGTACAAAGACATAGAGAACTCTATAGTTGTTTAAATAAGAAAAATTTGCATTTTTTATAAAAATAAATTCTATTTTTCATTGAAAACTCACAGTTGCATAAAAATACTAAATTGATTTTAAAAGTCATTATTAAAACACTTTTAGAAAGAAAAAACATTTTTTATTCATTTTTTTGAGATAATTTATAGTTTTTTAAAATTTTGTACATTTCAGAAATCTACCAATTTTACTTTTAATATTTAGTTTATATAAATAGAAAAACTTTACCTGTCATTTTGTCGTAGTATCTACAAAATAGAAATGTGTCCTTTCAATGATCATCACATAACGTATTTGAAAACGCAAACTTCAATTCGTAGTTATCTAAAAGTTAGCATCAACATTTAAAGCATATATATTTCACAGCCTTTCGGTACGAATTTCGTTTGTAATATTTTTCTCTATCTATAAGTCTGATGGTGCAGTAGTAGTTTTGACACAATTGTAAATTGTCTTTAATTGCAATGTTAATAACAAGTAGTTGTGTGCAGGTCTTCTCTTAACTGCCAGATCTCGAGAAAATTCTTTAAAATGCATTTTTCGTGTTTTTCCTTCCAGTCAACTTAGACACCTATAATTGCCATAAGTATATGTAAAATAATAGTTTCGTATCTATCCGACTCTACCAGACATGGTAGTTACTTGGCGATAAAGAAATAGTGTTCCCGGCCTCAAGGTAGACAATCAAAAATTGTCAAGAAGGGGAGAGTTTATAAATGTATAACATTTACCTTGTTCTACCCTAAGAACGCTTGCTGCAGTTGTAATATACAAACACACTAAAATTATTGTAATATATGTCGGAGGAATTCCACTTGTTGTTCAATTTTTTTCTAGATACATTCATCGATATTTTCATTAGTAAAAAAAAAGGTGTCTTGCTGAGAATATTTGACTTTGATAAAAACTTTCAACATGTATGTAAATTGATTTTATCATCAATTTCTGGCTGTTGCTGATACCATTTATACGTTATACAATATTTATAAATAAAAAAAAAACAAGATAAGCGAAGAAAAAAAATTTCAAGGCCTTTCTCTTGATCTGTGATAAGATAGCTGCTAAATCAAAGGAATGAAAAAAATTTGTTTGTAAAGCGTAACAGCAGCCCAGCGACATTATTTAAGGGATAGATAATGATAAAAATAGTACAAAGAGATAAGCACTAAAAAATTTTGGACAAATTCCAAGTTTTAGAATATCCTAACACAGTTATTTATTTAAAAAAAAAAATGAAAATAAAACTATACATCGTAGGAGATTTGAACTCACTACATTTGACATGAATAGCCAATGTTCTACGATACTGCCACACGGCACATGTAAAAATAGAAAATACAGGTTATTTATAAATAACACTTTAATCAAATTTTTTTAATGAAAGATAAATCTAATTTCTCTAATGCTGCCTCAAAATGTTGAATTTTAAATAAAGTATTTTATTGTATATGTTTTAAAACATTATTAGTAAAATAAAAATGCTTTTTTAATGCTGACGCCATATTTGACCTTTAAAATTCTAAATCTAGTAATATTTATATAGATTAAAAAAAGATGACATCTTTTTCAAGAGTTATTCATCCTGCTAGGAATGACCCCTACCGTTTTTTATTTTCGTAGTACAAAGACATAGAGAACTCTATAGTTGTTTAAATAAGAAAAATTTGCATTTTTTATAAAAATAAATTCTATTTTTCATTGAAAACTCACAGTTGCATAAAAAAAATAAATTGATTTTAAAAGTCATTATTAAAACACTTTTAGAAAGAAAAAACATTTTTTATTCATTTTTTTGAGATAATTTATAGTTTTTTAAAATTTTGTACATTTCAGAAATCTACCAATTTTACTTTTAATATTTAGTTTATATAAATAGAAAAACTTTACCTGTCATTTTGTCGTAGTATCTACAAAATAGAAATGTGTCCTTTCAATGATCATCACATAACGTATTTGAAAACGCAAACTTCAATTCGTAGTTATCTAAAAGTTAGCATCAACATTTAAAGCATATATATTTCACAGCCTTTCGGTACGAATTTCGTTTGTAATATTTTTCTCTATCTATAAGTCTGATGGTGCAGTTGTAGTTTTGACACAATTGTAAATTGCCTTTAATTGCAATGTTAATAACAAGTAGTTGTGTGCAGGTCTTCTCTTAACTGCCAGATCTCGAGAAAATTCTTTAAAATGCATTTTTCGTGTTTTTCCTTCCAGTCAACTTAGACACCTATAATTGCCATAAGTATATGTAAAATAATAGTTTCGTATCTATCCGACTCTACCAGACATGGTAGTTACTTGGCGATAAAGAAATAGTGTTCCCGGCCTCAAGGTAGACAATCAAAAATTGTCAAGAAGGGGAGAGTTTATAAATGTATAACATTTACCTTGTTCTACCCTAAGAACGCTTGCTGCAGTTGTAATCCACAAACACACTAAAATTATTGTAATATATGTCGGAGGAATTCCACTTGTTGTTCAATTTTTTTCTAGATACATTCATCGATATTTTCATTAGTAAAAAAAAAGGTGTCTTGCTGAGAATATTTGACTTTGGTAAAAACTTTCAACATGTATGTAAATTGATTTTATCATCAATTTCTGGCTGTTGCTGATACCATTTATACATTATGCAATATTTATAAATAAAAAAAAAACAAGATAAGCGAAGAAAAAAAATTTCAAGGCCTTTCTCTTGATCTGTGATAAGATAGCTGCTAAATCAAAGGAATGAAAAAAATTTGTTTGTAAAGCGTAACAGCAGCCCAGCGACATTATTTAAGGGATAGATAATGATAAAAATTGTACAAAGAGATAAGCACTAAAAAATTTTGGACAAATTCCAAGTTTTAGAATATCCTAACACAGTTATTTATTTAAAAAAAAAAAATGAAAATAAAACTATACATCGTAGGAGATTTGAACTCACTACATTTGACATGAATAGCCAATGTTCTACGATACTGCCACACGGCACATGTAAAAATAGAAAATACAGGTTATTTATAAATAACACTTTAATCAAATTTTTTTAATGAAAGATAAATCTAATTTCTCTAATGCTGCCTCAAAATGTTGAATTTTAAATAAAGTATTTTATTGTATATGTTTTAAAACATTATTAGTAAAATAAAAATGCTTTTTTAATGCTGACGCCATATTTGACCTTTAAAATTCTAAATCTAGTAATATTTATATAGATTAAAAATAGATGACATCTTTTTCAAGAGTTATTCATCCTGCTAGGAATGACCCCTACCGTTTTTTATTTTCGTAGTACAAAGACATAGAGAACTCTATAGTTGTTTAAATAAGAAAAATTTGAATTTTTTATAAAAATAAATTCTATTTTTCATTGAAAACTCACAGTTGCATAAAAATACTAAATTGATTTTAAAAGTCATTATTAAAACACTTTTAGAAAGAAAAAACATTTTTTATTCATTTTTTTGAGATAATTTATAGTTTTTTAAAATTTTGTACATTTCAGAAATCTACCAATTTTACTTTTAATATTTAGTTTATATAAATAGAAAAACTTTACCTGTCATTTTGTCGTAGTATCTACAAAATAGAAATGTGTCCTTTCAATGATCATCACATAACGTATTTGAAAACGCAAACTTCAATTCGTAGTTATATAAAAGTTAGCATCAACATTTAAAGCATATATAATTCACAGCCTTTCGGTACGAATTTCGTTTGTAATATTTTTCTCTATCTATAAGTCTGATGGTGCAGTAGTAGTTTTGACACAATTGTAAATTGTCTTTAATTGCAATGTTAATAACAAGTAGTTGTGTGCAGGTCTTCTCTTAACTGCCAGATCTCGAGAAAATTCTTTAAAATGCATTTTTCGTGTTTTTCCTTCCAGTCAACTTAGACACCTATAATTGCCATAAGTATATGTAAAATAATAGTTTCGTATCTATCCGACTCTACCAGACATGGTAGTTACTTGGCGATAAAGAAATAGTGTTCCCGGCCTCAAGGTAGACAATCAAAAATTGTCAAGAAGGGGAGAGTTTATAAATGTATAACATTTACCTTGTTCTACCCTAAGAACGCTTGCTGCAGTTGTAATCCACAAACACACTAAAATTATTGTAATATATGTCGGAGGAATTCCACTTGTTGTTCAATTTTTTTCTAGATACATTCATCGATATTTTCATTAGTAAAAAAAAAGGTGTCTTGCTGAGAATATTTGACTTTGGTAAAAACTTTCAACATGTATGTAAATTGATTTTATCATCAATTTCTGGCTGTTGCTGATACCATTTATCCATTATACAATATTTATAAATAAAAAAACAACAAGATAAGCGAAGAAAAAAAATTTCAAGGCCTTTCTCTTGATCTGTGATAAGATAGCTGCTAAATCAAAGGAATGAAAAAAATTTGTTTGTAAAGCGTAACAGCAGCCCAGCAACATTATTTAAGGGATAGATAATGATAAAAATAGTACAAAGAGATAAGCACTAAAAATTTTGGACAAATTCCAAGTTTTAGAATATCCTAACACAGTTATTTATTTAAAAAAAAAAAATGAAAATAAAACTATACATCGTAGGAGATTTGAACTCACTACATTTGACATGAATAGCCAATGTTCTACGATACTGCCACACGGCACATGTAAAAATAGAAAATACAGGTTATTTATAAATAACACTTTAATCATATTTTTTTAATGAAAGATAAATCTAATTTCTCTAATGCTGCCTCAAAATGTTGAATTTTAAATAAAGTATTTTATTGTATATGTTTTAAAACATTATTAGTAAAATAAAAATGTTTTTTTAATGCTGACGCCACATTTGACCTTTTAAATTCTAAATCAAGTAATATTTATATAGATTAAAAATAGATGACATCTTTTTCAAGAGTTATTCATCCTGCTAGGAATGACCCCTACCGTTTTTTATTTTCGTAGTACAAAGACATAGAGAACTCTATAGTTGTTTAAATAAGAAAAATTTGAATTTTTTATAAAAATAAATTCTATTTTTCAGTGAAAACTCACAGTTGCATAAAAATACTAAATTGATTTTAAAAGTCATTATTAAAACACTTTTAGAAAGAAAAAAATTTTTTATTCATTTTTTTGAGATAATTTATAGTTTTTTAAAAATTTTGTACATTTCAGAAATCTACCAATTTTACTTTTAATATTTAGTTTATATAAATAGAAAAACTTTACCTGTCATTTTGTCATAGTATCTACAAAATAGAAATGTGTCTTTTCAATGATCATCACACAACGTATTTGAAAACGCAACCGTCAATTCGTAGTTATATAAAAGTTAGCATCAAACATTTAAAGCATATATATTTCACAGCCTTTCGGTACGAATTTCGTTTGTAATATTTTTCTCTATCTATAAGTCTGATGGTGCAGTAGTAGTTTTGACACAATTGTAAATTGTCTTTAATTGCAATGTTAATAACAAGTAGTTGTGTGCATGTATTCTCTTAACTGCCAGATCTCGAGAAAATTCTTTAAAATGCATTTTTCGTGTTTTTCCTTCCAGCCAACTTAGACACCTATAATTGCCATAAGTATATGTAAAATAATAGTTTCGTATCTATCCGACTCTACCAGACATGGTAGTTACTTGGTGATAAAGAAATAGTGTTCCCGGCCTCAAGGTGGACAATCAAAAATTGTCAAGAAGGGGAGAGTTTATAAATGTATAACATTTACCTTGTTCTACCTTAAGAACGCTTGCTGCAGTTGTAATCCACATACACACTAAAATTATTGTAATATATGTCGGAGGCATTCCACTTGTTGTTCAATTTTTTTCTAGATACATTCATCGATATTTTCATTAGTAAAAAAAAAGGTGTCTTGCTGAGAATATTTGACTTTGGTAAAAACTTTCAACATGTATGTAAATTGATTTTATCATCAATTTCTGGCTGTTGCTGATACCATTTATCCATTATACAATATTTATAAATAAAAAAAACAACAAGATAAGCGAGATGATCAAAAGAAAAAAATTTTCAAGGCCTTTCTCTTGATCTGTGATAAGATAGCTGCTAAATCAAAGGAATGAAAAAAAATTGTTTGTAAAGCGTAACAGCAGCCCAGCGACTTTTTTTAAGGGATAGATAATGATAAAAATAGTTCAAAGAGATAAGCACTAAAAATTTTTTGGATAAAATTGCAAATTTTAGAATATCCTAATACAGTTATTTATTTAAAAAAAAAAAATGAAAATAAAACTATACATCGTAGGAGATTTGAACTCACTACATTTGACATGAAAAGCCAATGTTCTACGCAACTGCCACACGGCACATGTTAAAATAGAAAATATAGGTTATTTATAAATAATAATTTAATCAATTTTTTTACTGAAAGATAAATCTAATTTTTTTAATGCTGCCTCAAAATGTTGAATTTTAAATAAAGTATTTTATTGTATATGTTTTAAAACATTATTAGTAAAATAAAAATGTTTTTTTAATGCTGACGCCACATTTGACCTTTTAAATTCTAAATCAAGTAATATTTATATAGATTAAAAATAGATGACATCTTTTTCAAGAGTTATTCATCCTGCTAGGAATGACCCCTACCGTTTTTTATTTTCGTAGTACAAAGACATAGAGAACTCTATAGTTGTTTAAATAAGAAAAATTTGAATTTTTTTTAAAAATAAATTCTATTTTTCAGTGAAAACTCACAGTTGCATAAAAATACTAAATTGATTTTAAAAGTCATTATTAAAACACTTTTAGAAAGAAAAAAAATTTTTATTCATTTTTTTGAGATAATTTATAGTTTTTTAAAATTTTGTACATTTCAGAAATCTACCAATTTTACTTTTAATATTTAGTTTATATAAATAGAAAAACTTTACCTGTCATTTTGTCATAGTATCTACAAAATAGAAATGTATCTTTTCAATGATCATCACACAACGTATTTGAAAACGCAACCGTCAATTCGTAGTTATATAAAAGTTAGCATCAAACATTTAAAGCATATATATTTCACAGCCTTTCGGTACGAATTTCGTTTGTAATATTTTTCTCTATCTATAAGTCTGATGGTGCAGTAGTAGTTTTGACACAATTGTAAATTGTCTTTAATTGCAATGTTAATAACAAGTAGTTGTGTGCATGTATTCTCTTAACTGCCAGATCTCGAGAAAATTCTTTAAAATGCATTTTTCGTGTTTTTCCTTCCAGCCAACTTAGACACCTATAATTGCCATAAGTATATGTAAAATAATAGTTTCGTATCTATCCGACTCTACCAGACATGGTAGTTACTTGGCGATAAAGAAATAGTGTTCCCGGCCTCAAGGTGGACAATCAAAAATTGTCAAGAAGGGGAGAGTTTATAAATGTATAACATTTACCTTGTTCTACCTTATGAACGCTTGCTGCAGTTGTAATCCACATACACACTAAAATTATTGTAATATATGTCGGAGGCATTCCACTTGTTGTTCAATTTTTTTCTAAATACATTCATCGATATTTTCATTAGTAAAAAAAAAGGTGTCTTGCTGAGAATATTTGACTTTGGTAAAAACTTTCAACATGTATGTAAATTGATTTTATCATCAATTTCTGGCTGTTGCTGATACCATTTATCCATTATACAATATTTATAAATAAAAAAAAAAACAAGATAAGCGAGATGATCAAAAGAAAAAAATTTTCAAGGCCTTTCTCTTGATCTGTGATAAGATAGCTGCTAAATCAAAGGAATGAAAAAAATTTGTTTGTAAAGCGTAACAGCAGCCCAGCGACATTATTTAAGGGATAGATACTGATAAAAATAGTTCAAAGAGATAAGCACTAAAAAATTTTTGGATAAAATTGCAAGTTTTAGAATATCCTAATACAGTTATTTATTCAAAAAAATGAATAAAAAAATGAAAATAAAACTATACATCGTAGGAGATTTGAACTCACTACATTTGACATGAAAAGCCAATGTTCTACGCAACTGCCACACGGCACATGTTAAAATAGAAAATATAGGTTATTTATAAATAATACTTTAATCAATTTTTTTTACTTAAAGATAAATCTATTTTTTTTAATGCTGCCTCAAAATGTTGAATTTTAAATAAAGTATTTTATTATATATGTTTTAAAACATTATTAGTAAAATAAAAATGCTTTTTTAATGCTGACGCCACATTTGACCTTTAAAATTCTAAATCAAGTAATATTTATATAGATTAAAAATAGATGACATCTTTTTCAAGAGTTATTCATCCTGCTAGGAATGACCCCTACCGTTTTTTATTTTTGTAGTACAAAGACATAGAGAACTCTATAGTTGTTTAAATAAGAAAAATTTGCATTTTTTATAAAAATAAATTCTATTTTTCAGTGAAAACTCACAGTTGCATAAAAATACTAAATTGATTTTAAAAGTCATTATTAAAACACTTTTAGAAAGAAAAAAAATTTTTATTCATTTTTTTGAGATAATTTATAGTTTTTTAAAATTTTGTACATTTCAGAAATCTACCAATTTTACTTTTAATATTTAGTTTATATAAATAGAAAAACTTTACCTGTCATTTTGTCATAGTAGCTACAAAACAGAAATGTGTCTTTTCAATGATCATCACACAACGTATTTGAAAACGCAACCGTCAATTTGTAGTTATATAAAAGTTAGCATCAAACATTTAAAGCATATATATTTCACAGCCTTTGGGTACGAATTTCGTTTGTAATATTTTTCTCTATCTATAAGTCTGATGGTGCAGTAGTAGTTTTGACACAATTGTAAATTGTCTTTAATTGCAATGTTAATAACAAGTAGTTGTGTGCAGGTCTTCTCTTAACTGCCAGATCTCGAGAAAATTCTTTAAAATGCATTTTTCGTGTTTTTCCTTCCAGCCAACTTAGACACCTATAATTGCCATAAGTATATGTAAAATAATAGTTTCGTATCTATCCGACTCTACCAGACATGGTAGTTACTTGGCGATAAAGAAATAGTGTTCCCGGCCTCAAGGTAGACAATCAAAAATTGTCAAGAAGGGGAGAGTTTATAAATGTATAACATTTACCTTGTTCTACCCTAAGAACGCTTGCTGCAGTTGTAATCCACAAACACACTAAAATTATTGTAATATATGTCGGAGGCATTCCACTTGTTGTTCAATTTTTTTCTAGATACATTCATCGATATTTTCATTAGTAAAAAAAAAGGTGTCTTGCTGAGAATATTTGACTTTGGTAAAAACTTTCAACATGTATGTAAATTGATTTTATCATCAATTTCTGGCTGTTGCTGATACCATTTAACTATTATACAATATTTATAAATAAAAAAAACAACAAGATAAGCGAGATGATCAAAAGAAAAAAAATTTCAAGGCCTTTCTCTTGATCTGTGATAAGATAGCTGCTAAATCAAAGGAATGAAAAAAATTTGTTTGTAAAGCGTAACAGCAGCCCAGCGACTTTTTTTAAGGGATAGATAATGAGAAAAATAGTTCAAAGAGATAAGCACTAAAAAATTTTTGGATAAAATTGCAAATTTTAGAATATCCTAATACAGTTATTTATTTTAAAAAATGAATAAAAAAATGAAAATAAAACTATACATCGTAGGAGATTTGAACTCACTACATTTGACATGAAAAGCCAATGTTCTACGCAACTGCCACACGGCACATGTTAAAATAGAAAATATAGGTTATTTATAAATAATACTTTAATCAATTTTTTTTACTGAAAGATAAATCTAATTTTTTTAATGCTGTCTCAAAATGTTGAATTTTAAATAAAGTATTTTATTGTATATGTTTTAAAACATTATTAGTAAAATAAAAATGTTTTTTTAATGCTGACGCCACATTTGACCTTTTAAATTCTAAATCAAGTAATATTTATATAGATTAAAAATAGATGACATCTTTTTCAAGAGTTATTCATCCTGCTAGGAATGACCCCTACCGTTTTTTATTTTCGTAGTACAAAGACATAGAGAACTCTATAGTTGTTTAAATAAGAAAAATTTGCATTTTTTATAAAAATAAATTCTATTTTTCAGTGAAAACTCACAGTTGCATAAAAATACTAAATTGATTTTAAAAGTCATTATTAAAACACTTTTAGAAAGAAAAAAATTTTTATTCATTTTTTTGAGATAATTTATAGTTTTTTAAAATTTTGTACATTTCAGAAATCTACCAATTTTACTTTTAATATTTAGTTTATATAAATAGAAAAACTTTACCTGTCATTTTGTCATAGTATCTACAAAATAGAAATGTGTCTTTTCAATGATCATCACATAACGTATTTGAAAACGCAACCGTCAATTCGTAGTTATATAAAAGTTAGCATCAAACATTTAAAGCATATATATTTCACAGCCTTTCGGTACGAATTTCGTTTGTAATATTTTTCTCTATCTATAAGTCTGATGGTGCAGTAGTAGTTTTGACACAATTGTAAATTGTCTTTAATTGCAATGTTAATAACAAGTAGTTGTGTGCATGTATTCTCTTAACTGCCAGATCTCGAGAAAATTCTTTAAAATGCATTTTTCGTGTTTTTCCTTCCAGCCAACTTAGACACCTATAATTGCCATAAGTATATGTAAAATAATAGTTTCGTATCTATCCGACTCTACCAGACATGGTAGTTACTTGGCGATAAAGAAATAATGTTCCCGGCCTCAAGGTAGACAATCGAAAATTGTCAAGAAGAAGAGAGTTTATAAATGTATAACATTTACCTTGTTCTACCCTAAGAACGCTTGCTGCAGTTGTAATCCACAAACACACTAAAATTATTGTAATATATGTCGGAGGCATTCCACTTGTTGTTCAATTTTTTTCTAGATACATTCATCGATATTTTCATTAGTAAAAAAAAAGGTGTCTTGCTGAGAATATTTGACTTTGGTAAAAACTTTCAACATGTATGTAAATTGATTTTATCATCAATTTCTGGCTGTTGCTGATACCATTTATCCATTATACAATATTTATAAATAAAAAAAAAAACAAGATAAGCGAGATGATCAAAAGAAAAAAAATTTCAAGGCCTTTCTCTTGATCTGTGATAAGATAGCTGCTAAATCAAAGGAATGAAAAAAATTTGTTTGTAAAGCGTAACAGCAGCCCAGCGACTTTTTTTAAGGGATAGATAATGATAAAAATAGTTCAAAGAGATAAGCACTAAAAAATTTTTGGATAAAATTGCAAATTTTAGAATATCCTAATACAGTTATTTATTTTAAAAAATGAATAAAAAAATGAAAATAAAACTATACATCGTAGGAGATTTGAACTCACTACATTTGACATGAAAAGCCAATGTTCTACGCAACTGCCACACGGCACATGTTAAAATAGAAAATATAGGTTATTTATAAATAATACTTTAATCAATTTTTTTTACTGAAAGATAAATCTAATTTTTTTAATGCTGCCTCAAAATGTTGAATTTTAAATAAAGTATTTTATTGTATATGTTTTAAAACATTATTAGTAAAATAAAAATGTTTTTTTAATGCTGACGCCACATTTGACCTTTTAAATTCTAAATCAAGTAATATTTATATTGTTACGTATCTAGGCGTTGTTTTTTTCTTTCTTTGACCTGTTGCGGTCGAGAGACGGGTAGGTTGTCCGCCCCTTGTGTAATAAGTTTTTTTTTTCGTCAAGCCACACAGACAGTGACCGGTCCTTGACCTGTGTGTGTACCTCTGGTTGAAAGGAGGGTGTTTTTTTTTTTCTGTCTCTTTGAAGAGCGTTCTAGATCTGGGTGTTGATGACTTTCTATTCTAGAAGTTACGAGATATCGACGCGCGGTAGATTATATAAGACCGCCCGCGTAACGTTGACGGACAGACATACGGAGACAGCCGTGAGACAGAATAGCGGAGACATTGCGCGACCCGTGCGTGGTATACCACTTGATCGTGTAAGTTAATATTTTGTTTTCTTTTTTTCCAAGGCCTTGCTTGCTTGTATTTGTAATTATATTTTCAAACTCTTGTATTGTAATATTTTTACATGCCATTTTTGTAAAAGGGTTTTGGTCAACACATCAATTCTGTATTGAGTAAATGTTTATTTTTCTTTCTTGTAATTTTATATTTGATTAAACATTAAGTTGATAGTTTACCTTCCGATTTCTTGTGTCATTTTTTTTTTGTTATTCATTGTAAGTCTTTGATTAAATTCAGACTTAAGATAAGTGACACAACTGCTTTTCTATTGTCACGTTCCCCTAGGCAAGCCATTTAAAAGTAGAATTCAATTTGTAATACGTGACAAAAGAAGTTTGAGGGCTTTCGTCCCGGATATTTGTCTGAACCTATTTTCGTCTTACTTGAGTAATTTTGTAAAGGCGAAGTTGACTTTAACAAAAAATTTTTTTGTCAAAGAGTCGGAAGTAAAGTGTCAATAGTATTGACCAAACTCTCTTAAGGTTTTTTGTTGTACTGATTTTGTACTGTATATTTACATTGTATACATTTTTTTTTTTTTGCTTGTAATAGTTGTTAGTTAGTCATGGATATTCAGGTTTTTCTTGCAAATCCCTCTGTGGAAGAGCTTGATGCTTGTACTAGGAAGGAACTGGTCCTTATTTCTAAACAGTTAGGGTTAAAAATAAAATCAAATGCCCTTAAACAAGAAATCAGAGATAACATTGTAATCCATTATGTAGACGAGGAAGTGTTTTCTGAAGACCTTTTAGAGACCCTTAGACCCGATGAGGGTAAATCAGATTTAGAACTTCAGATAAAATTAAAACAAATGGAAATAGAAGCCCAGTTAGCTTTAAAAGAGAAGGAAATTAAACAACAGGCCGCACAAAAAGAATTAGAGCTTGCAGCGGCTAGAGAGCAGAAAGAAATTAAACCCCGATGTTCCAATGACTCTATCCAGAGTTCCCATAATACATCACCCCGATGTTCCAATGACTCTATCCAGAGTTCCCATAATACATCACCCCGATGTTCCAATGACTCTATCCAGAGTTCCCATAATACATCACCCCGATGTTCCAATGACTCTATCCAGAGTTTCCATAATACATCACACCGATGTTCCCATGACTCTATCCAGAGTTCCCATAAGACATCACCCCGATGTTCCAATGACTCCATCAAGAGTTCTCCAAATACATCCAAAAGATGTTCTACTGACTCAAGAAAGAGTTTCTCCACTGCGTCTCCTAGAGATGTCAATGACTCCAGCGAGAGTTCGACCCAAGTCTAGTCTGCATCAACCAAAATTGATGTTTTATTAGAGGATTTTAAGCCTTTCATTTCGGAAGGATTCGTATCACTACCCGGTGATTCTACAAGTCTACGACCTATCACCATTTTGAGAGACACAGGTGCCTCACAATCGCTACTTTTAGAGGGTATCTTGCCCTTGTCAAAATCATCATCGACTGGGAAGAGCATCCTGTTACGAGGCGTAGAGCTTGGATGTATAGATGTGCCTCTACATCTAATCGACATAAAGTCAAATCTCATTACTGGACCGGTTGTTGTAGGTGTCCGACCAACATTACCATTGGAAGGCATCTCGTTGCTGTTAGGCAATGACTTAGCAGGTGGAAAGGTGATAGCCGAACCCATCGTCACTCAAACACCCGACTTATCTGCCACACCCGAGGAAGACCTAGAGTTATATCCAGCGTGTGCAGTAACAAGGGCAATGAGATTGAAAGCATCTCAAGAAGAGAACGTCATGAAGGCCAACAGTAACCACGATGATGTGGACTTGAGCACCACATTCTTTGCTTCTCTTGAAGAAGAACCAACGCCAAATTCTGAAAAGCCGGCATCAACTCGAAAACAGTTGATTGAGGACCAGAAGAAGGATCCAGAGCTCGCCAAACTCCGAGAAACCGCAATGACATCACAAGAGGCAGAGCTAGCATCAACGTGCTACTACATCCAAGATGATATGCTCTTCAGGAAATGGAAACCTCCAGACGCATCCAACGAAGAAGAATGGAGAATATGCCATCAAATCGTGTTACCAGAAAGATACCGAGCGTACATCATGAATCTGGCTCATGACACACCAATGTCAGGTCATCTCGGCATCCACAAGACATACCACAAGATTATGTCACACTTCTTCTGGCCACGTTTGAAGAAAGATGTCATCCAGTACTGCCGATCCTGTCATGCCTGTCAGATGGTTGGCAAGCCAAATCAAAAGATCCCTGTTGCTCCTCTGAAGCCGATTCCAGCCTTTGAAGAACCTTTCAGCAGAGTACTTATTGACTGTGTTGGTCCTCTCCCAAGGACAAAAGCTGGCAACCAATACCTGTTGACCCTTATGTGTGCTTCAACTCGTTTTCCTGAAGCTATTCCTCTAAGGAACATAAAAGCATCGAACATTGTAAAGGCCTTAATCAAGTTCTTTACTCTATTTGGTCTACCAAAGTCCATCCAATCGGACCAAGGAACGAATTTCACGGCCAATCTTTTCAAGCAAGTCATGACTCAGTTGGGCATCAAACACTGCATGTCGAGTGCATATCATGCCGAGTCGCAAGGCGCTCTTGAGCGATTCCATCAGACTCTCAAGAACATGATCCGAACCTATTGCTTTGAGCACGAAAAAGACTGGGACGAAGGAATCCACATGCTGCTGTTTGCAACTCGTGAATCCGTCCAGGAATCGTTGGGATTCAGCCCTTTTGACTTAGTCTTTGGCCATTCGGTGCGCGGTCCCTTGAAATGTATAAAAGAGACTTTGTTGTCACCAACAGCCACTGAAGGACTTTTAGAATATGTAATTAAGTTTAAAACTAGACTTTATGATGCTTGTGTTCTGGCCAAAAATAACTTACAAAACACCCAATCCAGCATGAAACGCTGGTATGATAGAAAGGCCCGTGTTAGAGAATTTTCTCCCGGGGATAAGGTGCTTGTATTTTTGCCCATACCAGGTCAACCCTTGCAAGCCAGATATTTTGGTCCCTATGAAATTGAGACCAAAATTAGTGACCTCAATTACACAATCAAAACCCCTGACCGTAGGAAAAAGACTCAGCTATGTCACATAAACATGCTGAAGCCTTATGTATCTCGGCCAGATCACTCAGAGAAGAGTAATTGTGTTTTAAATACAGTCAAAAGTTGTTCAAATAGCCATGTTTCTCCTATTGATGATGATATTGTAAAGGAGAAATTTGGACAATACAAAATACCTAATTCTTTTGTATTACAGAATTTGGATGTAAAACTGTCTCATCTGTCTTCGACAGAAAGGCCAGTTATCATGAAACTCATTAATGAATTTAATGACATTTTTTCTGATGTACCAAAACAGACTAATGTTATAATGCATGATGTAGATGTTGGCGAGGCTACTCCAGTCAAGCAGCATCCTTACAGGGTCAACCCTGAAAAACTTGCCATACTTAGGTCAGAAATCAAGTATATGCTTGAAAATGACCTCATTGAACCAAGTTCCAGTAGCTGGAGCTCCCCATGTGTCTTGATACCTAAACAGGACAAGACTTATCGTTTTTGTACAGACTACCGTAAGGTAAATGCTGTAACAAAGACCGATTCGTTTCCTATCCCTAGGATAGACGATCTCATAGATCGTATTGGTGACGCTAAGTACGTCACCAAAATAGACCTACTTTCAGGTTATTGGCAGGTTCCCCTGACTGATAGGGCAAAGGAAATCTCCGCCTTTGTCACCCCTGATGGTCTGTACCAATACAAAGTGATGCCATTTGGCATGAAGAATGCTCCTGCCACTTTCCAGAGAATGATAAATGCCCTGCTTGCTGACATGGAGAATTGCCACGCATACATAGACGATGTAGTAATTTTTAGCCAAGATTTTTCTAGCCATTGTAAACAACTGCATTGTCTTTTTACTAAACTTTTACATGCAAAAATTACTGTAAACCTGAGTAAGAGTGATTTTTGCCAGGCTTCCATCCAATACTTAGGCCATATTGTAGGACAAGGCCAGGTGAAACCTATAATGGCCAAAGTAGAAGCTATCCAAGCTTTCCCTATTCCTGCTGATCGGAAACAACTCCGAAGATTTTTGGGAATGTCTGGATATTATAGAAAATTTTGCGAAAATTTTTCTGTCATTGCCAGTCCTTTAACAAACCTCCTGAGAAAGAACGTCCGATTTACTTGGACGGATGAATGTCAGAAAGCCTTTAACCAAATTAAGCAGATATTATCTAGCTCCCCCATTTTGATGGCTCCTGACTTCGGAAAACCTTTTAGGTTAGCTATTGACGCCAGTGACACAGGTGTTGGGTCAGTCCTTTACCAAGAAGATAATTTCCAAGTAGAGCACCCTATTTGTTTCTTTTCCAAGAAATTTAATAGACATCAAAGAAATTATTCTACTGTGGAAAAAGAATGTCTTGGGTTGATTCTTTCTATACAACACTTTGATTTTTATATCAGTGGGTCCAGATGGCCACTGGTTGTATTTACTGACCACAATCCCCTTACATTTATCCACAAAATGTCTGGCAAGAATCAACGTCTTCTCAGGTGGAGTTTATTTTTACAAGAGTACAACCTAGATCTTAAACACATAAAAGGCAGCGAAAATGTTATCGCCGATGCCTTATCTAGATTGTAAAAAGTATTTTGATGTATATTTTTTTTATATATATCATGATAAATACATTCTGTAATGTAAATATCATTTTTGTAATTATTCTAAAAAGATTTCCATTTCGTGGAAATGTAAACTTTTTATTTTTAGGAGGGAGGTGTTACGTATCTAGGCATTGTTACCTAGATACTATTTTTTTTTCTTGACCTGTAGGTTGTCTGCCCCTTGTGTAATAAGTTTTTTTAATTTTATTTTTCACGGTGAGTCAAGCCACACAGACAGTGACCGGTCCTTGACCTATGTGTGTACCTCTGGTTGAAAGGAGGGTGGTTTTTTTTTTCTTTTCTTCTGTCTCTTTGAAGAGCGTTCTAGATCTGGGTGTTGATGACTTTCTGTTCTAGAAATTACTAGATATCGACGCGCGGTAGATTATATAAAGACCGCTCGCGTAACGTTGACAGACAGACATACGGAGACAGCCGTGAGACAGAATAGCGGAGACATTGCGTGACTCGTGCGTGGTATACCAATTGATCGTGTAAGTTAAGATTTTTCTTTTTCAAGGCCTTGCTTGTATTTGTAGTTATATTTTCAAACTATTGTATTGTAATATTTTTACATGCCATTTTTGTAAAAGGGTTTTGGTCAACCCTTCCATTTTGTATTGAGTAAATGTTTTTTTTTTCTTGCTTTATGTGATTCAGTTAAAAGTACTATTCGAGTTATATTTTATTAAACATTAAGTTGATATTTTACCTTCCGATTTCTTGTGTCATTTTTTTTTTTGTTATTCATTGTAAGTCTTTGATTAAATTCAGACTTAAGATAAGTGACACAACTACCTTTTTCTATTGTCACGTTCCCCTAGGCAAGCCATTTAAAAGTAGAATTCAATTTGTAATACGTGACAAAAGTCATTATTAAAACACTTTTAGAAAGAAAAAAATTTTTTATTCATTTTTTTGAGATAATTTATAGTTTTTTAAAATTTTGTACATTTCAGAAATCTACCAATTTTACTTTTAATATTTAGTTTATATAAATAGAAAAACTTTACCTGTCATTTTGTCATAGTAGCTACAAAATAGAAATGTGTCTTTTCAATGATCATCACACAACGTATTTGAAAACGCAACCGTCAATTCGTAGTTATATAAAAGTTAGCATCAAACATTTAAAGCATATATATTTCACAGCCTTTCGGTACGAATTTCGTTTGTAATATTTTTCTCTATCTATAAGTCTGATGGTGCAGTAGTAGTTTTGACACAATTGTAAATTGTCTTTAATTGCAATGTTAATAACAAGTAGTTGTGTGCAGGTCTTCTCTTAACTGCCAGATCTCGAGAAAATTCTTTAAAATGCATTTTTCGTGTTTTTCCTTCCAGCCAACTTAGACACCTATAATTGCCATAAGTATATGTAAAATAATAGTTTCGTATCTATCCGACTCTACCAGACATGGTAGTTACTTGGCGATAAAGAAATAATGTTCCCGGCCTCAAGGTAGACAATCAAAAATTGTCAAGAAGGGGAGAGTTTATAAATGTATAACATTTACCTTGTTCTACCCTAAGAACGCTTGCTGCAGTTGTAATCCACAAACACACTAAAATTATTGTAATATATGTCGGAGGCATTCCACTTGTTGTTCAATTTTTTTCTAGATACATTCATCGATATTTTCATTAGTAAAAAAAAAGGTGTCTTGCTGAGAATATTTGACTTTGGTAAAAACTTTCAACATGTATGTAAATTGATTTTATCATCAATTTCTGGCTGTTGCTGATACCATTTATCCATTATACAATATTTATAAATAAAAAAAAACAAGATAAGCGAGATGATCAAAAGAAAAAAAATTTCAAGGCCTTTCTCTTGATCTGTGATAAGATAGCTGCTAAATCAAAGGAATGAAAAAAATTTGTTTGTAAAGCGTAACAGCAGCCCAGCGACTTTTTTTAAGGGATAGATAATGATAAAAATAGTTCAAAGAGATAAGCACTAAAAAATTTTTGGATAAAATTGCAAATTTTAGAATATCCTAATACAGTTATTTATTTTAAAAAATGAATAAAAAAATGAAAATAAAACTATACATCGTAGGAGATTTGAACTCACTACATTTGACATGAAAAGCCAATGTTCTACGCAACTGCCACACGGCACATGTTAAAATAGAAAATATAGGTTGATTATAAATAATACTTTAATCAATTTTTTTTACTGAAAGATAAATCTAATTTTTTTAATGCTGCCTCAAAATGTTGAATTTTAAATAAAGTATTTTATTGTATATGTTTTAAAACATTATTAGTAAAATAAAAATGTTTTTTTAATGCTGACGCCACATTTGACCTTTTAAATTCTAAATCAAGTAATATTTATATAGATTAAAAATAGATGACATCTTTTTCAAGAGTTATTCATCCTGCTAGGAATGACCCCTACCGTTTTTTATTTTCGTAGTACAAAGACATAGAGAACTCTATAGTTGTTTAAATAAGAAAAATTTGCATTTTTTATAAAAATAAATTCTATTTTTCAGTGAAAACTCACAGTTGCATAAAAATACTAAATTGATTTTAAAAGTCATTATTAAAACACTTTTAGAAAAAAAAATTTTTTATTCATTTTTTTGAGATAATTTATAGTTTTTTAAAATTTTGTACATTTCAGAAATCTACCAATTTTACTTTTAATATTTAGTTTATATAAATAGAAAAACTTTACCTGTCATTTTGTCATAGTATCTACAAAATAGAAATGTGTCTTTTCAATGATCATCACATAACGTATTTGAAAACGCAACCGTCAATTCGTAGTTATATAAAAGTTAGCATCAAACATTTAAAGCATATATATTTCACAGCCTTTCGGTACGAATTTCGTTTGTAATATTTTTCTCTATCTATAAGTCTGATGGTGCAGTAGTAGTTTTGACACAATTGTAAATTGTCTTTAATTGCAATGTTAATAACAAGTAGTTGTGTGCAAGTCTTCTCTTAACTGCCAGATCTCGAGAAAATTCTTTAAAATGCATTTTTCGTGTTTTTCCTTCCAGCCAACTTAGACACCTATAATTGCCATAAGTATATGTAAAATAATAGTTTCGTATCTATCCGACTCTACCAGACATGGTAGTTACTTGGCGATAAAGAAATAGTGTTCCCAGCCTCAAGATAGACAAATAGATGACATCTTTTTCAAGAGTTATTCATCCTGCTAGGAATGACCCCTACTGTTTTTTATTTTCGTAATACAAAGACATAGAGAACTCTATAGTTGTTTAAATATTAAAAATTTGCATTTTTTATAAAAATAAATTCTATTTTTTTTAGTGAAAACTCACAGTTGCATAAATTTACTAAATATATTTTAAAAGTCATTATTAAAACACTATTAGAAAGAAAAAAAAATTGTATTCATTTTTTTGAGATAATTTATAGTTTTTTTTTAAATTTAGTACATTTTAGAAATCTACCAATTTTACTTTTAATATTTAGTTTATATAAATAGAAAAACTTTCCCTGTCATTTTGAAGTAATAGCTACAAAAAAAGAATTGCGCCTATTCAATGATCATCACAAAATGTATATGAAAACGCAACCGTCAATTGGTAGTTATATAACGTTAGCATAAAAAATTTAAAGCATATTCATTTTACAGCCTTTCGGTACGAATTTCGTTTGTAATAATTTCCTCTACCTATATGTCTGATGGTGCAGTAGTAGTTTTGACAGAGTTGTAAATTTTCATTTATTGCAATGTTAATAACAGATTTTAAAGACACATTTACTAATCTTCATAACAAACACATTGCAACAAAGGCTAAAGAAATATCTTATAGACTCATCTTTGGGATGACTCCATTTAAGAAAAACAACTCGGGGTAAAATATTGTAAAATTTGTTTATCTGTTAATGGTGATAATGAAAAGCATTTATATTTAGAATGTTCTTTTCTTTAGTAATGTCAGAAATACTGTAAGAGA
The DNA here is from genome assembly GCA_030265305.1 of Biomphalaria pfeifferi. Lineage (NCBI taxonomy): Eukaryota > Metazoa > Mollusca > Gastropoda > Planorbidae > Biomphalaria > Biomphalaria pfeifferi. The sequence goes on from JASAOG010000014.1 coordinate 1,176,336, forward strand.
GTTATTGGAAGGCAATTGCGAAACCTATGTTAATATTAATTTATCTATTCTCTTAAATAAGCTGCATAAAGCCAAACACAAAATGATACAAAATTTCAATTTAATAATTATATCAGAATACAAAAACTTAGTATGGAACAGTAGACTTAAAGCTATGTATCAAAATGTCAATTTTAACCCTAATGAGTTGGATACAATTAATAGAAATATAGTTGATTTTAAAATTAAACACTATAGAGGCTAACCCTAAATGTAATTTTACTTTGATCCATTGTATGTACATATGTGTATGTATCTAATACATCATTTATTCGCTTTAAAAATTATAACTTTTAAAAATTACTTGTAAACTATTTATTTATTTTCTTTCAACAAGAGAGACAATTAGAGAGACAAATATAAATAAAATTTAATTTTAATAACTCATAAGTCTTTATACAAAAAAAAATAATAATATAGAAATTATTTTTGGCAATACTCATTTTAAGGAACACTTCCAAAAAATTTTTGTGAATGTCTTCCAGACCTTTGGTGTCATCAATTTCGGACATTTACTGCCACCATTTTTTGGACCTTTGCTGTCACTTTTTTCTGGACCATTGCTGTATCATTTTATTGGACTTCTGCTGTCATCGTTTTTTGGACCCTTTGCTGTCACCATTTGATGGATTTTCGCTGCAGCCTACTCCGCGATCATACTGAAAATCCTGGAAAATGACTTTGATAAAAATGTTTTTTTTTTAAAGAAATTGTCTTTGTGTTATTCTTTTTTGTGTCTTCTTTTTTATTAAAAAAAAAAGAAAAAAAAAAAATTTTTTTTTCTTGAGGCGAGATTGACCCTTTACAAAAAAATTAGATACTCATGATAAGACATCAGTTAATCGAACTTCACTTTCACCTATCCCTTCGTCTGCTGGACCTTTGAGCACCACACAGTATCTGTCAACCTTCTGTCAACCTTCTTTCTACATTCCTCTCTGTCATTTGCCTTTGATAGAATTTCATTATGATATTCTTTCTGAAAATATTGATACCCGTACCTGCCTTTTTACCTAACTGGGTAGACCACTTCTGATAGAATTTTATACCGAAATTTTTCTGAAAATATTGATACCTGCCTTTTTACCTGCTTGGGTGGACCATTTCGGTGGCCGATTTTGAGTTTGTGTTTTTGCACACTGACTGTCTATGTAACCTTTTGTTTAGTTTTCGTTTTTAGATATTTTTTGTCTATTCTAAAAACGCTTATTGGAGATTCGAATAGAAATTTTAAATATTAAAATTTTGTAGTTACGTATTTAAAATGAATGGCATACATAACCAAGTATTTAAAGTTCAGGTTTAATAATGAACGATCAAATGTCCTACAATTGGATGAAGTTAATTGTGTGGTGCTTGTAGATGCGGAATTGTTATGTAACGAGCAATAGTTGCAGCACAGTGACGGCTGTTCATAGCAAATACTTATGTTAGTACAAAGATCTGGTCTCAAGTCAAGATCTCCTGGTTCACAGTCTGAGGAGAATAATACAAAAATATATTAAACATACTTAAAAAAAAAGACAAAGCTGTGTCAATTAGTTATGATGTCATGCAATAAAATTTGTAATAGGTATAGAATAACAATCAGTGGCAGACTGGGTATCAAAGTCGACCCGGGCATTACCATATAAACCGGCCCACAAATGTCATGTCGTATCATGAGCGTAGCCAGGATTTTTTGGGGTGGGGTGTTTGGGAGATTTTTTTCCCCACTTCCCCGCATGTATATATATAAATAAATATATATATATATATATATGAGTGAAAGAGAGAAAGAGAGAGTGTGTGAATTAATTATTATTACATACGGACTTTTCATTCATTATACTTTTTTATATCCCAGAATAAGCTCTTTCTTTAGTTAGTGGAATGATAGTACATACCGCCCTTGACAGCAAAGGAGTCTGTGTGAGCGCTGATAGCTCCCCCAGCGGGGTCTGAGGCGGTGCTTGTATTCACGAATTTTTTCCGGTATTTTAAGCTCAAAAAATGCATCTTGTGGTGTATCTACTGGTCGTGCTGTTTGAGCGCTGTACTGTCGTTCAGACCCTGCCCGCGCCTATTCCCCGTCGATATGCAGGAGGTTTGGACTAGGAAGTCAATTATGTAAATTAGCTGTAGTAACTTTGATCTCTTCGTTTGCGACGCGGTCTTTAAATCAGATACCCAGGATCCTACTTGCGCATCTCAATTCTATTGCTAGGATCCTTCTTGCGCATCTCAATTCCATTGCTAGGATCCTTCTTGCGCATCTCAATTCCATTGCTAGGATCCTTCTTGCGCATCTCAATTCCATTGCTAGAATCCTACTCTCTAGCTGTGCAGTAAGCGACTAAGACTCGCAAACATATGACAATGACTTGCCTTGACGTGCTTAGCCGAGTTTTTAGATTTTTTTTTGGTCTTTTCTATAAATGCTTATTGGAGATTCGAAAAGAATTTAAAGTTTTAAAATTTGGATATCTATTTAAAATGAATGGCATACATGAACAAGTATTCAAAGGTCAGGTTTAATAATGAACCAACAAACTTCCTACCATTGGGTAAAGTTAAATGTGTGGTAATTATAGTTGAGGAATAGCAATAGTGGCAGCACAATGACGGCTGTTCATTGCAGACACTTATGTACTTAGTACAAAGTTCTGGTCTCAAGTCAAGATCTTCTATTTCACACTCTGAGGAGAAAAATATAAAAATATATAAAACATACTTTTTAGAAAAAGACAAAGTTGTGTCAATTAGTTTGAAAGTCTTGCTATTAAATTTGTAAATAGATATAGACTAACAATTTATAGACACTTGTTTTTGTTTAGCGCAATTTTATACTTTTTATAGCTTTTTTAGTACGCTATGATGCTTTCAATAGTCTGTATCAATGAAAAAGGGGGGGGGGGGGAGAAAGAGGGGATAATTCTTTGAAACTTAACGTTATTGCTTTTTAAATTTATTTAAAAATTAAAGTTTTACGACAAGTATTCAAATCTAAGGACTTGAGCCTACTCAAGCTAATACACCAACGGTGACTATTCACTGTGCTAGCGAAGTACTTATAAAAATAGAAGATTAATAGATATCTATTTTTAGTTTCAAACTTTTAAGCGACGATCTAATTCTCTACACAAACAATAAAGGGGACTAATTCAACTTAAACCATCACATCTATCACGTACAATTTCTTTCCCACTTTGATACCAAACAAAATAATTTATTACAATAGTTTATAAACCACTTATTTTTTTTAATTATTTTTTTTTCAAGTACACGAAATAATAATGAGTGAGTTGATATGAGGTAAGAAAAACAAAAAACTAAATATATAAAATGTCTTAACTACTTTGTGATGTGCAGCTTCTATTAAAATGTTTGTAAATGTTTGTTTGCAAAATCTTTTTTATAAAATGTTTGTTTGTAAAATGATTTACATGTTTTGGATGTTCCTTCAGAGTTAAAAGTAATTTACTTCCTAGTTTAAACATTTATTTTATACTGATACATTGTAAGGCTAAATTGCCAGAAAAAAATCCAATATCGGCTCTTCCTACCATCTTCTAGTTTTCATGGCACGCTCTCTTTTTAAAAGCTTAGAGCCCTCACTTTTTATCTGATGGATTGGTACCATGTGTAGTTATGAAATGGGACTCTGCATGTAGAATCTACCAGGAAACATGATAATAAGTCAAGGTATTCGTCTAATAATAAAAGTGTGGCTTTTTTAGAACAAACCATCACAAAACGGAATTAGGAAATCAATATGACGACATTCTTGATTTGAGCCGCGAATAAATTATTGCTAAACTGCGCCTAGACATTGGGGTATTTATGAGAATATTTATACCAAGAAAAGTGAACTGAAAATGTGTCGTTGGTTAAGCTAGCTACAGTTTAATTTAATAATTTACACCTAGAGGTAGCGCGGAACCTATGAAAGTGCGGAGCCTACTGCGGTCGCAAAGGTTACAGTAGCCTAAGGCCTAGCCTGCAAATTAGCGGCGTATGCTACGCCTTGGGTCGACTATTATAATGGTAATAAAGCTAGTCCTCGAGTCTGAAAAAAATGAAAAAATGCAATATTTCCCGTGGCTACGCAGCTCCAGCTGTGACCTACATTTTTTGCCAGAATTTCGTATGTACGAAGTTTTTAAACATCAGGTTGACTTCAATAAATGTCCTACTTTTGAGTGAAGCAGAGGTATTAACCATGACAAATGTTGTGCTTCTGGTAGAATTATAATATAGCGAGCAATAGTTGCAGCACTGTGATGGCTGTATCTGGCAAACACTAACGTCAGTACACAGTTCTGGTCGCAAATCTACATCACATTGTCTACATTCTGTAGAGATTAAAAAAATATATATATATTACTTGGTTCTAGAGGCGCGGTGGTTGAGTGGTAAAGCGCTTGGTTACCAAACCGGCGATCCTGGGTTTGAATCTTGGTAAAGACTAGGACTAGGGCACCTCTGAGATCACCCAGCTCTAATGGGAACATGACATTAGTTGGGGGGAAGTAAAGGCGGTTAATCTCGTTGTTCTCGTTAACTTTGCCACCCTCGTTAACCGTTGGCTGAAAAAACAGATCTGCCCTCTAAATTTAAGGGTCTGGAAGGGGAACTCAGTCAGACTGACATTCCGTCTGATCGTCTAAGAGCTGAGTCGAAGGCTCTTCTATCTCTAAATTTCAAGAAAAACCTGTTTGAGCGTCAAACAGTAAAAAAAAAAACCTGTCTGAACCACCGATCTGTCTAGAAGAGACCCAAGTCAATGCCTATATAAAGCATTGCTATTTCCGACAAATCTGGCCTCCGGGTGCATGTGTTAGACATGTTCAAAAGAACCAAGTTTACCGGCGCCTCCGCCATTTTCCTGTTATACTAAGCTAACCGTCGGGGAACTCGCCATTAATGTAACGGTCCCTTGAGGAACGGCGCATGGATTATCGACAGGGTCGTAAGAGCTCTCTTTCAACTCCGTCCGTGCAATAGGTCCACTCTTGCGTTCCCTTGGACACTCCCACGGGAGTTTTGTTCGGCCATTCATTTAGCGTAGTTACCCCCTCAAGTAACTGTTTCCACACGGGCGCCGCTAGGAGGCAGAATAGCATGCCCGTGACGGACATTCCAGACAGACACATTAGTACATAAAGTAAAAAACTAACTGGACAGTGAATTAGAAATAAAATACAGATGACAAGGGCTTAATGGGTACCTTTTCTAGTACAGATTATGCTATAGATTTATTTCTGGATCTTTATCTAGAGCAGGGGCGAACTGTGTATCAAAATCTGCCCGGGCATTTTATACACTTCGGCCAATAAGTTGTCTATCATTTCTCTATTTTCTCATTGTCTCTAGTTCTAGATCTTCTTGTTCTCAAAATCATTATGTTAAGTTTGATAATGTATAGGTAACTGCACACATTGATATGAATACGGTGTACTCTAAATCATTATAACAATTAATATGCCTTAAGTTGCCCTAAATGGCCTAGCCTGCTAGTAGCACTGTCTATGGATGTAGGCTATTAAATTAAATTAGATTAAATTAGTAGGCCCTCTTACACTTTAGTAGAGCCTGGTAAAGATTTTTTTAAACACGAGGCTCAGATGACCCCTTTTATAACAGAATATTATAAAACCTTTAACTGTTTAATACGTGACAGAGTGGTATTCATGAGGCCCTCTTGTGTATTGGCCCACCGGGCATTTGCCCGAACGCCCATATAGCCAGTCCGCCCCTGATCTAGAGTCTATTTAGTCTAGACCTAAACCTATTTGCTTGGTCGTGCGGTTTGTGAGCTGGACTGTCGTTTGGATTTATTGATGGTCCCGGGTTCAAACCCTTCCCGCTCCCATCCCGAGTCGTCCTGCGGGAGGTTTGGACTAGGAAGTAAATTATCTTCAACTCTGAAGGAACATCCGAAACACGTAAAACATTTTACAAACATTTTCTAGACCTAGTCTAGATTCGACATCTAGATCTTTAAAGTCTAGATCCAGAACTAAACTAGATCTATGTCTAGAACTAGTCTAGAAATCTAGTTCTAGCCTAGATTCCAATTCTAGTTTTAGTCTGAATTCTAGTTCTAAATTTCAATTCTAGATCCTATTTCTATCTAGAACCTAGATCATGTCTCGATCTAGATCAAGAACTAGTCTAGAGATTTAGTATAGAAGCAGATTTAGATTCTAGATCTACACTATATCATATCTAGAACTAGTCAAGAAATCTAGATCTTGTCTAGATCTAGACTCTCTCTCTATATATTTTTTCGATATTCTGGATCTAGTCTAGACCTATTAAGTAAATAGAGTAGAGCGATTATGATCAGGATCAGTACGCCTACTAGTGGGTAGTAGTGTATTAACCTATGCTGTTCGCATGGGAAATATGTTAAGTTGTGCAGGTCCTTTTTCTTATTTCTTACTACGTCTACTCCAATATATTGATTGAAAATGTTGGGATGAAGTAGGTATCTTGGAGCAGTGGCGTCATGAGGGGGGGGGGGGGTTTCCAAGAGTGCAGTCCCCTTGTCGACACCATTTTGGGGAAGACAACCAATTTGGAAAAAAAAAATTGGCAAACGTAGACACATTTCAAAAGATAATACTAAAATTTCGACGAGACATATCTTGGAGCAGTGGCGTCACTAGGGGGAGAGGGTGAGGGGTGCGGTCCGCACCAGTAGATACCTTTTTGGGGATGACAAAGAAGTTGGAAAAATTATAACTTGGCTTAAGCAGACACATTGAAAAAGATAATAATAAAATCTCGAGATATATCTTGGAGCAGTTGCGTCACTAGGGGAGGGGTGTGAAAAGATAATACTAAAATCTTTAGATATATGCCCAAATATGCCTAGACACATCTAGATGGTAGTTGAAGTGTAAATGATACAGCACAACGTTTTACCATTTAAAGTATAACAAAAAAAACCTTTTTATATGATGTTTAGTTTGCTTATAATTTTAATTAAATATTATTGTAAAATGTGCAATAACATTTGAATAAATGTAATTAACATTGGGTTTTTACATTTGAGTAAAAATCAATAAAAGTAGGTAATCATCTCACTGTATTGGTTCAACAACAACAACAAAACTAGTAATAATGTTCATTGCAATATATTTCAAGTAACTTGATGGGGAGGTATGACACCCTGAGCTACCTCACTAGGTGCCATCGACACTGTATAGAGAGGTTTCCATGCTGATCTTAGGCGATCACGTAACGTTACTCTACTTATTACAGAAAAGTTAGAACAGTCTTATCAAAGACGACGTGTTGCACTGTTTGCCTTTATGTAAAAAATAACGCCAAATTTCTTTAAACGATTAAAACATTGGTTAATAGGATGGGGGCCGCCTCTAAGTTTGAGTGTTAACACAAACTCTCTTAGTAATATTGTTTTTGTTTTACAGTTCCTAACTAAAGCGCACACTCTCTATATTTATAGCAATCTACTCATTAACTAAAGCATTATAGTATCCAATCACTAGCTTAACCTTATAGTAAATGCTACCCGCAATTTTGTCCCCGTATTCACAGCCTGTTTTGGTACAATCATAAATAATAAATATATGGAATTTTCATATATAAAGTCTTAGGCGTGTCTTTCTTGTAAGCCTTCCAGATATGGGAGTATTGCTAGGGTTTGAATTTTAATAAGCGTAAAATAATTGTATATATATATTATTTTTTTAGCTTTTCAGAATGAAAAATCCACTTGAAGAGCAAATAATTTTTACCAAGCTTATATCAATTAACTCTGTCTGGTTAAAAAAAATCTACATCTTATTTCTCTTACACTCAATCTCGGCTTAAGCTTAAACTTTGTACAATTAATACTTTTTCCTGACAACAAAAGACTAATAGCCAAAAAAAAAAAAAATAATAAGCTTGTCTTTGAATTCAAAGATTAATGAGGAATGCAATAGTTTCCGTGACTTCGTAGCCCTTCGCAGCCCAACATATTTTGCCACATCCAGGGCAAGTATAATCATTGTCTGCCGGTGGTCAGTTAAGATTTTACTTTCGCCGTCTACGTCTGTCCTCGGCTGCGTGTTTTCTTTTGGTCTCATATGTTTATTTTGCGGCCTTTGTGAGAGACCTTCAGCTGTCTCGTTCTGATGCCGCATGCCACCAAGTGTTAATTTCTATGTCGACTAAGGCAAGTTGGTGCATAAACTGGTCTTGAAAGCGTTTCTGTGGGGCACCACTGCTACATCAACAACCCTTAAGCTCACCATAAAAGGATAGCTTTTGGCATCAGTTCGCCCCTATATTAGATACGTGCCCTGCCCAGCGTAACTGTCGGACCATATACTCTAAACCAGTGATTCCCAAAGTGGTCTACATAGACCCTCAGGGGTCTACGAGGACTTCCAAGGGGTCTATGGAAGTAAAAAAATAAATTGGGGGTCTATGCCCTGTTAATGGGGGTCTACGAAGGCGAATCTCATTAAAGCATGACCATTCATGAAATTAACTCGTTCACACATGATTTGTACCTTAGTTAATCCTTTGAATTTCAACCCTGTTAGTGGAATGATTTTTTTATTTAAAGATTTTAACGTATTATTTTAAATACCTTAATTGTGTCTACATGAAAGTAATAATTTACATGGCCGAGTCTATAAAATAAAATGTTGACCGTAAATTGTTGGTTATTAAAAATTTGTCTTCATTCTTTCTTTGTTGAACAACTAATGCATTTGTTCTGTATTTTTATGTCACAAAGTTTGAAGCTATGTCGCTATGAAACCATCGCAGCTGGAACATCGAGAAAAGTCAACATAAAATAGGCTTATATCAAACTCTAAAAAACTGCACACTATAAGCAAATTATTGACTTTGTCTACCATTAAAGAGGTTTTACAATCTGTTTTACACAATCCTATATCTGATATCATTTAAAATTCCTCTAAGCAACAAAACAGTTCAAAGGTGTAATGGTGAAATGAGTTTTGGACAATGAATGGTTATTGTGTTATTACGATTTACTTTTTTAAAAAGCTGATAATGTAGTGGTATTATTATATTTTTGTTATGAATCAAGAAATTCATAAAGAATTGCTTTTTGCCTGAAAGTGTGATCAATTGCTCCTTCACACTGAAGTATGATAGCTTTCGAAAGGCTTATCTTTGACACTATTTTTTCTGAGTTCTTGGTTGCTAAGATACTATTTTAAAACATAGAAATTAAACGGGAATCGGACAAAGTCTATTTCACAAACTTGTTTCATAAATTGAATGAGGTTAACTTGCAGCTACAATGTGATAACCTAAATTTGATCAACACGAAGGCATAATCTCAGTGTTTCATGTGAGGATTAAATTAATAAAGCATACAATGACAATGATACATTTTCTTAATTTCCCAATTTAAATTAGTCAGCCATAATCTAATCGAGAAGATAGAATGTTAACCCGAACTAAATTGAAGCCCAAGATTGACATTTTATTATCAAAGCTGCCCGCCAATAGGCGTTTTGTTTTGTTGTTGTTGTTGTTGTTTATTTACTTCTTGTAATGCATATTAAATTGTATTTTGCTTTATTTTGCTTTGAATGTCAACAATAAATATATATCGCATAGTAATCAGTGAGAAAAGCACATCTGAGTTAATGAGTTTTTAAAAAAATCCTGGAGGGTCTACCGAAAACTTAAAAACATGGCAAGGGGTCTACAAGACAAAAAAGTTTGGGAACCACTGCTCTAAACTCTCCGCACGGTGTTCGCAAGAACATTGCTGTTTGTAGTGATGTCTTGCCACCGTATGTCCATGATGAAATCGCTCAAGTAGTCTTAGTTGCTTTCTGTATATTACCCATGTCTCAGATCCGTATGTAAGGGTTGAGAGAACAACCACTTTGTTGGCTGTTATGAACATAATGATTATAGAGTCGAGAACCATGTCCGCTTACTATGGCTTTAATACACTGAATGACTACACAACACACATTTCGTGAACACATTCTTACGGACGAGTTACAAGCACATGTAAACATAAGAACGATAACCGATACAGAATATAATTTTCATAACATTCACCCCCGGTTCAAATTGTGCTTACTAGTATTATTAGCAAATGAAAGAATGAGTAAACGCAGGGTGTCTCCCAACATTCAGTGGCTTCTAGGGGGTGACATGGAGGTATCTGCAGAGAACATGGCTCCACCTGCTTTGAGAGCAGCGGAAAACGCTATTGAAAATTGACAAAAATCACTAGCCAGAGATACGCCCATACAGCAATCGTATGCAAATCTCAGAAGTAGAGTAAAAAAAAACTAGACCTAGGGGGGGGGTGGATGTTGTGTATTTATGTTCTTATTGTGTGTTGTGAACTAATTGTGTTCTTATGTGTCAAAATGTCTTGATGTCCAGGTCAGCATGTGTGTGTGTGTGTGTGTGTACTGTGTAGTCGTAAAAAGCTTTGTCCTACTAGCTCATCAAAAACCTAGGATCAAGACATGTCTTTTTGAAGTGTTTTATTAGGTTACTACAACTAGAGTAACACCTTTAGTAAAATCACTAAATCTAGAAAGCCTTTAGGATAGAAGACTCCAAAAAAAATGTAGTAATTATTCATAAAAACACTGAAAGATAATCTTTAAATACAACAACGAAATGTAATAAAATACTTAGAAAGACACAAAGATAAAGGCACATTTTCCGTTCCATATGTTAGGACTAATATGTACAAATGCTCTTTCTTCCCTAGTGATTTTAGATCATGGAATGAATTTCTTGAGCCAGCCAGGAAAAAAAAACTTGGCTGGATTAATTATTAATTATTAATTAACATGCATGACTAGATGCATGATGCGTAGGACGTAATTATCTTCTTTTTTTAAAGTAACGTCTGTATTATATAAGATAAGAAGATAAGATAATATAATTTTTATATATTTACTTTGTTTCTCTTTTATATGTATTTTTTTCTATATTTCTCTTATTTCTTTCTGTATATTATTACACAAAGAATGTAAATCATGCTTAAAAAATTGAATAAGAATAAGTAGATAGACTAGAGTACTAGGTCCTTAAAAATATGTGTATTTACCTCTCACGGGCCTAAAAGCATTATTACAGCAGTCTTTATATCGGTCAGGGGTGTAGCAGTGGCCCGAAAAATAACGAACTAACGAAGTGCAACTTCTGTCTGCCCTGTCACCAAACATAACATTTTTCTAACAAAAAAATAAAATAAAAACAAACATGTAAAAGTTCTCAATCTTCCCTAGTGCTTTAGGACTGTCAATCTAAATTAAAACGGAAATCCAATGACCGGCAGATTGCATAATCACAAATTAACATATACGTCTAGAGTGTTACATGGAGACTCATAGTACTTAATCATCTTCTCTTTTGAACTTCTGTCTGTAATTTAAAAGATGAGATAAAACTGTTTATTATAAAAGACTAAGTATTAGTTGTATGTAGACAAGAATATTTCTGCATTGTTTGTTTCTACAATATTATTGTATTAAGAGAGACATCACCGTCGTTTAGGGACTAGAGGGGAACTGAAGAACAACAGAACAGAGTATTTCTAAAAAGTTATTAGACTAAGGTTTGTAACAACAGATCACACTGACCGTCAGTATTTGAGATGTGACTGATATTTCTAAAAAGTTATTAGACTAAGGTTTATATGAATAGATCACAATGACCTTCAGTACTTGAGATGTGACTAATATTTCTAAAAATTTATTAGACTAAGTTGATATGAATAGATCACAATGACCTTCAGTACTTGAGATGTGACTAATATTTCTAAAAAGTTATCAGAATAAGGTTTAAATGAATAGATCACACTAACCGTCAGTACTTGCGATGTTACTGATATTTCTAAAAAGTTTTTAGACTAAGGTTGATATGAATAGATCACACTGACCTTCAGTACTTGAGATGTGACTGATGAAGACTGGAAAAATGACCACAATAAAAGACATTCTCGTAATGTGTTCTTAGTTTTATCTGTTAATTTAAAAAGAAATTCCATAGACATTTTGTACATATAGCATTTAAAATAACAACGTTATACGGAAATCGGAATATATATATGTATATATAATTTAAACAAACGTTATTTTGTTTTAAGTTCCTTTATAGTAGTGATGCTCATTCTAATTCGGCCATTTTAATTTCTAACAATCGTCCCGCGGGCCACATGACCGAAAAGTTACAAAAACGAAATGAAATTGTTCTGAAACTATTTTGTAGAAACCTGTGGATTTAATACTTAACTAATAGGGTTATTTGACAACTATACCTTTTTTTTTACGCGTCAGAAAGTTGCTTTCTTTCTCTACTTAAAATGTGAGCAGCAGTGTAGGTAGTTTATAAATGACCCATTTTGTGGTCTTTGGTAAATATTCCCATGATCCTCCAAACTTCCGGCGTAGTTCGAAAATCTTTTATTCACGCCTGAAAACAAGAATGCCGCCATATTTTTTTTAAATGCCTTTTTTTATGTTGTTGTTTTATTAGACAGCCAGACTTTATAAAAAAAATATGTTGGCTTATTTTCATGTTCACTTTTCCTGGTAGATTTTACATTCAGAATACCATTTCATAAGCACACAAAGGTTAAAGATCATGATACCGATACATCAGAGAAGAAAAGAGGGCCCAAAAGTAGGTAAAGATACATTTTTTAACCTTTTTTTTTATTTGATAGGGGAATTTCTACACTTTGTGCCGATGTTTCGGTGGGGCAAATGGAGCCACGTCGCTTGCCGGATCTGGCCCGCGTGCCGTATTTTGGGCATCACTGCTTTATAGAGATTTACTTACATATATTGAATTGGAAAGCCAAAGAAAAACCACGGATTTTACATAGGATCACCTTTTTATTCATAGTGGGAGAAGGGTAGATATTAAAAGTAAAATAGAATGAAATGGCTGACTGGTCGTGTGGTAGAAGCGCTGGACTGTTGTTCGTTAGTCTCAATGGTCCCGAAGTCAAACCCTGCCCGCTGCCATCCCCCGTCGACCTTCGGGAGGTTTAGACTCAGAATCGGATTATCTTTAACTCTGACGGAGATGTAGAGAAAGAGAGAAGGTGATGGAGAGAAAATGAAAGAGAGAAGGTGATTGAGAGAAATTGAAATAGAGAAGGTGATGGAGAGAAATTGAAAGAGAGAAGGTGATGGAGAGAAATTGAAAGAGAGAAGGTGATGGAGAGAAATTGAAAGAGAGAAGGTGATGGAGAGAAATTGAAAGTGAGAAGGTGATGGAGAGAAATTGAAAGTGAGAAGGTGATGGAGAGAAATTGAAAGAGAGAAGGTGATGGAGAGAAATTGAAAGAGAGAAGGTGATGGAGAGAAATTGAAAGAGAGAAGGTGATGGAGAGAAATTGAAAGTGAGAAGGTGATGGAGAGAAATTGAAAGAGAGAAGGTGATGGAGAGAAATTAAAAGAGAGAAGGTGATGGAAAGAAATTGAAATAGAGAAGGTGATGGAGAGAAATTGAAAGAGAGAAGGTGATGGAGAGAAATTGAAAGTGAGAAGGTGATGAAGAGAAATTGAAATAGAGAAGGTGATGGAGAGAAATTGAAAGACAGAAGGTGATGGAGAGAAAGTGAAAGTGAGAAGGTGATGGAGAGAAATTGAAAGAGAGAAGATGATGGAGAGAAATTGAAAGAGAGATGGTGATGGAGAGAAATTGAAAGAGAGAAGGTGATGGAGAGAAATTGAAAGAGAGAAGGTGATGGAGAGAAATTGAAAGACAGAAGGTGATGGAGAGAAATTGAAAGTGAGAAGGTGATGGAGAGAAATTGAAAGAGAGAAGGTGATGGAGAGAAATTGAAAGAGAGAAGGTGATGAAGAGAAATTGAAAGAGAGAAGGTGATGAAGAGAAATTGAAAGAGAGAAGGTGATTGAGAGAATTTGAAAGACAGAAGTTGATGGAGAGAAATTGAAAGAGAGAAGGTGATGGAGAGAAATTGAAAGAGAGAAGGTGATGAAGAGAAATTGAAAGAGAGAAGGTGATGGAGAGAAATTGAAAGAAAGTGATGAAGACAAAGAGAAAGAGAGGTAGTGATGAAGATAAAGAGAAAGAGAGATGGTGATGAAGACAAAAAGAGAAAGAGAGAAGGTGATGAATACAAAGAGAAAGAGAGATGGTGATGAATACAAAGAGAAAGAGAGGTTGGTGGAGACAAAAAGAGAAAGACAGAAGGCTATTTACATTTCTCAAAGATAACAGTATTGATACAATAATTCACGTGCTAAATAGTTTGGTAGAGGAACCATGAAAATGTGGACACAGTTTATCAGAAACAGAATGGAGGGGACATCCCTGCCAAAAGAACAAAATAAAGCTTCAAGAATTGCTTGTGTGTCATGTTTGTTATAATTCTACGTAGAGGTATAGTCTACGATCTAGATCTTTATAATTGAGGCTTAGATCTAGATCAATAAGCACGAAGAAACTGCTGTTACTTGCGGACTTCTTGTCTAGCGATTTAGTCGAGATAAAACTTAGCTCGAAATCAAAGTAATAGATCTACATCTCATTAACGCCATAAATCGGCATAGAGTGTTCCTTGCTAGATCTTAACTAAAAGCAGATCTCTTTACCACCAGCTTCTAGTTTTAACTATACCCAGATTTGGTATTTTGCATCGACCACATATACATTGGCTTACATACAAACAAACTGAAAACGATTGTTTAAGAAAGCTATTTGGTTGATAGAGTTTTGATGTATACAGTAGTGACAAGAGGTCTAAAAAAAAGAGAAACATAACAAATGCTTTTCAAAACATTACCTTTTGATCTACACCATAAGTTTAAGACCTACAATTAAAAGAACGGTGCTCGCGTTGCGTCTAGAACCCACTCGGCGTAATGCGTCGTACAGAACCACACAGCTGAACCGCACTGAACTGAACCAAGCCAGACCTGTAGTGAACTTTCTTGACTGTGACACCTTTGCCCTTTCATCTTATCTTATCTTATATAAAGTCTAAAGTCTACATTATCTTATTACTATGAGAATTTCACAATCAGTTCAATGGTTTAGAAAAAGACACAACACATTTGTGTTTAATTTTTGTTTTCTATTTGAGGAAACAAAAAGTAAACACTTCTAAAAGAAAGTGCTTCATTTTTTTTTGCAAGGAATCTTTCTATTGAGCTCTGCATAATTCTTTTTAAAATGTTTGTTTATTTCGAATGTTTCGTCAGAGTTGAAGATAATTTACTTCCTAGACCAAACATACTACAGGACGACGGAGGATCGGAGCGTGCAGGGTTTGAACCCGGGACCATCAATAAGTCCATCGAGCAAACCGCACGACCTGGGGTGTGTTTGTGTGAGGGGAAACATGTTCTGTGTGTGTCAGTGTGTGGGAGAGTCATGTTTTGTGCTTTTGTGGGGGCAGTCATGCTGTGACTCCGTTGGGGCAGTCATCATCTATATGTTTGTGAGAGTCATGGTTTGTACATGTTTGTTTTGGGGATATGAATCGCTACAGCACATGTCTACTTCTAATTATATACTGTTGTAACTCCGCTCCCGTGCCACACCTATGGTGCGCATCAGATCACTACTAAACACAAAAAGTGGAGAAGACATGTTTATTCTGCAGGAAGAAGGACTGTTGTATATTCGGCTGGAGTGATCTGCAAGTTATTGAGGTCTGGGCAGTCTTGACTCGAGAAAACGTCCTTTGTGCTATCTGTGAACTGCGCTGTTTCTTGGGCGGCACTGGGAAGTGTGTCGGTGGTATTTAGGTAGAAAAGGACTGGTTTCACATAAGATAGGACACTCTGGGACTTGATAGCTTAAGTCCATGTACTGTAAATAAATACCTCCTGCCTTTCGTTGAGTGCTTACCTCAGATGTACAACAATACGTTAGAATACGTATCTGATATTTCATTAATTTAACTCAAAAGATAGATCGGCTTTTAGAGAAAAAAGAGAGGTTTGTTATAATGTAAATGGACCGCTAACATAGGTGGCCCACGGAAACGCCTTGAACACAAACTGTTGACAACAGCTTGCTTTAACTGACTTAGAAGGCGACTTCGAAACGAGGCAGCTGGAGCCTGGAGGTCACTTACAATGGCCGCGGGATACACATTAGAGACCACAAGAAAATCGACTGCTGAGAATAGATATAGATGATGGAAAGAGAATCTAAATCGGAAATCGGCTGACAATTGTAATGTCTGTGCTGGATGTGGCAAATGTAGGTCTCAGCTGGTGCTGCGTATCCAAGTGAAAAATAGCACTCCTCATTAATCTTCGGACTCGATGACAAAGCTTTCATACATTTGGATTTCGCTTTATATAAAAATTAATCAAAATTAATTTAATTAGTTTCATTGTAGTTAATTACTTACTTGAATAATTATTAGGGCTACTCTTAAATTTTCATAAATGAATGTAGAGTTTGTGCTTTGCGAGAACGGGAGATAACTAGAAATATTTTTGTTGTGATGCATCAAAGAGAGTGCTCTCCACTGCATTGTTCGGCTTAAGTGAGTCGGAAATATGAATTAATGTTTGAATTAGCATAATTTTTTTATGCATTGACCCTTGTCCTTATTATCTATACATTAAAAGAGGACCTATTGTGGAGCCATCGTGAATTTATTATGGAGTTACATTACTAAAAATAGAGATAATAATAATAATGTAATTTATAGAAAGCTGTTAGGAAACAAAATGTAGGCTCAAGGCGCTGTGATAACATTACACACATAAACACTGGAGAATATATACAACTAATCGAGGATAAGACTCATACGGATTAATCATTAGATTTTGCTTAAATGTTCTGTAGCTCGTTGTCTGAGATCAAAGTTCCAAACCTTTGGTCCGTGTACTGAAAATTCCCTCAAACCTAGCCTGTTAGCGTTTAGTGATATAATCTTAAAGTATTTGGTTGCACCAAAAAATTGTTGTTTTTTTTTGTCTCTTGGTGCCGTCACAATTTGTCGGGTGAGGTTCAAACTCTCTCGTCTGTGATTGAACTGCAGCACTTGGGTTGGCTGGGCCCCAGGTGGTCCAGGAGGACGTTGGCTTCCTCAATGCGCTGTTTTAGCTCTTGTTTTCACTGTAGAGCCTTGAAGCCTTCGTCATTGGTAGCACACTTTTCGTTCAAGGACCAAACAAACAACGTCTTATGGACGGGGCCTCTTCGTCAAGTTAAGCCCAGAATCACGTCGTTTCGAAGATAATTTTGTTCTAGTCAGATTCTGTTGTTTTCCCCAACAGGTAAGGGATTGAATCTGGTTGTTTTGTTTGTAAAATGTTTTACATATTTCGGATGTTCCTTCAGAGTTGAAGATAGTTTACTTTTTAGTCCAAACCTCCCGCAGGACGACGGGGGATGGGAGTGGGCAGGGTTTGAACCCGGTACCATCGATAAATCCAAATGACAGTCCAGGGCGCAAACCGCACGACCAGGCAGCCACTGGTTTTATGTTAAATTTATGGATCTCATCAGTTGGTACATAGCTACCTACCTAGATCTCGTGTTCTGGCTAGCTTTTTACACATGTAGCACTGCTGCGCATAACTGAAAAGTATTTGTAGAGGTTTTTAGGTACTGTTATTTTCTCAAAAGTTCGTCATCAGTGAGTGTTATGGAGTGTGAGTGTGTTTTTATGGTGATGGTGGGAAAGGTAAGTGATTCATTCAACATAGGTACCATTTTCGTTATTTGGTCTTACGAGAGACGACTCCAGAACGTTAGACTAAAAGGTTGTGTTATTTTAGTGAGTTAGATTTTGTAAAAAAAAAAAATATATAAAACAAATTTTGTATATTTATTTCATTTATCACAACTTAGTTTTATAAATAAAATTATATTTAGAAAAGTGAACAAAAAGTTGTTCAAGTTATTTGAAGTTTTATTAGTTAAGATATATTACGCCTACAACGGTTTAGGTGACTACAAGTCCTAGTTAATGAGAACTGATCTGAAAGGTATAAGGAAATCTACGACCGCTGCCACCCCCCCTAGGACCGCTACTGTCGACAAGCATAGGTGAAATAGCATTCGCTGCCGCATTGGCACAAGTTATTGCTTTTGTTTGTAAGACCTCTTTCTGTACTGAACAACTTCTTTCTCCTGATGCTTTCCTGGCCTGCTTACCACTTTTTTTGTTTCTACTGCACAGTTGAGAGTGCATTCTTATTGATATCAAAGATAAGTAAAATGATCTGTAGCTGGAGAGACTATTGAAATAGTGCAAACCTTTAAATACCTTGGTACTATCCTAGAAAATAAACTAAATTTTACTGCAAATACTGATTATATCAGCAAAAAAGGGCAGCTAAGACTACGATTACTAAGAAAACTGTCCTCGTTAAATGTTAGCGAAAAGGCCTTAGCAATGTTTTATCACGCTCACATCTGAAATATTTTAAGTTTCAATATCACTGCCTGGTATGGCAATCTGAGCATTAAAAATAAAAATAAACTTTATAGAATCCTAAATGTTGCTGGTAAAATCATTGGCAAAAAAAGAACCCCATTCGGGCAGTTGTTTGAGAGAAACATCTATAAAAAAGCTAACAAGATCCTCGAAATAAAGAATCACCCTTTTGTGTCAGGATTTTGTGATTTTACCATCACAAAAGAGATACAAGACACCGATAGCAAAGACAAACAGACACAAACACTCTTTTGTTCCCCTGGCAATCAAATCATTAAATAAGAACAAGCTGGTATAAACCTTGTCACATGTAAGTTATGAGTGAGTCTGGTGTGAATGTACATTTTGGTTTCTTATAGTTATAATGTTTTTTGTTTGGTGTAATGCACAAATTGTAAGACAAATTTTCATATGGACAATAAAGATTATTATTATTATTATTATTATTAAATACCTTGTTCATATTGTTTCAGGATGTCTCACGTTCAAATTGTGACGTTCAAAATATTTAAACTAGCCAATCATTTCTTACTATCCCTTCTGTTTTATTAAATCTATGTCAAAACCTACTGCTGATTTAGTGTACACCTCATATGATGATGTATTATTTCTTCCAATGTCGAACATTTCTTTAAGCTGACTGGTGTGACTGTAAATTTCATTCTCTAGGTTATATCAAAAACCACGAACACACACTCCAAAAAGTAAGAGTTTAATTACGTTTATATTTTATAGTTATTCTCTCTTTTAACGCTTGTACTGTCAAAATGACAGATACATTTAACTATTGAAATAATCTTAACAGTTCTTATGTTTCCTCAAATAGATCATTTTAAAATCTCAAATTTACACCTTTTTTCTTGATGCCGCTTAACAATACAATTGGTACACTATAACAATGCATTCAACCTCGCGATGCATGCCTGTCACAGTCTCGTTTGGCATTGAGTGTGAAAACACGAGAAACCTCTGGGTAGAAAGAAAAACCGACTGAAGCTTCTATATTGTCCATTATGGGAGAGACACAATTAAATAGAGCCATTGTTTCTCTAATATTTGCCTAACGGCTGCCTGTGTCGGCTCTATTGAAGTCGTTGGTGAACGGATTTGGCGAGGTGGTGGAGGGGCTAGCTAGGGCATGTCCAGTGCTGGGTAGTAACTAGTTACAGTAACGCTAGTTACTGTAACTAGTTACAATTTGAAGTAACTAATGCTGTAACTAGTTACTTTTACTGAACTGTAAGTAGTCTAAGTAACTAGTTACTTTTATCAGTAACTAGTAACGCAAATTGCTAGTTACTTTACTAGTTACTTTGGTCGTTGTTGTATCATGTGTGCGCATGCGCATTTGTGTTTATTGGCGCCTGAACGAGCCTATGGCAACCATAATATTTGTTAAGTATTTTTATGTTTATGGTTATAGGAAGTTTTAGTTGGTTGTGAGCGATAAAAAAGCTATTTTAATTTTTGACAAACTCAATGGCGGACTCAAAGCAAATTAAAAATTCTTTTGAACGTTCAGTGTTTACCGAATTTTTTTACGAAAATTGAAATAGACAACAAAAACGTTCGTGTACGTTGCAAGCTTTGTCCTCCAGCTACGAAACAGACTTATAGCTTTGCGCTCAATTCTACGGCCAATCTCAAAAAACATCTGCAGGTTAGCAAAGTTATGTTATTATATAATTAATAGGCTGAAGATGCCATTGTTTCAAAACATTTACATTTGTAAAAACCAATTGATTATTTTTTATGATTATATTTTTGTACTACTTTTTATTATTAGAGTGTTCATCCTGCGGCACATGATAAATTACCAACACTGAAGAGGTCTGTCACTTCATCAAATGGATTACCTGAACCGGTGGCGAAGAAACAGAAAACTTTTAACTTCATGGACCAGTAATAGTGTGGCACTTCTGTCGCAGCAACATGTAAACGATCTGATCATGAACTTTGTTATCGGAGACATGCAAGCATTTTCAGTTGTTGAATCACCTGAATTCATTAAATTGCTAACTGGACTTCAACCCGGCAAAACTGTGATGACACGAAAGACTATCACTGGTTGGTAGTAGTATTTACAAAATTACAATATATTTTTTATGTTTTGTTTCATTATTTAATTAGTACATTGTGTTGCTATTTGTGTTTGTATAATTTCGCTATCAACATATACAGTGAATTTAGATTTATTAATTTGTAATTGGTATTTAGATTTCAGATTTGTACTTAAAGCATTATTTGCATAAAATGCCATTTATCTTATCTCATTACAAATTTTTTAAAATAATAATATAAACAAAAAATGTTTATTCTGGCAATTTAAAAAAGAGCTTTTGTTGTATAATTTTAATATACAGGCAACATTGAAGACGAATACAAGACAATGCATGATGATCTTCAGCAGATGCTGTCACTTGTTACTGGAGTCTGCAAGACAGCAGGTATCTGGACAGCCCATAATCGAAGTTTTTTTGGAGTAACCGTGCACTGGATAGAGATAAGTACACTAGAACGAAAATCAGCTGCTTTGGCATGTTCACGATTACGAGGCAGACATACCTTCGACTTGATTGCTGCAACACTTGAAGAAATTCACTCCAAATTCCGCATCACTGAAAAAGTTATATGCACAGTTACTGACAATGGATCAAATTTTGTAAAGGCTTCCTTGCGTTCACATCTTTCTTCAATGAAGCCCTTATTGAAGTTTGCGGCTCCACTGGCTGATGCATTACTTAGTGGAATCAGTAAAAGATTTGGCCCACTTGAAGGTGAAGATGATTTGATAATTGCAAGTGTTTCTCATCCACAATTCAAGCTCCGATGGATACAGTCTGACGCTGAAAGAGTTCGAGTTAAATATTTGCTGCTACAAGCAATGCAGGCCATGGCTGACTGTGATGCTGCAGGCAATGCTTCCAATGATGTTACAACTGCAACGACTTCATCATCTCATGTAGGAAGTTTTTATGAGTCTGATACTGGAGGTAGTACTGCTCAGTCTGAACTTGAACTTTTCCTAAACGATTCTTCAAAAGACATATCCAGCACTATCCACTTGTGAAACAAGTATTTGTTCGTAAAAACACAAGTCTTCCGTCAAGTGTTCCAGTGGAAAGGCTATTTAGCATAGGCGGGCAAATACTGACTCCACGAAGAAATAGTCAAACGGATGATCATTTTGAAATGATTTTACTGCTAAGAGCCAATAAAAAACTGATACAATGATTATTGATTAGTTAGTTATACAACACAACAATTAATAGTTTTTAATGATAGGTTAATTTTACACTTTAAACTGGTTGATGTTGCTTTGACTAATATATTGGTGAATGATTGTTTTTTTTATAAATACTTATCATACTGTTTTTAAAAAGAATTATGTGACGTATTTTAACCGTTGTTGGAGAATCATACAACCCATCGTTGACAATCCCAGTAACTAATAGTAACTATCTAGTTACTTTTTGGAGTAACTAGTAAAGTAACTAGTTACATTTTGAATAGAGTAACTAATAGAGTAGCTAGTTATATTTTATCTGTTGTAACTAGTAACTATAACTAGTTACAATTAGACAGTAACTAGCACAGCACTGGGCGTGTCACCATTGACCACTGGGGTGGGAATTTGTAATGACTTTGGACCATAAGAATGTTTTTTTTATGTTGTTTTTTTTGACATTCCAATGGTCTAGAGGTTAAGTTCGTATAATCGCTAGGCAGTGCTGTCCATTCAAGGGTCACTGGTTCGAGCCTTGGTCGGCGCAGTCCCTTTTTTTCGACACATTTAACTCCCTACTTTCTCTCATTTAAAGACTTGGTCCCTGGCGCTGCTGTTCATTTATGTTTAGCGTCAATTCTATATTCACTTTAAGTTAACTTTAACTTTGGTACTTGAGACATTACACATAATTTAGTAGTTGCTTTCTGTATTTGTAGCAGAACAGACCTTTACCCGCTGTGATGCGGATATTATGAATTCGAGTTAGTGTGTAGTTAGTGTGAGATATACTTATTCTAAAGGGCACTAATTGATACCGCTTGATGCGTATGTAACTGTATTTTAATACGTTGGGTTATGTTCATTTAACTACTACGAAGGATATCATGCCATTTCTTATTTGACCTGTGCTTTGTAACTAAAAGCTTGAAGTTGTAGTAATATTATTCTTATTAAATAAACTTTAATTTGTCTCCTTAAATACAGACGTCTATGGGTAGTATTTATATTTGTAGCTAGCTAAGTGTAGCTCCATGACACATGAACCCAGACCATTCGACATCTTAGTGATCAACATTGATAGCGAATAGCGCGTTATTTTTGACGTTACAATGCCCTTGACTGCTGGGATTTGTAAAACTTCGAATTTTTTAATTGTTCAGTCTTCTTGAATAAAAAAAAAATATACATTTTTTAGCACTTTCATCTCTCACATAATCTGTTGGTACGTTGGAGCACCACCTATAATCAGTCGACTATCTCTCCATGTGTTTTTTTTTATTAACTATAATCTCTTTAATAGACATGCTTGACCATTCTTTGATGTTGAGGCTCCTGCTTGATGTGTGCTAGTGGGATGCTATCATCTGAATAGAGCAGCTCAGTTGTGATGTATACACGTTTTATTACACTCGTTGTCACAATGTATTAGAATACAATTAGTATTCTTATTAACAACTCTTGAAATCTGACACACACATTTATCAATAAAATAAATAATATATAATAAATAAATAATATATATCTAATATATAAATCAGAAAGTAAGGCGCATATATTTACGTATGTATGTATGTAGGCTATGTCCTGCATAGAAATGAAAACCGTTTGACCAATCTTGATAAAACTCGTCTTAAATGTTCCTTAGATCAGGGCGGAGACGTTAATATATATTTAAAGACCCACCCAAAACCGCAAGGACCTAAAAATAAATATCTAAATATATTTTTCTAGTAAAAGACATTTTTTTTAAACAAATCGGGTAAATCCGTTCTCACAGTATTTTATTTTATAGACGAATATATATATCCGCCAGTATATATATATATATATATATATATATATATATGTGTATAAAGATATAGATAGATAGATAGATAGATAGATAGATAGATAGATAGATTGATATTACATTTATAAACTCGTCAATTATATCTACATTAAGTTATAAGTGGCTATCGTTAAATATCCCTCGTAGCAAACGCAAATCCTCATTTCCTCCTTTTAAACACTTTACGTAATGCCAGTAACTCTGTATAAACTCTTTACTTGTTGACAAAAGCTGAATTATTGCCCTTTGGCTATTTTCACAAGAAATGGTGATCATCTTGTTATTTTTAGCACGGGAGCAAGCGCCTTATATAATAAATGATGCGATTGGTGCGGAACTTAAGTTAGATGCTCTCATGAAAGAGTCTGCTCCAAAGAATATGGCAAAGAGTGTCGGAGTAAGCACACAAGCCTGCTTCACACCATTCTTTATAGTAAAGTGAGCAGAAATGCCATCATTGTATCTGATTGGATCAGTGATATTTTTAAATTGCATTAGGGCTTACCATTTTTTTTCTTGCAATGCCTCATTATAATCTAAAAGTTTTAAAGTTGTACGACAATATTCATAATTATAAAAAAAAACATAAGATAAACATAGGTTGACTAATTTTCGCACACTCCGTGTTATGTGTGTACTCAGAACTCTCTTTCCATGATTTTATGCATTACAAAATTTTAACGTAAAATTTTAACTTTCCATAAAATGTTTAATTTGTTGTACATGCACTTGCTGATATCATGGAGTGAATACAAGACAAAGGCTAAGATAGACTTAAATATTTTTTAAAAAACGTTTTATAAAGTTAAATGCTTTATTTAAAGCTGGGGTTCTCAACCTTTGGTTCGAGACCACCCTTGGGGGTCGATTAACGATTTGCCAGGGGTCGTCTAAGACCATCGAATATATGGATTGTTATTGTCTACTCTTCTATTGTTGTATTTGTGTGTGTGTGGGGGGGTCGCGGCAGAGTGGGGGATTTTAAAAAGGGGTCGCCGAGCTTAAAAGGTTGAGAACCGCTGATTTAAGATAAATAAAGCAAAGTCTTTACTGCTAATAACAATGTGCAATGATGGTGTGTACAGTTGTTGTGTACTAATGTGTACATTTGTTTTGAACTAATGATGTGCAATGATGGTGCAAATAATTAGTATGTATACATGGTGTGCACTGATGATGTGTACACATGGTGTGTACTGACGATGTTTACATGGGTGTGCATTGATGATTTTTTTTCTGTTGGTCTGTATTGTTGATGTTTACTGTTGGTGTGTAATGTTGATGTGTACTGATAGCGCGTAATGTTGATGATTACTGATTGTCTGTAATGTCATAGTTTACCGATGAAATGCACTGATGATTTGTAATGATGACTTTATTGATGATGTGCACTGATTGTGATTATTTCTGATGTTATACGGATGTATGCAAACGTGACATGAAGCTCTTCAAAATCGACACTGGCAACTGGGAAGAGGTGGCACTGGACAGATCCTCATGGAGAGAGAGCATAAAGAAAGGGTCAAAGATTGCAGATGTCATACACAACAGAAGCAGAAAGAAGGGTGAAAATGCAACGGCGCCTGGTGATTATATATGATTGGCCTCTTTAGTCACACAAGAAGTTGCAAAGGGAAAAGATCGTCTCTCAAGACGTAAAATGGCAAATGCCACAGACATCTGGGTATGTACTAATGACATGTGCTGATGATATGTACTGATGATGTGTATTGATGACACGTACAGAAGATGTGTACTACTGGTGTGCATGCCTACCAATGTTTTTTATTTAATCTGCGTGAATACATATATTACAAACATGACTGTGTCTTAAGGAAATGTAAGGGGGAGGGGAGGAGAGAGAATAGTAAAACTCGGCTTTACGGGAGGGTCCAATATTAATATATGAAAATTTTAAACAAAACAACAACATCACAAAAAAAGCAACAACAACATATAGCCTAGGACCAAATCAACCGGTCGGAGCTAATGAGCTAAGTAAGTGTAGTATCTATTACACCTAGTTTGTAGGTATAGAAGTTGATCTAGATCTGGACTAGATCTTGGAGAGTTCGAAATCAGAAGGATAGGAATTAAAAAAAACAACTTTAAATGACTAGATACAACAACAGCAACAACAAAAAAGACATTAACAACAACATAATCAACAAAAACATAATTAACATTACCAAAAAAAAACCCAAAGAACAAGGAAAATGGAGAACTATGATTTTATTTCATTATATTTCTGTGTCCCCTTCGTTATGCCTTTCTCTTTCGGCCTTTGTTTGACTAAAAAGAAGCCCAATTTAATAGGATTTAAATACAATAATATATTAATTAATCTTTAAAACTATCTTTATAATGAACAAAAAGTTACTTGTATGTATATATGAGAGAGAGAGGCCTTGATTAATTGAATCACTGATTCAGATGTCCTTAAGGTCCGAGAACGTCCAGTTCCCTATTATGGACCTCTTGACCAAGGAAAGTCTTTTTATCCATGGCCAGGATGAGGCATCGGCTCTTCACCAATCTCTCTGTCCGAAGTCCCGCCTTATCCGAAGTGATCACGTATTCACACCCGGTGTGTCGCTAGTCACGGCCCCCTTGAGCCACGCACGAGTTCCCTCTCCCGTGCGAGGCCGGAGGCCGAGCCGCGTGGGGGGCCCTTCGTATCCTATAATGTCCCACCGAACCCGTGCGAGGGTCCATCACAGCGCGTATGGACCCCGTTAGGGAACGAATCGATGGGGGAGGGGGGTTGGACGGGTTAGCGAGCCTTTGTTACATCCCTACCACGTGCAGAGTACAGTCTCTCGACCGTACGTGTGGTAGCCCACTGAGAGCCATGTGCGCTACCGTACTTTGCCTATCCGACTCCCTTGGCGGACGTTTCCTCCGGAGGGCCACGTAGAGGCGACTGGAGCTGGAATTCCTCCGGGAAAAATATGGAACGCTTCACGAACTGGAATCCCTTAATTCTTCGCTTGTCGTGGACAAAAAATAAATAAATGTAAAGTTATTAGTTTCAGTGTGCTAGGACAACTAAATCTCTCACGATCAAAACCGATGAGATTAAATTGACTAAAAACGATTGTTTCATTGCTATTCTGACCCAATAGGTTTTTGAAAGATGTCGTTATACAAAACTCTTTTTTTAATCATGTAGATCTAGACCAAATGTCTTCGGCATCTGAAGTACTATTTTCTAACGACTATTTCCGTCTGTAATTTAAAATAAAAGATTAAATTTCTATGGACATGTATTTAACACCTAAACCAAAAAGCAACTAATTCTCATAGTTACAATGGGGCATATAAATCTAGATCTAAACCAGGGACGTAACTAGAATTCTCCATCATTTGGGGGAGGGGCTTGATCTCTATGAGGGCATATTCATTTTGCGTAGTATTTAAAATTTGATGTAAAGAAAAGCACTCATTTGGAGGACCCTTTCCATAGGGGGACCCCTTTAAATGGGGTTTTGGGGGATTTTTATATTTCTACCCACCCCTCTCCTAACCTAGCCACGCCATTGATCTAAACTTTATGTTTTACTTAGTTGTTGAAACAAAAAATGGTTTAGACGGATTTTAAGAGTCAGTGACAGAGATCCGGTCTCAAACAAAGAAATCTTATGCCGAACAGGGTTGTCGACTATTTGATGAGATCGTAACCGAGCGTTTGCATGAGGTTTGCTGGACATGACCTCCGACAGATTGAGTTACGCAAACCAAGAGTTGCGATGGCATGGAGGCCAACACGATTGCCGCCCAAAAGCGTGATTGCCACCCAAAGCGCTTTATTGATACATGCATGACTGGTACACAACTATCCTTTATCATTGTTGAAACAAATGTACGTGTTTGGACTACTTTCTAAGAACTCACAAATAGTAAACGACAGAAAATCAAGCCATTAACAAACATAATATATTGATATGGTATGATCTAGAACTTACCTTACTACAATACCTGTAGTAACACCTGATTTTACCTTTATCCTCACACATGCAGTATTTACAATCCGATTCCAGAACTAAGCTTCCTATTTTGTAGTACTAGGTGAAATAATATATAAACAGAGTTTCTGACATTAAAGAAAAAAACAGTATATTACCCAAATATTTGGTTATCACTAAACTCAGATATTTGGTTATCACTAAACTCTGATGTTTGGTTATCACTTATCTCTGATGTATGGTTATCACCTAACTCAGATGTTTAGTTAACACTAAATTCAATGTTTGGTTATCACTAAACCCAGATGTTCAGTTACCACTAAATTTAATGTTTGGTTATCACTAAACCCAGATGTTCAGTTACCACTAAATTCAATGTTTTGATATCACTAAACCCAGATGTTCAGTTACCACTAAATTCAATGTTTTGTTATCACTAAACCAAGATGTTCAGTTACCACTAAATTCAATGTTTTGTTATCACTAGACCCAAATTTTCAGTTACCACTAAATTCAATGTTTGTTAACACTAAAGCCAGATATTCATTTACCACTAAATTCAATGTTTTGTTATCGCTAAACCCAGATGTTCAGTTACCACTGAATTCAATGTTTTGTTATCACTTAACCAAAATGTTCAGTTACCACTAAATTCAATGTTTTGTTATCACTAAACCCAGATGTTCTGTTACCACTAAATTCAATGTTTTGTTATCACTATCACTTGTTTTAATTATTAGAAGAGGGATTTTAAACAGTTATTTGTGTTAATAATTTTGTATATAAAATTCGGAACAATTTTGTCGATGATTTGTAAGAAAGTTTAAGTAATGTAGGTTGATTTCTTTTTTTTTTTAAATCAAATCCGGAATATTCTTTACAGATAAAAAAAAACAACAACTTTTGTTATGTTTCAGCAAGAAAATTCCATGTAAAATAAGTCTAAAAAGTGTTTTTCTATAATCATTTCTATTAAATTACTTTCTTATTTTAAAATCCTGAACAACCTAATGTCGATATTTAAAAAAAAATCATTTACATAAATTTGTTTTTAATTAAAAATACAGAACAACAGGATATCAATAATTAAACTATATTGACTTATTGTCCACGAATATAATGGTAAAGTAAGTCAACGATGCTATTTGAAAAAATCATTGGACATAATTTTTTTTTTTATAAAACAACTTCCAGAACAACTTCATAGTTCTTCATAGTTCATGGTCATTGATTTGCTTTTCACAAAAACATCCGGAACAATCTATTATAGATACTTAAAACTATTGCAATGTTTTGAAAGAAACATTGAAGGTAAAATTCGATTTTCAATATCGTTAAATGTTTGTTGTTGTTTTTTATATAAACGTGACGGACAACCGACCAACAAACAAAACGCACGAAAATAAGCGGTTTTTATCCTGATGGGGGCTTTAAACAAAAAATAAATAAAATCTGATTATTTTTTTTTTTAAGGAATTAGTTTGGCACCATATCACGCCGCGGCGTAACGCTACTGCACGAAAGTCGTGGCATAAAAAGTGCATTATAAAAAAAAATTGCGTGATATTTACATACAAAGTGCATTCCTTGCCTTTATAAACAAGCATAAATGTTTCTTTTTAGCAGCTAGTTGGCCAGAAAAAACACCTTTAACTTATATTTATATTTGTTGTGAACTTTTCTTGTACGTATTATAAATATATATATGATTTAGTGATACTGAAAACACGCAATAGAATTATTACATTTCAAAGTAAAATTAAACCATTATTACATAAGGTCTGAAGTGGTCTTCTCCTTTCCATTAGAACTAAAACAAAAAGATTTTAAAACTCCATCATCCCACTGTCGGTCAAAGTGTTACAAGATCATCTGTCAGCACCAAGAAGTACATAGAAGTCTAATTCATAAAGCGCTGGTTATGAGTGTGTATGTTTCGTGTGTGAATGACATTCCTATTTGCCTCTTTAATGTTATTGTTACAGTAGTTATGCTGAGGTTGTCAATGTTGTCAAACTGAATTTTCATTTCATTGGATCAATAAAAATTATCTTATCTTATCTTATCTTAGATTAGCCTTTGCCATGACAATTAATAAAGCCCAAGCCCAAACGTTCAAAAAGACATGCCTGTATCTTCCAAAATCTGTTTTCAGTCATGGACACTTGTATGTTGCTCTCTCTCCGGAGTTCTTTTATTTTTTGTTTCACTCACTTACAGTAGTTAGCCCAATCCCATTCCGTTTGGACAACTGTGTCTTTAAGGAAGTGTTTACCATTCACTAAATAGCGGCATATGCCAATCCGCTGGTTGCCTTGTGTGTATATATATATAAATTTATATATATGTATATATTGTAATAATTCTGGTGATGGCATAGATTGGGGTAGTGGTGTGTGTGTAGTCATCCGACGCCAGAGCAAGAAGAGCAGTCAACCATGACGAATTACGATAGTCAGACGAGACGAGTGTCAACATGACGGTTCGGGAAGAATCGGCGGCGTGAACAGAGCACAGGAGCGTCGAGAGGGATGTAGTCATCTGACCACCCGGAATGGTCGAACGACGTTCTTTCTGGTTCTAGAAAGCCATTAGGAACCCTATATATAGCTTCTCTTTCGTTGTCGAAGATGAGCACATTTCTCATTTCCTATGGACTCGAGGATAAATGCAAAGTCCTATCATTGCTTTAAAAAGCCGTCCAAATACGTGGCATGGGTAGGTTTGGTCAGTTGCAGACAGGCCTTCTTTTTCTCTCAACTTTTTGTTGGTTAGACGCTCTTTCGCTCTGGCCACTCTTCTTGCTTCATATCTTGAGACTCCGAGACTCACAGCTTCACGCCATGAGGAGCGATCGAGAGCTAGCGCTTTCCAGCTGTGAATGTCAATATCGCACTTCTTAAAGAAGCTCTTGAGAGTGTCTTTGTAGCGCTCGTATTGGCCTCGTTTGGGAAGGCGTTTGCCTGGCATGCAGACTACATGTCCCACGCATCGAAGTTGAGACCTTTTTACCGTCGGATTGATACTGGTCATGTTGGACAGTCTTAAGATTTCTGTGTCTGGTATGTGGTCGGACCAAAGTACCTTATGGATACTCTTTAGACAGCGTAGATGGAGGAGTTTACCTTTTAGTGTGATGGGAATATAAGGTCCAGGACTCTGATGCATATAGGAGTGACGGAAGGACTACAGCACTGTAGACTTTCAGGGACCCTATATAAAGAGGGTGAGACGCATGTATGTATGTATATATGTCCCGAATAAAAATCAAAACCGTTTGATGAATCTTGATGAAAATTGGCAAATGTTTCTTAGATTATTGAGTATGTTTCATGTCCCTCATACATACAGAGGGCCCTAAAAAAAAACTACCTAATTGTATCAGTATTAAGGGACGAAACTTTTTTTCCACAGTATTTTATATTTGATATAAGTATCTCGGCTGAACAGGTAAACCCGAGTTCCCATTCTACTCGTTCTTCTCGTGGGAAAAAAAAGGAAGAGGACATTCTCCATGTTTAACAAGCGGGCTCCTCCGCCTAGTATCTATCTATTTATCTATCTATCTATATATCTATCTATATATCTATCTATCTATCTATCTATCTGTTTGTCTATCTATCTGTTTGTCTATATGTCTGTTTCTATCTTTCTGTCTGTCTGTCTATCTCTCTGTCTTTCTGTCTGTCTGTTCGTCCGTCCGTCTATCTATCTATATATCTATCTATCTATCTATCTATCTATCTCTATCTATCTATCTATCTCTATCTATCTATCTATCTATCTATCTATCTATCAATCTATCTATCTATCTCTCTCTCTCTCTCTCTCTCTCTCTATATATATATATATATATATATATATATATATATATATATCAGAGCATACACACCAACACACATATAAAGCTACAAACACATTCTCATAACACACTTGCGCGCTCATTAAAATAGATTATATGGAACAATGTACGCACATTTTTGTTGAATGAACACAGGTCTTCTGCGCTGCCAACTTCCAGAGTGCACACCACAAAGACAGTGAGACACACACAAACGAAACATTCTTCTTGGTTTGCTGAAGAGTAAAAAACTTTCACTCTTTTATCTCTAGTAACAGTTTTACTTAGGGATTTTATGAATTAACTTGTACACATTTTTTACACGTTATTTCTCCCATTTCCTATCCTATCTTATCTTATCTTATCTTATTTAATACAGACATTACTTCAAAAACGAAGATGATTACGTCCTACGCGTCATGCATATAGTCATACATGTTAACCAATGACTAAAATTATGCCAAGTCACTGGTTTTTTTTTGGCTGGCTCAGGCAGCCCTTTCCATGCTCTAATAGCACTAGGGAAGAAGAAGCATATAGAGCGAGGTATGTGCATTTATCTTAAGTCCTATTCATGGATCAATTTTAAATATTGTACAGTTACTAATTGCATATAACTACACATGAATAAAAAAAAATAATAAACACATTAATTATTAAATTATTGCTATCTAATTTTTTTATTTGTTAAAGAAAAAAAAAACAAATAGAGAAATAATCATAATGATATTTTAGGGCGCTGTTAGCAAACACAATGTAGGCTTAAGGCGCTGTAATAACATTACAAACATAATCATAAGAGCTAAAATTACTAATCTAAACTAATCTAACAAAGTTTTAAACAGTTAGTTCTTAATGTTCTTCTTGGATATGGTGAAGCATGTTGTCTGTCTGAGATAATTGGTAGTGAGTTCCAAACCTTTGGTCCGTGCACCTAAAAAAACCCCGCAAATTTTAACTTTTTAGGGGGAAAAGTGGCATCACTAGCAGCGTTGAGCCCATGAAACGCAGTGTTCTCAGAAGGACATATGGAGTGATAAGTTCGCTAAGGTACAAGGGCAATTCTTTTTTTTTTATAGTAATGAGCTATATGGCTGTAAATTTGTTCTTACCATTATCTATTCTTTGCAATCTTAAAAATGAATTATATGTATTTTGACTGCTTTTTATTTACATGTAAAAAAAATTATTAGCCACAAATCCATATAGTCTGTATTTTACATTGTTTTAATTAAAAATGTGTGTAAAACCACCTACCTTTCGATTAAAAATATTCTACTGCACCAGTGTTTCCCAAAATGTGCTTTGCGGAACCCTAGTGTTCCACGAGGCTTGAACTGGGGCTCACGAACTATTGGAATAATTAACTAGCAGACCACCACGTGAATAAATGTCTCTAAAAAATAAGCAAAGTGTTTCGATGAATACTCAGAATGTGCGAAATGTTCCCTTAAGGAAAAAGTGTGGGAAACTGCTCTGTTTGTTTGTAAAATGTTTGACATGTTTCGGATGTTCCTTCAGAGTTGAAGATATTTCACTTCCTAGTCCAAACCTCTCGCAGGACGATGGGTGATGGGAGTGGGCAGGGTTTGAACCCGGTACCATCGATAAATCCAAACGACAGTCCAGCGCGCAAACCGCACGACCAGGCTACTATCCTACACTAAAATATTTAACGCAAGTGGTTGATACAATACGCCTAACTTCAGGGCTGGATTTTAACACTTTCATCATCCGAGATGTTGAAGAATTGAAAATTATTCCTGAATCTGTGCCCACAAGTAATTAGCTAAAACATATGAAAGGGTCAACATTTCATATAATTGGCCGGATTTAAGTATATTGAGGCTCCATGGCAGGCTCTTTGTGGAGGCCCCTACAGTTTTTTTAAGATTTAATAAAGATCCACTTATGAATGAAAATACTATTACTAATATCTAAAAGCATGCTATATTTTAGAAGAAAGAAGTAGACTTCTTGTTAATTTAATCTCAGTTACCATTAAAAAAATATTTAATATTCATATTTAATTTTTTAACAATGTATTTTATTTTAACTTATTGTGTCGAGGGTAATGCTCTTGGTAGCCAGCCACACTGTCGTCTGAAGCTGTGTTTACTTATTCCGAGCATGTTACACGCATGAACTTCTTAATCGTGACATTTTGGCAAGCCATACAATAATGAAAAAAAAATGTAAAAAAAATAAAAAAATAAAAATGGATTTTTGAGTATATAAACCAACGATTTAAAGATTGTAAAAAGATACAACTTATATAATATATAATACCTTTTATTAATGCATTCATGCCGTTATTCTTAGATCTCAGTGCGTGACGATGGCTAGTATTTCATGTTTGTTCTATATATGTATATATCTATTTGGTACTAGAATCTATGCTCTACTGTGCTAGTGTAGGCTTATTAAGGCACGACGTCAAACTGTATGTTTAATCTCCTTCTCAGAGATGATTTCAGATGACAAGACCTCTTTGTTTGGAAAGATAACCAGAGATTTACAGCGTGCGTCAAAAAGGACTTAATACTTTAGTACACAGATAAACAATGATTATTGATGATTATGTTTAAAGAAGTTTTGATGAATAGTTTGACAGCTAGCTTTTTTTAAATGCAAGCTTTTCATATAGTATACGATATTTAATGCTTAATGAACTTAATTGCTTTCTTCTTCATAGTCAAATTCCAAATAAATAGTGCTAACATTTCTAAGTCGAGTCTTCTTCGTTCTCATATCCACATGGCGGAGGGTTCAAATCACTAATCCTATATTTAAAACGAACCGCGCAGTGATTTCCAGATAAGACAAATTTCAATTAGTTTTTCTTTAATAGGGGAGTTTTTGCCATAGAGTCTTTTTTTGGGTCTCTTTAAAGAGTTTACGTGTTTGAAGGAAATGGTCAGCATTCTCTGGTGATACTCGACAAGGTCAAATGCGCTTGAAATTGGCTTGGCTTGGCTACCTAGAAGGGGGCTCGAGATTCGACACCCGACTCGGGCAGAGTTGTGTTTATTGAGCGCCTAAAGACAGCACGGAAAACCAACTTCTAGATACCCCCCCCCCCCCCACTGGTCCACAAATGAGATTGGACCAAAAGCGTTCTGAGCATGCTATAAGCATGAAAGTAGCGCCTTATAAAAGCTATAATAAATTTTCAGAAAAAAACAACAACTATTGTAATACGAATAATGTAAAAGAACAGATCTTATCTCAGATTTTATTGATGCCCAAAATACGGCCCGCGAGCCTGATCCGACCAGCGACATGGTTTCATCCGGCCCGCCAAAACGTCGGTGTATAAAATTATGTGGTTGAAAAATGTATTTGTACCTAGGTTAGTGCTCTACTGTTTTATCTAATGGGCTTGTACCATGACCTTTAACATTTGTGCGTTTATGAGATGTTACTCTGAATGTAGAATGTACAAGGCAAAGTGAGAGGTCCTACAGTCCTTTACTTGTTTTATACAAAGCCAACAATTAATTGTTCCTTAAAACTGTGGCTGAACAGCGTTTAAACGGTATTCACGATTTGAGCAGCGAGTATTGTTAAAACTGCGGGTACTAGCTGCGCATGTTTCTACTTTCTTATAGTTTCAGGTGAATTACATTTCATTTCTGTATCTTGCTGTATCTTTTTGTTGATGTGGCCCGTGACACGAATGTTGGAAATTAAAATGGCCCGCAGGATGAGTGATTTTGGGGCATCACTGATCTACAGGAGTGTTGCATGTTTACATTGTAAGATTATCGAACATAAGATTAAGATCAAACGTTCTCAACTTAAATATTATCATACGTATTGTTAGAAAATAAAATGTAGTGCTTATAATAACGATATGAGTCCAAGCATGCTGAGAGGCCTGTAGCAAACTTTCTTCCTTTTTTTAAAATATATTTTAATGTTTGCTGATGTAAAAATGGGTCAATATAATAAAACTATCTGGCGAGAGGCGAGATCGGAAATCGAGCTGCACGGATGTCCGCCGTTTTAAAAAGAGATCTTTTACACCCCGCCAGTGCAATGATCTCAGATGTTAGTAATTATATATTTTGTCTACTATAGAAAAAGGCAAATAACTTCTACATTCTGGAGTTATATAAATGCGCGTTAAAAGTAGATGTTTTCTAAAATCTGTCACAAAGTTCGAAGGACACAAACTGTTTTTTAGTTGATACAGATATAGTTAAATAACTTCTCCGCATTTTTCATGTTTCAATACTACCATAATCTACTAGCCGTTTCAGGTACCTTCAGGACCGTTTCCTCTCTACACAAAAGTTTTGCCCCTTCCCTGAATCGAGCTAAGTTTTGTTTTGTGAACAGAGAGAGAGTTTACATCTTACACGTGCACAAAGTATTTCGGTCTAAAACGCTCTAAGAATGCTCTTTTTTTTTACAAAGCTTTTATCAACTCATTCTATCTGTCCTTAGGGAAAAAAAAGGTTGTACGAATTATTTCTGTGACACCCAATTCGGATTAAGCTTACATTTTGCACAAGTATTTATTTTCCTTGACGATACAAAAATCATTAAAAAAAAAATATTGATAATAAATTAGTTTGTTTGGTATTTTGAACAAGGGAAATACATTTTACTTGATAGTTGGTAGTACAAGTTAAATTAGTCCCCTTGAGGACTACTGAGCCTTGAATGGACATTTTGAAAGCATTTAAAAACGATCACGTCAACATTCACCAAGATACCTCCTTCTCCCCTCCCCCTTTCACAACTGGTCCAGAGAATGGAGCATCGAGAAATCTAAAAGGTATAAGAAAAATTGGTAAAAATATTTTTAATCGCACAGATGTATTTTATCTCAGCCGTCAAGAGCAATTAAAGAATGACTGATCGAAAGTAATTGATTTAATTGCACTTAACATAACCTTTTTTTTTTTTAAAATATTTGTCTTTGTTATGATACTTTCAAGCCCTAAATAATAATTAGGATCTGTAATATATATATATATATATATAGCCAAAGGAAGATAGTTCAGTTTATTTGAAGTGGTCAAAGTACAGACAGAGTTATCTATATTATTATTTTTTTAATTTTCGTTCAAGCTAATATAAACATGTCTGAGTGTACCGTGTGCAAATTCGTTACATCTCTCAGATTTTATTTCAATTTCTAGAAGATTGATTATAAAAGTTTTAGAAACAGACATGATCAATCCTAGTTTATATTGATTATTAATGCAATGCCACAACTCCATGGTACATAAGGCCTAAAAAAAAAAATTAAAAAAAAATCAGGATCTCTTTTTTTTTTTTAAATAGTTTCTCAGCTCACTGTTGCCTTCTCATCTAGTACACTCTGTTGCCACGTTCCTTTTGGTTTTCCTCTGCGTCTTGTGCTCTTGGGTTAGTACTCTGGCCTGTCTGATTCTGTTGTTGGTACCTTTGCTAAGGGTATGACCAATCCATTTCCATATCCTCTCTAAGGCCTGTCTGGTTCTGTTGTTGGTATCTTTGCTAAGGGTATGACCAATCCATTTCCACTTTCTTTCTAAGATCTGCACCTCTATATTTTCCTGTCCACTCATCTCCCACAGTTTGATGTTTTCTACTTTGTCATACCAGTGTATTTTTAGGATATTTCTCAGACATTTGTTGATGAAGGTTTTTAATTTTTTTTTGTTGTAGCTGAAGTTGCTCTCCATGTTTCAGAACCATACAGCATTGACATTAGAGTTTTATTCTTGTTAGAGATGTTTTGTTGAGATTTCCAGGTTGGTTTTAGTTGTGTTAATGTTTGACGCGCTAGACTTGTATAACGTTTAATGTCTTTTAATGCCCTACCGCTCCGCTCCCCCCCCCTGGATCCGCCAGTGATAAACTCCTACTTGAACTATTGAAGTAAAACATAATGAATTTATTTTCATTGACTATAATACCATGGCTTTTTTTTTTCAACACGTGACTAGATCTTCACCAACAAATGTTTCATCCCGCAAAGGTGTTTCTACGCATTGATAAAAAGTAAATTCATTTCTTGAAAAATGTGTTCTGCAGCAACGGAGATTTGGTCTGCAACATTTATTTTTAAATGTAAATTATAAAAACAAAAATAAAAACTAAAAACAATTAATAAAAAACGTGTATACTTTTGAAAAAAAAGATGTTACATTCACTAAAAGTGCCCTCTGTATCTACTGGCAGTATGACCAAGATTAATTTGTCACCCCCACTTTTTATTGTTTTTTTAAATTGAAGCTTGTCAATCGTTTCCTAAGTTGTTTGGCAATAATGCAATTTGAGTGATGAACCATTCTGCTACCAACATTAATGTAAATTTATATTTATTATGGAACAAATAGCCTTATTACTACACATTTGACAGAAAAAAAAACACCTTGAGATAACAAAAAAAAATGCCAAAACAACAACAACACATTTTCCGATGGTCTTAGGCGCCCCTGACAAATGGTCATTCGACCAGCAGGTTGAGAATCCCTGGTTTATCTGATTGTATTGATGTATTAAAAGGTAATTTATCAATAGTGATTTTTTGAATCTTTATATAGATTCAAGTTTTGTTAGTTGTATTGAATTATTGTACAAAATATATTTTTGTTTGAGAAATGGGAGTGGAAGACATAACGATTTTATATAGACTAGTAATATACGATTTGTACTAATAATAATACTAATTCTCACAATAACAATTTCTGATGTGGCTTTTGTATTTGATTATATTTAACATTCATTTTATTTTGTCTCAAGCTTTATAAGTCCTACATTCATACAAAATAAATAGATCACACATTAGATACTTATATACGCTAAATTTTATTCAATATAAAACAAGGTTACAAAGACAGTTTGTGTGGACACAGAAACTTTAAATCGGCCCCCGAAGTGGTCCATCTAGAGAAAGACAGACTGATCTAGACATTGATAGAGGATAGAACATATTAGGCTGTAAAAATATACTTTAAAAAAATCATTAAAAAAATGCATATTTATTTTACAGGATGTGACTCACAAAAATGTGGAAATATTTATTAACTAAAAAAAAGTTTCAACAGGGTTTCGAAATTTTGAACCCAGGACTTTCTGCATGTTAGGAAGATATGATAACCAGTACACTACGGAAACAATTGTAGAAAAATAATAGTATATTTGAAATCTTTCCGTAAACATTCAGTCATTCTAAGTCTATATCTACTAAGTCTAGATCTCATAGAAATTAAAATGAATACAATATTCGTAAAATCTACAAATCTTTTTATAACTATTCACTTCAGATATTGTAAAAGAAGTCTACAATTTATTTTCATATATTGAAAATCACTTTACATTTATGTCTCTATCTTCTTCTTCTTAAATACTATTTTAGTTTCTTTTTAAATAGTTAAGAAATAGCATTTGAAACATACGTCATTTAAGACTGTATCATTATTTATTTTTTAATTTCTAAATAATTCTTTGCTTATATCATTTCGCTCTTAATTAAAGTAGTTTTTCTTCACATTCTCTTATTTTCATCTCGGTAAAAGAAACATTGTTAGAATGTCCAGTTAATGCTGCCCAGATCATTTCCTTTTGAAGTGATGTACTTTTCCATTGACCATTTAGATTAGAATCATGACAACTTTCATACCACCAGGCACCTGAACAATATTCTGCACAGTGTATCGTACCGTGATTGTCGTTATCTCTATCAAATGTCGTAAAGAACATGTTTTTTGGATATGATAAACTATCTCCAGCATTCCCTATATAGTCTCCTATCAGTAGTTTATATTTCTCAGCCTCACTCAATACTTTAAAGTCTTCGTACTGTGCAAAGTATGTATTGTTGTTATATTCTAAATCTATTCTTAAATCATATTGTCCAGTAGAAGTAAACTTTAAATATTTTCATTTCCCAGATAAAATTCCCAAATGTTGTAATCTCCAAGGCCATCACGATACTCCTGCCAGCCTCTATAGAAATCTACTTTTCCGTTGATTCTTCTCTGAATGATGATCCATCCACCTCCGTCTGTCTTGGTGTCACACATGACCTTTAACCCGGAAATTAACTTTACAATTACTCGTTCTTAAAAACTGTTGATTTTACGGCAAGATATTGGTGGTACTGTTTAAAAACAATTAAATATTACATCATCAGAACATAAAAAAGGAAAAGTAACAAAAATGTTTTTTTTTAAATTCTAGTAACCCCGAAATGAGATAAGCCTACTAATTGTGTGTGGTCTGTACGACCTTCCATCAGCCCTTTCATTATGTTAAGACTGCGAAAACTAGATTAGATTTAATAATATTTTAGACCTTAAAACGTTCGTGTACATTAGCTAACAATTAAATTGGTCATAGGCAGTGCGTCTCTCTAAACAACAGTGACAAAGGCAATGAATTATTATCGAGTACAATTACCATAGAAGGTGCTGTGGCTGAGCGGTAAAGCGCTTGGCTTCCATACCAGGTGAAGACTGGTATTTTTTAAATTTCGGTATCTTCCGGGGCCTCTAAGTCCACCCAGCTCTAATGTTTACCTGTTTAATGTTTAGGTCAGATCCGATCTTATTAAACAACGGAGTTAACAAAAAAGCTAGCTGTGACATTTATACTTTTCCGCCTTAACTATTGTAACGCCGCGCTAGCAGGTATACCTGATGACAAAATAGCCAAGATGCAACGTATTCACATCAGAACGACGCCGCACGAATAGTCCTTAGAAAAACAACGCGAGATTCTGCTACTACGCTCTTGCGCACGCATCATTGGCTTTCCATAAAAGCAAAAAACTACTACAAGGTGGCCACACTTTTCAATCAGTGTATATATAACAATGAAATGGCCTTGTACCTTAGCGAACTAAACACTCCATATGCTCTGAGAGCCCTGCGTTTAACGCTTATTGTGGTGCCACGTTTCTCCATCTAAAGCTACGGTCTGCGTGCTTTTTCAGTCTACGGACCAAAGATTTTCGAACTCACTCTCCTTTTAGATAGACATGCTACACAAGCTTCAAGAAGAACATTAATACCTAACTTTTTAAAACTTGTTTAGATTAGTTTGTCGAGTTAGCTCCCATGTTTATGTTTATAATGTTATCACAACGCCTTAATTCAATTTATATTAAGTGGGTTTGGTCCAGACAGAGTTATATATATTTGTTTCTTTTTTCAAATGTACAAATGCTTTGGTGTACCACAAGTCTGTGTTTAATCTTAAAGATTTCATCTAATTTTCTGAAAGATTAATTTAAAAAGTTTAATAAAAAATATGATCACTTAAAGTTTATATTTTATATTCATTTTTAATTGGGTATTATGTATTAATGGAATATCAAATCTCCATTCTGCAAAGCAGTATCATCATCATAATATTTCCATTGCGTTCCTCATTAAACATAGGGTCTCAAAATAAAAACAATCACACCACTCTCCACGATCTTTTCTTATTTTTTAAATGTTTTCCCAGCTCTTGTCTGACTTTTCATCTAGTACACTGTCACGTTAATTTTTGTCTTCCTCATCGTCTGGCACTGTCTAGCTCTGTTGTTGGTATTTTTTTTAATGGTGTTACCAATTTATTTCTACATTCTTTCTAGTATCTGAACCTCTAACTTTCTCTGTCTACAAATCTCCCACAGTTTGGATTTTCTAGTTTGTCTACCAGTGTAGTCTTAAGATATTTTTCCGACATCTCTTGATGAAGGTTTGTAGTTGTTTTGTCGATTCAGATGTTCTCAGTGTTTTTTGTTGCCTTGACATTGAAGTTAAAGAGAGTTATTTTTAGATTTCCAATATGGTGAAAGGTGTGACATTTCCAACGCACTACGACGTTTAATGTATTTATGTGTTCCACCTGAGACACTGACTATAACCCTAAGATATTAAGAAGAAACTACTCTGATTATAGTCTGTCTCCATTTCGTGAGTTGATTAATTAAAGTACTTTTGTTATTTTGAGACATACTTTCCTACTATAACAATTAATTTTGTGACTATTAAAATTAATTATAATTAACAGTCAAGTAATTTTGTCTTAAACTTTATAAGTCGTACACAATAAAAAAAACACAGTATAAACTTCAACATGCAATGAATTTTATTCGACATAAATAATAACATTCAATTTAGAGACTATTGTAATAGCTATAAAGATGTGCCGATAATAACATTCAATTTAGAGACTGTTGTAATAGTTATAAAATAAATATGTGCTGATTCTTAGTCCTATTTTACTTCAATCACCTCTGCACCTTAATTGTAATAAGCATCGCAGTTAATAGATAATTGATAATATTATATAATTGTTATCTCTATAATATATGTATTGTATTAAATTAGGGTAAGGGTTAATAATAATAAGGCTTGGCTTAGAGTGAGAAGGTTAGTGAGGAAGGCAATATTTCCCGTTGTATTTTTTATACCATCATATTATGGTTTATTATATATTTTATTAAATACATATATATTATTTTTTATTAAACTGTTAAAAACTTACTGCCAGTAAAATGTATTAATATCTGTGAAGTGTTCAAATTAACATTTAGATATATGTTTTTTAGACTCTAAATTGCAAAACAGAAGGCTTAACATTAAAATTAATACAATATTCCTAAAAGTTTTAATCAACAAACTCAACAAATCTTTTTTTATAATTATCCACTTCAGATACTAGAAAAGTCGGCTACAATTTATTATCATATATTTAAAATTACTTTGCATTTATACCACTACATGTATTGTCTGACTTTCTATCTTTATAAGAGAATAAATATTTTTTGTTTCTTTTTAAAAAGTTAGGAAATTGCAAATGAAACACGCGCCATTTAAAACACTATCACTATTTTGATGTTTTCATTTAAATATCTAACTACTTCTTTGTTGATAGGCTTCGCTCTTCTTAATGAAAATAGTTTTTCTCTCTTTCTCTTATTTTCATCTCGGTAAAAGAAACACTGTTAGAGTGTCCAGTTAAATGAGACCAGATCATTCCTTTGTATGATGTACGTCCCCATTGACCATTTAGATTAGAATCATGACAACGGAAATACCACCAGGCACCTGAATTATGTTCTGCACAGTTTGTGTCTCTGTTTATATCGTTATCTCTATCAAAAGTACTAAAGGACGTCCTATAAGATAAACTATCTCCAGCATTTCCTGAATAGTTTCCTATCTGTAGTTTATATTTCCCAGTCTCACTCGATACTTTAAAGTCTTCGTACTGCGCAAAATATTTTTTGCTGTTAAATTCTAAATCAATTCTTAAATCAAATTGTCCAGTAGAAGTTAAGCTAAAAATATTTTCATTTCCCAGATAAAATTCTCCAATGTCGTAATCTCCAAAGCCGTCACGATACTCCTTCCAGCCTCTATAGAAATCTACTTTTCCGTTAATTCTTCTCTGTAAGATGATCCATCCACCGCCATCTGTCTTGGTGTCACACATGACCTTTAACCCGGAAATTAGCCTTACAATATAGCGGTCTTGGGTGCTGTTGATTTCCCGACAAGATATTGGTGGAACTGTTTAAAAACAAGGAAATAAAACATAAACACATTATGTAAAAATCCTTCAGCTTGAAATAAAAATATAAATAATTATTATTTTATGATACCGCTAAATTATTGTATTTTAAATCTGAATAGAAAAAGTCAAACTATATCTAGACTAATCTAGAGTCTTGAGTTTATTCTGCGCGTAAAGGCTTCGCTCTGCGCATGCATGACCTTTTTAAGTTAGATTCATAAATGAAACTATTAGAATATATCTCAACACGGCTTATATATATATGACTCCTACGCCCAGGTGAGTCACTGGTTTTGGTTTCGTCTTTAGACGGGTCAGAATCTGGTGTGACTAATCAAGCCAATTTTGTAGCTGCATATTTCTCTACAGTTCGTGCATGTGTATGCATTTATTTTAAAGTTAGCTGTTAGGGGAGCTTTCGTTTTCTTTCTCTTTACTTATGTCGCTTAATTTCTTTTGTTCTCGGCGAGAATCGTCGCAGCAAGCAAGGAACATTTATATGTCACGTAGCATAAAGCAGCTGTTACATAAAGTTTATTTTTAGATTTCTGCAGCGTCTGCAGAGCAAGGTCATGGTTCTGTTTTTGAATAGTTTTTCGGAACAACAAATTAATTTCTGGACCATAAAAGGAGCAGTGGAGAAATTTAACGAAAGGAGATTGTTTGTATGCAAATGTAGAGAGACATAGATGGTACAAAGTATTTAAAGGATGAATATATTCAGTTGGGGGAGCTCTAATAGGTACCTGACATTAGTTGGGGAAAA
This sequence comes from Biomphalaria pfeifferi, assembly GCA_030265305.1. Taxonomy (NCBI): domain Eukaryota; kingdom Metazoa; phylum Mollusca; class Gastropoda; family Planorbidae; genus Biomphalaria; species Biomphalaria pfeifferi. The sequence continues at coordinate 1,219,921 of JASAOG010000014.1, forward strand.
GTAAAGGCGGTTAGTCGTTGTGCTGGCTATATGACACCCTCGTTAACCGTATGTAACAGGAACAGATGCACTTTACATCCTCTGCCCTGTAAACCACAAGGTCTGAAAGGGGAAACATTTTTTTTACTATATTCATTTTGGAGCTTAAACGACGACAGTAACTTTGTTTAAATTAAATTGCATTGTGCAGTGTGCATATTATTTAAGTGATTCCTAGTTCCAGAAATAAAACTTTGTATTTAGTGTTGAAGCATCTTGGTTGTTTTAAATTAATAGTTAACATTAGAGACAGCAAACGCATGTTATTTCATTTTTTTTATCAATATGCAATTTTACATTGATCTTTACAGCACACACGAATGCTATAACAAATTGAACATATATTTTGTTTAAATATAAATATAATTATGTATAATGTAAGTTTTAATACGAATGATTCACAATAATAAGATTTCGTTCAATACCTATTGTTTAAAATTAATGTAAAGTTTTTAAATGTTTTAACTTTATTTTATTCAGTTGGGATGTAAAACTTTATTTTTTTAAACGAATTTTTAATTAGTTTTAACTTGAATTTTTTTTTTCATTGCTGCAGTTAATAATAGGTTGCTTCTTTCTTGCAAGTGTCTACCAAAACCGAGGTCCTGTCGCGATGTCGTCAGTACAGAAGACCGCGTTGTGGTGACATTAGCTTTCGGGTTAGAAGTCATGTGTGACACCAAGACAGACGGCGGTGGTTGGATCATCTTTCAGAGAAGAATCAACGGAAAAGTAGATTTCTATAGAGACTGGAAGGAGTATCGTGACGGCTTTGGAGATTACAACATTGGGGAATTTTATCTGGGAAATGAAAATATTTTTAGTTTAACTTGTACTGGACAATATGATTTGAGAATAGATTTAGAATTAAACAGGAAAAAATATTTTGCGCTGTACAAGGACTTTAACGTTTTGAGTAAGACTGAGAAATATAAACTGAAGATAGGAAAATATTCAGGAAATGCTGGAGATAGTTTATCACGTCATAACAACATGTACTTTAGTACTTTTGATAGAGAAAACGATGTACAGGATAACTTAAACTGTGCAGAAGATAGATCAGGTGCCTGGTGGTATGCAGATTGTCATGATTCTAATCTAAATGGTCAATGGGGACGTACATCAGATAAAAAGGCAATGGAATGGTTAAATTTAACTGGATGGTATAACAGTGTTACTTTTAGCGAGATGAAAATAAGAGAAAGAAAATAAAACGAACTTTTGGATCAACAGTCATACCCCAGAGAGTAAAGGAGACGCCCCAATAAAAAAAAAGCAAAAATAAAATTAGGGGATACTAAAATGAATTTTCTAAAAAACATTATGAAAAATAAAAGACATCTTAGTTTTGAACTTTGTCATTTTGTATATTCTTAAATGTTTTAATATCTTAACTTTAATTGGTTTAAATGATCTGGCTGCTTTCTGGATTACCGTTTTGATAATTCTGACGTAATCCTGTACGTTGTTGACCATCTTTCAGTTTCCGGGTTACAGGTCATGTGTGACTCGAAGACAGACGGCGATGGATCGATCATATTTTAGTGACGAATCATTGGAAATGTTCTATAGAGGCTGGAAGGAGTATCGTTAGGGCTTGGGAGATTACAGCACTGGTAATTTTTATCTAAGAAATAAACATATTTTTCTATTATCTTCAACTAAAGGTGGGGTAGCTGAGCGGTAAAGCGCTTCTCTTCCGAGGTCCCGGGTTCGAATTATTGTGGAAGACAAGGATTTAATTTTTAAATGTCTAAGTCCACCCAACTTTGATGGGTACCTGACGATAGCTTGGAAAAAGTAAAGGCGGTTGATCGTTGTGCTGGCCACATGACACCCTGCTCGTTAACCTTTGGCCAAATAAATAGATGACCTTAACATCATCTGCCCTATAGATCGCTCGGTCTAAAAGGGAAACTTTACTATGATATATTATTAATAGTTTTCAGAAATATAACTTGAGTAGCAACGCGATGCCATATGGGTAGATAGAATAAGAAAAGAAAATATAACAGTCTTAGAGATGATAGATGACGTGAGTATTGAGGCGCTTGGTAGAAAAGACTCCACGACTTTTTACCCTGCAAATTCACTTTTAATTTTGAGTTAAGTGTTATCTGTATCTTATGCAGCTAAGTCAAATGGAGGTAACACTCAAATACCGAAATCAAATAACATACTGGCGAAAAGCCAACATTAGAAGTTAGTCGACTCTGATATTGAATGTCGAACAAGAAATTTTATAATAACAAAACGAACTGTTGAATTTCGTCAAGTTAAATCTCTACGTCCATAAAAACTGCCTCTGTTTAAAGTCGTCAAAAGTAGTTTTATCTAATATATTACAGACTTTACTTCAAAAAGAAGATGATTACGTTCTAATCGTCATGCCTGTAGTCATGCATATTGACCAATGACTTAAATTCTGCTAAGTCACTGGTGTAGTGACACAAGACGCGTAGAAGTTTGTTTACTTTGATGTTTTCAGTAGTGACGTGACGAGTAGTTAAAAAGTAGGATTAGATGATAAGTAACGGAGAAGAAGAGACAACGCCAAGTTAGCAACGACAGGACTGTGCCTTATTTTCTTATGTACTAAAGTGTTTTAAAGTTCACTAGCCGAAGTTATTAAGTACATTCATTGTTCTATCTGTTATTGTGTTTTGTAACGAACTCGCATGCAACATCAACACCTAGAATCTATAATTATCAACAAACAGAACATTTAACACTAGTTTTCCTGGCTAGCTCAAGCAATTTATTCCATGCTGTAATAGCGCAAGGGATGAAGAAGCATTTGTACACATTTTTCCTATCATATGGAATGAAGAATGTGCCTCTATTTTTGTGTATTTTATTAGCGGCCCCCGGAAGGTAAAAAAGACGCTATTATTTTTTTGTGAAATGTCTGTCCGTACGTCCCGTTTAGATCTCGTAAACTAAAAAAAACTTTTGCATGCCACTTAATAAAAAATATACGTTGTTTTGGAAAGTAATAATTTTAGGAAAGAGTGTTTGTGAGTTGATTTGATATCATTAGCAAACCGCAGAGGTGTCACCAGCCATTACGACACCTCTGCGAACAGAGACTTAGCCTTGACATTCTAAAACCTGGTAAGTTTTATATAAAAAAAAGGCAGTGCATTTATATTTGGACTTGCATCAGTACGCATACCAGCTGTTTGATAGAACGTAATGAAAAATGTTCTCATCTGTTCATTGAACACCCAAGTTTATCTTTCTCTTCAGCCGAGAACACAGAAAATAATTTGTTCACAAGTGTTAAGAAAAAAACATGTAACAAAAATTACTTTTTGTTCTCGGATACAGAGTTGTTGTCCAGCTGAATCCATAAACTTTTCCTCTAATGTGTACCCCAATTGTCACTGATAGTGCGAATATCGCGATCTACCTGTCAGACAGTAAGACAGATAGACAAGACTATGTCAAGATTACTCAATGCAGCTCGGAAAATATAGGTGTCACAGACCATGGCAAATCAAAGGAGAATAAGCTACTCTTAAACTTGTGACGTCATTAAGAAAAATAAGCATTATTGCGTCATGCAATCATGGGTTCTAGAAATAAGTCGTTTGAATGTAATGAAACCGGAAGTTTGTGTTCTAGTTTTTAAGAAATGTAACGCTCAGACTTGATCTCTGGATTTATATTCATTCATTAGTTCTGTGGCTATGTGTTTTGTGTGTGTCTTGTGTGTATCTTGTGAGCATCTTGTGAGTCTTGTGTGAGTCTTATGTGTGTCTTGTGTGTATCATGTATCTTGTAAGTCTAGTGTATGTCTTGTGTGTATCTTGAGACTTGTGTGTGTCTTATTTTTGTCTTGTTAGTCTTGTGTGTGTCTTTGTGTGCCTTGTATGTGTGTTTTGTGTATATCTTGAGACTTGTGTGTGTTGTGTGTGTTTTGTGACGCTTGTGTGTATCTTGTGTGTATCTTGTTAGTATATTGTGAGTCTTGTGTTGTGTGTGTATTCTGTGTGTCTTTTGAGTCTTGTGTGTTTCTCTCGTTTGTATATTGTGATTCTTGTGTGTGTGCCTTGTGTGTGTCTTGTATGTGTCTCGTGTTTGCGAAGAAAAATGACAGTAATTAGCGGTTCTTTTACTTAAATAAAGTTTTTTTTAACGTAATGTTATTTCTCTTTTGATTGTTAAGCAAGTGAATATTTGCAAGGTAAAACTTCGCTACGTATTATGTATGGCATTGACCGTAAAGTTTTTATGGCAGATGTCTTTCAATTTATTAAAGGCTTTGTTTGGGGTTTTGTCATAATTTTATGCGCTTTTTTTTCCAACTAAGAACAGGACACACACCATTATTAAACCGTAAACCATATCCTATTTGAATGCCCCTCCCTAATCCATCTTAGGAAGACCCTACTTCCACTACAGCCCAACAAAACCAACACACTGTACGGCAGTACTGAGCGATTGAAGAAAACAGCACACTTTTTTTTCCTTGGCACAGTCTGCAAAAGAGCTCACAACTCAGCAGCAATAAAGCTGGCTAGAGGAAGAAGAATTAGAGCTCAAGGCTTAAGCCTCCACAAGGGAACTAATTCCACTTATATACCACATCTGTCAAGTACGATCTTTGTACCTTATTCAATGTGAAATAAAGTAATTATTTAACAATATTCAATGAATTAAGTGATTTATTTTGTCATTGATTCCTGCTTGTTTTTTCAGGCACAAGAAAAAATTGTGCAATATTTTAATTTAATCATAGATTGGGTATGGGAGAAATAACATGTTCAAATTTTTGCCACAATACCAGACACATTAAGTGAATTCATATAAGCTTTGTAATAACGTAATTTCATATAATAAATAATAATAATGACAGTAGATTTTTCATAGCGTTAATAGCTTACTATGGCTTGGCACGATCACCAGGTGCGACTTAAAAGTATTAAGATCTGTATAACGGAAATGTTTGTAATTAATTTTTCACTTAAAGATATGTTTGATAGTCCACAAATGAGATTGGAAAAAAGCGCTCTAAGCATGCTATAAGCATGAAAGTATCGCTATATAAAAGAAAACAAATGTTATGGGACCACCTACTACAGCACCACCCTCCATCCTCATTGACGATAACAAGCTGGACGCCGTAAACGAATTCTGCTATCTGGGATCCACAATTACAGATGACCTGTCCCTAGAAGAGGAGATGAAAAAACGCATAGGGAAGGCTGCCTCGACATTCGCTAGACTCAGACTAAGAGTTTGGGAAAACCATAAGCTAACCACGTTGACCAAAATGGAAGTCTACAAGGCATGCGTTATGAGTACACTGCTATATGGCAGTGAATCATGGACCACCTACGCAAAGCAAGAGAGAAAACTAAACTCATTCCATTTGAGATGTCTCCGTAGGATCTTGAATGTCACATGGAAAGAAAAAGTGTGCAATACTGAAATCCTTGCGCGATCAGGTATTCCCTGCATTTTTACAGCCCTCAGACAACGCCGTTTGCGCTGGCTTGGACATGTTCGCCGGATGGAGGACAAGTGCATCCCGAAAGTCATCCTCTATGGTCAACTCGCGACTGGCACAAGAAAAACTGGTCGCCCCCTTCTCCGTTACATAGATGTAATAAAACGCGACCTCAAATCAGTGAACATTAATACTGACAATTGGGAAGACATAGCACTAGACCGCATCAGGTGGAGAGAGACAGTGACAAAGAAAGCTATGGACAGTAAAAGTACATGGGTCTCAGCCCAGGAAGAAAAACGCACAAACCGAAAAACGGCCAGCTCCTCTACCACCGAAGCAAAAGCCAAGGGGACCCTAACTTGAGCTATCTGTGGACGGGAGTGTCTCTCCAAAATAGGGCTCCACAGCCACATGAGGAAGTGTGCTCTGAGATGAACCATAGTCGTCCTACGACTGAAGGAGGCCAATGATGATGATGATGATGTAGAATGCTTTTTTGATATTTTTTCACACGTTATTAATGCGTTTATTGTTTCCATTTTGATTTTACATTCTTGATGAGAGATCTTATAATATATTGCAAATCTGGGTGTGTACTCATCTACAGCGCTTCCATTGAATGGGGGGGGGGATGTAATATTATAATATTTTCCTGCGCTTGACCGGGGATGAAGTGACTGGGGATGAAGTGACCAGGGATGAAGTGACCGGGGATGAAGTGACCAGAATGAAATGACCGGGGATGAAATGACCGGGGAGGAAATTGAAATGACCGGGTATGAAATGACCGGGGATGAAATGACCGGGGGATGAAATGACCGGGGATGAAATGACCGGGGGTGGAGTGACCGGGGGATGAAATGACCGAGGATGAAGTGACCGGGGGATAAAATGACCGGGGATGAAGTGACCGGGGGATGAAGTGACCGGGGGATGAAATGACCGGGTGTGGAGTGACCGGGGGATGAAATGACCGAGGATGAAGTGACCGGGGGATAAAATGACCGGGGATGAAGTGACCGGGGGATGAAGTGACCGGGGATGAAGTGACTGGGAGATGAAGTGACCGGGGGATGAAATGACCGGGGATGAAGTGACCGGGGATGAAGTGACTGGGAGATGAAGTGACCGGGGGATGAAATGACCGGGGATGAAGTGACCGGGGATAAAATGACCGGGGAGGAACTTGAAATGACCGAGGATGAAATGACCGGGGATGAAATGACCGGGGGATGAAATGACCGGGGATGAAATGACAGGGGGTGAAGTAACCGGGGATGAAATGACCGAGGATGAAGTGACCGGGGGATGAAATGACCGGGGATGAAGTGACCGGGGATGAAGTGACCGGGGATGAAGTGACTGGGGGATGAAGTGACCGGGGGATGAAATGACCGGGGATGAAGTGACCGGGGGATGAAGTGACCGGGGGATAAAATGACCGGGGATGAAGTGACCGGGGGATGAAGTGACCGGGGATGAAATGACCGGGGATGAAGTTACTGGGGGATGAAGTGACCGTGGGATGAAGTGACCGGGAACCGCTCCCCTTACACATAGTAAGATCTATAGGGCAGATAAAATAAAGGTCATCTGTTTCTGTGGCCCACGGTGAACGAGGGTGTCATGTGGCCAGCATACGACCAACGTCCTATACTAGGTACTTGGTACTTGGTACTTGGTGGACAAAAGGGAAGGCACAAAGATGTCCTGAAATACAAAATCCCAAACTTAACCTAATTCAAACCCGGAACCGCTCATTTTGGAAGTCAAGTGCTTTACCACTCAACCACTTCTTACTTTTATGGACATATAGTACGTATCTAATAATGTTTATCATGGCATACAATTAAACATACACATTAGAACTAGTAACTAATCACAAAAAATAATAAAATTTAATAACATATTATATAATAATAAATACCAGATATTTGTTACTATCAGACAATTTTTAAAACATATTTTTATTCAATCATAGATCAAATCCAGAGAAATTTTAAATTCAATTTAACTGAGTTAAATTAATCTAATTGTATAAATCCCACTTCTAAAAAATTGCTTTCATCCATATAATATGAATGGATTTTAATGGTCATGTGTTGTTTATTAGTTGGTGAATAGTTACTTTCTATTATAATTTATAAAAATGTAACACTTTAAATGCTTACAACTATCGAATTTATTAGCATTATCATGTTAAATTTCTAACACCATTTGAAATCACTGGTTTTCCACGTGCTGTGTTATTCATGTTTGTAGATTTATAAAATTATTTTTGCATTTTTTCTTTTATATTTTATATTCCAAAATATGTTTACAGAAACAAATGGTGTTATCGCTACTATAAGCAAAGGTCAAACCGTTGTTACAGCCCTTCAAGAAGTTAGTTCTAATCATGTTAAAGGTGAACTCTCTGACGAAAAATTACAAGAGTCATATCTTCATGTCACATGGAGAAATTTGAGATCCTCAGATTCCGGGAAGTACTTCTGTGGAGCTCATGTCATTGGTTCTGACGGAAGAGCTGAGAGACTGAACGAGATAGTAACAGTTAAAGTTAAACTCCCAATGTTTGAGGATTTGGTGAACGTAATACAGAAATTATTAATACAAGTTAATGATGACAGAGAAATTCTACAAGATAATACACAAAATATAAAGAGCATTCAAAATGAATTGAGCAATAATCAAGACAATGTTATAAAAATTTACAAAGATTTAGATAATCATGAACAAAACTTTATAAGAATAAAAATAGATTTGGATTCAAATCAGCAAAACATTAAAAACATTAACCAAGACTTGGATAATCAAAAACAAAATATCATCAGAATTAATACAGATTTAAATAGCAAAGAGCAACAATTTACAAGATTTAACACAGATTTGGATTCTAAACAACAAAATATTATCAGCATAAAACAAGAATTGGAGAGCAGTAAAAAAGATTTCAATGAGCATAGACAAAATATGAGCATATTCAAAGACATGCTGGATACAGTCATCTTAAGTAGGTCATCTTCATTGGCAGACGTCAAAGAAGAACTAACGAAAGGTAACGAATACTTCTATAACAACAGCAAACAAAAATTAGATGTTTTTGTATATTTATTTTTACATACATTTTTTAACCAAAATAGAGATTCACAGACAAGTTGACATGATATACAAAAAATTTAATTTTTTAATGCCAAAGAAAAGCTGACAAAACCAACGTCTCTTTTGATACCCTGCTAAGAACAGGTGCTAACTAGAAATATTGAGGGATTTGGTTACAGATAACCCCTCCCCCCTTGCTACGAAGTTCATGGGATAGATATGAAATCGTTAAAGGGGTGGAAGCAAAGTAAAAAAAATTGGCTTGGCTTCTGATACTAGGTCCGGGTTCGAATCTCGGTAAATAACTTGGATTTTTTAATTCGGGATTTGATTTCTACATAGCTCTAATTGGTATCTGACTTTTACACCATCAGCACTATACATCGCAAGATTTGAAAAAGAAGCTTTACTACGTATGCAAATGACCTATAACAGTAATATCCAACCTAATTCGACTTGCGGGTCATTTTAATTTCCGACACTCATATCACGGGCCACATGAAAGAAGGGTACAAAAAAAAAGAATTGACATTGAGCTGAAATGATTTTATTACAAATTCGTTGATCTAATACACTAATTAATGAGATATTTGAAGTTGTCAGAAAATGGCTTCATTTCTCTACTTCAAATAGATTTATGAGCAGCATTGTACCCAGCTTTACAACCGACTCATTGACTCATTGTCTTGTCGCTATTTCAAAATATCCCCATTAACCCCCACCATCTTGGCTTTCAAAAATGTAACAATCTTTTATTTGCGACTCAAACCAAGAAAGTCGTCAGATTCGTTTTACAAATGAAATATGTTGGCTTAATACCCACAAAAAAAGTAAAATGAGTACACCCTTCCTGTTAGATTCTTGTTAGATTCTTAGATTCTACATTCAGAGTCCATTTCATAAACGCACAAATTTTAAAGGTCATTGACCAATCCATCAGAGAAAATGTTAGGGCCTTAGCGTAGTTTTTCTTTGGAAGGGGTGTGTTAGTACGCTTTGTGCCGACTTCTCGGCGGTCCGGAGTGAACCAAGTCGCGGGCCGGATATGTCCCACGGGCCGTATTTTGGGCATCACTGACCTATAACACACTGAAGCAACATGTGTTATATACAGATTTCAATCCGGGGCCCATAAAATAAGACATGTTGATTTTTAATTTTTGAAAAGATAAAACCTACAAGTTTGTATGTAAGTCAATTGAGATCTATGGGGTTTGGGATGTCATGTGTCCAGCAACGACCAACTTTAACTTTATTCCGACATTGAAAAAAAAAATTTCAACAGGATTTGGAAGCCAAGCGCTCTACCACTCAGCCACCGCAAATCTTGTCTACGGAAGAAGGCTCTTACATTATTTGGAAAAAAATGTGTTCGATTACATTAGTATTAGACTAACATTTTTTTAACACGACGCTCATAAGAGTCAATAGTCAGTGTTTTAAGATTATACCATGTAGAATATTTATGTTACACAATTAACAAACTAGTGTTTAAGAGGAAAGACATATTAGGAACTTCATTTATTACTTTAACTTTTTCAAGTGGTGCTATATTGACTCGTTAGTGTGCAAATCTACATATAATACCAATATGTTACATCTATCTTCTTTAGTTTAGAAAATATATTAATCAGAATAACTAACAAACTAGTCGAATATTAAAGTCAATTCAGTTTAGTATAAATAAAATACCACAGGACTGTTAAAAAAATTACTGAAAAAAAAATGATTATATTAGTTAAAAAAACCGGTAGCAAAGATTATGATTACTGATAAAAATATTCTCGTTTAATGTTAAGGAAACAATATTTGGCTGTTTTATCATGCTCACATCTGCAATATTTTAACTTTTAACATGGCTGCCTGGTATGGCAATGTGAAATTTAAAAATAAATATAAACTTTACAGAATCATAAATGCGTCTGGTAAAGTCATTGGCCAAAAAAACACACCTTTTGGGCATGTGTTTGAGACAAACATTTATACAAAAGGTAAAAAGATTCTAAAAATAACAATGAAGAGAATTTCTTTCGTGCATTGTTTCATTCTTAAAGAGCCGCTAGCGCATTTTGAAATACATGCACTGTTTTTTTACTTTGCTTCTTAGAAGGCCAGAGACTATGATATTAAAAACATTCGATCTATTTACTATTTGTAAATGAACGTAGAACTTGCATTTCATTTGAGTCAATGTTTCCAAATTTGACACCTAGAAGTGGTTTAGGAATGTCAATGTGTAGAATGGGAACTAGAAGTGGTTTAGGAATGTCAATGTGTAGAATGGGAACTAGAACTTATATAAAACATTTCCTGATACATTTGAAACTTGTTTTATCTATATCTTAAATGATGCAAGAGCTGCAATATTATGAAGAATATCAGCACTGCAGTTAAGCATTTATCGTCTGCTTGTCCATCGCGACGAGATATGATTCGGTAGTTGTTAGTGACAGTTTTGGCAATGTTTACATTTTTTGTTTGATCAACCGTTGGGGTGTATGAGCCACACGGATAACTTTCCAAAACGAACAGTAAATAGCTTGTATACGTGTTAATATTTTTTTTCCAGAAATGTTGATGGAGTCTGTAAGATGGGAAAAAAAATACATGGCACAATAAAGCATTTTTACATTTGCTAACACAAAAAAATAATTAAAAAAAAATAGATAACTCTGTCTGTGCTTTAACCACCCTCAATATACTGAGGTATCTCTCTTTAACTATATTAGGAAGATCCTAATTATAATTTTTAGAGGGCGTGACAATGACAATTTTAAAATAAAAGTGAGTTCTCAGAGCTACTGAGTTTGATCTACTTTGGGAATATGTGTGCGGTAAACTCTCTTTATGCCAAGAAAAAACAATTAGCTCGATTAAGAGGCGGAACCAACATTTTTGAGTAAAGGAAAGAAGCGATTACACTTATTGTCCATCGATTAATTCCTTTAGTAGCTAGATTTATTTTTTTTAATATGAAAAAAATTAAAGAAAACATTTATTTAAATATATCAACTAATTAACAATCTGTGTTTTTCGAAAGGAAAACATTTTTAGATAAATATTTTACAATGCTAGACTCAAATATAATTATAATTCCTTTACGAATTCTTGATTGAAATGGAAAAGAAATTATATATGTTAGCTAATTACGTAACAATATACTTATTGTTTGAAAACAAAGACTTTAGAACTGCTGCATTCTATACAAAAGTAAAGCTATAGGATTAACTGAAGTTGTGTTATTTTCAAAATATGAATGTAGGAATCGTGGTTGAGATGCTATGTAGGCTTGAACGTGGCTAGGCTTGGCTACCTATTAAGGGGGCTTGAGGTTCGACACCCCAGTCGAGCAGAGTTGTGTTTACTGAGCGCCTAAAGGACACTGGTTCAAAAGTGATATTGGACTATAGCGCTCTGAGTATGCTATAAGCATAAAAGTAGCACTATATAAAAGAAATTATTATTAGTATTATTATGTTAAAAAAGAACGAGTATTCTCTGTCATTGTCGAAGATCATTATTATTATTATGTTAGAATTGAACGAGTAGTAATTCTCTGGCCCTGCCAGGGTTGAATTTTGCTAAAGAGAAACAAATTTCATAGTAGTTCCTTTAACAGTTTCCACTAAGAAATTTTCTGGTGATGTGGCAGGTCTGCAACAGTACCGCCCTCTGACAGGTAACGAAGATGTTCCTAGGAATGTTAAGGGCCTTGAAGGTGTCTGTAAGGTCAGTTGTTATTATCCCCTCCGTTGACATAACATAGGGGTATATTGTTATTTTGGACAATTTCCATAGACGCTTAATCTCAAAGCCCACGTTCCAATATTATTATTATTATTATTATTATTATTTTCCTTCTGCAACGAAGATTACTGCGACTTTACCTAAACTCGTACTGCATCTTAGTGTTAGTGTGTCCTTGCAAATGAGCTTTAACAATGTTCCCGATTATTTTATCCCCGGTCACTTCATCCCCTGGTCAGGTAAGCGAGGAAACAATTGGATTGAACTTTGGAGGCATTAACAGGATATAAGTAAAATGTTTCATACTTAAAAACTGAGATGAAGAAGATGTTAGTTGGCGTCCTGCTTACATTCTTTCCAACTGTAAGCAAAATATATCAAATCTGCTGCTAGTAGATGCTGAACTTTGGTGCTAAAGTGTTGAAAACTTTTTTTATTTTTTTCTGTAAGTTCGGCAGCTTTGATTAATTTGTTGATATTATAGGCAATGACCTGCAATGAGTTTAACAGAGCACGAATGATGAACTACTGTGAAAAGTCTTTTCTTCTGAGAAATATGATAAGCAATTGAGTTGCAATACAGCTCACAATTTATGCTAATTTAAAAATTCCGCTTAACGGATCTTTTTGTCCTCTATTATTTAGCGTTGCCCTCCTATTTATCGTCTTTCGGGCATATACGTGTCTAATGACTCTGGCCCTAGGCGAAGTGAATTGGTTGGCAAACAAAATAAACAAATAAAAAGTAAACTTCGAAATAAAAATAGAAACACTTTTTTTATTGTATATTTTTTTTTTATTGTCAATGGGGGAGGGTCGTCTCTAGGTTTGCGAAATAACACAAAGTCTCTTTTTAATATTGTTTATTCTACAATAATATTATTTGTTAAACATTATTCTGTTTCTTCAAGCAATATGTACTTAATGTGAATTGTATATCGCTGGATACCATGTATTTTTGAATAAAGTGTGAAAGCATTTAACTTAAGAGAAATATATTCTAAAATGTGTTTGTTTTACGCTCATAAGTAGAGGCATAAAGGTATATCCGAGCTTTCACGTTTCGTGCAGTTCATTCTGTTCTGTTTTAAGTGAAGTAGGAAAAAGAGTAGGTCTTAAAATAAAAAAATAAAAAAAGTACTTATATTAAAAATAATTTTATTTATAAAGCGCTGTTAACAAACAAAATGTAGGCTCAAGGCGCTGTAATAACATTACAAACTGAAAAACGACAGCTAAAATGACAGTTAATCTAAAAAAGTTTTAAACAGATAGGTCTTAATGTTCTTCTTAAAAGTGGTGTAGCATGTTGTCTGTCTGAGATCAATGGGGAGTGAATTCCAATCCTTTGGTCCGTGAACTGAAATATTGTTATTGTTATATATATACACTGATGACTAAGTGTGGTGACCTTGTAATCGATTCTCGCTTTCAAGGGAAGCCAAACAAGCGTGCGCAAGAGCGTAGTAGCAGAATCTTGTCTAGTTTTTTTAAGGACTATTCGAGCGGCGTTGTTCTGTATACGTTGCAGCTTGGCTATTTTGTCATCAGGTATACATGCACGCACGGCGTTGCAGAAGTCAAGGCGGGAGAGTATGAATGCCACAGCTAGCTTTTTGTTGACTCCGTTGTTAAATATGGTCGGATCTGGTCTAATCTGCGCAGCTGCAGATAAAGACCCTTCCAGAGCTGACTTATTTGTGGGTCGAAAGATAGTGTTGAGTCGAAGAAAACTCTAAGGTTCCGCATTACATGGACAAAAGAAACATGGCAGTTGGTGATAAAGAGAGAATCTGTGCTTTCAACTGACCACTGCTGTCTCTGTGCTACGGCACTTCCTATATGCAGATTAAAATTCTTCCAAGATGAGAAAGAAATTGCGCTAACACGATGCGCTCCAAAAACTTTGAAAGGAAGAAAGTTTTTTTTTAGACTTTCCGGGTCAAGACTGGATTTCTTTAATAAGAGCCTGACAAGTGCATGCTTAACTTGCTGTGGTACAATGCCTGAAGTCAGTGAAGAGTTCACAATGTTAGTAATTGTGAGTACAAGCTCATCTAAGCATTCAAGGAGCAAGGAGGTCTGAATGGGATCCAGGTCACATGACTTATTTTGGCATCTTTAAAGTAGTACTGTTGACATAATCTTCAGATACACGCTGAAACTCTCAAAAAGGAGAATTTTGAAACATCGGAGAGTGGTCAAGCTGTGATGAGAGGGGTGGCATGTCATTTCTGATCTGCTCAATCTTGCCAATGAAGAATCTATTGAAGCAATTTAAGTCCAGATGCTGGGATAGATGACGGCAAAATTTCGTTATTAGCTCTCCCTAACATTTCAGCGAGATCCTTTGATGAATCAGAAGTTTCGATTTTTTGTCGAATCTGACTAGCTTTTGCGACTCTAATCATTCGGTCTTTTCTTAAGAGAAATATGATATGCAATGAAGTTGCAATACAGCTCACAATTTAATCATACAGTTAACTTGTTTTTTTTTTCTAGTATGTATATTTTTCGATTAATCAAATAACAAAATGGAGACAGACCATAAACCAAGAAGTTGGTTATTAATACATTGGAGTAGAAATCAGTATAATAGGGGAAACAGATAAAAACATTGAACGTCGTTTAAATCTCGCGCCTCGGACATTTACCTTAAACAAAATTGGACATCTAAAATAAGTATATTTAACTTTAATGTTAAGGTGGTCCTACTGTACATTCCTGAAACTTTAGCAACTAAAGCAACAAAACAAAAATACAAACCTTCATCTACAGATGTCTGAGAAATATCTTTAAAATACACTAAAAGTATGACAAAATAGAAAACATCAAACTGTGGGAGATCTGAGGAGATAGATGTATAAAGGTGCAGTTTTTTTGGGGGAGAAAATGGAGATAAATTGGTATTAGCATTAAAAAAATTACCAACAACAGAGCTGCACAAGACTTAGAGGAAGACCAAAAGCCCAACGTAACGACACAGTGTAGTGCTAGATGAGAAGAAGGGAATAGCCTGGAAACATTTAAAAAACTAAAGACTAGATTGTGGAGAGTGGCGTGATTGTTGTTGTTTTTGTTGTTGTTGTTGGCCCTTATGTTCCACGAGGAACGCAATAAAAAGATGATGATGATGATACTGGTCTGCAGAATGGAGTTGTGACACTGTATTAATACCTAATAAAAAATCAATACTCAATATAAACTTTAATGTATCCAGTTCCTTTGTTAAACTCTTTAAATCAATAGGCCAGAAAATTAGACGAAATCTATAAGATGAAACAAAGACGTATTGTACACCAAAACATTTTTACATTTTCTAACATGAAATAAAAAGAAAAAAAATATAGATAACTCTGTCTATATTTAAACCACCTCCTATTAACTGAGCTTTGACAATTTTATGAAGATCCTAAATATAATTTCTTTTGTACATAAGGAGCATTCGCCTTAGTTTGATTTACTTTCTGGACAAGATGGCTTTTTAACAGCGGATATCCATAAAAGCAATTATGAGATGGTTTCACCGTGGGTCTCGACTTTTTCTCGAGTTTTTTTATATGAACCCATAAAAGTGTAAAAAAAATGTCGTTTACTTTCATACAAAGGTTTATTTTTTCTTCCTCTCTCTCTTCCTCTCTCTCTCTCTTCATATCTCTCTCTTTCTCACTCTCTTTCCCTCTCTTCCTCTCTCTCTCTTTTCCTCTTTTCATCTTCCTCACTTTCTTCCTCTTTCTCTATTCATATTTCTCTCTTCCTCTCTCTTCCTTTCTCTCTCTTCCTCTCTCTTCCTTTCTCTCTATTTCTTTCTTTCTTTTCTTTTCTCTCTCTTCCTCCCCCTCTCTTTCTCTCTCTCTTCCTCTCTCTCTTCCTCTCTCTCTCTCTTCCTCTCTCTCTCTCTTTATCTCTCTCTTCCTCTCTCTCTCTTTTCCTCTTTTCATCTTCCTCTCTCTCTTCCTCTCTATATCTCTTCCTCTCTCTCTTTCTCTCTCTTCCTCTCTCTCTTTCTCTCTCTTCCTCTCTCTCTTTCTCTCTCTTCCTCTCTCTCTTTCTCTCTCTTCCTCTCTCTCTTTCTCTCTCTTCCTCTCTCTCTCTTCCTGTCTCTCTTACTCTCTCTCTCTTTAATTTCTCTCTCTTCCAATCTCTCTCTTCCTCTCTCTCTCTATTCCTCTCTCTCTATTTCTGTCTCTCACTTACACTTTCTCTTCCTCTCTCTCTCTCTTTCTCTCGCTCTTTCTCTTTCTCTCTCTCTTCACCTCTCTCTCTTCCTCTCTCTCTCTATTCCTCTCTCTCTATTTCTGTCTCTCACTTACACTTTCTCTTCCTCTCTCTCTCTCTTTCTCTCGCTCTTTCTCTTTCTCTCTCTCTTCACCTCTCTCTCTTCCTCTCTCTCTCTCTTCCTCTCCAGAGTAACGTAATACTTTAATAGTTGAATAAATAACAGCCAATACTATACAATTGGCAACACGTACACTGTACAAATATCTCTTCGATAACACCGTATCGCCGTATCAACAATTGCACTGGCCTCTCCGTTTCCTTCCGGGCGTGCACTGGGTTCCACAGTTCAGGACTCTTCTTCTTCTTCTTCTTCGTTCTCATTGTTATGTTGGAGTGTTCAGATGAGTAGACCAATACATGAGATGAACTGCGCAGTGGTTTCCACATCAGGGAGCTCTCCTTATAATTTCCTTACTATTGGGGTGATTTGGGGCCAATGTCTTATACGGGCCTCTTGGTATAGAAAGCATTTTTTAAGGACGTGGTCTGCATTCTCTGGTGATTCTCGTCATGGGCAGATTTCACTGGTTCCAATTTTGAGCTTCCGGTACACATGGTGTCGCATTCTGTTGTGTCCGGTCCTGAGTCGAAAGATTAGACGTTGGTCTTGTCGGGATAGCTTATAGTAAGCGTCATCTTTCTTGTGATTTGGATAAGAGCTCGTCCATTTCTCATTTATTTTATTTACGATTAATTTCTTCAATTCTTCTGGATAGAGTGCAGAGTTTATTAGTGTGTTAGTTCTCCCACTCTTGGTGAGTGTGTCAGCCTTCTCATTTCCTTCTACTTCTATATGAGCTGGTATCCATTGAATTAGTTTTTTTTGCTGTTGTTTTTGATCTTTGTAAGTGCTGTTTTGAGGTTTTTAATATATGAGGAATCAGAGTTTTGCAGGCTTTGAAGGGTTGTTTTTGCATCGGTTAGTAAGAATTCTGAATGTGTGGGGAACTTGGATGATTTGCTAGGATGGTAGCAGCTAGTGCTAGTGCTTCCCTTTCTGCTCTGTGACTGTCAGAGAGCTCTCCAGTTGCAATGTATTTTTCTAGTTTTCCTCCATCTGGCCATTTAATAAGTATTCCAGCTCCTCCAATTGTGGTGGCTTTATGGGTTGAGCCATCCGTGTAAACTCTGATCCACTGATTGCTAGGATAATTGCTATGTAGAAAACAGTTCACTATTTTCTTGAGATCTGTTGGTCTGTAATCAGATTTTTTAATGCTTTTAATATGGTCCCTTATAGTAGGAAGAGGGCTTTCGTCCCAGTGTGGAGATTCATTATAGGGTATCGAGGATTCCAGAGTAATTTTTTCAAGTTGGTGTTTCTTTTTTAGGTTTAGAGATTCCTGTATGAAATCGGTTTGTTTGAGACGTTTTTTGCTGCCAGTTCTGTGGATTTTTGTTTTGAGTGGGTGCCTCTCCATGGTTTCCAATTTAGTGAATTGGTAAAGGATTTTTATTTCTCTTCTTTCATCCAGAGAGATCGGGGCAGCGGTTTCCTCCATAGCTCTTATGGGTGTTGTTTTGATTGCTCCTGTCATTATCCTTAGACCAATATTTTGGACCTTGTCTATTTTTCTTAGGTTGGTTTGGGCTGCTGTGCCCCATGATGTAGCACCATATTCTAGTACAGGTCTCACGTAACTGGTATAGGTCTTTTTCAGGATGTTGTGATTTGCTATCTAATCTGTGCCAGCTAATTTTTTCAAGAGGGATAGTCTCTGGATGCCTTTACTCTGTGTTTTATCTATTTGGCTTTTTCAGGTTAGTCTCGAGTCTTAGGTGACTCCAAGGTATGTAGTGCTGTCATTTTTTTCTAAAGCTTCCTTATCTAATGTTAATTTTATTGTTTGTTGTTTTGTTGACAGTGAGAATATGGTATATGTGGTCTTTTTTGTGTTGATGGACATGCCCCATTCTTTGGACCAATTATTGAGTATATCGAGAGTATCTTGTAATCGAAATTTCGATGTTCCTACATATTCTTCTGTGCTATTTAAGGCATCTGCATACATGCTGCTTTTAACTTTTCTTGGTAGGTTTTGATTTAGATCGTTTATGAATATTAGGAAAAGTGTTGGGGATAGGACTCCTCCTTGGAGGACACCATTTTTTATACCCACTGTGTGGCTTCTTTGTCCTTGCATGCAAACTAAGTCTTTTCTATTATTTAGATATTCCTTTATCCAGTTGTACATTTTGTGGAATATGTGATGCTGGATTAGTTTGAGCAAGAGTCCTTGTTCCCAGACTTTGTTGATCTTCCTTTTCTAAAGCCAGCCTGGGCTTCAGTGAGTAGGTTATTTGACTCAAGGATCCATGTCAGCCTTCTATTTATCCCTCTTCCCATCAGTTTGCAAGTACAGCTAGTGAGGCTGATGGGGCGGTAGCTATCCAGTTTGTTTCTTGGTTTGCCGTGCTTTAGTATAGAGACCATATAGGCTTTTTTCTAGATGTTTGGAATTCTGCCAGACTTCCAGCTAGCATTGAATATTTTAGCATGTCATTGGATATTTTGTCTGGGCTCGGGGCTTGTTTTGGTTTGAGGACTCTTAGTGATTCATCAAGTTCCTTCATTTTAAGATTAGTGGTCATTCCCAAGAAGTAAGCTGGATTGTTTTCTTCAATTCTATCTTGCATTTCTGAGTTTACATCTTTATTTCTACTCTCATTGATTTGTTTTTTTCCTACGCTTTGGATAAACTTAATGAATTCATTTGCCGCTTCTTGGCCTTTCAGGGGTTTGTTGTCCTTTTCTATTACTATAGGAGTTGTTCTGTTTTCTTCCTGGTTGAGACATTTGGCTATACGCCAGACTTTGTGGCCGTCTCTATTTACATTTAGCCGTTCTGTTTTGTCATGCCAATTTTTTCTAATGGCGGAAAGGTAATTTTTCCTGAAAACTGCGTTAGCTGCTTTTAGATTTATGTTATTTTCTATACAAGGATTATTTTCTACTGTGTTTCTGCCTCAATAGTAGCATTGTGGAGTTGTTGAAGGTGATCAGACCAGTTGGGGATATAATCTTTTCTTTCTCCTCTAGGAATTGATTCCTTGGCTGCTAGGAGGATTGCTTTGGAGAAAGCTGAGTATGACTTATTAACCTGATTTGATTTGCAGTTTATTGAAGTTGTGTATAGGTCTGTCAGCTTTGAGAATTGTTGCCAGTTGGCTTTTTTGTAGTTCCATCTGGGGATGGTGGAGTTTTCTGATATTTTGAAGAAGCAATCCATACTGATCAATATTGGTCTGTGGTCACTGGTGTCTAGCTGGTCTACAATATCTCTGCTGCACTTTTTGGAAAAGTTGTCAGTTGCTAAGGCTAGATCTGGAGTGGTTGATGTTAGCCAGGCTCTTGAGAAAAAGGTTGGTTTATCCTCAGGTTTGTTAAGCAAGATAAGTCTGTTCTCTGCTTGCTATTCTTCAATTTCTTCACACCTGGCATTTAGGTCTAGGTATCCCCATCTCATATCTCCTAAGATAAGACAGTCTTCTTGTTCAGGTATTTGTATGTGGTCAATCTCTATTTCCTTGTCTGATGGGAAGTAGCAGTTAAATAGATTAATATTTCCATCTGGGAGAATTAGCTTAGTCCCCATTATTTCTGATTCTGAGGAGTTGGGCATAGTTATGTCTGTGGTAGAGTTGTCATTTCTAATGAGGGTTAGGATTCCTCCTTTAGGTCTGATTTCTCTATCTTGTCTAATGCAGGTGTAGCCTCTAATGGAGAAACATAGATTACTGTTCAAATGAGTTTCTTGGATGCAAGCTACATCAATTTCTTTCTCATGCAGAAATATTTTTAGAGCTTCTTATTCTTTTGGATGCCCTCTGCGTTCCATTGTAGGATTTTTAGACTCTTGGTCTTGGAGTGTTGGCCAGTAGTATTTACTTTATGTTCCTGCTACTGGCTCCACAGGCAGAGATAGAAGAACCACCAGCTCGCTTGTGTGGGTTCCTTCAAGGCGGAGAGCCCGGCCCCCTACCTGCCCGGCGGGATTCCACAGGCAGGACGCCACATCTATTAGAATCGTGACTGAACTCCAACATAGATGAGGTTGCGTGTCTATGTGTTTTGCGCCAGGAGGCCCATTGACTCCGACTTCAGCCTGCATTTCTTTCTGGGTGTGCTCCCATAGCCTTTGATCATCCAAGATCATCTGCAATGCAGAATGTGTTTATTTTCGGAGTTTTCTCACCTAGATGAACTGCTATCCCTAGCTAAAGAATTTCATCTACCCGGGTTGAGAGTTAGAGCGCCCTATATTCGCTTTTTGAAATCATTTCCCTGGATTTCTGAGATGTTTTTAGTTAATATTCTAACCACTAGAATACTTCACCTCATCCTCCATAACTGCAAACCAGTTGGTCCTCAGATCAGGACTAACTTCACACACTAGGCTCGTTGTGTCGGACTCAATCACAGACCAAGATCAAGACGCCAGACGTCTTAACTGTACTTGACAGTACTCCGCACTGAACCGTCGTAATGCTCCGTACAGAACCACTTCGTTTAACTGTGCATTACTCAACCGTGTTCTGAACCCCTGCCGTGAACCTTCTCTCGTGAACCGTCTTGACAGCGACACCTCCACTCTTTATATAGGGTCAGAACGTCGCTCGACCATTCTGGGTGGTCATATGACTACATCCCTCGTGACACTCCTAAGCTCTGTTCACGACGTGGATCCTACTCGAACCTTCATGTTGACACTCGTTTCGGCTGACCGTCGTAACTCGTCACGGTTGACCGCTCATCTAACGCTGGCCTGAGGCGATTTGCGTTGGCTGACTAAACTCACACCACTACCCCCATCTGTGCCACCACCAGGTTTATAACAATATAGTATATTAAGAATAGTTTATCTATCTAGTTTTGGTTCAAACACACCTGCAAGTAGAAAAAGTCTTAATCCTTGAGGCCAGTAGCGGCTCTAGTGGATGTTTAATGTCATATACGTAGACTTTTTTTTGGTTATAAACATTATCACAAGACATCCCCTAAAACATTAATCTCCTTAATAGCTATTACCAATTTTATTAATAACCTTTACATGCCAACTGCATATGAGGTCAAGACTTATGTTGGGGCAACGACCTTTTGTTATACACAGGTTGCGATGCCACAGGTCAGTGTTAAAGCATCCTATAACGATTGGTATGGAATGAACTAGTTAGTGTACTATACTGGAATTTCGGCCATTAAGCATGCAGAAACTTTGGCGATGTCGTATTCTTTTTTTTTCCAATAGGCTACTATATGTATAGAGATATATACATATCGGATGGCCGAAAGAAAACCTTGTTAAAAAGAAACATTATTAAAAAAACTTAAAAATATTATTTTCATTATTTATTTTAAAAACCTGGGCGACAACTCTTCCTAGAAAAGCTGGACCTGCAAACCTGAAAGCACAACTGTAGCTCCTGTCACACTTCTTGTTCTCAAAGAACCTCAATTTGGCTTCCGCATTCGGACCGCGCATCGGGAGAAAAGATACATAAAGATACAATATAGTATAATAATACATAATATTATTATTAGTGCAAAACGACAACACAGAAAATTTCCGTGACTAAATCCGTCTGTAAAGGTCTAAGCAACGATTTGGTTATAGCCAGTGTTGTGGTTCTCATCCAACTTGAGCGTACTGAGCACAGCATTATTAGTTTTAGTGAGCTTATTGTTTTGTGTACAATGTTTCTGAATGATTAGTTACGTTTATTTACCTTTAAACTGCGATATCTTTCATACAGAACAATTACAATACAGCAAGCTAGTAATGTATACATTCACACAAGCAGAAAAAAAAATAAGTTCCCCTTTCAGACGTTGTGGTTTATGGGGCGGTTGATGTAAAGATAGTCCCCTGTCTGTAGCCGACAGTTAACGAGGATGTCATGTAGCCTGCACAACGACCAACCTACTTATTTTTTTCCAAATAATGTCAATTGCATATGAGGGCAAGACCCAATTACTGGGTGGACTTAAAGGCGCCCTATAGATAAAGTAAAAATTTCAATGTTTACCAGGATTCGAACCCTGTTCTGAAGCCAAGCGCTTTATCCTTCAGCCACTCTGCCTACACAATGTAATGTATTACAAGTTAAAAGCACAAACATTTTATTACGTTCCAGTCAAAAATAGATGTACAACAAAATGTCTTTATGTCTCAGATTTTAATACATTGTTCTATTAGTAAACGTTATCAGTGGTTAGTATCGAGTTGCTCATAAATATAATAATAATAAAATCATAAGTATTGTAAATACACTTTTGTAAACAGATATTTGTTTTTCGTTCAATAAATGTACAACTTGAATCTGTATTTTCTTGATAAAAATATTTCATAAAATATGTGAAGAATATTTTTTTTTGTAGATGAATTTCTTTCCACAGGATTTGGAGCCTAATTCAACAGTTCAATTTATGTACATTCTTCACGGTAACGTAACATATAGCTATATATAAATTTATTATAAATTCTATCTTACAATACACAAGTTGACTAGAGAAAAAAATAGCTACAATATAAATCATTTAAAAGAAAAAAATTTGAACAAGACGCCAATGCTAAGTATATGTTGATTCTAACAAATTTCTCTGGTTTGACATTAAAGTAAAAAGTTCCCCTTTTCAGATCATGTGGTATGCAAGGCAGATAATGTAATGATCATCTATTTTTATAGCCTTCGGTTTACGAGGAAGTCATGTGGCCAGCACAACGACTAAACCCTTTTACTTTTCCCCAACACTAGTGTTGGGAAAACTCAGACGCGCCCGAATTTCGCCATCATTCGAACCCGTAGGAGCAAAGCACTTTATTGATCAGCCATTGCGGCTCACTGGTTTGAAAAGTCCCGTTTCTTTTATGTAACACACTTGAAAAAAAGACTTTTTGTCCTAAGCATTGATTTTCTTAATTTAATTTTCTTAATTTGGACATTTAAATGAGTGCATTTGTTTGGATCCAATCTATAAATTCTACATTAATATTAAATTCTAAAAGGCAGACAATCCATTAAATAATTGATAAACGCTTTGTAATTTCCCTTACACAATAAACTGAAAACTTAAACATGCATGTAAGTAACCCTGTCAGACCAATCAAAAACAATAAAACAACTCGGCAACGAGGCCTTCTTTAACTACAAACAAACTAAAAAAATAAACAACTCACAAAAAAAAAATAGACTTTTTTTTTACCGAGGCAGAAAAAAATGAGATTCGTTGGAAAATACTGCATTCCTAACTAATCTTCGGACTCGAAGACAAGCCTTGTATAATAAATATTTTAAAGATAATTCTTATGTTTATGTAAATTTTAACATTATAACATTTTGAAATATCATTGATTTACAGAGTCTTATAGTGTCATTGCTACCATAAATAAAGATCAGCCCTTTGTCACAACCAAACAAGACATTAATTTTAACAAGGCTAAAGGGGAACTTTCTGACACCAAATCAAAAGCATCATTTATTGAAGTTTCTTGGAGCTATATAAAATCCTCAGAGTCTGGAAAATATTTTTGTGGAGCTCATGTCATGGGACCTGATGGAAGATCTGAAAGGTTGAATATGATGTTAGCAATCATTGTTTCCAATCCAACATTTGATGATTTAATCAAGGTAATACCGAAACTATTGAGACAGGTTGACAAAGAGAAGGAAAACATACTACTAAATAAACAGAATATATATCACATTAAAGAAGATATCAATAGTAAACAACAAACTATTCTAAGCATAAAAGATGGATTAGACACTAACAGACAAAATATTTACACCATTAAAAACGACCTTGAAACTAGCAGGCACAATATTAAAAGCATTACAGATGATTTGAATGCTACTAGACAAAGTATTGCAAGCTATGATGATGAATCGAATACCCTCAGACAAATGGTGAACAATGTACAAAGTGATTTAATTATTTGTAAAGAAAGTATTCATAGCTTTTCAAATGATCTAGATACTAACAAACAAAGCATCGCAAGCCATAATGATGGATTGAATACTTTCGGACAAATAGTAAACAGTCTAAAAGATGACTTAAGAACCAACAAACAAAGTCTACAAAGCATCACAGATGAAGTAAATACTAAGAAAGATAATGTAAATCAGTTGAAAGAAAACTTGAACTCAAACAAACAGAAGATACAAAACATGACAGATGAAGTAAATACTAATAAAGACAATATAAATCAGTTGAAAGAAAACTTTAAATCAAACAAACAAAAGATACAAAACGTGACAGATGAAGTAAATACTAATAAAGACAATATAAATCAGATGAAAGAAAACTTGGAATCAAACAAACAGAAGATACAAAACATTACAGAAGACGTCAATACTAACAGACAAAACATAATAAACTTAAATAAAGATGTGAACGCCAGTCAACAAAGTTTAAGCAAGTTGGAAGTGAATCTAGGGACACAATTAACAAATCTTTCAACTGCTTTGACACAAATAAATGAAAAGATTAAGAAAGGTAAAGGGTTATTATTTTTATTATTTTATTATTATTTTCAAAAAATAACTTAATTGTTTTAAACATATTTAAAACATTTTGAGTCACAAACTGATAAACCGATTCTCTAAATGGTGAGCGTGATCATTAGATGGGCACAGTGTGCTGACTAACAAGATGGGTGCATGGTCAGAAGAGCCCTATGGAAATTCAGGCTATTGCCTCGGTGGGCCGGTTGTGCCCCATGGATGCCACTAATCTTGTAAAATATGTTATAATATCCTTTTATAAAAGAAGCACTCAGAGGGTCTTTACAGAATCTAGTTAGTTCTACTAACCTAACGCATTTTACGAAATAATTTAATAGCCTACATCTACTACTTATTTTTATAGGCCTATACACATAGCGATTAATAAGCAACATAAGGATTATATTTCCAATAAAGATATACAAATAACGTTGGTGTGAATATATTCGGATGAATCCCTATAGGAAAAAATTACAACGTTTCCAGTGTTATAGTTGGAATGTCCAATTACATACGAATTGTTTAGGTATGGCTGAGTTATTTCATGATTTTGTAATCTTTACAATTACACAATTATTATCTTGAGCTGTATAGTAAAGTCACCAAAAATTTTTTAAAGTCAATATTTATGAGAATAAAAAAGACACAAAAAGGAAGACCAGAATACACAAGTGAAATAAACAAATATTGCTGGAATAAATTGGCAAGAAATGTTATGAAAATATAAATTTGTGTTTCAGCAAGCACAAGATATTGAAAAACCGTTGTTATATCAAATGCTGACAGCGTCTATGAATGAAGAGGCTTAGCGTCATGTATTCCTAGAAATCAAACCATGTCATACAGTTTAAACAATTTAACGGTATCATTGAACTGGACTAGCCAATAGAGAATCAACATTTATTTTCAGTTATCGTCTTCTTTTATTGATTTCTTAAAGTCATATCGCTGTTTGTGTAAGGAGGTGGGGTTTTTTTGGAATTTTTTGTTTATTTTAGTCAAACTAAACATATTTACGATGGAGAGGTTTATGAAACACATTACACTATTTTAGTAAAGAGATGAAATATTGATTTTTTAAATTGATTTGTGTATATTTAAAAATCGATTCCCTTTCAACAGGTTTAAAGTATATAACGTACATAAACTTTTAAAGATCTAAAATGTTTGTAAATCTAATCATGTAGTTTTGTGCAGTCTTAATATAATTTAAGGGCTAATTGCAGGTCCTACAGATCATACAAATATAATAACAGTTCTCATTTCGTGGTCACTATAATTTTTTTTTACATTTTTGTTACTTTGTCTTATGTAATATTGATTATATTGTATTTAATTGTTGTTAAACAGAACCAACAATATCTTGCCGCGAAATCAACAGCTTCCAAGAACGAGTAATTGTAACGTTAAAGTCCGGGTTAGTGGTCATGTGTGACACCAATACAGATGGCGGTGGATGGATCATCTTTCAGAGAAGAATCAACGGAAAAGTAGATTTCTATAGAGGCTGGCAGGAGTATCGTGACGGCTTTGGAGATTACAACATTGGGGAATTTTATCTGGGAAATGAAAATATTTTTAAGTTAACTTCTACTGGACAATTTGATTTGAGAATTGATTTAGAATTTAACAACACAAAATATTTTGCGCAGTACGAAAACTTTAAAGTATTGAATGAGACTGAGAAATATAAACTACAGATAGGGGACTATTCAGGAAATGCTGGAAATAGTTTATTATATCATAACAACACGTTCTTTAGTACTTTTGATAGAGATAACGATATATGGAGTGACGTAAATTGTGCAGAAGATAAATCAGGTGCCTGGTGGTATAGAAAATGTCATACTTCTAATCTAAATGGTCAATGGGGACGTACATCAGACAAGGGAATGATCTGGTATGTTTTAACTGTATGGTATAATAGTGTTACTTTTAGCGAGATGAAAATAAGAGAAAGAGAAAAAAAATTTAATTAAGAGCGAAAACAGATATACAAAGAAGTAGTTAGAAAAACAACAACAACAACAACAACAACAACAACAACAACAACATATTGCTCGTGTTTGGAATGACGAATGTTGCAAATTCTATTTCTTAACTATTTAAAAGAGAACAAAAAAATTGTCTTTATTCTCTGTAAAGATAGAAATGCATGTCTCTCTACTTAGTAAGGTAGAGATATAAATGTAAATCTATCATAATGAATGTTAATACATTGCAGTCTATGTGTCCACTATCTTAAGTTTATAATTATAAAAAGATATCTAGATTAAATCTTTTAGGAATGTTCTATTAATGTTAACCTCCTGGCAGAAAATTATTTACAGTATTATAATAAGTAGTATTATACATTATATAATTAGAGATAATTACCTATATAATTAATGCATATAATATGCCAGACACTGCAGTTGTTATAAATATTATTATTATATAATTTAATACAATAAATGTATCATAGAGATATCAATTATATAATAGTATCATGTAAATTATAATTAAATTCAATAGCCACATCAGTTTATTGTTTAAGTGACAATTATTATTAATACTATTATTATTATTACAAATCGTATATTACTGGTCTATATAAAATCGTTGTATCCTTCCACTGCCATTAGGGAAGCAGTTATACCACAAACAAAACTTGAATATATTTAAAGATGGAAACAAAATCAATTAGTCACATCTTGTTAATTTAATTTGATATAGAGATGGTAGCAGCTGAGGAGATAGAAGCATGTGTAGAGTATCAGGTCTGTCCTAATAAATTCTAAGCAACAATAGATAACTAAACAACTAAAAGACAAATTAATGTATGAATAATATAGGTTAATAATTTAAATATTGGTAATCATGAAGATGAGCGTCAAAAATTAATGATTCACCGAAAATTATTATTTTTTTTTATAAATACAATTAGTAAATGTAAATAGTGTTTTTAAAAGATTTGCTTGTAAAAAAAAGAGAACTTTTATATTTATATGACATCAACCAAAAGCATTAGCGACGTTAAGGTTGATCAGCACGCTGCACGCTGCCATTTTGTTGCCAATGATGTCACAGAGGTGTTGCCAACTTAGTATTCTGAGATTTTCTTTTTGTTACACTTGCTTAAACCGGTGATGCACGCTTGTTTGTAGGCATAAATTATATAATTAACTATATAAACCTTTTTTTTTCTAACAATTATATGAATAAAGTTGCAATAACACAAATATATGCAGAACTTGTTTTTTTGTGTTGATTTAATTATTTTTTGTTAAGTCTATATAGCCTAGATCTAAATATAAAATCAATATTATGTTTTGTTCTGTTCTATTCGAGTCACTGGTAAAATAGTAATCATGTGGCAGTTTCTAATATTTCGGTGATTTTGGACTATATAGAGCGTGAAAGGATGACATTGTGACCCGCTTCTTTTGAACCACGGATACAAGAATCGGCAAGAAGAAAGTCAAGCTGTAGCAGCCGTGTAGCTGTAGTAACAGTGTAGCTGTAGTAGCCGTGTAAAAAACAAACAAACGTAGAAGGAAATCCAAGTCTAGTAACTAAGTAAGCTTGTAGTCGGTCGACCTGAGAGTTAGAAGATTTTAGAAAAGTAGCGATGTAAAGAGCAGTGATTAGGTCGCAGTAGAAGTCAGGTGAGAAGCAATTATAAAAGTCTGTATGAAGTAATTGACAAGTTTTATGTATTGAAATGGATGTGCTCGTCTTTAATAGTAGTTAAGTATCTGGGCAACAAGCTGCTAGATTTAGACCTATTTCTAGATCTAAATTCTAGATTGACTGGTTACTTAAGGAGGCTACTTCCATGATCGTTAGGCAACATTGGAGCTTGTTTGTTGTGTACAGTGAAGGTGTACGTTGAGAAATAAGTATAATAAATATGTCAATAGTCTTTGTAATTTTAGATTGTGTGTGGCTTTCTGACTTATAAGACATTCCTAATTTTGGTTAAATTGGTTTCAGACTTCAAACTCAAGAACACATTCCTAATATTGTTTCAATTTGTTTCTGTGTTGTTGGCACATCAATTTTTAATATCTTTTCAAAATTGTCTTCTATAGGACAGTTAAAATCTTAACTATATGTCTCAAAAAATATTATATCTTTAAAACCTATTTTAACTTTTTCTGCATGGATAGTTAAATCATTTTCTTTAATTAACTTAAATATCTCTCTAATGTATTTTCTTCCCAACTTTCTTAAAAAATCATATGTCATCTAAATAACAAATAACATTTTTCTTATGTCCTATAATAGTAATCTTACTTAGACTTAGTTCCTTTCGCGCCGTTCGGCGCATTGGGCGGGAAGCTGTCTCCATAAAGATCTGTCATTGGCAATGTCTGAAGCCTCCTCCCACCTGGTGTCCACTGTTCTGAGGTCCTCCATGAAGGTGTGGTGCCAAGTAATACTAGGACGTCTCTGTTTGCGCTTTCCTCGTATAGGCTTCCAATTATCGCAACTCTTGGAATGCGTAATTCATTTTGTCGTAGAACATGTCCCGCAAACCTCATGCGCAGGGCCGGTCTTACAGATTACGGAGCCCTATGCGAAACGGCCTATTCTTGGTTGTGATAATAATAATATGTGAAAATTAAGATTTTGTATCACAAAACAAATTAGTCTTTGCATTTTATTCATACTTTACTAAGTACAAAATCACTGCTAAATTAGCTTTACGAGCCATCTACAGTAGATTGTAGTTTTTCAATTAAAAGCTGATAAACATTCAGATCTGCTTTTTAGATTTACTATCGACTTGCAAAATATCGCTTTTGTGTTTTTGTAAGAGGTCGAGATAGATTTAGATCTATATTTATATGCCAGTGACTATTAAAGGAAATTAAGTATTTGAACTTCTTGTTTTGGTTAAAATTCGCCTTATTATTACATTTTTATTAAATAAAAGCTGACATTGCCGTTTTTTTAATTGCTAGTAAGATAGGCGCTTTCCATATTGAATGACACCCAAAAATGACAATTTTGTCTGTTTTTAGGAAGATTAGCATCAGTTTTTGGGAGATTTTAAAAATTTTATGAGATTTTCATTCCTTTTTGTATATTTTACTATTTCAGGAGAATTTCAGAAACCCTTTAACAATTAGTTAAAATGTCTTTTTTTTTTTAATAGTTTACACCCAGACTTTTCGCTGGGCCAATGAAAGTGTGAGGCCAACTGCAACCGCATAGGGTGAAGTGTCCTAAGACACTCACAAAGTGTTCGACTCCCAGTTCGGCATAGGATTTCCTTGTTTGAGACCCGATCTGTGTAACTGACTCCCAAAATCCGTCTCAGCCATTTTTGTTGAGCCACATTTAGTCTTTGCTTAATTTCAACAGATGACTGTAAAATGTAGCTAGAGCATTTATAAGTGCAAAGGTAATAAAGTTGCATTATTATGTTCCATATGAAGTAATGGTAATAAATGCTGTGTAAGATTTAGCTCTAACAGTTAAAATAATTTACCACTACCCTATTGTTAAATCTGATTTTGTAAATATCTTAGCATTGGACAATGAAGGTAGAAAGGCATAAGTGAAATTCTCTCCACAAGGCTAAGGTACATCTAACTTTCTTACGAGACCATCCCAAACATGTAATCAACGGTATAAGATTTATCTGGAATTCTCTTTTTCTCTCAATATATATATATATAAACTCTCGGAACAATCTATTATAGATAGTTATAATTATTATCGATGTTTCGACAAGGCAATTTTAAAAGTACCTAATGTGTAATATGTTTCTTTATCAATAATAGGCTATTAGCTGTTATTAAGTTAACAACAATGGCTGGTCGTGCGGTTAGCACGCTTGAGTGATTATCTCGATGGTTTCGGGTTCATACCCTGCTCGCTGCCATCCCAAGTCTCCATGTAATTAAATTTGTAATAGACCTAGATTAACAATAATAAATCTGTGCGAGCAGAACTATTTTATCGATTGTTTTAGTTTAGCGCTATTGTATGCTTTTAGCTTTATCAATGCACAATGATTCTACCACTTGTCTGGAACAACTGGGAAAGGGGGAAGAAAGAAAGGGATAGCTGGGTGGAGTTTACCGTAGTTGATTTTACAAAAAAACAACAACAACAAAAAAACAAGGTCACGACATGTATTCAAACCCGTGGCTCACGCTTTCTAGGGCCAGTGTGCTAACCACTCTACAAGTGTGGTACTTTTGACTAAAGAGTCTAGAGATAAGGTTGACTAGAGTATAGATTTTAGATCTAGAACTAGATCTAAAACTAGAATTAGGTCAGAACTAGAATGACTAGATCTAGAACTATAACTAGATCTTAAAATAGATCTAGATATATAATCTAGACTAGTTCTAAAATCTTGATATAGAATCTATATCTAGACTAGAATCCATATTACATTACACGTTTAATCTTAAATTACTAGACCAAGGTCAAATTTAAGATCAATAATAGTAGGCCTTTTGGTACCGAGTAATGGTGTCTATGCTGTTCGTATTCGACTCACTTTTTAATATGTTAATACGGTTTACATAATAAAAAAAATCGGCCCTCCCCCTTAAACTTTTAGAAGATAAGATATTGCCTTAATAATTACAATTTAGTTCAAATCATAAATATAATACGTTGTAATATAAAGTTCCCCTTTCAGACCTTACGATCATCAGTTTCTTTAGCCAATGGTTAACGAGTAGGGTTGTATCACTAGCGGATCCAGAACTTTAAAGTTGGTGGGGGGGGGGGGGGACGATTTTGTTTTCCAAACCCTAACCATAACGCCCAGAAAACCCAAACCATAACGCCCAGTAAACCCTAACCATAACGCCCAGTAAACCCTAACCACAACGCCCAGTAAGCCCTAACGATAACGCCGAGTAAACCCTAACCATAAAGGCCAGTAAACCATAACCACAACGCGCAGTAAACCCTAACCACAACGCCCAGTAAGCCCTAACCATAACGCCGAGTAAACCCCAACCATAAAGGCCAGTAAACCATAACCACAACGCACAGTAAACCATATACACAACGCTCAGTAAACCCTAACCATAACGCCCAGTAAACCCTAACCATAACGCCCAGTAACCCCTAACCATAACGCACAGTAAACCCTAACCATAACGCCCAGTAAACCCTAACCATAACGCCCAGTAAACCCTAACCATAACGCCCAGTAAACCCTATCCATAACGCCCAGTAAACCCTAACCACAACGCCCAGTTAACCCTAGCCCTATGTATAAACGCACATGCAGCATTTTAAAAAGGCAATGTTTCTCAACCTTCGGAAAAAAAAAATTAAACAGTCATGTTGGTGGCCTTTCTCTTGACAGTTAGGAGATCTGGGGGAGCGTCGTAAGCCCCGACGCCAAGCGTTTTCATTACTGCAGAAACGCATTTACCTGATATCTACATCATCCTATTAAAAAAACGGATCAAATTAAGTAAAATAAAGTAACATGGGGGCGAATGCCGATCCTGAAGTGTGAGATTAGGTGGCATGGTCAATACAACGACCGACCACCTTTACTATCCCCGAATAAAGTCGTGTATTCATTAGAAGGAAATGGACTAAAAGGCGTCCTAAAAATTCCCAAATTTATAATCCCAGTGTGCACCAAAGATTTGAACCTAGGACCTTGCTTCGGAAGCCAAGCTTTTCTAACCATTTAGCCACCGATCCAAATGATATCATTGTAGCTGTATATATTTTTTAAACATCTGGTAATTAAAATAGTTGTTTTAAAAAGATTAATTCACAAATCCGAGACAAATACCTATACTTTATTGATATTTTTAAAAATGCAATAGCGATCCTGATATTTTATTTTTTATTTCATATTTTTTTTTTTTAAATTTTAAAAATGGAACGAAACGTTTTAGTAAGGTGAAATGATTGCCAGTGAAACTGTAACGGATGCATGTGTACTCAGATGTAGCTGGAGTATTTCTAAAGATGATTATTTATCTTAGATGCGTGCGTACCTTGTTTGATGTATTTCACTAGCGAGTTCTTGGAAACATGCACACGTCACAAATATAGATCAGGTAGTAACAGGAACACAGACTCAATAACCAAGTTGACTTAAGGTAAACTTCAAACAAACTTTTAATACAGACTGGGGCACAGTCTAGTCTGTCACTATAGAACGATGTTATCCCCTCAAGAGTCTAGCGGTAACTGATTAAAAAAAGAGTCAATCTTAACCTCTAACCCCAAAGTATATGTTGTCATTCTAAAATATCCGTTCACTGTCAGTACATTAAACTGCGTAACCCAACTAACTAAACTAGCTATCTAACAGTTCATTCCCCCTTTCCCTAAAAAAATATGACAATATTTTTTTTTTCTAAAAACAGTCTAAGTCTTTACAATGGACAATGAGCATCAACTGGGGAAGACAGCAAACATAAAATAATTCACTGTCCATAGTTCATCTTGCTGACACCAAGTTCGTTCCATCTACCTGGCACAGAGTTCGTTTTCATCTTCAAGACAGAAAGTTCATACTATAACACTATATAGTTTATCACAGTTCATCAAGAAGACATAAAGTTCAGTATAGTTCATCATGAAAACGGCAAAGCATAAAGTTCATTCACATCTACATCTCCAGGACAAGTGTTGCTGTCGAAATAAGCATATCTTCATTATAGTAACTGTCAATACTTCTAATAATATATTCTGTCATCCCATGCACCCTCTAGTTCATTTCTCTTTCACTCACCATTTTCCTTTGTCCTAGCTTTGTCAATGATGAATTTCTATAATAGAGATAGGAATCAAAACAGAAGCAGCAGTAATAATAGAGATAGAAAACAAACAAACAGAGTTTACTATACAAATGATAATCATGATTGGGATTACAGTGGTGAGGACAGTGAAGTTGAGGAAGTAAATTATTGTAGACTCAAAGAAGATATTAACATGGTAGAGGATAGAAGAAATACTTTTAATTTATTCCCAGGTTTGGTAAATTATTATTATAGCTTTTATATAGCACTACTTTCATGCTTATATCATGCTCAGAGCGCTTTGGTCAAATATCATTTGTGGACCGGTGGGAGAGGGGGTATCTAGGAGTTGGTTTTCCGTGCTGCCTTTAGGCGCTCAGTAAACCCAACTCTGTGTCAAACCTCGAGCCCCCTTCTAGGTAGCCAAGACAAGCCAAGTTCAAGCGCACTTCGCCTCTCGACCACGCTTCCCACTAATGGAAAAGTTTTGAATTTCATCAGAGATACAGCTTGTACAACAGTAGCTATCAAATCTAAATTTGTAGATCCTTGGTGTTAATTAGGATATATGAAAAGTGTCAGATTGCTTGATGGTACTATTAGAAAGTATAAAGCATGTAGAATTTTTATCAAGACACCTTTCTTTACTGGCTATTGTAATGGAGTAGCTATACCCACGTCAGCTCAAAGTAAACTATAAATGTAACAAGCAAAGACATTTGGCCAGAGACTGCTGGAACATGTCAGATAACAATCAGAAGATTGCGAGTTCTCATTGTTATAAAAGTGGTACAAGAATAAACCAAAGCAGAAATAAATAGTGACTATGAAGTAAACAAGTATAGAAATAGAGTAACCAAAATAATGACACAACAAGATATGATGTAAACTAATAACTAGTATTTTGAATATAGAACTATATACAAGTTAAATTGATTTTTTGAAGTTTATAAAGAAATGATATGTGTATTTTAAAAGTTGAGAAATATGGAGAAAGTTGAGAAAGTGAAATGATTGCTAGTGAAACACAAGTGAAATGATTGCTAGTGAAACACAAGTGCTAAGACTTTCCGAAGCCCTCTGGAAAAAAAAATCTTTATTTTTTGTTGTAATGCCTCCCACACTGCTTGAGTGGACACATGTTTCGGGTATCTCAATTTGGTTGTAAAAATTGGGGCAGTGTAATTTGCTGCACTCATAGTTATCTTCTGTTCCAAAATTGTTTAGCCCCTACCATGGGTCGTTTCCTTTTGTTCGGTGAATTCGCTACCAGACACCCATGTTTTTTCGGAGTACTCCCGGAAATTAGAGCTAGACTAGAATATGTATGTCTTACTTTACGTTTATTTTTAGCGTTTCTAGACCAATGTGATCAGGATTATTCGATCTAGTCAAATTTATTCCCTAGCGGTAATAAAACGCATCGTAATGTCCGCATCCTATCCGCTTCATTATGTGATGCCACTGTAAAATCAATAAATAAATGTGCACCCCTAAGCTGTTAGAGCATAAGATATTGCCTTAATAATTTATAGGTAAAAAATGTGTTCAAATTATTTAAACATTTATATCTAAATCTAGATCTAAAGATAGACCTCTATTTAGTCTTATTTAGATTATCGTCAAGTATATAATGAGAATATGTCAAGACTACGCATTGTAAAATAGTCCTTTTTTTTACAACTTACAACTAGAGTGTAGTTCTAATCAAAAATCTTTTTTATAAACAACATTTAAATCAACATTTCATTCAATGAGTTAGTTTATAAATGAACAATTTATTTTAAAATGAGCCATTGGTACTTTTTTTTGTGACGTAAGATGTAAATTTTGTGTACCAATGCGCGAATCTATGAATAAGGTTTGAATTATTAATGAAGATATCTGTGATCTTTACTAAAATTATTATCTCCCCAAAAATTGTTTATTTTAAAGTGTATTTTTATGAAAACTCAGCTTGCATAGTTAATTTTTTAAAAAATGTAATCGTTCACTGTCGGAAAAGAACAAAGCAGCCGTTGCATCAGAACTTTGAATAAATTAAAATACCACAATGTCCAAATTTCATTTTTTTTTCTAGTTTATGAGATCGAAACGGGACGGATGGACGGATCGACAGACATACCACACAATCTATTAGCGGCTATTTCCCTTTCAGGTGTCGCTAAAAACATTGTATTATCATATGACGGTACTACCAGCTTACGACATACTATTTTTCGCCATTTTAGTTACAGTGAAAGCATTTTGGAAAGACGTTTCTCTTTTGAGTTCCAAACCTTGTAATTAGTGACAACCCGATGAAAAGATTTAATTAATGAAAAGTGCTTAAAGCCATAAGAGTCTGTTTTCTGTATGATTTCCTTCAATACATTCTATATAATGTATTTGCAATCATTGCCTATTGTAAATAATACTCCAAGTACAACGCAAAGAAATGTGTATTGTAAACACCACTGTAATTAAAACATTGAATCTGTATATTGTATTCATATAATTTTCTTTTATTTTTCCGAGCTTTATCCGAGAATGGAAACTGCGAGAAAAAAACGTGTAGAATATATATTCATTAGGTAGCACTTAACATTATTATTTGGAAATCAAACAAAATCAAATCACTAGGAGTTATTAACTAGGTATTTAATTTCTTTGATTGATTTATGTCTTGTCTTTTAATACATAATTGTGCACATTTTTAACTTGATCGGATAATGGGAAATGGGGAAAAAAAAGGGTTTAAAATTTTTACCAGACAGACAGAGTGAGTTAGTTAATATAAGCTTTGTAAAAAGTGTTTTTATGCAGCTGATTTTTGCTTTCTGTCACTCTAGTCATTATCACACCAATTACATTAATGACTATTACATTACTTGATAATTGTTTCAGTCACATTGGTCATAGATGTCTCTCTGGTCACGCTTGTCCTATTAACTACCAGGACGTTATGTTGACTTAGAGATGTTGTTGTAACTTGAACTGATAAGAAAGTTTCTTACAGTCTAAGACATGAGCTTATCACTTGTCTTTTAACTATATAAGCAAGGACTCTCTTTTGTTTTTACTAGTACCACAATGGCCGTATTTCTACATCTCGCTGTCTGGGCAACTCTAGTTTCTTTGTCGACTTCAGGTCAGTGGATATTTTTCCTTACTAGTTATTATTATATTATTATAGCTTTTATATAGCGCTACTTTCATGCTTATAGCATAGCTTTGGTCCAATCTCATTTGTGGACCAGTGGGGGGGATGGTGTATTTAGGAGTTTGTTTTCCGTGCTGCTTTTAGTAAACGCAACTCTGCCCGAGTCGGCAGTCGAACCTCGAGCCTCCTTCTAGGTAGCCAAGCCAAGCCAAGTCCAAGCGTACTTAGCCTCTAATCCCTAATCCCTAATCTGTATATTGTATTTTTTATGTTTGAGCACTTTGATAAACAAAGTATTAGTTAGAGCTTGTTTGGATTCCGCGCCTCTTGTCATTGGTGATTTGTTGAGAGAGAGATAGAGAGAGAGAAAGAGATAAAGATGACACTCTACTTGTTAACCTTTGTCCAAAGAAATAGGAGCCCCATACGACGTATAGATCTGAAAGTATAGTCCTGAAAGGTGAACTTAGCTTACTTAACCCTTAAAACGCGTGTGGTAGTTTTAGCCTCTAAACAGCAGAATTGTAATTCCATTTTGTGTACACATATTGTTAAACTGATCAGCACTTTAAGGGTTAAACTACTCAGAGGGTTACCAAAAACAGTAAGTGAAACACCTTGCCGGGAGATTTCAAGTGAAAAAAAACAATAGAAAAAATAAATACAAGAAAACACGTTTTATCTTATCTTTAGAAATACTGTCACGAATCTCACTATTCAGGCTCTCTGCAAACTGCACAACACGATACCACCAACGTAAAGAACTTGACAACTCAGGGATATAAACTAACGTAATAGTCTAATATCCAATAAATAACAGCCAATACTGTACAATTGGCAGCACGTAACAGTAGACTGTACAAATATCTTCACTCTCCAACGTATCAACTCTGTAACGCTGTAGCAACTCTGTAACGCTGTATCAACTCTGTATCTCTTCCTAGACTTGCACTGATTCTCTGTTCCGGACCAACTTCACCTTGACTTGACCTCGGCTTTGATTCGTACTTGTGAAGTTGCGAGGTAATTTGAAGTGACTTGACTCTGACTTCTTCGCTCTTTATATAGGGTCCCTGCTGGCCTTCTAGAACCGGACGGAACATCGTTCGACCATCTTTGTTGAGAACATGATTACATCCCTTGTAAGCTTTACTCTATCTAGATGTTTCTAAAATCTGCGCCAGTCATCCATCGCAGTTGACGGTCCCGGCTTGTTACGGTTCACCGCTCGTCTAGCACTTGCCTGGGACGATTTGTGTCGGCTGACTACACACACACCACTACCCCTCTCTGTGCCACCACCAGGTTTATAACAATACTTTCTTAAAACAACAAAGCTTCTACGATTGTAACTGTATCAATTAGTCTGTAGTCGTCATGCAATTACTTTTGTAATAGATCTAGACCAATAATAAATCTGTGCGATTAATAATACTTTTACCGATTGTTTTTGCTTAGTGCTATTTCATGCTTTTAAACTTCTTAATACGCTATGATCCTATCACCAGTTGTTGAAATGGGGGCTGGGGGGGGGGAAAGGAAAAGCAATCTGGGTTGATTTTAACTTAATTGGTTTAAAGAAAGAAAAAAAATGTGGAATAACAAATTCGAACTCGTGTCTCAAGCCTCCTGGGGCAGATGTGCTAACCAAATACTAGTGTGGTACTTTTGTCTAGCGGAGATTGTAGAGTGATATATTGATTGTTTGAGTTTTAGACCGGCGACCTAAAAAGGTGAAAATATATTTTATACCACCGCTTCTTTCAAGTACAATTTGTTTCCCTTCTTCGAGATACCAAACTAAATATATATTTACTATTGTTACTTAACTAATTGTTTTTTTTTTATTATTGATTTTTCTGTTGGCAGGTACAAGAAATAATTGTGCCAAATTTCAATTTCAGCTTGATCTGAGATTGGTTGTTGGTGAAATAACCTGTACAAACTTTACCCAGACTGACAGATGGACAGACAGACAAACTAACAGATAGAGTGAGTTGATAAAAGCTTTAAAAAAAAAACACTGCCCACGTCTTTTTTTTTTTTTACACTTGACATCAATGGTAACAGACACACAAAACGGTGTTGAATACATTGCAGTGGAACATTATGCAACGAATGCTCTTTATTTGCAGAAGTTACAAAAATTGTTTTACATGCCTTTTTTATCCAACATTGTATGAGGACGACATATGTAAACTGAATCTTATGAGCATGCAACTTAATTATGTCTTCACGAAGTGGCAACGATGTCTTAGGAATGAGGCGGCTTGTTGGATACAGATATTGGCGGCGCGATTGGGTTAACTGTATGATCAGCTGACACATGAGACAGTTAGGGTGATATGTCGATGGACAAGGGACAGTACTGGTATGAGCTTTGCACGCAAATATGACCCGTGTTATGGTCATCTGATCATAAGCCTGCGTGGTCGAGAGACACAGAGTGTGTAAGGAAGTGCAGTTCAGGGCAGGACAGCGAGGAGACCAGGACTGTGAGTCGGCCATGAAGTCGGTCCTGGTGGAGTCCTAAAGTGAATGATCAGGAAGAGATAGTGGGAAGCGTGGTCGAGAGGCCAAGTGCGCTTGAACATGGCCTGGCTTGGCTACCTAGAAGAGGGCTCAAGGTTCGACACCCGACTCGGGCAGAGTTGTGTTGACTGCCTAATGAATGCTCTTCATTTGCAGAAACAAAAATTGATTGCCTAAAGGCAGCACGGAAAACCAACTCCTAGATACCCCCTCCCCCCTCTCTGGTCCACAAATGAGATTGGACCAAAAGCGCTCTGAGCATGCTATGAAAGTAGCGCTATATAAAAGCTATAATAATAATAGAGACAGTAGAGTTTAGTACGGTTAGTTGATGATGATGTGTTGCCGATTGTCTAGTATAGGCTGTTATTTATTTATTGACCTTTATTAAAGGACTAGTTTAGTTGGAGCTCTTGTAGTAAGGTTCTTGTGTTAAGTGTTTATCAGTGTTTACAGAAGGAGAGAATCGTAATACAGACTTCGGTAGCTTTTAAAATTAGAGAGTCTAGCATCAAAAACATTTGTCAAGCGAAACATCAACAGTGGCATCTTGCCAGAAAAGGAGTGGCCAACTAGAAGAGATGAAAGTGACACATAGGGAAGTGTATGAATGGCTTTTCGCTGACTTTTGCCCTCACTTATCAACACCCACTCTCACATTTCACAGCTGCTTTCTAGATCCGTGTCCTGATCCAGCCAAAACCAATTAAGATATTTTCAAGAGGACTTTTAAACTAGTAACAATCGAAGAATATAAACAAGAATGCTAACAAAAAAAAAGACTAATCAAAGGGAAGGAACCGATGATTACTGCCATTTATCTGAAAATCTTATCTTATCTTATATAATACAGACGTTTCTTCAAAAAAGAAGATGATTACGTCCTAAGCGTCATGCATTTAGTCATGCATATTAACTAATGACCTAGACTCCGCTAAGTCACTGGTTTTCCTGGCTAGCGCAGGCAACCCATTCCATGCTCTAATAGCGCTAGGGAAGAAGGAGCATTTGTACAAATTTGTCCTAGCATATGGAACGAGGAATGTGCCTTTATCTTTGTGTCTTTCAGAGTATTTTATTAAAATTTTGTTTTTGTATTTGAAATATTTATCTCTATTTATCTATATGAAAACAAAATTACTTGATTAATACTATATGATTAACTAGTTGGTTAATTTTGGATTGATTCGTATATTGCAATGGACTATAAACATTTAAGTAAAATATTAAGCAAAATTTTCGCTTGATCCAAGAATGGGAAGTGAGAGAAAGAAAACGTGCCAAAAGGTAATGAGAGGACGACAGTCTAACAAGCGCTGTTTAACATTGGACAGAAAGAAACATTCAACCTAAAAGTGAGAAGAATAAATTGCGAAGTTTTGAGATTACTGACATAGAAAAGGGACGGACCATCCTTTGTGCTAGCTGAAAACTGAATTATAGACATGAAGCGATACTGAAAAGAGTGTCTAGATCTACCAGAGATGACTAAATGCATGACGCATTTATTTGAAGTAACGTCTGTATTATATAAGATAAGTAGATAAGATATTAGGCAGAAAATACAAAACAAAACTTACAACAATTATAAATTTGATATGTTTAATAAAAGTCGATGATTTTTTTTTTTGGGGGGGGTTAACTCTAGCATTGTTGCCCCTCCCCTTTATATTAAGACGGGACATAAACGGAAAAAAAAAAAAAAAAAAAAAAAACTCGTCAATTCCCCGTCCGCTGTAAATTTGTTTACAGATTTCTCGCCGAAGCGCAACCAGTAATAATAGGTCGATAATCCTGGTACAATAAATATATTTACAATACTCTAAATCGAATTCACATCCATCGATTCAAAATCACAAAAAAAACTACCTCAATCTCTCCATTGAAAAAATCCATAATATACATCCCGAAACCAATTCCACGCCACGCTAGGGTCATTTTTACGCTATCCAGTACAAAGAAAAATGAGATCATACTTGTGCGCACCTGGACAAAAAAGTAAATATATATATATATAATTTGCTCGTTGTGATATTATTATAAAGTCAAGTTTCCCATCACACTTTGCGATGTATAGGGCAGAAGATATTAAGGTCATCTATTTCTTTGGCAAGCGACTCTAGCACAACCACCAGCCGACTTTACTTTCCCCAACTAAAGTCAAGTACCCATTTGAAAAGGGTGGACTCATTGGAATCCTAAAAATTCCGAAATTTGAAATGCCAGTCTTCATTAAGATTATAACCCAAAAATCCAGTTTAGGAGCCAACCGCCCATGATAACACAATAGCGTTAGATATTTTTACAAATTCTCGTACATAGAACAGTTTTTTTAATGTTTATTATTTTTATTTTTAAATATTCAGTGTTTCTGTTTTCAGAACTTCTAATTGATGTCCAGCCCAATGTTATTTCAGAAGAGGTGACACCAAAACTTGTCATCA
Source organism: Biomphalaria pfeifferi (assembly GCA_030265305.1). Classification (NCBI taxonomy): domain Eukaryota; kingdom Metazoa; phylum Mollusca; class Gastropoda; family Planorbidae; genus Biomphalaria; species Biomphalaria pfeifferi. The sequence continues at coordinate 1,261,897 of JASAOG010000014.1, forward strand.
ACTGTTCTATAAGTAACAATCAAGTACAACAAATTGATATGATCAGATCTCTTTCACTTGCTCGATACAATGAAAACATTAAAGAGTTCGAAATTATGGTATACCTGGAAGCCGCAACTTTAAATCTCACACAATATGTGCAATTTCAACGTTCTCAAATTGGTTTTGGAAATATGTATATAATTTTAACATTTCAAGAGCCAACTCAGTCTGATGCTAGGGTCTACAGATGTAATGTTACTGGAGACGACGCTAGTGGGATCAATATTTCATTGGTTAATAAAAAGGAAGTCAAATATGAAACTCTCTCTAAACCATTGCTTGATGAGATAAGGCGTTTAAAAAAAGACGCCGATAAAAATCAATGCTCTAGTATTAAGGAAGAAATTACGGATAAAAAGAAACAAAGTAAGTTTTTTGATCTTTCTAAAATGATAACAATTTTTTTGTGCTTTATTTTAAATTTGACAACTATAACGATGCGAAGTTTGTGACCGTTGTTATACCATAACATTACGCTTCTGTAAAGACATTCGTTATGACACAAGACTCTCACGCAGACACTCTCCGGTATCAAGTTAGAAATCCTTTAATATGATTACAAATAGACATGATCACAATACTTTTAACTCTCTTCACCTCGACATCTTCCGGCTTCCACACTTTTTAACCTCTCATTCATTCAATAACTAATATCGCACCATTTGTCATTCGCACCATGCTGCGCTACGACCGTAACAACATTCTATATAATATGTATGCAATAAATGCATATTTTAAATAATACTCCTAATATAAAGCATAGAAATTTGTATTATGCACATTATCGATGATATGGTAAACATGCATATTGTATTCATACTATTCTATTCTATATCTCAGGATCAAAACTTTCTTTTGTTGGAAGCTCTGAAGTCATCAACGAATTTATTGATCCATTAACTTTAACATGCTCATTTCAGGTAGAGTGGACTGCTTTTATCTGTTACTAATTCTGCCCTCTGCATATATTTAAATATTTAATATCGTTACGAGCTGATGAGACTCATGTACAAACAATCTCATACATATATAGTAAATGATGAATACTTAAATACTCAATAATTTATCAATAATAACTTAGTTTACATGATTCCATCGTGGATTCTTCTCTCTCTTCAACCCTTTCAACACGCTTGCGCACCATTTCACATTCACGCTATGCTGCGCAGGTAACATATATACTCCGAGATAGTATGAGCGATCGTGGGATAAAATTTCCTAGTCATGAGCTTAGAAGGTGTAGCTCTTTAAAGGATCTATTGAGCGTAACTAATTTTGTTTTTTGCGGGGTGGGGGGTTAATCCATTTCAGACTTATCATTCCAAAGCACCCCCCCCCCAATTATTTTCATTGAACATTTTTTAAAGAAATTAATTATCAATCAATTGTAGAACAAGTCTTTTTGAGTTCTTTGACGTGGCATTATAGTGTAATGTGTAGGATATGGGTTAAAAGTTTGAGTATTGCAACGCCTAACAAAACTGTAATTATAGGTTTTAAATCTTGGTAGTAATGCTTATAAATACATTACAATCAAAATCATACTTTAAACATTAAAAAAAGTAAGCATAGTTCAAAATAAAAAAATAAAAATAAAAATTATTTATTTCAAACAGGAATACTTGAAATACAGTTTCTCATATTATTATTTAATTTATTATTATTATTAAATTATTAATTATTATTTTTAATTGATATTGTATTTTTTTTTCTAATAGAAGATAATATATATATATATATATATATATATATATATATATATATATATATATATATATATATATATATATATATATATATATATATATATATACTCTCTCTATATTCAAATAAAATAATAATTCGATTTACAGGATTTGAATCTTCATCCAAATAAGAACTATACAGTTGAATTTATGTATATATTTCATGGTAACTATACTTACTTTACATTACAGTACAGCTCTACTTGGTGACCGTTCACTTCATCCCCGATCACTTCATACCCGGTCTCTTCATCCCCGGTAACTTCATCCCCGATCACTTCATCCCCGGTCACTTCATCCCCGGTCATTTTAACCGCGATCACTTCAACCCCGGTCACTTAATCCACGGTCACTTCATCCCCGGTCACTTCTTCCCCGGTCACTTCTTCCCCGGTCACTTCATCCTCGGTCACTTAATCCCGGTCACTTTATCCCCGGTAACTTCATCCCGGTTACTTCATCCCTGGTCATTTCATCCCCGGTTACTTCATCCCGGTCACTTAATCCCCGGTCACTTCTTCCCCGGTCATTTCATCCTCGGTCACTTCATCCCGGTCACTTCATCCCCGAACGCTTCTTCCCCGGTCACTTCAAACCCGGTCATTTCATCCTCGGTCACTTTCTCTCCAGTCACTTCAGCCCGGTCACTTTATCCCCGATCACTTTAACCCCGGTCACTTCATCTCCGGTCACTTCATCCCCGGTCGCTTCATCCCCGGTCAATTCTTCCCCGGTCACTTCATCCCCGGTCACCTCATCCCCGGTTACTTCTTCCCCGGTCACTTCTTCCCCGGTCTGTTCATCCTCGGTCACCTTTTCCCGGTCACTTCATCCCCGGTCACTTCATCCCCGGTCACCTCTTCCCCGGTCACTTCTTTCCCGGTCACTTCATCCTCGGTCACTTCTTTCCCGGTCACTTCTTCCCCGGTCACTTTCTCCCCGGTCACTTCATCACAGGTCACTTCATCCCCGATCGCTTCATCCATGGTCACTTAATCCCCGGTCACTTCAACCCCGATCACTTCAACCCCGGTCACTTCATCTCCGGTCACTTCATCACCGGTCACTTCAACCCCGATCACTTCATCCACGGTCACTTTATCCCCGGTCACTTCAACCCCGATCACTTCAACCCCGATCACTTCTTCCCCGGTCATTTCATCCCCGGTCACTTCTTCCCCGGTCACTTCTTCCCCGGTCACTTTATCCTCGGTCACTTAATCCCGGTCACTTTATCCCCGGTAACTTCATCCCGGTTACTTCATCCCTGGTCATTTCATCCCCGGTTACTTCATCCCGGTCACTTCATCCCCGGTCACTTCTTACCCGGTCATTTCATCCTCGGTCACTTCATCCCGGTCACTTCATCCCCGAACGCTTCTTCCCCGGTCACTTCTTCTCCGGTCATTTCATCCTCGATCACTTCATCCCGGTCACTTCATCCTCGGTCACTTCATCCCGGTCACTTTATCCCCGGTTTCTTCATCCCGGTCACTTCATCCCTGGTCATTTCATCCCCTGGTCATTTCATCCTCTGGTTTTTTCATCCCCAATTAAATATTTTTTAATTAGACATTGTTTAATTGTGCTGAATAGGCTCTGATTTTAAGCCCTTATTTTATCATATATATAAATATGATTATGTAGAATGCTTTTTGACATTATTTTGACATGTTATTATTGCGTTTATAGTGTTTCCCCTTTTATTTTACATTCTTGATGAGAGATCTTATAATATATTGTAAATCTGGGTGTGTACTCAGCTACAGTGCTTCCATTTAATGTGAGGGGGATGTAATATTATAATATTTTCGTGCGCTTGATCGGGGATGAAATGACCGGGAACCGCTTCCCTAACACACAGTAAGATCTATAGGGCAGATAAAATAAACGCCATCTGTTTCTGTGGCCCACTGTGAACGAGGGTGTCATGTGGCCAGCATACGACCAACGTCCTATACTAACGTCAGGTACTTGTGCGAAAACGGTCTGGACCCTCTTCACTCTTGGCAAAGATGTCTACAAAGAAAAGATTTATCTCTCAATCAATGGTACCGAAATAAAAATGAAAGCCAAGCCAAAATACCTGGGAGTCACCCTGGACCCTAAAATGGGTTTGTCCGATCATGTGAGACTGGTACGAGAACAAGCCTCGGAGAGCCTTAAGGTAGTTAAGCGATTAGCCATGACCAAATGGGGAGCCAAAGCGAACGTGTTACAGGCCCTCTACATTGGAGCGGTAAGGGCAAGGATGGAGTACTCGTCTCTTGCACAAGTCTATACCTCACAAACGTCTCTAGTGGTGCTGGACTCAGTGCAGAACCAAGCAATTAGACTCATTTGTGGTGCATTTCGAACAACGCCAATTGCGGCATGTGAGGTCATGACAAATCTCTCACCACTGAGACTATGAAGGGAGCGAGCCGTTATGATTGCTTATGAAAAATTCAAACGGCTAGAAGAAGGCTGCCCGGTCAGAAATCTGGTTGACAACTGGCAGGGCGGAAATCGGCTGAAATGAAACTCTTTTATGCACTCGGTGCGGGAATCGTCCAAAGAAGTCGATCTACCCCAGAACAGAGCAGCTCTCGCTCTGCATGGGGCTTCTTCTCCGGCGAATGCTCCTGGAATCCCGGAGGTGAGGAAATCGTTGATTGACCCAGAAATTAACAGGAAATGCACAAAAACTGTCCTACGAAACACAGCCAAGAAAACTATCGCCCAGTACCCAGCTGACTCCATTAAAGTGTACACAGATGGTTCCACGAGAGAGAACCTTGGACGAAAAACCTCTGGGTATGGTGTGGTGGTTCAATTTCCTGGCTCGACCGAAAACGATGAGATTCTAGGTTCGAGTACTGGTATGAGCAATTATGTAGCAGAAATGGTAGCAATTCAAAATGCAGTAGAGTACATTGAAGAACGACTTAACGAGAAAACAGCACAACCCAGTCCTATTGTGCTATTTGCTATTTTTCGAGCCTACGAGCCATTGAAAGCTCAGCTGATACACTTCCGAAACCACTGGCAAAAACACTGGCGTGCGTGGGACGCCTCCAAGAAAAACACGAAATTCGGACGACATTCCAATACATACCTGGCCATGCGGGGCTCGAAGGTAACACGAAGGCTGACTTATTAGCCAAGCTCGGCACAAAGCTGGACCCTGTGGACGAGCCAAAGACTTTTCAACAGGCGCGTGCGATAGTGGACGAATGGGCAAGAGATAAGTGGTGCAAAAGCTGGAAAAACGGTAATACGGGCAGGGAAGTCTGGCAAAACTTAAAAGGGCCCTCAAAATGGGACGAATGGTGGCAGCTGAATAGGGAAGAACAGGTGACAATCACTAGGTACAGAACGGGACACTGTCCAATCGGTGCCTATTTTGCTAAATTTAAACCAAACTTCGATTCTCGCTGCAGGCATTGTCAGGACGACGTCGACACAGTAAACCACATCCTTTACGAGTGCGCAACACTACACCCTAAACATGGCCATATGAGTGAAACAAAAACTGGTTTGCATAAAGAGCTGACTCTGTACGGAGACAGAGAAGCACTGAGAAGAACTGCCCCTTTCCTTGTCCGTGTTATCAGAGTATAGAGTTCTCAACACGGTGCCCTAGTGCGATGAGACTCACACGGTACTTGGTACTTGGTACTTGGCGAACAAAAGGGAAGGCACTAAGATGTCCCGAAATAAAAAATCCCAAACTTTACCCGATTCAAACCCGGAACCCCTCATTTTGGAAGTCAAGTGCTTTACCACTCAACCACTTCTTACTTTTCTGGACATATAGTACTTATCATATAATGTTTTTCATGGCATACAATTAAACATACACATTAGAACTAGTAATTCATCATTAAAAAATAATAAAATTTAATAACATATTATATAATATTATATACCAGATATTTGTTACTATTAGACAATTTTTAAAACATATTTTTATTCAATCATACATCAAATCCAGAGAAATTTTAAATTCAATTTAACTGAGTTAAATTAGTCTAATTGTATAAATCCCACTTCTAAAAAAATTGCTTTCATCCATATAATATGAATGGTATTTAATGGTCATGTGTTGTTTATTAGTTGGTGAATAGTTAGTTTCTATTATAATTTATAAAAATGTAACACTTTAAATGCTTACAACTATCGAATTTATTAGCATTATCATGTTAAATTTCTAACACCATTTAAAATCACTGGTTTTCCACGTGCAGTGATATTCATGTTTGTAGATTTATAAAATTATTTTTGCATTTGTTCTTTTATATTTTATGTTCTAAAATATGTTTACAGAAACAAATGGTGTTATCGCTACTATAAGCAAAGGTCAAACCGTTGTTACAGCCCTTCAAGAAGTTGGTTCTAATCATGTTAAAGGTGAACTCTCTGACGAAAAATTACAAGAGTCATATCTTCATGCCACATGGAGAAATGTGAGATCCTCAGATTCCGGGAAGTACTTCTGTGGAGCTCATGTCATTGGTTCTGACGGAAGAGCGGAGAGACTGAACGAGATGGTAACAGTTAAAGTAAAACTCCCAACATTTGAGGATTTGGTGAACGTAATACAGAAATTATTAATACAAGTTAATGATGACAGAGAAATTCTACAGTATAATACACAAAATATAAAGAGCATTCAAAATGAATTGAGCAAAAATCAAGACAATGTTATAAAAATTTACAAAGATTTAGATAATCATGAACAAAACTTTATAAGAATAAAAATAGATTTGGATTCAAATCAACAAAACATTAAAAACATTAACCAAGACTTGGATAATCAAAAACAAAATATCATCAGAATTAATACAGATTTGGATAGCAAAGAACAACAATTTACAAGATTTAACAAAGATTTGGATTCTAAACAACAAACTATTATCAGCATAAAACAAGACTTGGAGAGCAGTAAAAAAGACTTCAATGAGCATAGACAAAATATAAGCATCTTCAAAGACATGCTGGATACAGTCATCTTAAATAGGTCATCTTCATTGGCAGACGTCAAAGAAGAACTAACGAAAGGTAACGAATACTTCTATAACAACAGCAAACAAAAATTAGATGTTTTTTTATATTTATTTTTACATACATATTTTAACCATAATAGAGATTCACAGACAAGTTGACATGATATACAAATAATTAAATTTTTTAATGCCAAAGAAAAGCTGACAAAACCAACCTCTCTTTTGATACCCTGCTAAGAACAGGTGCTAACTAGAAATGTTGAGGGATTTGGTTACAGATAACCCCTCCCCCCTTGCTACGAAGTTCATGGAATAGATATGAAATCGTTAAAGGGATGGAAGAAAAGTAAAAAAAAATTGGCTTGGCTTCTGATACTAGGTCCGGGTTCGAATCTCGGTAAATAACTTGGATTTTTAAATTCGGGATTTGATTTCTACATAGCTCTAATTGGTATCTGACTTTTACACCATCAGCACTATAAATCGCAAGATTTGAAAAAGAAGCTTTACTACGTATGTAAATGACCTATAACAGTGATACCCAACCTAATTCGACTTGCGGGCCATTTTAATTTCCGACACTCATATCACGGCCACATGAAAGAAGGGTACAAAAAAAGAATTGACATTGAGCTGAAATGATTTTATTACAAATTCGTTGATCTAATACACTAATTAATGAGATATTTGAAGTTGTCAGAAATGGCTTCATTTCTCTACTTCAAATAGATCTATGAGCAGCATTGTACCCAGCTTTACAACCGACTCATTGACTCATTGTCTTGTCGCTATTTCAAAATATCCCCATTAACCCCCACCATCTTGGCTTTAAAAAATGTAACAATCTTTTATTCGCGACTCAAACCAAGAAAGTCGTCAGATTCGTTTTACAAATGAAATATGTTGGCTTAATACCCACAAAAAAAAGTAAAATGAGTACACCCTTCCTGTTAGATTCTTGTTAGATTCTTAGATTCTACATTCAGAGTCCATTTCATAAACGCACAAATTTTAAAGGTCATTGACCAATCCATCAGAGAAAATGTTAGGGCCTTAGCGTAGTTTTTCTTTGGAAGGGGTGTGTTTCTACGCTTTGTGCCGACTTCTCGGCGGTCCGGAGTGAACCAAGTCGCGGGCCTAATATGTCCCACGGGCCGTATTTTGGGCATCACTGACCTATAACACACTGAAGCAACATGTGTTATATACAGATTTCAATCCGGGGCCCATAAAATAAGACATGTTGATTTTTAATTTTTGAAAAGATAAAACCTACAAGTATGTATGTAAGTAAATTGAGATCTATGGGGTTTGGGATGTCATGTGTCCAGCAACGACCAACTTTAACTTCATCCCGACATTGAAAAAAAAAATTTCAACAGGATTTGGAAGCCAAGCGCTCTACCACTCAGCCACCGCAAATCTTGTCTACTGAAGAAGGATCTTACATTATTTGGAAAAAAATGTGTTCGATTACATTAGTATTAGACTATACATTTTTTTTAACACGACGCTCATAAGAGTCAATAGTCAGTGTTTTAAGATTATATCATGTAGAATATTTATGTTACACAATTAACAAACTAGTGTTTAAGAGGAAAGACATATTAGGAACTTCATTTATTACTTTAACTCAAGTGGTGCTATATTAACTCGCTAGTGTGCAAATCTACATATAATACCAATATGTTACATCTATCTTCTTTAGTTTAGAAAATATATTAATCAGAATAACTAACAAACTAGTCAAATATTAAAGTCAATTCAGTTTAGTATAAATGAAGTACCACAGGACTGTTAAAAAAATTACTGAAAAAAAAAGATTATATTAGTTAAAAAAACCGGTAGCAAAGATTACGATTACTGAAAAAAATATTCTCGTTTAATGTTAAGGAAATAATATTTGGCTGTTTTATCATGCTCACATCTGCAATATTTTAAGTTTTAACATGGCTGCCTGATATGGCAATGTGAACTTTAAAAATAAATATAACTTCTCAGAATCATAAATGCGTCTGGTAAAGTAATTGGCCAAAAAAAACCACCTTTTGGGCATGTGTTTGAGACAAACATCCATAAAAAAGGTAAAAAGATTCTAGAAAAATAACAAAGAAGAGATTTTCTTTCGGGCATTGTTTCATTCTTAAAAAGCCGCTAGCGCATTTTGAAATACATGCACTGTTTTTTTACTTTGCTTCTTAGAAGGCCAGAGACTATGATATTAAAAACATTCGATCTATTTACTTTTTATAAATGAACGTAGAACTTGTGTCAATGTTTCCAAGTTTGACACCTAGAAGTGGTTTAGGAATGTCAATGTGTAGAATTGGAACTAGAACTTATATAAAACATTTCTTGATACATTTGAAACTCCGTTAGCTCGCTTCATTTGGTTCATAAAAAAAATTGAAAACGTTCTTTTAATATTTTTTGAGTTTTGATTCAAACGTAATTATTTATTATTATTTATTATTATAAACATTATTGTACTTGTATTGGAGTGTCTTTTGGTAAATGTACTGATACATTTAGATTACTCAATTGTTTTGTCACACATTACATTCGTCTTATTGGGGTAATAGGGCCACTTGAACCCGGGCCAACTGTTACCTTGTTACGCCACTGATTCCTGCACGAAGCTTACTTGTTTATGCGCCACTTTCTCGCCGTTGTTCCTTTCTCCTGTTACTAAAAATGTTTCCGTAGGACTCAATATTTGAGCCACAAGTAAAGGCCAGGTAAAGTCTTTTATAGACGCATACTATTAGAAGCCATTTTGTAGGTAGTGTCCGGTAAAAAACCTTGTATTTCATAGACAATTATATTCGTGATACAAGTTTCGAAACTTGCCTGTTCACCTGCCGCATCAGTTTAGGTGATAACACTAATTCTTATTGTAATCATATTTTTTTTAACACATTTAGGAAGCATGACCTCTTAAAATTCAAAAACATTTATAATGCATTTGTATTGTATTTTAACAGGAAGTTCTATTTTTTTAATTTACACAGTGAACAAAAAGTTACAAGAGTCATGCAAGTGTCTACCAAAACCGACGTCATGTCGCGATATAGTCAGTACAAAAGACCGCGTTGTGGTGACATTAGCTTCCGGGCTAGAGGTCATGTGTGACACGAAGACAGACGGTGGTGGATGGACCATCTTTCAGAGAAGACTCAACGGAAAAGTAGATTTCTATAGAGGCTGGAAGGAGTATCGTGTCGGCTTTGGAGATGACAGCATTGGAGAATTTTATCTGGGAAATGAAAATATTTTTAGTTTAACTTCTACTGGACAATATGATTTAAGAATAGATTTAGAATTTAACAACTTAAAATATTTTGCGCAGTACAAAGACTTTAAAATATTGAGTGAGTCTGAGAAATATAAACTGCAGATAGGAAACTATTCAGGAAATGCTGGAGATAGTTTATCACGTCATAACAACATGTTCTTTAGTACTTTTGATAGAGATAACGATAAAAGCAAAGATACAAAATGTGCAGAATTTAATTCAGGTGCCTGGTGGTATGAAAGTTGTCATAATTCTAATCTAAACGGTCAATGGGGAGGTACATCAAACAATGGAATGAGCTGGTATCATTTAACTGGATACTCTAGAAGTGTTACTTTTAGCGAGATGAAAATAAGAGAAAGTGAGAAAAACTATTTTCATTAAGAAGAGCGAAGCCTATCAACAAAGAGGTAGTTAGATATTTAAATAAAAACATCAACATAGTGATAGTGTTTTAAATGGCGGGTATTTCATTTGTTTTTTCCTAACTATTTAAAAAGTAACAACAAATATTTATTCTCTTATAAAGATAGAAAGTCATACAATACATATCTGTGTATATATGAAAAGTAATTTTAAATATATAATAATAAATTGTAGCCTACGTTTCTAGTATCTTATGTGGATAATTATTAAAAAGATTTGTTTATTAAATCTTTAAGGAATATTGTAATTATTTTAAACTTACGCCTTTCTGTTTTGCAATTTAGAGTCTTAAAAGCATATATCTAAATGTTATTTTGAACACTTCACAGATATTAATACATTTTACTGGCAGTAAGTTCTTAACAGTTAAATAAAAATAGTATATATGTATATAGTAAAATATATAATAAACCATAATATAATGGTATAAAAATACTACGAGAAATACTGCCTTCCTCACTAATCTTCTCACTCTAAGTCAAGCCTTATTATTATTAACCCTTAGCATAATTTAATACAATACATATATTATAGAGATAACAATTATATAATATTATCAATTATCTATTAACTGCGATGCTTATTACAATTAAGGTGCAGAGGTGATAGACGTAAAATAGGACTGAGGATCGGCACATCTTTATAACTATTACAACAGTCTCTAAATTGAATGTTATTATTGATGTCGAATAAAATTCATTGCATGTTGAAGTTAATATTGTGTTTTTTTTATTGTGTACGACTTATAAAGTTTAAGACAAAATTACTTGACTGTTAATTATGATTAATTTCAGTAGCCACAAAATAAATTGTTATAGTAGGAAAGTATGTCTCAAAATAACAAAAGTACTTTAATTAATCAAATAACAAAATGGAGACAGGCTATAATCAGAGTAGTTTCTTCTTAATATCTTAAGGTTGTAGTCAGTGTATAAAGTGGAACACATAAATACATTAAATGTTGTAGTGCGTCTGAAATGTCACACCTTTAACCATATTGGAAATCTAAAAATAACTATCTTTAACTTTAATGTCAAGGCAACAAAAAACACTGAGAACATCTGAATCAACAAAACAAGTACAAACCTTCATCACGAGATGTCTGAAAAATATCTTAAGACTACACTGTTAGACTTACTAAAAAACACCAAACTGTGGGAGATGGGTGGACAGAGAAAGTTTGAGGTTCAGATACTAGAAAGAAAGTAGAGATAAACTCGTAATACCATTAAAAAAAATACCAACAACAGAAGACAGTGGAACCACCTCGGCGCCAGACGATGAGGAAGACAAAAATTAACGTGACAACGCAGTGTACTCGATGAAAAGTCAGAACAGAGCTGGGAAAACATTAAAAGATAAGAAAAGATCGTGGACAGTGGTGTGATTGTTTTTATTTTAAGACGCTATGTTCCATGAGGAACGCAATGGAAATATTAGGATGATGATACTGCTTTGCAGAATGGAGTTGTGATATTCCGTTAATACATAATACCCAATTAAAAATAAATACCCAATATAAACTTTAAATGATCATATTTCTTATGAAATTTTTAAAATCAATCTGCATGAAAATTATATGAAATCTGTAAGATTAAACAAAGACTTGCGGTACACCAAAGCATTTGTGCATTTGCTCTAATGAAAAAAGAAACAGATATTTATGAATTTGAACTATCTCCCTTTGAATATATTTTAAAGATCCTAATTATAAGTTTTTTGTTTTTTTAAATGCATGACAATACATTAAAATAAAAACATAAAAAATAATTTTAAAAAATTATAAAAAGTTTAATATTAATTACAATAGTATCAATTAGTTCTGACTAGTCGTACTTTAATTTATATTGAAGGGTAAGATAAAATAAATCTTTTCGATTAGAAATATTTTTACCAATTGATTTGTTTATCTTTTAACTTTCTCAATGCGCTAGGAGACTCTCGTTTGTCCTGACTAGTTCGGAGATGGGGAAGGAAGAAGAAGGTAAAATAATAATAATACTTTAATTTTAAAATCTCTGTTATAAACAAAATGTAGGCTCAAGGTGTTGTGATAACTTTAGAATGACAAACATGAGAGCTAACACGACAAACTAATCTAAAAAAGTTTTTAAAAGTTAGGTTAATATGTTCTTCTTGAAGTTTGTGTAGCAGAATGTCTGTCTAAGATTCATGAGGAGTGAGTTCCAAAAACTTTGGTCCGTGCACTGAAAAAGCCCGCAGACCGTAGCTTTAGATGGAGAAACGTGGCATCACAATAAGCGTTGAGTCCATTGTGCGCAGGGCTCACAGAGCATATGGAGTGATCAGTTCGCTAAGGTACAAAATATTCTAAAGCAGACATTTTCCATTGCGAGTCCCACAGACATAAATGTGTTATTATTGACCTGAATGTTATTAAGATACACGTCATTCTTTTGATATTATCCAGAAGATTATCTATTTCTTCCATTTCAGTTTTAAAAGAAAGCGTTGATATTAAATTTATCTCTTTCAAATGAGACACAATGGACTGTGAAATACATGTTTTTTCGCGCTTTAAGTCAAAGCTTTCAGAAGATCTTTGACTATTTGGCGTGTTTTAAAATAGCAACTGTATGTGAAACCTGACAAACTGCATATGTGTAATCTGTGCCTTCTTCTCGTGTGTTTTTGATATGTCGATTTATTGTTAGTTATTCATATTTTCATGACCCAGTTTTCGTAATGTTGCTGTCTGTTCATCTTATCATAAGTGGCCGCTTAACAGCACATCAGCAGTAACATAATGACATAAATACCAACTTGGCCAAGTTAAGGAACACTTCAAGGATGACATTTTGAGGAAGGCGAGACTGCTGGCAGGCAAACGGTCTATTAAGTTGGTGCTACCGAGAATTAGTTGTCGAAAGACACACCGATAAAAAAACATGTTTGGATTTCGGGAGTTATTAGATTACGTAATTTTTTCGTTAGTTTCTTCATTAAGGTTTCGCTTTTCAAGCAATAATAATGCTCAGTTAAACTTGTTTTGTCTACATCCTAAAATGATGCAAGAGTTGCAATATTATAAAGAATATCAGCACTGCAGTTAAGCATTTATCGTCTGCTTGTCCATCGCGAAGATACATAATCCAGTAGTTGTTACTGACAGTTTTGGCAATGTTTACATTTTTTGTTTGATCAACCGTTGGGGTGTATGAGCCGCACGGATAACTTTCCAAAACGTACAGTAAATAGCTTGTTGACGTGATAATTTATTTTTTTTCAGAAATGTTGATGGAGTCTGTAAGATGGGAAAAAATACATGGCACGATAAAGCATTTTTACATTTGCTGACACAAAAAAAAAATTAAAAAAAAACAGATAACTCTGTCTGTGCTTTAACCACCCACAATATACTGTGGTATCTCCCTTTAACTATATTATAATTTTTTTAAAGGGCGTGTTAATGACTTTAAAATAAAAGTGAGCTCTCAGAGCTACAGAGTTTGATCTACTTTGGAAATATGCCAAGAAAAAACAATTAGCTCGATTAAGGGGCGGAACCAACATTTTTGAGTGGAGGGAAGAAGCGATTACACTTATTGTACATCGATTAATTCCCTTAGTAGCTAGATTTTTTTTTTTAAATGTGAAAAAATCAAAGAAAACATTTATTTAAATATATCAACTAATTAACAATCTATGTTTTTGGAAAGGAAAACATTTTTAGATAAATATTTTACAATGTTAGACTCAAATATAATTAATAATTCCTTTAGGAATTCTTGATTTAAATGGAAAAGAGCCTGGTGGCACAATGCTTGCTATTGGTCAAGTCTGAATGGCTTAGGAGGAAATAATTACTGGAATACATTGACTGTAGGCATGAAAAGCGTTACGTTTACTGAAATGAAAAAAAGAGAAATAGATTTAAACGAACTAAAAATACAATTCGATAATTTGCTAATTGCTAGTGATGGGAACTAAACTAACTTTTAAAAGTTCAACTAAAACTAGTTTTCAACTAATAGAAAGTAGTTCAACTAAATTTTTTTTAATAATTTCACAATGCAATTAAAATAAACCAAAGAGAATAAATTAAACTTTCCATAACTTTTGTATTGTTTTCGGGTGGGGAAGGGCGGGGTTGAACTAGAGCTATATAGATATAATCATCCGACTGTATTGCTACGGTTTGATCTTATTTTTTTAACATTCTAGTAATATTTATCCATAATAAAATCAGTTTTAAGGAATATGTTTCTTACACAAACGTTACTGCACAATAAAATAAAATAAAATGTCTCAATAAATATGTGTGCTTGTAGTTTTGACTTGAATTAAAACCTTTAGAAAAGAATGGTACTCTTTAAAAAAAAAAATTAACTTATTATATAAAGGAAAATTTTACTTATACCGGTAAAGTTTAAAATCTCATTAAATAACATAAATTTAGAATTTCAAATTTAGATTTAGTAACCAAAAAAATAGAAACGAATTCGTTGGAGTTTTAAGAAACATTTGACCTGTATAACTATTTTAAAGTGTAAAATACATACTTGACTAACCATGCCGATGTGATATCTTCTTGTCTGACCACTAAAAATACAAACTAACACTATTGCATAACCGTTAAACGCGCAAGGGAAAAAAACAGAGTGGTCTTGTCATTATGGACTGCACACTTAGTACACTATATAGGCCTACGTCTATCTGGCCAGGTTGTTAAAATCAGTCGGACACACTGTCTATTTAATTTCTAGGCAGGGAGGGTGTGTAACTATTTTAGTGTAAAGATATATTTACGAATATGCTTGACTAGCCACGCCAGTGTGTTATTCTCTTGTCTGACCACTCCACATTAAACAAACACTATTGCATAACGCGTAATGAAAAAAATGCAGGGTTGTCTTGTAGTATTATCGACTACACGCATACAGTACACTAGGCCTACATGTGTATGTCTAGCTGACCAGGTAGTTAAAATCAGTTGGACACAGTACATTTACTTTATGGTCAGAGAGGGCCTGGATAAAGATTTTTTTTTTTTAAATTGGTTATCCTAATGCTTTTAGATCTATATAGGCCTAGCTGTCGATTTAGACTTAATAGATCTCAATAATAAGTTTTAAGACTATATAAGGGTGTACTTGATGTTCCTACGGTTAAAACATAATTGTTTGCCGCAAATGAATTGATTAAAACCACTAAATATTGACCTTACTCACTAATCAGATTCCCACTAGAAACAGAAATTAAACACCTCCCCGTGGCTCACAAAAAAAAAAAATAACAACCTCATTCATAATAGCCTACTGCATAGAAGCTTTTGGTATAAAAATGTTTGACATTTTATAATGCTGCTACTTTCAATTGCAAATATTTACTCCCATAACTTCTACCAGCATCTTACTTGACCCTCTTCAAATGCAGACTGACTAAATAGTTGTTTAACTGCATCATTTTTTTGATAATCAAAGCTATTGATATCACATGACCAGAATACAAGGACTTGTGTTTCAGCCCTGACAACATGTTGAAAAATTGTACACATTTTAATGAAACTTTTTTAATTAGTAAATAAAATAAATAATTTAACTACGATTTTAACTAAACTTTTTTTTTTCTAGTTAAATGGCCTTTTATTTTTTTTTTAGTAAACTTCTATCCATCAGTGCTAATTACTGGCAGGACTTTAACAGTGTATTATTAGATTTATTTTATGTATAGATAATTTAATTTAATTATAATTACAATTAATTGTAATATACAATTCGATAATTTGCTTATTACTGGCAGGACTTTAACAGTGTATTATTAGATTTATTTCACGTGTAGATAGTTTAATTTAATTATAATTTCATTTTTTGCATGTTTATGAGAAAATTTATTTTTCTTTTTGTGCTCTAATTATGTTCATTCGTATGTTTAGCCTAACAGACACACACATGCTCACAGAACTGTACTTAAAGTAATAAACTGTGTGGATGATGATTTAAAATAGCGCTGTGTATTTGATAATATGATGTTTACACAATAATATTGACATGAATGACGTGAAAAATGTGTAATCTAATTTAAACATGAAAATAATTACATTCATTGTAACCAATTAATGTATTCATATTATTTCATATAATAAGCACCCTTTGCGATGGTGTATAACAACAAGCCTATGACACTAACAGTGACTCAACCTGCATCCACGATACTTCAATGTACCCAGATACCTGAGAACTGTCAATGGAAGATCAACTTCGAAAATAGTAATCAAGAACTGTCATGAACGTCAACAGTGGCAATGACGACTACACTGTCAAAGGTTACATAAATTGAAACAAAGTAAACCCAAGTTTGACAAGTTTGAAATGGTTAACGCCAACATTGAACCCCTATAGAAATAAACAAGCAGACTATACAGTCTAATCTAAAATCTATAAATAGAAAGGAGTCTTTATATAGTCAAGAATATCTTATCAATCTATACTATAAAGCAGAAAGTAAGACGTATGTATGTATGTATGTATCATGAGCGTAGCCAGGATTTTTTTTCGGGGGAAAAATATATATGTGTGTATGTGTGTACATAATTAATCTTTATTACATTCTGACCCTTTCGGTAGACGTTTATTGTGCCCTAGAATAGGTTCTTCCTGGAATTAGTGGAAAGCTTGTAGACTCCCCGACCTTGCTAGCAAGGGGGTCTGGGGGAGCTCGCAGCGCTTCCCCAGCGCTGGGCGAAGCCCCGCCGCCGAGCACTTTTTTTGTTATTGAAAGCCAAAAAAATGCAATTTCTGAGATATCTACAGTGCATTATCTTGCTATTAAAAAGTATTATTTCAAAAACCTAATGTGCTATTCTTACTGGCTGAGACCCTCTCGCGCCGTTCGGCGCATTTTCCGGCAAGCTGTTTCCGAAAC
Source organism: Biomphalaria pfeifferi (assembly GCA_030265305.1). Classification (NCBI taxonomy): domain Eukaryota; kingdom Metazoa; phylum Mollusca; class Gastropoda; family Planorbidae; genus Biomphalaria; species Biomphalaria pfeifferi. The sequence continues at coordinate 1,279,278 of JASAOG010000014.1, forward strand.
TCTTATTATGCGTAATTCATTTTGTCGGAGAACATGTCCCGCAAAACCTAATGCTACGCTCTGTCACAACCTTACTAAGGGTTCGACTCCCAGTTCGGCATATGATTTATTTGATTTAGAGCCGATCTCTATAACTGACTTCTAAAATCTGTCTTAGCCATCTTTGTGGAGCCACATTTTGTGTTTTTCAATTTCGGCAGAAGACTATTCGCACTTTATAAATGGACCCCAAGTCAGTGGTAGAAACGTGCAACCGCTCTTGACTACGCTCTTGGATTTGCATGCCTGTATTTTGCTTTAGATTTTATATCGAAAGGAAAGTTTTATCGTCAAAATCATCTGTTGAGGGGTTTTAAACTAAAAAATCTCTGGAGTTTTTTTTTGTTTTTTTTTAAATTTGAAACCCCATTTAGCTACGATCATAGAATTTGGTTACTGTAGTTTGCTTTAAAATAATATTGAAGATAGAGGTTTCCAACTCCAAACTCTCTGTAGGGGAATTTTAAACCTAAAACCATCTGGAGGGGTTTTAAACTTTAAAGAAAAAGCCATCTGAAAGAGGGGGATTTAAACTCAAAACCCCCTTTGGCTACGCTCCTAGCATTTTGAGTGCATAATTTGCTTTTTTTTAATATAGAAGAGGTAGTTTTCAGCTTCAAACCCCGCTGGCAGGGGGTTTTAAACTCAAACACCCTTTGGCTACACTCATAGATTTTATAGTGTGTAATTTGATTTTTTTTTATATTGAATAGGTACTTTTTAGCTTCAAACCCCAACTGGAGGCGGGGGGGGGGGGTTACACTCGAAACCCCTTTGGCTACGCTCATAGAATTGTGAGTGTGTAATTTGTTGTTTTTTTTATATTGAGAGTGGGTTTATCGTAATTTTTGGAGGTGGTTTAAAAGTTTAAATCTTCCTTAGCTGTTTTTTTGGAATTTGGAATTGTCATTTGAATTTTTTTAAGTCTTGTTTATAGAAGAGGTGGATTTAACTGCAAAACCTCTGGTAGGGGGTTTTAAACTCAAAGCCCCTGGTAGGGGGGTTTTAAACTCAAAAGCCCCTGGTAGAGGGATTTGTATCTCAAAACCCCCTGATAGATTGTTTTTTTAAATCTCAAAACCCCCTGGTAGAGGGTTTTTAACTCAACACCCCCTCGGCTGTGCTGCGGTAAGTGATGATTTAGTATTAAAATCTCACCTAAAATAAACAAAATGGGGGGGGATTTCATTTCGGGGGGGGGGGTTGAACCCCAAGCCCCCCCCCCGGCAACGCCCATGGTATGTATGTATGTATTTATGTATGTTGTCACGTATTACAAATTGAATTCTACTTTTAAATGGCTTGCCTAGGGGAACGTGACAATAGAAAAAGGTAGTTGTGTCACTTGTCTTAAGTCTGAATTTAATCAAAGACTTACAATGAATAATAAAAAAAAAAAAATGACACAAGAAATCGGAAGGTAAAATATCAACTTAATGTTTAATCATAATATAACTCAATACAAAATGGAAGGGTTGACCAAAACCCTTTTACAAAAATGGCATGTAAAAATATTACAATACAATAGTTTGAAAATATAACTACAAATACAAGCAAGGCCTTGAAAAAAGAAAAATCTTAACTTACACGATCAAGTGGTATACCACGCACGGGTCACGCAATGTCTCCGCTATTCTGTCTCACGGCTGTCTCCGTATGTCTGTCTGTCAACGTAACGCGGGCGGTCTTTATATAATCTACCGCGCGTCGATATCTGGTAATTTCTAGAACAGAAAGTCATCAACACCCAGATCTAGAACGCTCTTCAAAGAGACAGAAGAAAAGAAAAAAAAACCACCCTCCTTTCAACCAGAGGTAAACACATAGGTCAAGGACCGGTCACTGTCTGTGTGGCTTGACTCTTGAAGAATAAAATAAAAAAAAACTTATTACACAAAGGGGCAGACAACCTACAGGTCAAGAAAAAAAAACATAAGTATCTAGGCATTGTTACCTAGATACGTAACACCTCCCTCCTAAAAATAAAAAGTTTACATTTCCACGAAATGGAAATCTTTTTAAAATAATTACAAAAATGATATTTACATTACAGAATGTATTTATCATGATATATATAAAAAAATATATACATCAAAATACTTTTTACAATCTAGATAAGGCATCGGCGATAACATTTTCGCTGCCTTTTATGTGTTTAAGATCTAGGTTGTACTCTTGTAAAAATAAACTCCACCTGAGAAGTCGTTGATTCTTGCCAGACATTTTGTGGATAAATGTAAGGGGATTGTGGTCAGTAAATACAACCAGTGGCCATCTGGACCCACTGATATAAAAATCAAAGTGTTGTATAGAAAGAATCAACCCAAGACATTCTTTTTCCACAGTAGAATAATTTCTTTGATGTTTATTAAATTTCTTGGAAAAAAAACAAATAGGGTGTTCTACTTGGAAATTATCTTCTTGGTAAAGGACTGACCCAACACCTGTGTCACTGGCGTCAATAGCTAACCTAAAAGGTTTTCCGAAATCAGGAGCCATCAAAATGGGGGAGCTAGATAATATCTGCTTAATTTGGTTAAAGGCTTTCTGACATTCATCCGTCCAAGTAAATCGGACGTTCTTTCTCAGGAGGTTTGTTAAAGGACTGGCAATGACAGAAAAATTTTCGCAAAATTTTCTATAATATCCAGACATTCCCAAAAATCTTCGGAGTTGTTTCCGATCAGCAGGAATAGGGAAAGCTTGGATAGCTTCTACTTTGGCCATTACAGGTTTCACCTGGCCTTGTCCTACAATATGGCCTAAGTATTGGATGGAAGCCTGGCAAAAATCACTCTTACTCAGGTTTACAGTAATTTTTGCATGTAAAAGTTTAGTAAAAAGACAATGCAGTTGTTTACAATGGCTAGAAAAATCTTGGCTAAAAATTACTACATCGTCTATGTATGCGTGGCAATTCTCCATGTCAGCAAGCAGGGCATTTATCATTCTCTGGAAAGTGGCAGGAGCATTCTTCATGCCAAATGGCATCACTTTGTATTGGTACAGACCATCAGGGGTGACAAAGGCGGAGATTTCCTTTACCCTATCAGTCAGGGGAACCTGCCAATAACCTGAAAGTAGGTCTATTTTGGTGATGTACTTAGCGTCACCAATACGATCTATGAGATCGTCTATCCTAGGGATAGGAAACGAATCGGTCTTTGTTACAGCATTTACCTTACGGTAGTCTGTACAAAAACGATAAGTCTTGTCCTGTTTAGGTATCAAGACACATGGGGAGCTCCAGCTACTGGAACTTGGTTCAATGAGGTCATTTTCAAGCATATACTTGATTTCTGACCTAAGTATGGCAAGTTTTTCAGGGTTGACCCTGTAAGGATGCTGCTTGACTGGAGTAGCCTCGCCAACATCTACATCATGCATTATAACATTAGTCTGTTTTGGTACATCAGAAAAAATGTCATTAAATTCATTAATGAGTTTCATGATAACTGGCCTTTCTGTCGAAGACAGATGAGACAGTTTTACATCCAAATTCTGTAATACAAAAGAATTAGGTATTTTGTATTGTCCAAATTTCTCCTTTACAATATCATCATCAATAGGAGAAACATGGCTATTTGAACAACTTTTGACTGTATTTAAAACACAATTACTCTTCTCTGAGTGATCTGGCCGAGATACATAAGGCTTCAGCATGTTAATATGACATAGCTGAGTCTTTTTCCTACGGTCAGGAGTTTTGATTGTGTTATTGAGGTCACTAATTTTTGGTCTCAATTTCATAGGGACCAAAGTATCTGGCTTGCAAGGGTTGACCTGGTATGGGCAAAAATACAAGCACCTTATCCCCGGGAGAAAATTCTCTAACACGGGCCTTTCTATCATACCAGCGTTTCATGCTGGATTGGGTGTTTTGTAAGTTATTTTTGGCCAGAACACAAGCATCATAAAGTCTAGTTTTAAACTTACTTACATAGTCTAAAAGTCCTTCAGTGGCTGTTGGTGACAACAAAGTCTCTTTTATACATTTCAAGGGACCGCGCACCGAATGGCCAAAGACTAAGTCAAAAGGGCTGAATCCCAACGATTCCTGGACGGATTCACGGGTTGCAAACAGCAGCATGTGGATTCCTTCGTCCCAGTCTTTTTCGTGCTCAAAGCAATAGGTTCGGATCATGTTCTTGAGAGTCTGATGGAATCGTTCAAGAGCGCCTTGCGACTCGGCATGATACGCACTCGACATGCAGTGTTTGATGCCCAACTGAGTCATGACTTGCTTGAAAAGATTGGCCGTGAAATTCGTTCCTTGGTCCGATTGGATGGACTTTGGTAGACCAAATAGAGTAAAGAACTTGATTAAGGCCTTTACAATGTTCGATGCTTTTATGTTCCTTAGAGGAATAGCCTCAGGAAAACGAGTTGAAGCACACATAATGGTCAACAGGTATTGGTTGCCAGCTTTTGTCCTTGGGAGAGGACCAACACAGTCAATAAGTACTCTGCTGAAAGGTTCTTCAAAGGCTGGAATCGGCTTCAGAGGAGCAACAGGGATCTTTTGATTTGGCTTGCCAACCATCTGACAGGCATGACAGGATCGGCAGTACTGGATGACATCTTTCTTCAAACGTGGCCAGAAGAAGTGTGACATAATCTTGTGGTATGTCTTGTGGATGCCGAGATGACCTGACATCGGTGTGTCGTGAGCCAGATTCATGATGTACGCTCGGTATCTTTCTGGTAACACGATTTGATGGCATATTCTCCATTCTTCTTCGTTGGATGCGTCTGGAGGTTTCCATTTCCTGAAGAGCATATCATCTTGGATGTAGTAGCACGTTGATGCTAGCTCTGCCTCTTGTGATGTCATTGCGGTTTCTCGGAGTTTGGCGAGCTCTGGATCCTTCTTTTGGTCCTCAATCAACTGTTTTCGAGTTGATGCCGGCTTTTCAGAATTTGGCGTTGGTTCTTCTTCAAGAGAAGCAAAGAATGTGGTGCTCAAGTCCACATCATCGTGGTTACTGTTGGCTTTGATAACGTTCTCTTCTTGAGATGCTTTCAACCTCATTGCCCTTGTTACTGCACACGCTGGATATAACTCTAGGTCTTCCTCGGGTGTGGCAGATAAGTCGGGTGTTTGAGTGACGATGGGTTCGGCTATCACCTTTCCACCTGCTAAGTCATTGCCTAACAGCAACGAGATGCCTTCCAATGGTAATGTTGGTCGGACACCTACAACAACCGGTCCAGTAATGAGATTTGACTTTATGTCGATTAGATGTAGAGGCACATCTATACATCCAAGCTCTACGCCTCGTAACAGGATGCTCTTCCCAGTCGATGATGATTTTGACAAGGGCAAGATACCCTCTAAAAGTAGCGATTGTGAGGCACCTGTGTCTCTCAAAATGGTGATAGGTCGTAGACTTATAGAATCACCGGGTAGTGATACGAATCCTTCCGAAATGAAAGGCTTAAAATCCTCTAATAAAACATCAATTTTAGTTGATGCAGACTGGACTTGGGTCGAACTCTCGCTGGAGTCATTGACATCTCTAGGAGACGCAGTGGAGAAACTCTTTCTTGAGTCAGTAGAACATCTTTTGGATGTATTTGGAGAACTCTTGATGGAGTCATTGGAACATCGGGGTGATGTCTTATGGGAACTCTTGATAGAGTCATGGGAACATCGGGATGATGTATTATGGGAACTCTGGATAGAGTCATGGGAACATCGGGATGATGTATTATGGGAACTCTGGATAGAGTCATTGGAACATCGGGGTGATGTATTATGGAAACTCTGGATGGAGTCATTGGAACATCGGGGTGATGTATTATGGAAACTCTGGATGGAGTCATTGGAACATCGGCTTGATGTATTTGAAAAACTCTTGGTTGAGTCATTGGAACATCGGCTTGATGTATTTGAAAAACTCTTGGTTGAGTCATTGGAACATCGTAAAGATGAATTTGAAGAACTCGCTGTTGAGTCATTTGAACACCGTGGAGACATTTTCGGAGAGTCTTGTACAGTCAATACATTTGAAACAGGTGGTGTCGAGATATTCTTGATATGACTTGATGATGAGGGAGTAAACCTCGACGACCACTGTACTGTGCAAGCGCTGACTTTTGAAGGAGCTTTTTCGTTTCTCTTCCTCAATTTCCAGCAATCGTCAATTTTATGGCCTTCTCGTTTGCAGTAGGAACAAGTAGCTTTACTTGTAGTAGGTTTTCTGTCATTTGTACTGCTGTTCTTGATGGAGTTGCTAGCAATGGACTCAGGCTGTTTGACTTGTTTTGGCTTGACATCCGTCGTATACTTGGCAAATTGATGTGATATTATATAATCGTCTGCCAACACTGCAGCCTTGTGCACATCTTCCTCGCCACGATCAGCTATATGCGTACGGACGTCCAGCCGCACACAACTCTTGAACTCTTCCATCAGCATTAGGTTCTTGAATTTTGCAAAGTCGGTGCCGATTTCCCTGGAAGTGAGCCATTTCTCAAAGCGTCGCTCCTTTTCCCGCAGGAATTCTACATGGGTTTGGCCATCCGATTTGCGACAATCCCTGAACTGCTTTCGGTAAGCTTCCGGAACAAGTTCATATGTCTTAAGAATTAAGGCCTTAACAACATTATAATCTTTTTGTTGTTCAATGGTCAAAGAACAAAATACCTCTGCAGCTCTACCAGTCAAAACTGTTTGCAGCAAAGTGGGCCACAAAGTTTCAGGTACATTAAAATTTTTCACAGCAAGTTCAAATTGTGGAAAATAATTGTCAATTGTGGCTTCATTAAAGCGTGGAATTATTTTCAAAAATTTTGTTGCTTCAGCAGTATGACTGGCAGGGGAAGAATCTGGTCTTACATTAGCAGCTAACTCTAATTTTTTTAACTCTATTTCTTTTTCTTTTAAAGCTAACTGGGCTTCTATTTCCATTTGTTTTAATTTTATCTGAAGTTCTAAATCTGATTCACCCTCATCGGGTCTAAGGGTTTCTAAAAGGTCTTCAGAAAACACTTCCTCGTCTACATAATGGATTACAATGTTATCTCTGATTTCTTGTTTAAGGGCATTTGATTTTATTTTTAACCCTAAATGTTTAGAAATAAGGACCAGTTCCTTCCTAGTAAAAGCATCAAGCTCTTTCACAGAGGGATTTGCAAGAAAAACCTGAATATCCATGACTAACTAACAACTATTACAAGCAAAAAAAAAAAAATGTATACAATGTAAATATACAGTACAAAATCAGTACAACAAAAAAATCTTAAGAGAGTTTGGTCAATACTATTGATACTTTACTTCCGACTCTTTGACACAAAAAAAAAATATTGTTAAAGTCAACTTCGCCTTTACAAAATTACTCAAGTAAGACGAAAATAGGTTCAGAAAAATATCCCGGACGAGCCCCCAAACTTCTTTTGTCACGTATTACAAATTGAATTCTACTTTTAAATGGCTTGCCTAGGGGAACGTGACAATAGAAAAAGGTAGTTGTGTCACTTGTCTTAAGTCTGAATTTAATCAAAGACTTACAATGAATAATAAAAAAAAAAAAATGACACAAGAAATCGGAAGGTAAAATATCAACTTAATGTTTAATCATAATATAACTCAATACAAAATGGAAGGGTTGACCAAAACCCTTTTACAAAAATGGCATGTAAAAATATTACAATACAATAGTTTGAAAATATAACTACAAATACAAGCAAGGCCTTGAAAAAAGAAAAATCTTAACTTACACGATCAAGTGGTATACCACGCACGGGTCACGCAATGTCTCCGCTATTCTGTCTCACGGCTGTCTCCGTATGTCTGTCTGTCAACGTAACGCGGGCGGTCTTTATATAATCTACCGCGCGTCGATATCTGGTAATTTCTAGAACAGAAAGTCATCAACACCCAGATCTAGAACGCTCTTCAAAGAGACAGAAGAAAAGAAAAAAAAAACACCCTCCTTTCAACCAGAGGTACACACATAGGTCAAGGACCGGTCACTGTCTGTGTGGCTTGACTCTTGAAGAATAAAATAAAAAAAAACTTATTACACAAAGGGGCAGACAACCTACAGGTCAAGAAAAAAAAACAATAGTATCTAGGCATTGTTACCTAGATACGTAACAATGTATAGGTGTGTATGTATGTATGTACGTATGTAGGCCTATGTATGAATGTATGTATGGGTGTATGTCCTTCAAAGAAATCAAAACAATTTGACAAATCTTAATAAAACATGGCATAAATGCTTCTTGAGTATTAACTGGAACCGTAGCGTATGTAAAGTAGCCCTAAAACAAGCATAAGACACTCCAAATCAAGTTGTCCAACTCTGTGAAAGTATTACTATTTCAGATCTATGGTCATTATAGTCATCTTTACATGAGACAAGATCGAAAGGATCTAGATCTAAATCTAATTTTTAGAACTACACTTTACAAAGATAGTGTTTTTTTTTTACTTTAACATATACAAATACAAAATATAGTCTATTCATTTTATTATTTAATAAAATTAACATTCAAATTTGTGTTTCAAAAGCATTTTTATATAAATGTGTTCGATATATTTGCGAATTTAGACGTCCTGACGTACTTTATATTCTAGTCATCTCGCAACTGAAAGGTTACTTTAAATCTCTTTAACCCTAGATTTATTAAATCTAATTCAAGTCTAAGATTATAGACCTACTCTTCGCAAAGATAGTTTTATTCTTTAACGCATGAACATACTAAATATTGTTCATTCATGTCATATTTTAATCAAATTAACTTTCATTTTTGTTTTCTAAAGCATTTTTACATACATTCGTTAGCTATAGTTGTGACTAAGCCCAATATCTCGATGTTGCGCACTTATTACATTAGACTAGGTCACGCAAGCGCAGAACAGAAAAAAAAACTACACACAATAATTTGAATTGCAAAATATGAAGTCATAGAACATAGAAGTAAGAGGAGCGCTTTGAACATCTACATATAAAAAACGGCTTTTTTAAATTTACATACATTTTGGAAACCCCCAAAAGGGAAATTGCCTCTATAAGTTTTGCGTAGTCTGTCCGACCGTCTTGTTTAGATCTCGTAAACGAGAAAATCCGACATCATGACATATTAGATCCTTCAAAGTTCTGAGGCAACGGATACTTTTTCTTTTCTGAAAGCGAAAAATTGTACATTTTAATAATGAAAATAAAAGTTTTAAGAGCTTTGGACGTTCATTCCGAATTGAAGCGTTTCGCATTCTTGGCCAGATTTCTTGCAGGTTGGCTGGGATATGGCTTATACAAAGTTTGGATCCAGGACCGTCGAGACGACAGTCCAGAACGCATTCAGCACGACCATCATTGCTCTAATAAGAATGGTAGTCAAAGGAAGAATGACCTGTCAAGTATGCAGCGGAACATTCCAGGCTTCTTATAGATCTCACAAACAACACGTGGAGGCATAAATTGCAGTGGATGACAAAAGTTTCAGTATGGAAAAAAAAATATCATCTTGAAATGTATTTAATGAGCGAAATATCTTTTTTACTGTTATGTACAGTTATGTCGTAACACTAAATATAGTAACGACCTCTTTCAAGAAATTTTTTAGAACAATTTGAACAATATTTGGTAAAGACTGACATTTTAATTTCACGATCTCTTGAGTCCACCTAGCAATAATGGGTATCTGACGTGAGTTGGGGACAAGTAAAGATGATTGGTCATTATGCTAGCCACCTGGTGTCCTGGGTTTGAATTTTGTAGAAGACTGGGATTTTGAATATTTTTAGGGGCACTCCTGAGTCGGCACAACTCTAATGGATACCTGGATTTAATTGGGGAAAGTGAAGAAGGTTGGTCCATGTGCTGGCCACATGACACCCTGCTTGTTAACCTTTAGGCCAAAGAGACAGATAATTTAACATCATCTGCCCTATAAGATCTAGAATAATAATACATTTATAATATAAAGCAGAAAGCAAGGCATACGTATGTATGTTTGAATGTATGTATGTATGTATTTATGTTTGTATGTATGTATGTATGTATGACAATGTATGTATGTATGTATGTATGTATGACAATGTTTGTATGAATGTATGTAAGTATGTATATATGTATGTATGTATGTATGTATGAATGTATGTATGTATGTCTCCAATTGAAATCAAAACCGTTTGACCAATCTAGATAAAAATTGGCATTAACAAACGTATGTAAAGTAGCCCTACAACAAATTAAAGACCCTCAAAAAAATAGGTTGCCCAACTCTATGAAAGTATTAGAGCTCCGTGTATATAGGTCATATATCAATGTTTTCATGAGACAATAGCGAAAGGTCACACATGTGCGGTGCTGAAAATCTCATAATGTTTTTATTTACCAAGGCTAAATCTAATTCTATATTCAACTCATTGCAGAAAACTGTTACACGTTAACAAAGAGATGATTGTTTATTCACTTCATTGCTTAATGAAAATAATGCTTCAAACATTTTACATACATTCGTTCGTTATAAATCTGAATCGCTTTAACCCCATTAACATACATTACCATAAATTGTGCGCACCATTAGAAGCATCGCGTAGTGATACAAATGAAATTATATTGTAAATAACAAAACATTAATCTAATTATCATTTAGTCTATTAATTAATGATAATTATTGTTTCTATTTGAAATCGAATAAGGGAGATAACGTCTACATTATTCAGAGATATAGGGAAAGCTTACAACCAAAATCTAAAAAAAAAAAAAAAAAATTTAGAAAAGGAAATGATATCTAAGGGGGGTGAACTCCGTCCTTAAAACTCTATCTGCCAATAATGAATAAGTTATTTCCCTTATTCTACACCTTACAAAAAAAGTAATTACCAATAATTAATTGACTAATTGAGTATTTGCGTTTATTGATTCAAGTTTTTTCCAGGTACATTAAATAATTGTTTAAAAGTATCTAGAGTCTACGTTACATCCTTTTTTTAAAGGTTTTTGACTGGAAAGCTTACAAGCGAAATCTAAAAAAATACTCCGTCCTTAAAATCTGCCAATAATGAGCAAGTTATTTCCCTTATTCCACATCTGCATACGCCGAATATAGCCAACAATTAATTGAGTATTTGTGTTTATTGATTCAAGTTTTTTTGTAGGTACATTAAATACAGGTTTAAAGCATCAGATTGATCGGATACAACGTGAGAAGAAATAACGTTAACATATTTCAAGGAGACTAAACCCAACAAATTAAGCCATATATGGATACTGACTTAATAGTTTTCCTTTTTTTCTATTTAACAAAATAATGAATTACTAGTTACTTTTTTTTTTTTTTTTTTCATGATAAATATTGTCTAGTCAAGAAGCAAAATTGATTTATAATAATTCTTTGAAAAATAGCGATCGAATTAGAGTTTTCCCAGTATGGCCAAAGAGCTAGTAATTCTTTTCCCAACAATATAAAGATGAAACTCTTAAATGTCTAGGAAAATCCTAAGACTTGCTTTCGAGATCCGTGTCCATACAGGTTTTAGTTTCCATGAATGAACGAGTTGAGTAGAGGTATTGAAACGAATACTGTGTACATCATCTGTTTAAGAAAGGAACATTTAACTTTTTTTTTTGTTTTACACATTATCTATTTAGGTCGAACATTCAATGAAACAAATGAATCCTGCATGAAAGCAAATGCTAGAAATAGATCTCGAAAACGGCTCTATTTCGTCGAATTTCGGCCAGCACAACGACCATCCGCCTTTACTTTTCCCTCAACTACTGTCAGATACCCATTAGAGCTGGGTGGACTTAAAGGCACCCAAAGATCCCAGTCACCACCAGGATTCGAGCCAAGGACCCCAGTTCAGTGCTCAAGCACATTACCGCTCAGCCACAGTGTCTCACCGCCGAAGCATGTAATTACATATAAATAAGAATTATATAAGCCGTATTTCTATTTCTTGTTTATTTTTGTTTTATTTATTTCTAAAAAAAAAAAAAAAATTACCCAAGTCACACAATGTTGGCATTCCTTAACATTCTTAATAATCAGTTGAACTTGATAATGCTATACTTATATTCCAGTGGTGACAGCTGGGCTCATCCACGAGTTGTCTCACCATCTATCTCTTTATCTCAACTCATTACGTTACAGACTATTAAATTTTTATATAATTGTTCAAATCACTCTGGTCAAGGATGTCTCTCTGGTCACGCTTGTCCTATTAACTGCCAGGACGTTATGTTGACTTAGAGATGTTGTTGTAACTTGAACTGATAAGAAAGTGCCCTGTAGTCTGAAACATCACTTGTCTTTTAACTATATAAACCAGTATTCTCTCCCTTGTTGTCACAAAAGGCCTACCAAAATGGCCACATTTCTATATGCCATCCTCGTTGTGGCTTTTTCTTCTTTGTCGACTTCAGGTCAGATTATTAGTTCTTTAGACTTGTATTTATTGTAAAATAATAATTATTACTTTTCCGAGTTATGATAGTTATGAGATTCTGTTATGAATGTTATGGCACAATTTAATTCAAGTCATTCAAATGAATGAATTTTAAATCAACTAAAAATAACTTCAGACACACAGAGTGATACTTATCTTCAAGAATCTACATAGGTTTAATAATTATGAGACACATACATAAGCCCAAAGTTTAATGAGAATGCAGTATTGCCCGTGGATACGCAGCCCCAGCTGTGACCTACATATTTTGCTATATTTCCATGGCAAACATAACCATTGACCGCCGTTTGTCAGTTAAGATTTTCTTTTCGCCGTCAAAGTCTGTGCTCAGCAGCAATTTTCTTTTGGTCTCAAATGTGTATCCCGCCGCCTTTATAAGTAAACTCCAGCTGTCTCGTTATGAAGCAGCATGCAACCATGTGCTCTTTCTATGTCAGCTAAGGAAATTTGGTAACTAATTGGTCTTTAAAGCGTTTCCGTTGGGCACCTCTGATACGTCGACCACCTCTTAGCTAACAAAATAGACAGTTTCTAAATATGGAATGTGTTTCCATGTAAACCATAACAAGTTCAGACACAGAAAGCGATACAAAATCTTCAAGAATCTTCATAGTTTTAATAGACATTTTATAAATACAGTCGCTGTTGTTTTCTGTTCCTAACTCTTTCTCTCCTAACTGACGATACCAACGTTGATTCTACTAGAATTTGATAAATAATTATGGAAAGAAAGAGTTAACGGATGCTGTGATAGTTCGTTTTACCGAAGCCCTGCACTTTTCCCGGTTAGCGGCTGTTCATAACGAGATATCAGGAGAGAGGGCGGCCCATTCTTCTATGACAGGGGTTCTCAACCTGTAGGTCGCGACCCCCTTGGGGGTCGATTGATGATTTGCCAGGGGTCGCCATCGAAAGACCATCGAAAAAAATGGATTGTTTTGTCTATTCTACTATTGCTGTGTGTGTGTGCGGGGGGGGGGGGGAGGGTCGCGGCAGAGTAGGGGAATGTAAAAAGGGGTCGCCGAGCATAAAAGGTTGAGAACCGCTGTTCTATGATATCCAGCCAACTTTTTTTTGGACAACCCTTCTTCTTGCTCCCTTCACTTTACAATGAAGGATGACTTCTGGTAGTCAAGCAGTGAGTCCTATCTTACAGTATGATCAAACCTGCTCAGCTTTTGTCTCTTAATAATAATAATTAATATATGTATTTATAAAGCGCTGTTAACAAACAAAATGTAGGCACAAGGCGCTGTAATAACATTACAAACACAAACACGACAACAGTAATCAAAAACTAATCTAAAAAAAGTTTTAAACAGATAGGTCTTAATGTTATTCTTAAAAGTGGTATAGCATGTTGTCTGTCTGAGATCAATGGGGAGTGAGTTCAAAACCTATGGTCCGTGCACTGAAAGAGCCCACAGCTTTTGAGGGAGAAACGTAGCACCACTAAAAGCGTTGAGTCCCATGAGCGCGGGGCTCTCTGGGGGACATATAGAGTAATCAGTATGGTAATATTGTGCATCTCTGCTCCACTTGCCAGCCAGATTAATGAGTTGTAAAAGTAAAAAGTGATTTGTCTTCTTTTTCTGGTGTATGACATCCTGAATATTTCTGTAGCATGAACGCTCAAAAAGCTTGAACTCTTCTTTCAGCCTCAGCATTTAGTGTCCGATGTTCCCAACCCTAAACATATACAGACACCACTAGAAAAGAATACGGCTTTAATTTTACTGAGAAGCAGATGTGAAGTTTTTGTTGGTGGCTAATTCTGTATTACTAGACCTACAAAAAACCTTTTTGTTAACTAAAGAAAGCATTAGTTTCAAAAACCCCAAAAAATTATAAAGTCTGACAAGAAGGCGGGATGTGTGTTTGTACATTAATGAATTAAAGACTTGAACTGTTTCAATAAACATTTCATATTTCATATTTTTTAGTTGTACACAATTGTCAGCTGTTTTCATTTTTCTATTTTGGCTTAATAGATATTTCTTAAGTATTTTGCTACTTATAGTTCAGGACTATTGCTTTGGTGTGGTGTTGGTTTATTTATACGAACAGAAAAGATTCATTTAAGCAAAACTTATGAATATATAATCGTTATAACCTGATAACAGAGGCGTGGAGGCTTACTGGTGTCCCATGTTTGAATCCTGATGAAGACTAGGATTTTTACTTTCCGGATCTTTATGGGGCCTTAAAATTCATACTCCTCTAATGGGTACCCAATATTAGTTAAAAAACAAAGTAAAGGCGGTTGGTCGTTTTGCTGACCCCAATGGCCACAGAAACATTAGAGCTGGGAGGACTCAAAGGCGACCAAAAGATCTCGAAAATAAAATATCAGTCTTCACTATGATTCGAAACTTGGACCCCTGGGTTAGGAAACCAAGCACTTTACCGCTCAGCCACCACGCCTTCGTAATGTATTGCGCCATTTTTCTAACACATATATGATACACACTGATATCTGAATTAAAGTAACCAATATTTACAGTCTAACGCATGGTTCATATATTTAATAATTAATATCTAAAATTTTTAATTAATTTTCAGAACTTGTAATTGATATCAAACCAAACGTCATATCTCCAGAGATAACTGCACAACTTGTGATCAACTGTTTCATAACCAACAACCAAGTTCAACGTCTGGATGTTATCAGATCTCTAACTCTTTCTCGTTATAATGAAACAATCAGAGACTTTGAAGTTATGATAGTCCTTGATTTATTGACACTAAATCTAAAACAACTTGTGACATTTAAATATTTAATTATCAGCTTTGGCAATGTGTTTATCTATTTAACTATTCTTTATCCCACAAAGTTTGATGCTAAGGTATACAGATGTAATGTCAATGGAGACAATTCTAATGAAAAAAATATTTCTTTGTCTGCTAAGAAGGCGGTAGAATATGAAACAAATTCGACCGCTTTAATTGAAGAGATACAACGCTGCAAGAAAGTCGAGAGCAAATGTCAATGTTCTTTACAGAAAAATGATTCTTCAAGGAACTACAAAAGTAAGTTTGATAAAGGATATGGTTTTGTTTTCTTTTTCACGGCTTTCATGTATTAGTATAACAAGTCTTGAATAGTTTTACAGTAAATCACATTAACAACAATATATTTAGTAAAGCTTCAGGGTTGCTACTGATGCGATAAACACTTCATTAAAATCTGATTTATACTTTGACATTTAAATCGGTACATTAAAAAAAAAGTAGTTTCCCTTTGAAACCTTGTGGTCTACAGGGCAGATGATGTAAAGATCATCTGTTTCTGTGGCATACTGTTAACGAGGTTGTCATGTGGCCAGCACAACGACCAACCGCCTTTACTTTTCCCCAACTATTGTCAGGTTCCCATTAGAGCTGGGTGGACTCAGAGGCGCCTAAGGATCCCGAAATAATAATTCCAGTCTTCACCAGGATTCGAACCCGGGACCCCCGATACGAAAGCCCAGCGCTTTACATTACGCAACATTGATTCTGGTAAATTCTGGTATTGAGAACCGGAGGAATCCAGCTACCCGTCGCCTCAGCGTGGCACCTCCGGTGGAAACGTCTAGGGATGGACCTAGATAGGTTAAGTACGAGTAGCGAATCAGGCCATTGTGGACTCCCTGGGGTGAGATTTTTTTTATCTCACTCGGGGTAGGGATGGAACAAGTAGCCTGCACACCAGTCCAAAAAGTCCACCACTCCGTTCCACAAAGGGGGCCGTCATCAGAGACCCGTGGCTGGAGTGGCGGTCCCTGCACGGAACAGTGGCGGTTACAGTATAGGAATATGAGACAAGCTCCCCGAAGTCAGCTCTGTTCTCGGCCACTTGTAGTGAGTGGGGCCCTAGAACGAGGACGGGCGTTGTGTACACGGCACGGCCCGGTCTGGCCCAGTCAACCGATATGACCATCTACCGTTGGGAGCCCTCAGAAGGGACAAGGGTGAAGAGCCCCATGTCCAGGCCTGGTAGTTAGATAAAAACCTTTCTAACCACCAAAGGGATAATGGCGCCTACGGCGCCGACGCCCTATGGACTTCACAAAAGGTATTCGAAAAACGTTTTACTGAATTGGGGACTATCACTGTTTTACATGAGTTTTTTATTTGATAAATCTTTAATGTTTTTTTTTTCAATGTGTATCCTGCCTGTCAGTTAGTCTGTATTTCTGTCTGTCAGTTAATCTGTATTTCTGTCTGTCAGTTAGTCTGTATTTCTGTCTGTCAGTTAGTCTGTATTTATGTCTGTCAGTTAGTCTGTATTTCTGTCTGGCAGTTAGTCTGTATTTCTGTCTTGCAGTTAGTCTGTATTTATGTCTGTCAGTTAGTCTGTATTTCTGTCTGGCAGTTAGTCTGTATTTCTGTCTTGCAGTTAGTCTGTATTTCTGTCTGGCAGTTAGTCTGTATTTCTGTCTGGCAGTTAGTCTGTATTTCTGTCTGGCAATTAGTCTGTATTTCTGTCTGTCAGTTAGTCTGTATTTCTGTCTGGCAGTTAGTCTGTATTTCTGTCGGTCAGTTAGTCTGTATTTCTGTCTGGCAGTTAGTCTGTATTTCTGTCTGTCTGATAATGTCTTACTTTGTACACGTTATTTCTCCCACACCCATTCACGGATTAAGTTGAGACATTGCACATTTATTCATTGGCACAGGCGGTAAAGCGCTTTGCTTCTGAACCGGGGGTCCCAAGTTCGAATCCTGGTGAAGACTGGGATTTTTTATTTCGGGATCCTTGGGCGCCTCTGAGTCCACCAAGCTTTAATGGGTACCTGACTTTAGTTGGGTAAAAGTAAAGGCAGTTGGTTGTTGTGCTGGCCACATGACACCCTTGTTAACCGCAGGCCACAGAATCAGATGACCTTTACATCATCTGCCCTATAGACTACAATGTCTGAAAGGTTAACTTTTTTTAAAATAGACAAGACATGAATGAAGTTAATTAAAAAATAAACATTTGGTCTATAAAGTAAGGGCAATAGTTACTTGTTTGATACAAAAAAAGGAAATTAATCCTTTAGTATTCACAGGTACGGCTACATATGCAGGGTTCCTTTCCTTTCAATAAATTAAACACGTTATTTCTCACACACGGTTCTCGGGTCAAGTTGAAACTTTCAACACATATATTAAGTGTACCTAACTAAACATGAATCAATATGTAAAGATTCAGCCAGTTAGTAAATTAATTAATGAGATTTTAAAAAAGGGAAATAGCTTCACCATTATTGAGAGACATAGATGTTAGTACGGTGTTTTTTTCTTAACAAACTTTGTGTTTAACAAAATGTTTTCCTTTTTTATTTTGCTTGTTCATAAAGTATATACTCTTATCTATATTTAATAGTTTAGGTGATCGGTATGCTCATATACTAGAAGAATTGGGAAAAATTAAAACATTCATCTGTTTATTTTATTTATTTATTTTTAATTATATTTGGCTCAGGATCAAGAGTTCACTTTTCAGGAAGTTCTGAAATCATTAAAGAACGGATCGAGACTCTGACATTAAACTGTACCTACCAGGTAATATTTCTGTGTGTGTGTGACTTCTTATAATATATTTTATTTCATCTTCAGTCATTTTATCCCTTGGCCATTGTCTTCTGAACCAGGGGCTAGCCGGTTATATAGGCCGGCGCCACATAAGGCTTGTGAGTCTTCCGCCTATGGACCAAAATTAATGGCATTAATGCCAGTTACTGATTTTATATTCTTTTGTTAAAGGGTCCCAGACTCCCTCTCGACTTTTAAAGAACGCACTTGACTTGACTAACTTGACTAACTTGAACTTGACTAACACATTTCCTGTAATCTTATTTTAATATACATCCGTAGACAGTGCTTCTGGTGAGATTCAGCCAGAAACAGCAATTAACAAAGGATTAAAACTAATACTTCTGATAGTCGTGTACAACACCTACGCTGTTTGTAAACATAAGCGTACATTAATGCCATGACCCGATTGTCACTCACAGTTCGCCACACCCCTGGTAGTTTCAGTTTCTCAACTTTTTATCCAACCAAAAAAAAAACAAAAAAAACACATCAATATCTTAAATGTTTGACACAATGCCACATGTGGCAAGCACGAAGTCAACCGCCTTTACTTTTCTAAAGTAAAGTTGGATACCCCATAGAGTTAAGTGGACTCAGGGGCGCACTAAATATCCCGAAATTAAAAATCCCAGTGTTACGCTAGTCAAATTAGAATATTAGGTATAAACCACATGGCTTCATTTGGTGTCTTTTCTAGTTTCCTTAAGCTGACGCTTATTCTATTATTGATTTGATGGCAATGGCTTTCCAATCCGTAAATTAAGGATGATTGCTTGTTTTACATGACTACGCAAACACAGTTGTGACCTGCATGTATTCCTCCATTGCCTGCTCTACCAGTGTCGATGCGGACCTATAAGCATATGTAAAAATGGTTTTTGGCTTGAAGGCATTTGGTCTCCAGTGCTAGAATTTGAATTTGATGAATGAATTAGCTTAGCTTATAAGTAGATAGATAGGAAAATAGATAGATAGATAGATAGATAGATAGATAGATAGATAGATAGATTGATAGATAGGTAGATATATATATATATATATATATATATATCAAGATAGATAGATGATAGATAGATAGATAGATATATAGATAGATAGATAAGCTTAAGAACTCTAACATAAGTTACAAGATCGAATTTAAAACATTCTCTTTTAAAGAAATTAGACATAAAGTTTGATTTAAGTTTTCACATGCTCAACACATTTTTTGTTATTTTTACAGACTTTAAAACATCATCAAACTGAGACATCACTTCAGTCTTTGTATATTCTTCACGGTAATGTTTTATTTTGTTCGCGTTACTCACTTGTACGACTAAATGTTAGGTATCACTTCAAATTTTCCATTTACCCAGATTTAGGCTATAGATCATACATTGAGGGATTTCTACTGTTTTGGCACGTGTTTTTCAGAAGTATTCTGGTTCTTACTGAAACTTCATAACTGACAACTTGACGAATATTCAGGTGCCTCTTCACCTAAAATACATACAACGAAAGAAATTGAGACGACGTATATATGTCATATTTGAAAACCATATACATAATGTGACTGTCATTAGAATCTTGTGAGGAGGGATCTTGAATAATCTTCTTTGCGTCTTTGTCGTCTGGTGTTTAGATCTTGTAACCGTGATGTCGAGGTTTTAGAAGATGTCAGTTGTTAATATCATCTAAATATTTACTAATAGATTCAATGGAGAAGACCCTATAATTCAATACAGAAACTTTAATTAACAACTAGGAATCACTATATATATATATATATATATATATACAATATTTATAATAGTAAACAGTAACAAGATAAAACATTCAGAATAACTACTAGACTACTACCCTAACCCTGACCATAGAAACAGATGACCTTAACTTCATCTGCCCCATAAATCGCAATGTCTGAAAGGGAAATTTTTACTACTTTTTTAAAACGTTATGGGATGGACATGTAACAGTCGTTTCAATCAATGTTGTAAGCTAAGGAACATCCGTGCAAAATTTTATCAAGATTGTTCCAACAGTTTTGATTTACATTCGGGACATGCATACAAACATACACCCTTCATTTGTCTTGATGTATTAGATCTATTAGATTAGTTACAGACACAAGAAAGATAAAGTAGATCCTAGATTTTTTGTAACCATTAACCTCTACTCTATTTTTTTTCCAGAGGCCAATGGTGTTATAGCTAATATAAATAAAGGCCAACCCGTTGTCCAAGGAAGTAATCTAAAAAATGCTGAAGGTGAAATATTCGACAACGAATCAAAAGATTCATATCTTCAAGTGACATGGAGCAATCTAAAATTTTCAGAGTCTGGAAAATATTTTTGTGAAGCTAATGTTAAACATTCCGATGGAAGAGCTGAGAGACTCAGTGAGATGTTGATCCTTACAGTCGTGAGTCCAACTGTGGATGATTTGGTCAAAGTAATAGAGAAACTATTAGGTCAAGTGGATGATGACACTAAACATATTCAGGAAAATAAACAAAATATAAAACACATTAAAGAAGAGTTGAAAACTAAAGAACAAAATATACTAAGCAACACAGCAGATTTAAACAGCACACAACAAACTATGAGAAGCATGAAAGAAGACATCACACAAAATCAACAAAATATATCAAGCATGATAGAAGACTTGACTATAGATCAAGAAAACTTAAAGAACGTAAAAGAAGACTTGAACATTCAACAAAGAAATATCTTGAGAATGGAAAAAGACTTGAACAGGCATCAACAAAATATCAGCCACTTTCAAGAAAATCTAGAGATTGTATTATCAAACATTTCAACTGCTTTAATGGAAATGAAAAATCTGACTGATAAAGGTACGGTAATATTTTTATATATTAAAATATGTAATTGTTTCGTGCGTTATTAAGTGATAACTTTTTGTACATTGAGAAATACTATTCGATGTGTTAAGACCACTGTCAACTTTTAATGCAGTACGATTTTTTTTTTATTTCAAATGAGTGTTAGCTGTAGCCTTGCAATTTAAAATGCATGACGCGTAGGACGTAATCATCTTCTTTTTTAAAGAAACGTCTTTAGTATATAAGATTAGAAGATATGAGCAATCAAATACATAAAACACTGAAAACTTTAAACCACTTAAACACAACGCACTAAATTAATCAGAAAGAAAGAAATGGTAAATAATATGTTTAATAGGATACGATTGATTCGTAAACATTTTCCGTCTTACCTATTTAAAGATTGTACTACATGCCATTTAAACGAATGACTTAGCAGAGTGAGAGTCTAGGATACGCAAACTCAACTAGGCTAATATAGAGATACGCGAAGATGCAATTTTCATCCGTTGTTAAGGCACGCTTGTATTACTAGTAGATGAGATCTAATTGCAGCATTCTATAACCTAAGCCACGTTTTCTTACCTTTTAACTTTACCTACACAATTGTATTA
Source organism: Biomphalaria pfeifferi (assembly GCA_030265305.1). Taxonomy (NCBI): domain Eukaryota; kingdom Metazoa; phylum Mollusca; class Gastropoda; family Planorbidae; genus Biomphalaria; species Biomphalaria pfeifferi. The sequence goes on from JASAOG010000014.1 coordinate 1,300,742, forward strand.
GATCTGTCAAACTTTTTTCAAACAAAATCACGTTTTTAATATTAGATAATTAATTATAAGAAAAAAAATGGATTGGATTTTTTCATGGATTTATAATACGTATGTTTTTCTTATGTATGGAGATCACGCACCTTTTTTTTTGTCACCGAGATAGAAGCAAAACATCAGAAACAAAAAAAAAGGTGTAAACTAAAACAATATAAAAACAAAAAACTAGATCAAAATGAAAAGAAACAATAAAAAAAGAAACACAATCAATATGACTTCGTCCATAGAGAACATTTAATTAAAGTCAAGATTGTGTTTTGATTACTAAAATTAACATAACGAAGAAATGATTAACATTTTGCTATTAGCGCTATCATAGTGATTGCCGACATATGGGGGCATGTCCTTTATTATCAAAAGAACTGATAAAACATGATAGACGAAGAAGGCGATATTTTGACTTCGATGGTAGTCTAAACTCTTAGCTAAAAAACTTTAAGTAGCTCACTAGTCTTGTACCTAAAATGTGTTTTCTTTGACTTAAAATTTTTTTTCCAATTAACTATTTTTAGCAATCAGTTCAGAAAAAAAAAACACACACACAAAATATTTAAATTTTTATTGTAACTATAATGATAATTTATTTTGACTATTTTTGTTTGTGTGGCATGTTTCGGGTGCTCCTTCAGAGTTGAAGATATTCTACTTCCGAGTTCAAACCTCTTGCAGGACGACGTGGGTGGTGGGAGCGGGCAGGGTTTGAATCAAGCGCCATCGATATTATTTCGATAAATCTAAACGACAATCGAGCGCGAACCGCTCTACCAGGCAGCCATCCATGTATATCTAATAAATAAATATATATTTATTATATAAACTAATTAGATAAATTTTTTAGAACACTTTATATTATATCATAAGTTTTGTTTAAGAATAATTTTAAAGCACTATCTTTATTTTAATTCAATAAAGAAAAACCTGCATTTCATTTCACATAATAAAAGAATTGTTTTTTTTCATAATTCAATTTGTAAAATTATATATCATATTTAAATAAATACTCCAATGGAATCAAAAGTATTTAATCTAATATGGGATTCATTTTTTTTTACTCTTTAGAAGACAATCAAATAACATCTTGTCGTGACGTCAACAGTAAAGACGATCGAGTGGTCGTAACGTTAGCTTCCGGTTTAAAAGTCATGTGTGACACCAACACAGACGGCGGTGGATGGATCATCTTTCAAAGAAGAATCAACGGAAAAGTAGATTTCTATAGAAATTGGCAGGCATACCGTGACGGCTTTGGTGATTACGACATTGGTGAATTTTATTTGGGAAACGAAAACATATATAATTTAACATCTTTCACAAATTTTGACTTAATTTGAAATTTAACTATCAAGGTTATTTTGCTCAGTACACACATTTTAAACTATTAAGTGAAAGAGAATTCTACAGATTAAAGATAGGAGCCTACTCGGGAAACGCTGGTGATAGTTTGCTATATCACAAAGACATGTACTTTAGCACTTATGATAAAGATAACAATAGAGATCACAGAAACTGTGCAACTGAATACCGGGGAGCCTGGTGGTACGATTCATGTCATCACTCTCACCTTAATGGTGTATGGGGGGGGGGAAGGGATCCGAAAGGCCTTATTTGGGATAAAGTAACAAATTACGAAGCGAGTGCTTCTTTTACTGAAATGAAAATAAGAGAAAAAAGATAAGGCATCGAATTGAATCTAATTTGAAATGCATCACACCACTAAGTAAACGTCAACAATTTAGTAGAAACATTTCTAGTTCAACTATCATATGATTTTTATATTGGAAAAGGGAAAGAGAAATCTATGCAAAATAAACATAATTAAAATAGTTTTTAAAAGTTAAACTATTTGCCTTTCTATATTATTTTATTGTTTCTTGTAAAGAAGTAATTATTGAAAGCCACTTTCCGGTATAAACAATGCCATTAGACAAAAACACCATTAGTGAATTAATTCGACTTTTCCACTAATTCCATCTTTATGGCTTAAGCTAGTGGAAGAATAGAAACTCTAACAAGCACAAAATACTAAGAAGTATAAAACACTTTATAAAAGTACATTGACTTGCTGCTTATGTAATAACAATATTCTTTTTTTTTTATAAATATATTCTTAAGAATGTATTTTATATATTTCTTAGTAGAAAAACTGTAATGTTTATAGCTTTACAATTACTATACATATTTGATCAACCGGATACATAGAAAAATTTTTATAAATCTTAAAGCATCAAATGATGTCATTAATTAAATATTAAAGGGATAGCACATTACATGTGGTTGGTTAGACAGCTACTTTCTCATCATCCTGCTAAATGTAGATGTTGCGTTGACAAGCCCAAAAATCATAGCATTAAACTAAAACAGACTAAAAGGACTTCTAAACGCTGTAAGTGGTTAAGCTTTATCCACCAAAGTTTTCTGCCAATACCCAGGGTCAGGTCTAACTTTTTGAAAAAAATGTGGTTTTCTGCTTTTTGAGGTAAAAAAACGTCTGGATTTGGTAAGGTTGTACAGTAAATTTGTAAAGTTTTCTATAGTCAGCACATATTCTTACTGCGCCTGATTTTTTCCCTAACTACCACTATAGGTGCCTTGTATGGTGACTCTGTTGATGATATAATGTCTAACTTCAGCATCAACTGAATCTCTTCTACCAGTTTTTTCATATACTCTAAAGCAGCGGTTCTCAACCTTTTTAGTTCCGCAACACCTCATATAATTTCCCACTAGGCGGCGACCTCAACCATAATTGTTTTTTCGTTTATAGATAAATACATTTGTGCTCATAATAAAATAATTAAAAAAAATTATTATTCAGACTTGCATTTATTTACTTTTCTATTGCGTATTCACATTATACATGTTGAATACTGAATTGACAATTTGACAAGTATGGAGAACAGTCTTTGATACAGTTAACTACCTTGTTACAGAAATAGTGTTTAGAAATTATTTACAAACACACCAATTGTAGTGCGACGGTTGAGCTTGTTTATGTTCCACCAGATCAGTATCAGATCTAGTAGCACAACGAATGTCATCGTCTGCATCAAGTCTGCTTCTGAATTTGGACTCAATTACTAGCAAGCTGGAAAGTCTTGGTTCGCAAAGATTTGTTCTTGGAAATGGAAGATGAAAACAATCTCAAACAGAACGGGATAGGAACTAGTTTGAATATCTTTCAGATCTGCTGGTTACAGCACGTTAGCAAGGACAGCAACAAAAATTCCAATTTCCGGAGGTCCTATTGGCTAGGCGACCCCTGTCAATTTGTCATTCGACCCCCAAAGGGGGGTCGCGAGCCACAGGTTGAGAACCCCTGCTCTAAAGCAATGATTATCAAATTATGGTTACCGCACCTTCGGTGGTCCGCGAGACGACAAATGGAGCTCCGCAGAAAGATGAAAATTGTATAGACTTAGAATACCTTCTGCGCTAACAGCCAGTTAATATGATCGGAGATCTTGACTAATAATCAACTCGTAACAAATCTTCAGAAACCCCCCCACCCCTCACCCCCTTTGTAACAGTTCTTAACACATATTTATATCTCCCTCTCCCCCGCCCCAAACCAGCCGTTACATAACATGTTCCGAATGTTCCTTAAGCGATAATAATATTATCTTTGATAACGGAAAGAAGACAAAATTGTACGTGTCCATAAAGTTTGACTCGAAAAAGTTTGTGTTACGTGCTTATGAAATAATAAAAACATATCTTTAGATTTAATAAAGGCCAAAAAGCTGGTTAACTTTAGTTAACTTAAGTGATATAAAAGCCTAGATCTAAATATCTCTCTCTTTCTCTCTCTCTCTCTTTCTCTCCCTCTCTTTCTCTACGTTTTAAATCAAAGGAGACGATGTGAAGGTCATTTTTTTTTATAAATGTTGTATAAAATGTACAATGTTATAATGATTATTATAGAACGTTTAAGACTTTGCGGTATATAGGGCAGATGATGAAAAGGTCACGAGGGTGTCATGTGGCCAGCACAACGACCAATCGCCTTTTACTTTCCCCCATCTTATGTCAGGTACTTAGAGAAATTAAAAATCCCTATTTTCACCAGGATTCGAACCCGGGATCATCGGTTAGGAAGCCAATATACCGCGTGTCCTACAGTATCATAGAGTCTATCTTAAACATGTTTATCTAAATCTGCGACTATTATCATACTACTCAAAAAAAGTATCAAGGCTATTCTGTTATTTAGTGATCTAAATGCTAAAAGTCTGTCATAATGATAGGTATATTTATTTATAATTATTTTCACGATGTTTGATATTTGAGATCGTTTCTATGGGTATATCATGCTTGGGGGCATTCTCTGCATGAACGTAAACATCTGTTTATGGAAAGAAATTTTAAAACGGTTATCTTCTGAAAAAACTTAACAAACTATAATATAGGTGTTTTTTTTTTATTTGTCTTAATTAAATTTGAAGTAAAATGGAAACATAGTAATAATAAAAAGTATATTTATGAAACAAAACAAATCGTTTCAATATTTAAAGTATAATTCTTGCACAAAATACTGTATAAGAAATAGAAATTCCTGAATTGCTGTATTAGAAATAGAAATGTCGTACGTTGTATTAGAAATAGAAATGTCGTACATTGTATTAGAAATAGAGATGTCGTAATTGCTATAATAGAAATAAAAATGTCATACGTTGTATTAAAATAGAAATATCGTAAAGGCTATTGCAAAAAAAAATCACTTGAATAGTTTCATTGAGTAGGTTTTTAAGGAGAAAGTACACTACCGGATATAAAAAGACCGACAAACTCTAACAAAGAGCTCCAATGTTCCGTAGACCAAACATCATAGATATAGGACAAGCCACATTGGCATGAGGTTTAAGATGAACATATGTTGTTTGTGTGCAAATGTGTTCAGTACAATCTATGTTTATGTTATACGCATTTCTCTAGCTATTTTTTTTTACAAAGATTGTATCAACTCACTCTGTCTGTCTGTCTGGTTAAATGTTTGTGCGCGTTTTTTCTCACACATTTTTTCTCGGATCAAGTTGAAACTTTGCACGATTATTCATCGGCATAGACAAGATATGAATCAATTTAAAAGCAAGGTTACAAAGACAGTTTGTGTGGAAACACAAACTTAAAATCGGTTCCCGAAGTGGCCCACCCAGGCAGGCTTCAATATTATCAGAATGAACATCCAAATGTATCAAAGACAAATGAGAGGTAAGAATGGAGAAAGAAGGTTGACTGATGTTGTGTAGTGCCCCAATGGTGCTGCTGATCAAAGGATAGGTGCAAGTGAATGCAAAGTTAGATGTGAACCTGGCCTAATTAGTTCCCCTTTCAGACCTTGTGGTCTATAGGGCAGATGATGTAAAGTTCATCTGTTTTTGTGTCCTACGGTTAACGAGGGTGTCATGTAGCCAGCACAACGACCAATCGCCTTTACTTTTCCCCAACTAATGTCAGGTACCCATTAGAGCTGGGTAGACTCAGAGGCGCCCAAGGATTCCGAAGTTGAAAACCCCAGTCTTCACCAGGATTCGAACCCGGGACCCTCGGTTCGAAACCTAAGCGCTTTATCGACCCTCTCCTGGTCTTTGCCTAATGTAATTTTTTTGAAAAGGCTTTCGGGAAAAAAAAAAGTAGCCGTTGCATCAACTTTTGAATGGTCTAAAATATTTTGATGTCGGATTTTCAATATCTTTTCTAGTTTACGAGATCGAAACGGGACGGACGGACAGACGGACAGACATTTCGCACAAAACTAATAGCGTCTTTTCCCCTTTTCGGGGGCCGCTAAAAACAAATTAGTTAATTAATTACTGGTAATCAATTATTACCAACAAGAGAAATTAACCCTTGAGTATTCACGGATACGGCTAATTATGTAGGTTAACGTCGCCTTAGATATTAAATACTTTTTTTTTTCCACACCCATTCTCAAATTAAGATGAAACTTTCAACAACTATTTCTTGTACCTCACAAAAATTGAATCAATAAAAATTAATCAATTAGTCCATTATTTATTGGTAATTTTATTTTGTTTTTTTTTATATCGAATAGGGGAAATAACTTTCAGAATATTAAGAGATGTAGTTGTAAGTTAGGAGTTATTGAAAAAGCTTTTTTTTTAAAGTATTTTATAAACTTTGCTTGTTCTCTTAGAAGGCAACAGAAAGTAGGAGGTTGGACGCGCCCTAAAGTGTGTTTTGGATTCAAATATGTTTATATTCAATACACAGTGTATCAGAATTTAAAAGATCAATTCATTATAGTTCTTTACAAACTCATGTTGTATTAATTATAATACTCATGTAGAGCTAGACTTCTGTGTTGTGTTAATAAAATGTATACCCAGGTTAAAATTCAGTCACGACTTTCAAGAATTAATGAATTTGACATAGAGTTGTGAATATATTTTTTTTAAATATATATATTTTAGGAGTTTTCAATCTCTTAGGTTGGTAGCCAGCCAGAGATTTTCTACTGTCTTTCAGCTGCTATGTTAGAATCGATTGAGTATTTATTCTCTGGCGCTGCCAGGGTCGAGTTTCGTTAAAGGGAAACAAAATTCATTGTAGTCCATTTATCATTGTACACTGAGTAATTTTCTGGTGATGTGGCAGGTCTGCAGAAGTACCGCCCTCTGACAGGCAACGAGAATGTTCCTAGGCATGTATAGGGCCTTATTATTATTATGATTATTATTATTATGTTAGAAACGAACGCTGCCATGGTCAAGTTTTATTAGATTATTTTTTTTTTCATTTTAATTATTGTTAGGATGTGATTTGTATACTGTTTATATTTCTAAGTACTAACTCTGTAGCACTTGTGCTTTGTGGCAAAACAAATAAAACTGTTCAATTATTGTTACATTGATATAAAACTGAAAGAAAGCCACTAATAGTTATACATATTGGAAGATAAAACTTAGCTAACTCATAGACTAATATTACATTTTAAATTACAACCTAAAAATTTACACTTTTTTGTGTTAACAAGAAAACATGGAAATAGAAACATTTTTTATGCACTAAGAATATTGAGATCCACCATTAAAAATATTTTTTTAAAGATAATATTGTCCAATTTATTTCATTTTAATGGAAGATCGCATTAAAAATTGAGGTCATGTCATTGAAAGGGATTGTATTTAAGTAAAAGACAGCGAGAAATCGGTCTGATGAACTAAAGAATAGGTAAAGCTGAAATAGAAGGTGATTGATACATTCTTGAAAAAAAATGCTGTGCTAATTAGTTTTATTGCAGGATCGACTTCCGCTATAAAATATAATAAATAAATAATAAATAATACATATAATAAAGGGTAGGTCAGCACCAGGTTGTCTACTTCAAAAATGCAACTACGTATAACATAAACAGCTCCCCCTTTCAGACCTTGTGGTCTATAGGGCAGGTGATATAAAGTTCATCTGTTTCTGTGGCCTACGGTTAGCGAGGGTGCCAAGTGTGCAGCACAACGACCAATCGCCTTTTTATTTGCTAACTAATATCAGGTACTTATCAGAGCTAAAAGGACTCAGAGGCGCCCTCGTGACCCCGAAATTAAAAATCCCAGTCTTCACTAGGAGTCGAACCCTGGACCCCAATTTCAGAAGCCAACACTTAGTCACCGGTTATTACTTAATACAAAGCTTATATCAACCCACTCTGTCTGACTGTCTTTATGGTAAAAAAAAATGTGTACACGTTATTTCTCTCCCACCCAATTTAATAGTTAATTAAATAAACTGTAGGTAATTAATTATATTGTTTAGTATTTTGAATTAGATAAATATATCATACTTAACAGATTGTTAATATAAGTTAAATTAGTCCCCTCGAGGACTCCTGAGTCCTGAGTGAACATTATTTTTAATCCATTTATAAATCGATCACCAGTATGCCCTTACCTTCCCCTTTCACAACAGGTCCAGATAAGGTGATAGGATCATTCAGAAAGCTAAAAGCTAAACAAAAACAATTGGTAAAACTATTTCTAATGGCAACAGATTTATTATGACCAGGATATATTAAACCACTGAAGCACCGCCAGGTTGGCTAGTACACAAAATGAGCCGGTAGGACCACAATAGCCTTATCATCTTTTTTTTAAAGTCACGTCTGTATTTTATAAGATAAGGCGGCAAGTATTAAACTGCTAAAGGTTTTATTGTATTCTTTTAGAAAAGGGCCCTCTAAGTGACATATTTTAAAAAAATCGTATACAGACTCTACTAGGGCCTACCAATTTAATCTAACACATTTTCCGAATTAATGCAATATCCTACATCCGTATACATTGCTACCAGATCTAGAAGGCTTCATCCTTTTAGGGCCTACATACTTATTGATTTAAAAGCACTATAAGGCAAATATTCATGATAAGGATTATGGTGTAAAGTGTATGTACGAGTGCAGCTATCGCTAAAATATGAAACTTATCATAATGATTTTGAGGAAAGGTAGACCTAGAATTGGATGTCCATTAAATAATATACAATTTATGAGCCGGATGGTATATAAATCCCCGGGCCGATTTTGACATCCATCACGCTCCTGGTCTAGGTTAATCATGCATAAAACTACATGATAATTAAAACGAAGTGATACAATTACACTTAATATAATAATATAAGCTTTGTGTTATGTTTTACTTGTTCCATTTATATATAAGCTCGTTATTCGGCTTTTGAAATAGACACCAACTGTTGAGAGAAAGAAGCCGGGGGGAAGTAAGGAGAAATAGCTTAGTTTCCTAGATCGCACAGGGTGCACGTTGGAGAAGGCTGAGAAATGTGTAAGATTGTGGTGACTTCAAATGCTCAAGCTTGGATTGTTCCAGTGAACCTGTGATTAAACCCCTTTAGAGACTCTTGGAAATTATCGTTTCTCGAGATAAAAATGTCTACAAAACTGTCAATAAGTAAAGCTCCCCTCTCAGACCATGTGGTCTATAGGGCAGATGACGTTACGGGTATCTGCATCTGTGCCTCCATGCTTAACGAGGGTATCATGTGACCAACACAGCCTCGAACTTCGCTTACTTTCTCCGACTATTGTCTGGCACTTAATAGACTGCTGGATCAGACTTCATGATGATTTGAACCCGCGACCTTCCGGCTCGAAAGCTAAGTGCTTTACCGTTCATCCACCACACCAGTCAATAGTTTTGTTTTTTTCTTTCAAATTAGGTTAGGACTACGTCCTGACGGGGGTTAAAGTTATCAAATTTCTTATGCTGTAAAATATTTTTAAACACTTCAGGGTCTGCTTAAATAGCTTGTTGCGAAAATTAATTGAACAATGTTTAATTAGCTTGATTTCTGTTTAACGTTTGTTTTTTGTTTGTTAAATTATTGACTTTAATTTGGGATCGGCATTCTAGATAAACAAGAGTGACATAAACAAAATACTTTAAAGAAAAAGACAATATCACTTTGATACAACATATAGAGCGTTAGTTTTTTTTTTTGTGCTCTTAAAAACTAATGAATGTTAGAATTAAAATATGGAACATTTTTTATACAGCCCCATAATCCCCCCCCCCCCAACCCTCAACCATCGAGAAAAAAAGGTATGTTTAAACTACTAGACTTTAGAATATTCCAATGACAGGCATTTAGATCCAGACTTAGACGGTGGTGCGCATTATCTTCCTGAGCATTAATTTATTAGTCTCACAAATGAATAATGCCTTCATGAGGAAACACCCGAAGACGTATACAGTTCAAGAAAATTATCTTCTTATCTTATCTTATCTTGCTTTAAAAACGAAGATGATTACGTCCTACGCGTCATGCATTCAGTCATGCATTTTAACCAATGACTTAAATTAATGATTTTCTAATTTTCTAGACAAAGTTATATAAAACATATTTTTGAAAATTAAAAATAAAATATAACGGTCCAACTAAAGTTTAATCATTAGAGTATTCTAACTTTGGTAGATGTATGTATTCGCTAAAAAAATACTTTTTTTTTCTCGGGTGGGGGGGGGGGGGGAAGGGAGGAAATGGGACATGGGATTATTATGGGATGTCGTAAAATATGGTCTTCTTTTTTTTTCAAATCTAGCATTCATTAGATGTCAAGAGCAAAATAATCACTGTATTATAAGTTGTATACAGGAGACATTGTCTTAAAAAAAATAATATTTCAAAATGTTATTTTTGGTTAAAATGAAATGACTGTCTATTCTTTCTTTCCCGTGCAGTGTTTAGCCATATCACACTCTCAGTGAACGCCAAGCATCACGCTCTCCTTGCCACGTTTTTCAGGACCTTGAAACATTTCTAGACTTTTCTTTAACCTTGACATGAGCAAAGAAAAATGCATGACTTTTGAGTGAAAGGGGGGAGGGAGGGAAATTTAAAAAAAACTCACACATGTAAATACTCAACAAATATATCTAATGTATTAAATTTAGAGATAAGAGGGAAGACTGTAGTACTTTGTCTTAATATATGAAATATCCCGATTTGCAGCAGCACCAGAGTTTCCTCTCCGGGGCGCATTCCTGGGCCTTGGATAAAGGAGTCATGGGTAGCCCATGCGTCATGATCCCTCTCTCGACCTTGTTGATGTGATCCATGAAATAATAATGTATAGAATTTAGACTAGTAACAAAATGTTTATGTATAAATAAACAACGCACATTTCCATACATCTGTACATATCCGTACATTACAAATACTAACACATGTTTATTTTTTTTTTTCTGTTTCTGAGAATTGCGTGTTTCTGAAAAAAAAATATTTTTACATTGCTTTTATTATTTTGTTTTAAAGATATGAGTTCCAGGAATCTGGCATTACTTTTAACCCGTTTTGATAAGGAGTCGCAGTGGCTGAGTGGTATGACGCTTGGCTTCCGAACCGGGGATTCCTAGTTTTAATCCAAGTGAGAAATGAATTTTTTAATCTCATAATCTTAAGCACTGATTGGTACATTGACTTAAGATGGGGAAATGTAAAGGCAGTTTGTCATTGTGCTGGTCACACGACACCCTAGTTAACCGTGGAACACAGAAACAGAAGACCTTTACATCGTCTGCTCTATAGATCACAAGGTCTTTAGGGGGGGAACTTTCTTACTGTGTATGATTAACCATTTATTTTTGAACTCATAATAATAGTAATGATCTTTATTATCCATAGGAAATTTTCTTACAATTTGTGCATTACACATTTCGTTTGGTGTAAATCACAAATTGTAAGACACATTTCTTTATGTATAGATATACAATCATACACCACAAATTTTATAGTAATAGAAAACAAAAGTTCATAACATTGAGCAAAAAAAAAGCAACAAAAACTAAATACCACATAAAACTCTTCTGATTGGTCAGTTAATTATAGTTTCCATGTAGACGGTTAGATCCTTGTATATATAGAGAGAGACTTCTTTCTTTTGCGTGTTATATTAAAATGACGAACGTATTACTTCGTCTGGTTTTCTTCCAATCTATATTGCCATTGATAACTTCAGGTAAGTTGTTTCGTAATATTTAACGATATTTATGTATGATTTAAGTATACTTAGGTTAGTGCTCAATACAATGCTGTTATCTTATAATTTAGAGACATTTCTTTTAAACAGAATATTACGTCCTAAGTATGTCCATGTCTTAAACTAGTCTTGTTTGATTTCCTTATGTATATTGCGTAATAGAATGTGTAATCAGAGTTCCACAAATTGCCTTTATATAGATGTGTTTAGGCTGTGTATGCAAGCTAGTTTGGATAGCTTGCCAGTCATTCCAAGCTCTCGCCTAGTCTTGGCCTTTAGAAAGACAGGAACATCTATTGAATAGGCCTACTAAGCGCTCCGCTCATAAGTTCTATCTCTCTCTCTCTCTCTTAAAAATAGGAACCAGCTCGTGCTTGACAGTAATAAAGATTATTTATTTAATGTTCTTACTGTATGAACAAACGAAAAAACAAACACACAATTCGTCCTCCAGGTTTCAAAAGCCTTCAAGTATATAAGAAGCTATGAACTGCATAATAGTAACAACCACAACCCTACATTCGTCTAAAAAGGTTGGCTGAATGGTCGTACGGTTTGCGCGCTAGACTGTCGTTCGGATTTATCGATGGTCCCGGGTTCAAACTCTGCCCGCTCCCATCCCCCGTCGTCCTGCAGGAGGTTTGGACTAGGAAGTTAACTATCTCCAGCTCTGAAGGAACATCCGAAACATGTAAAACATTTTACAGCAGACAAACATTTTACCAACAAAAAGAAGAGGCAAGCATAATGCGACATTGTTAAGCCGACAGACAAAAGGATACCACAGGATACGGAGATGTATTCACGTTATTACTATATTTTAACATGTATGTGTCTTCAAGTAATTCATCTTTTTTTCGGTCAATGCTAATGCCTAATTGATGTTACTAAATGAATATCTAATTAATTGTTTTCTGAATTGGCAATCATTACTAAAGAAAGAAATGTTTCTCTTTGGTAAAAAGTATGAGTACATTTCATATTACCTACTGTTCTCCAATTGATATATATATATATATATATATATATATATATATATATATATATATATGTGTGTGTGTGTGTGTGTGTGTGTGGTGGGTTTGGCACAGAACAAACTAAGTGACATGAACAAATGTAACTTGTAGGACGATTTCAAACTATTTATGATACATTTAAGACCTGTCAAAGCAAAGATAAAACATAATTACAAATGAACATAAACTAAACATAATTAATAAGCCTAAATGCTAGATCTAAAGAAAAACAACAAAGAACATCTGATAGTGTGAACCAATCATCTCTTTGACAAACACAAGATAGATATGGACACACCAACAAACAGTATACAAATAAATGACAACGTAGTTCTCTAAAAATAAATCAACTAGTTGTTCTACATAAAACTAGCATACATTGTTTGAAGAGTTTCGCTCTTTCTTTCCTTTCCTTACAAAAAACTATAATTAAATATAACAAATCTATACACTCACAAATATACTGTTTCTTAAAAGCAAGTATCTAAACACTTGTTGTAAAAATACATTTACAACAAGATGGACAGTTAACATTCTACATAGAATACTACAGGTACGCATTTCAATAAATGAATTCATCTACATGCTGGCCTCTAAAAAAAAGGATAGTCCAACATGAGCAAAATCCGCGGTAGTGATATTCTATATAAACTACTAAATAAAATTACAATCTTATAAGAATAAGTAAAATGTGATTACCTGCAGCCATCCATAAACACATGGTGTAGAACCAGGCACAAACAGGGAATGGAGACGACGTAGGTCCAGTAACGTACGGACACTACAGCGACAAGAGATGCCGGTCGAATGGACACTGGACAGTGCCTACGTTGGTCTGCCTTGTTATGCGCGGACACAAGGTGCCATCTAGGGGGAAGGGTCACGTGGATATCGGGGTGGCCGGTGTTTTCTGAAAAGGTATCCACTCCACTACATATATATTGTTAGAAATCTCACTATCCAGGCTTTCTGCAAACTGCACCATACACCACCAACTTAAAGAACTTGACAGCTCAGGGCTCCAAAGTAACGTAACACTTTAATAGTTGAATAAATAACAGCCAATACTGTACAATTGGCAACACGTACACTGTACAAATATCTCTCCGATAACACCGTACCGCCGTATCAACTCTTGCACTGGCCTCTCCGTCTCGTTCTGGACTTGCACTGGGTTCAACAGTTCAGGACTGACTTCACACACTAGGCTCGTTGTGTCGGACTCGATCGCAGACCAAGATCAAGACGCCAGTCGTCTCAACTGTACTTGACAGTACTCCGCACTAAACCGTCGTAATGCTTTGTACAGAACCACTCCGTTAAACTGTTCTGTAGTCGACCGTGTTCTGAATCCCTGCCGTGAACCTTCTGTCGTGGACTTTGCTGTATTGAGCCCCTTTTCTCGACCGTCTTGACCGCGACACCTCCGCTCTTATATAGGGTCCCTACTGGCCTTCTCGAACCGGACAGAATGCCGCTCGACGTTTCTAGGTGATCAGATGACTACAACTCTCGTGACGCTATTGAGCCCTGTTCACGACGTCGATCCATCCCGAACCACCATGTTGACACTCGTCTCGGCCGACCGTCTTAACTCGTCACGGTTGACCGCTCGTCTAGCGCTGGCCTGGGGCGAATTGCGTCGGCTGACTACACACACACCACTACCCCTCTCTGTGCCACCACCAGGTTTATAACAATATCTATCTATCTATCTATCTATATCTATCTATCTATCTATCTATCTATCTATATATATATATATATATATATATATATATATATATATATATATATAATCTCAACCCATTAGAAAGCAGAGTATGACGTTTCTTAATAATTGTATAAGTCAATGTTTTTACTCTCGCCAGATTGAATGACAGGAAGTTATTTAGACTATGGCAGGGGTTCTCAACCTATGGAACGCGAACCCATTGGGGGTCGATTGACGATTTGCCAGGGGTTGCCAAAGACCATCGAAAATATGAATAGCTTAGTCTTTTCTTCTACTGCTGTGTGTGTCGGTGGGTGGGGGGGTCGCGGCAGATTGAGGGATTGTAAAAAGGGGTCGCCGAGCTTAAAAGGTTGAGAACCGCTGCACACTATGGCTATTGTATAATGTTATATAGAATGTAGAGCTTTTTTTTTTCTTCAGACCTGAATTTATCACTTTTCTTTTCACAATATAAACTAAAGAAATTTATGGACAGCGAAAAACTGTATCATTAACTGCTGGAAGAAAATTGTGCCAAACAAAAAATGTCTGAGTCCTCTACCACCAAAGCAAACGCTACCCTTCCCTACATGTCATGTGGACGAAAATTCAAAATATCTCTCCAGAATTGGGTTATAGAGTGACGAGCAAGTAATCTAGCAGATCTTGTTAAAAATGGCCACATAAACTGATGATCTGCTTTATAGATCGCAAGGTCTGAAAGTAAACGTTAATGTATTTTATTTCTTTTTCTAAAATTGGTATTTTATTTAGAGCCCATGGGCGCTCGCAGTAGGGTGCAAAGGGGTGCACTTGCACCCCTTTAGATTCTAAGTAGTGAAATTTCAGCCAATGTTTGGCACCATCAAATTAATTATCTTCTAAGTAGCAACTGAACAAGTAGTGCTTCCAAGAAGTACAGTTGTAATGATCAATGAATGTTGTAATTGAATAGTTTGAGCTTATCAGGTATTGATGGCCACGAATGTACGTGCATCCCTGCGGAGTCTGAGTAGAATAAGTTAATCAGTTGATAGCCGACCTAGTGGGCATTTGTATAGGCCTGCAATTCATTGCACTATAAAGGGAGTGAAATATTCGAATGCTTGTTAGTCTTGACGATTGTTTTAACTTGCATATAATTATAGTATTTATTATAATAAATTTAAGGCCTAGAATATGATCAATGTTTGTTTTTTCCTTGGAGGAGAAATCTTTGCCATCTGTCTTTTGATGTGATAAATTTTAAAATTTCTTTGAACAAGAGAAAAGAGTGCAGTCATTTTTGGAGTTGCGGTTCGTGTTAGCGCTCTATAAATAGAAAGTTAAACAAGTGCACCAGATTACGATGGCAGAGGGTATACGAACTTTCTTAACCGCCGTCCGAGCACCAAAAATCTAAAACAAAAATATACTGACATCATCATAAAGAATTTACTGCATTTGCTTTGTATTTTGTTGATAAAACTGCATATACTTCAGGCCGTGTCTTTGGGCTTTGCTTTGTTGTTGGAGACTGTATTCGAGAAGACTTCATTGGCATTGTCTCTGTTGTTTAGAGAGAAACACTGTCTTGTGTCTAGTGTCAGTAGCAAAGAATACATTATGGATTCAATACTCGGCCAAGACACCGATGTCTGCCCCGTGATGGCTAGCATTCAGAACAGTGTTTAGACAAGGATTTGTAAACAAAAAAAATGGTTCATAAGCAGCCTTTGTCCGTTTCACAAACTTAACCTTGTTATCAATGACCTAAATGACGTTTCAGATATATGTAATGCTGTTAGTGTCATCATGAAGACTTTTTTTTATGTAACAGTCTCAAAGCGAGATCATTGGTACTACATTTACTTCTTTTTTTTATGAGACACAATGGACTTAGAAATACGAATATATTCATGCTTTCAGTTACAACTTTGAAAAGATCTTACACTGTTTGGTAGACCATAAAATAAGGGCTGCGTGAAGCCAGAAAAAGTGCATGTCTAATAAGTGCCTGCTCCTTATGTGTTTCTGATTTGTTTATTCATTGTCGTCAATATCTGTTCTTGAACCAGTTTCCCATGACATTATAGTCTGACCATCTTAACGTTGTGGCCGCTCAATAGCAGTTACATTGATACAATCAAAATTAACTTGACCACGTGAGGAACTCTTTAGGGATGACATGTCAAGTAAGGCAAGACTGCTGGCAGACAAACTTGGAACTGAGTTGGTGATGCCAGGAATTGGCAGTCGACAGACGCACAGAGTAAAACCCATATATTCTTTTTTTTTGTTTCCAGAACACGGCTGTACATTCCGTATATTGGTTTGTTAGTTGCTTCATTGACGTCTGTTTTGTCTGCATCCCTAAAACGGTGCAAGGACGAAACGTAAAGAAGAATGTCAGCACTGTGCCAGATAAGCGTTCATCGCCAGCTTGCTCATGCGACGAGAAGCGTTAGATTAAATTATTGAGTTTTGGCAGCTACAGCTGAAGTTTGCAGTTTGTTTTTTCTTGTTGTGTAATCGACCGTATGGAAGAACGAGCTGCACGGATAAACTTTACAATGTGTGAAACTGGTCGTTTGTTCACATGTTTATGTAGTTTTTTTTTCCAATTTCATGAAGCAATATACAATGCATACATACGGTATATAAATATTTGAATAGTTTTTACAGTGTATTTAATATTGCTTACGTATAATGGGGGAGGGGCATCTGTTGTTTGTTTTCTTAATATTATTCTTCGTAACAAGAAAGATGAAGCTACGTCTCTGGCCGTTGGTGCCAACTTGCATCCCCCTGCAAAAAGTCATGGTATTTGTATATCGTATGTAAGTTAAACATCATTATTCTAAGCTACTCTTATATACGATGCATACAAGGCTTGTACAATTTAAATACAGATTAAACATTATAAAGCGCTAGTAACATTTCTCATTTTTAAAAGCAGATTTATATTATTTTTTTCAGAACTTGTCATTGATGTCCAACCAGACATCATTTCAGCGGAGATAACTGCACAGCTTGTGATCAACTGTTCCATCACCAACAACCAAGTTCAACATCTGGATGTTATCAGATCTCTAACACTTTCTCGTTATGATCAAACAATCAGAGACTTTATTGCTCTTATTACTCTAGATTCTTCCACACTTAATTTAAAACAACTTACGAAATTTGCAAACTCACAAGTCAGTTTTGGAAATCTGTATTTAGCTTTAACGTTACATTACCCAACTCAGTTGGATGCCAAAGTATACAGATGTAGCGTCAATGGAAACAATGCCAAAGGGACAGATATTTCTTTGTCCGCAAAGAAAGGAGTAGAATATGAAACAAATTCGACAGCTTTGATTGAAGAGATTCGGCGTTTAAAGAAAGACGAGGACACCTATAAATGCTCCTTTAAAAAGACTGATCGTCTAGGTATCTATCCAAGATTACTGGAGCATGTTTTTTTTTTTTATATAGAGTCATATGACTATTTGATTTAATGGCAGCGAGGTTATATTTGTTTATCGCAATAAGATTCATTTTATGTTCTTACCTTTTTTTTGCATATTATTTTAGCCGCTTAATTATTGGCTCCTTCAGTAGTTAACTGACTATAATAAAAAATAATACACCACATAATTTCTTCTTTTGACTCCGGAAATAATTTTTGTCGCAAATTTCGTCAAAATGTCCCATTTAGCTTCAGCTATTCTCTAGTCTGATGAAACGTAAGGACACTACAGATGATTAGATAAATGGAGAACAAAATGTCAACGGATCTTTTGTGCATTGAATACAATCTGTTTGGATGACGGGCCCATCTATTCTTTTCTGTAGTCTTCTCAGCTCTGGCTATAGCTCTTCTTTGTTTTGTTTCGGTACGAGCCCTTTGTGATATGGCAATAGAGTTTAGGGTAAATGTCGATTAAAACATGGTGTTCATTCTGTGAGAAAAGTGTGAGGTCCTTTCTTCAAAATATATATATATATATATATATATAGTTCGTCCATCGTGGTTCAACGATGACCACTTTGTCATCCAGGGGGCTAAGGTCTTTGCACTGGAGTTTTATGTCTCCTCATGTGGCTGGTGAGAGCTATGTGAGCCCGGAATGTTGGGTTCATACTGGGAAGGCTATTCAAGCTGGATATATTAAATAGCTACTTAATATACATTTTTTAAAGATTTTTTTTTAAGAAAGACCAAATGTAATACTTAAAATATTGTCCTACTTAGATCAAAATTATATTTGCTTAAAAGAATTATATAAATCTTGACCGTACTCTGTTTATCCAAGACAGTCAAGTGTAATCAATAGATTGAAAGTGTATGTTTTATCCATATGAAATAATACAGCTTTGTATTGTATCTTGTGAACGTAATAGTAATAATAAATCCATACACAAATAGATTTCTTTCTCCAGGTTCCAGAGTTCATTTCTTCGCAAGCTCGGAGATTATAAAAGAACGAATTGAGCCTCTGACATTAAATTGTTCATTTCAAGTATCTTTTTTGTTTATATCTTTTCATAATGTGTTCAATAATTTATCTACGCCAGAAGCTGAAATAGTTTCTTTTTACAGACATTAAATACTGAATTCTCTGCAGAGCATGGTCAAACAATTAAAAGTATCATTTTTGCGTTTATGGTTTTCTGAGAGAAAAAAAAAGTAACTATCAAATTATCAAATGGATTAATTGGTTAATTTTTTATTGATTCATGTCTTATCGTGGGAAGCGTGGTCGAGAGGCCAAGTGCGCTTGGGGGCTCGAGGTTCAACACCCGACTCGGGCGGAGTTGTGTTTACTGAGCGCCTAAAGGCAGCACGGAAAACCAACTCTTAGATACCCCCCCTCCCATGAAAGTAGTGCTATATAAAAGCTATAATAATAAATTACGGAGTAAAGTTTCATTTTAATCCGATACTTGGAAAAAGTTGTTTTTCTTAAAAAAACTTTACAATCTAAATCTATCTTAGAAAATAACACATTTTGTATGAATCAAAAAAAAAAAAAAAAAAAAAAACCTGAAAAATGAAAATGAATTATGTGCATGAAAGATAACATGTGATGCTTTGGCTTATTTCAAAAATTAAAACTCTGATTAAATAACAAATAGAGTTTATACTGTCAAACAAAAATCAATCTAATGACCCTCTCTCAAACGATATATAGGTTCGAACTCAGGACCACCAAGACAACATGTCCCAAGCACATACCACACAACTAGCCAGCCAGCTATCTTATGCAATATGTGTTCGGGAAACAGTCAAAAAATTAAACTTTTTTTGCAGGGGGGTGCGGGGGTGCGGGGGATGTATATTATGTAGTTTAAAGTGTAGAGAGAAAAAACATTAACCATAAAAAAAAGACTTCTGTAATATTATGTGGCATCGAATTAGTGTTTACTTTTTTTGGAATTAAGTAAAAAAAAAGTGTTTAACATTAGTCTGGTAATGGATATCTTGGGGCATACTTTGCCCGGTTCCGCACGAACTTTGACTCCCGATGCCGTCACTGTGGACAGAGCGTCGAAACATTGTCGCACGTCTTGTACGAGTGTCCCCAGCTCCGCGAGCTAAGGGGGGACCTGTCTGAGCAGTCACTCGACTTGTATGGTAGCTACGAGGCACTACGCCGAATGGCTAAGTTTCTTGCCAGAGTACTATGGGAGGACTAGTCCTTCCTGCTCTGATTTGTCAATAAGAGTTAATCTCAGGTAATGGATATCAACAATGCTTTAAAAAAATGTCAACTAACTAGTAATAACAGTATGTAGACCCATTGTATCATTGACTTCCAAGACTTTGGAAGAAGTGAGATTTTTGCGAAATAAAGACGCGTTTTTTCATTTCTTCTAGGAACACTATTTTTTTCGATATGAACACCAAGACATTACCTAACACTTTAAAACCATAAATAAAAATTGCATTTTTTTAAAAAACATTTCATATACGTTCAACTAGATGTCACTGTATGTATGATTGTAATTGGTAAGGGTAAAAATTATACTGATAATTTAGTGATAGAATTAATATTGTATGTTATCTAATTTTGTGAGTTAAATGCATAGTTTGTGACTTTTTAAATGCAAAATTCAATAAAATATACAACTTAAGTGTCAGCTAAAAACCCGAATAGTTGAAAATAAAAGTATTTTTTTCCTATTAATATTATTCCGTCTAACTCTGACATTAGTTGGGGAAAAGTAAAGGTGGCTGGTCGTTGTGCTGGCTACATAATACCCTCATTAATCGTAGGCTATAGAAACAATTGAACTTTACATCATCTGCCCTATTAATCACATGGTCTAAACAAGGAAACTTTAGTATTACTTTTAATATTAAAAATTAACCAAAAAAAAAAAATTCGCGATCTAGACATAACATGAAAATTTTACCAGTAAAAGTCAAGGTAGCACGTTAGATCGGTCAGAAATAGCATAGAAACATTTGTGTGTTACTTTAGGCATTGGGTGCAAATTTTGAAATTCTGAAATCTTTGACTGATAAACACATTTTTGGTATGATTTTATTTTTACAGGTTTTGGAAGAGGATGAAAACGAAACAGCCACACTTCAAGCCTTATATATACTTCATGGTAATAGGATCTTTTTTATCTCTCTATGACCTGACAGGCTGTCATAAATTTAGTTTTAGGAGTATTAGAGCAATTAGTCAAAACAACATTGATACCAGAAGTACTTATACTTTTTTTTATAAATTATTATAGCTTTTATATTGCGCTACTTTCATGCTTATAGTATGCTCAGAGTGCTTTGGTCAAATCTCATTTGTGGACCAGCGCGCTGGGGGGGGGGGGGGGGTATCTAGGAGTTTGTTTTCCGTGCTGCCTTTAGGCGCTCAGTAAACACGCCCGAGTCGGGTGTTGAACCTCGAGCCCCCTTCTAGGTAGCCAAAACAAGCCAAGTTCAAGCGCACTTAGCCTCTCGACCACGCTTCCCACTAAATACAAAAATTTGAAGAAAAAATACTTCATGGCATTGTGACGTTTTTTTAAAAAAATCTCTATGACCTATCATACATTTACTTATTAGTTAAAGAGCAAGCAGTCAAATGAACATTGAAACCAGATGTAATGCTACTTATACATTGTTACATTGATTTTAAATACAAACAATTTGAAAACAAAACAAAAAATGTAGAATATAATAATGTTATAGCATAAGAAAAATAGATTTTAATTTCACGGAAAGCCCTTTAGCAAAAAATTTCAAAAATGTTTAAAATTGTGGAAGATTTGGTAACATTGTATATTTACTTGTTATCATGGCGACTAAATTTTGTTGGCTAAAAATGATAATTTGAGTAGGATGGATGTTTAGGACGCTTAAAGTTTTGGGTTTTAAATAAGATAAAGATATGTGTTAATTATTTTGTGCTTTCAAATTAGTATTTACAATCAATATACTAAAATGACAAAATACACAAGCAATAGATTTTGAAAATATATTTTTAAAAATCTATCTATAGAGAATAACTCCATTTTATAGCCATATATGTCAATACTGTAAGATTTATTTCCCTTCGCCATACCAATCCACCATAAAATAAAATAACTGGTTACTTTTTTAATTGATTCATTTCTTAACATCAAGCATGGGTTATGGAGCAATAAGGTAAACAATAAATGTACAAACAAAACCTACAAAAAGTTCATGGCAGAAAAAACCTTAGCCCAATTCTTCCAGAAAAAATACCATTAAGGTTTACACACAGAAGCGGATCAACGAGAGAAGTCAAAGGCAGAACAAATTCGGGCTATGGAGCAGTAGTAGGTTTCCCCGGTTTAACAGAAAGCGAAGAACTGACACGCCGATTTGCAGGAGAAAGCAATTATATTGCGGAACTGGAAGGAATCGAAAATGCCCTGGAACATATTGAACAACGTATCGAGGAAGGAACAGCGGCAACGGCAGGGCCGGTCTTAGACCACAGTAACCTATGCGGCCGCAGTGGGCCCCACACTTTCATAGACCCCGCGCGATGCAAATTTTTTTGTTGGATAACTACTATCTTCTGTAGATGGCTCGTAAAGTTAATTTGACAGAGATTTTGTACTTAGTAAAGTATGAATAAAATGCAAAGACGAATTTATTTTCTAATACAAAATCTTAATTTTCACTTATTATCCTTATCACAACCCAAATTAGGCACCGCGCAATCCGTTTCCGCAAACTGTAGGTCCGATCCTGGGCACCGGTCAATGTAATTCTCTTTACAGACTCACTTTCCTGCCTGCAGACTCTCGAGAGTCCAAAGAGTCCAAATATGTTGTGCTTGGAGCGCCTTGAAAAAAAAATCAGGTACGTATGGTGATGCAACGGATTCCCCCTTACTGTAATATCAGAAGATAAAACGACAATGCCGACAGTTTGGCGAAGGAACGCTTCCAGACCCACTAGAGGAGTCGCAAACATACGAACGTGCAAAAGCGAGGATTTGTGAATGCGTCAAGTCCAAGTGGCACAAAAGCTGGGACCATATTTGCACGGGACGGGAAGTCTGGAAAGTTCTCAAACGCCCAAACAGAAAAGTCGATTGTTGGCAGCTAGAACAAAGGAACACACAATTTTGGCATGATTCCGTACCGGAAACTGTACAATAGGAGCCTACTTCGCTAGGATTTGACAAGAAAAACACGATTCTAGATTTCGAAACTGCTACGCTGAAGACGATACCGAGGAACACATCTTCTACGAATGCAGGGTGCTCAGAAACACAATCGAAGTTAAGACTAGTCTTGAAACAGAGAGAACTGGTGCCTGCCTGGGTCTCACCTTGTACGGAGACAAGTGAACCTTACAGAACACTGCCAGATACCTAGATCGTACTGTAAGGAATTAATCCCAGTACGGAGCCTTTGTGCATGCGGAGGCTTACATTTGGTACCAATTAGAGCTGGTTGGACTCATAGGCGCCAAATGATCCTGAATCTAAAAAATCCCAGTCTTCGCCAGGATTTGAACCCGGTATCCCCTGTTCACCATCCAAGCGCTTTACCGCTCAGCTACAACGCCTCTCTCTTTGATAATAGTTCATAAAGCAAAATATAAATCAGCTTTTAATTACCTTTAGGAGAAGACCATCAATAAACAGAGCTTTTTAATAAAAATAAAAAATGTATTTAACTTGATGATAGTTAAGGAAGCTCGTCTAATATTGTTAGTTTCCATTTAATATCTACACTCTTTTTATACAGAGATTAATGGTGTAATCGCAACTATAAATAAAGGTCAATCCGTTCTAACAACCATCCATGGATGTCACTCTAACTCTAGAAACGCTAAAGGAGAAATTTTCGACAACGAATTAAAAGACTCCTATCTTCAAGTCACATTGAGTAATCTACAAATCTCAGAGTCTGGAAAATACTTCTGTGAAGCTCATACCAAACGTTCAGAAAGAGAAGTTGAGAGATTGAATAAGATGTTAACTATTTCTGTTCTGAGCCCAACGTTTGAGGATTTGGTCAAAGTAATACAGAATGTATTAAGGAAGTCTGATGAAGACAATAAAAGTATTCAGGAAAATAAACAGACTCTAAAAAACATGCAGGAAGATTCGGATGCTAAGGAGAAAAATATAAAAAGCATTGAAGAAGACTTGAACACTAAAAAACAAAACATTATAAGCTTGAAAGAAGATTTCAACGCATTTCAACAGACTATGAACACTTTTAGAGAGAAACTGGAAGTCATCTCCGCCAATGTTTCAAAAATTGAGAGAGGTAAAGTATCAGGTTGTTGTTTTTTTAAGTTTAAAATTGACTACCCGAATATGACAAGCGGGCTGCGGGCCGGATCTACACAATTGTCTAAACATTTCTCTCTTTAATAGAGACACATTTATGTATTTTCTTGTATTTTTAAGGGCCCCCAGGTTGTGGGAGGACATTAAAGATACACTACGTTCTCTGCCACGACAAGGAACTTCTGTGTCAAGTTTTATCAAGACTGGTCAAACGGTTTTGATTTCTATGGTAGACATACTTACATATACATACATGCTTGCATACATACATGCTTACATATAAATACATACATCTTCTTATCTTATATAATACAGACGTTACCTCATAAAAGAAGATGATTACGTCCTACGCGTCTGCCAAGTGACTGGTTTTCCTGCCTAGCTCAGGCAACCCATTCTATGTTCTAATAGCACTAGGGAAGAAGGAGCATGCATACATACAGATAAATACATTCATACATACATACATAGCCCCTCTTTGTTTGTGCTTTATATATTAGACATGGGCATAGCCGGGGGGGGGCTTGGGGTTCAAATCACACCCGAAATGAAAACCCCTTTAGAGAGGGGGGGGGAGGTGTCGGAGTTTAGTGCCTGATCTTTTGCTTTAATTTTGTTTATTTTAGGTGAAATTTTTATACTAAACCATCATTAGCCAAGGGAGTTTTGAGTTTAAAAACCCCTACCAGGTGTTTTGAGCTAAAAACCCCCTACAAGGGGGTTTAAGTTTAAAACCGTTCTCTTACAGATGGCTTTTCTAAAGTTTAAAACCCCCTACCAGGGGGTTTAGAGTTTAAAACCCACTACCAAGGGGTTTTGAGTTTGAAACCCCTACCAAGGGGTTTCGAGTTTAAAATCCCATACAAGGGGGTTTGAAATATAAACCCCCTTACCAGGGAATTTGAGTTTGAAAACCCCTACAAAGGGGGTTTTAAGTTTAAAACCGTTCTCTTACAGATGTTTTTTCTAAAGTTTAAAACCCTCTACCAGGGGATTTAGAGTTTAAAACCCACTACCAAGGGGTTTTGAGTTGAAAACCCCCTACCAGGGGGTTTTGCATTTAAATCCCCCTCTTCTATAAAAAAAAACAAAAAAAAAACGACAATCCTAAAATTCCAAGAGCACATCTATGGAAGATTTTGATTTTAAACCCCTCTCCAAAATTTACGATAAACCCCTCTTCAATATAAAAAAAGCAAATTACACACTCAAAATTGTATGAGCGTAGCCAACGGGGTTTTGAGTTTAAACCCCTCTACAGGTGGGTTTGAAGCTAAAAATACCTCACCAATATAAAAAAAGCAAATTACGCACTAAAATTCTTTGAGCGTAGCCAAGCCAATGGGGAGTTTTGAGATTCAACCCTTCTCCTCCAGATGGCTTTTTTAAAGTTTAAAACCCCTTAAGATAGTTTTGAGTTTAAAATCCCCCTACAGAGCGTTTTAAGGTTGAAAGCCTCTCTCTTCAATCATATTTTTAAAGCAAACTACAAGCACCAAATTATATGACCAAAGCTAAATGGGGTTTTGATTTAAAAAAACAACAACTCCAGATATATTTTAATTTAAAACCTACCAACAGATGATTTTGACGAAAAAACTTTCCTTTTCGATATAACATCTAAAACAAAATAGTCACCTAATTCCAAGATCGTAGTCAATAGAAGGTACACGTCTACGAATGGCTGGGCTCCATTAATAAAGTGCATGAAATTGAAAAGCACTAAATGTGGCTCTACAAAGATGGCTAAGATCGATTTTAGGAGTCAGTTATAGAGATCGGGTCTAAATCAAGGAAATCATATGCCGAAATGGAAGTCGACCCCTTAGTAAGGTTGTGAGGTTTGCGGGACATGTTCTCCGAAAAATGAATTATGCATAATATGCAAAATAAGACATCCTAGTACAACTTGTCGCCACACTTTCATGGAGGTTCTCAGAGCAGGTGGGAAGAGGCTTCAGACATTATTAGTGACAGTTTTTTGTGGCTTGCCGGAAAATGCGCCGAAAGGCGCGGGAGGGTCTAAGTCAGTAAGAATAGAACATTAGGTTTTTGAAAAAAAACATTTTAATAGCAGGAAAATGCACTGTAGGTACCTCAGAATGTGCATTTTGTTGGTTTTCAATACCAGAAATACTGATTGGCGGCGCTATCAGCGCTCCCCCAGACCCCTTGCTTACAAGGGCGCGGAGTCTACAATTTTTTTCAATAACTCTAGGAAGAACCTATTCTAGGGCACAATAAACGTCTTCCAAAAGATTGAAGGGTCAGAATGTAATAGAGATTATTTATGTACACACACACATCCATCCATCCAAATACCCCCCCACCAACCCCCCCCCGAAAAAAAAATCCTGGCTACGCCCATGATATTAGATATACACATTTTGACGAGCCAAGCTCATGCTAAACTTCAAAGCACAGCAATATGTTATTTTAAAGGCCCTGACCTTTGAATTAATGACCGATCATAAATTGTCCCATTGGAAGTGGACGAAAAACTATAAATACGATACGACTAGTCTTGAAACAGAGAAAACAGGGGCATGCCTGGGTCTCACCTTGTACGGAGAACAAGCGAAGCCTAAAGAACATTGCCAGAGACCTAGACCTTATTGTAAGGAATTCATCCCAGTACGGAGCGCCTGTTCTTACTTACCTTGTACATACAAAAATACATAATTTCAATATCTTCCATTTTCAAAACACAATTAAAACTCATTTTGTCCGAATTATATGCATGTGCTGTCTTGCTATCGTAGATATTTTATTTTAAAAAAAATGAATGTGAAACAAAACAGGTACAGGTGTGACCACATAATGGTATGGGCAATAATTATAGCTGCTAAGTCATTATAGTGAATGATGGTCTTCTAAATAGATTGCAGCATATGACCGTTTTGATGTCTCTTTCAAGTATGTCGTAGTGGTCAACAATTGAATACATTTTGGGACAAAAGAGTGCCCATAGGAGTCTCCAATTTAATAGTCAGAATCTGAGCGAGGGTCATTTTTATGTCAAGATGGGAGGGAAGTAAAACCAGAATCGCCATGCTCAAAAGTCACAATGTATTTGAGAGTACGTCATAGAGCAAACAGTTTTGATTCAACGTTTTAGATAATAGGTTTGACCGTCCAAAGAGGTAAAGTTACCTTTAAGATGTAGCGTCGTATTGGGCAAATGATCTGTTTCCTTGGTTAACGGTCAACAATCAGGGTTTCATTTGGCAAGCGCAAAGATAGGCGGCCCTTTATTTTTCTCAACTAAAGTCATTTATTTTTTGCTACCCTTCTGACCTAATCGTTTCCTTCAACTACCTTTTACACCGACGGGCTGAGAAGCATTGCCCGGGTAGGTGGGTTGGTAGATGGGTTTGTAGGTGGGTTGGTAGGTGGGTTGGTAGATGGGTTTGTAGGTGGGTTGGTAGGTGGGTTAATAGGTGGGTTGGTAGTAGGTGGGTTGGTAGGTGGGAGATGAGAATCTACTAACCATTTCAATTTAATGTAATAAATAGAAGCCTTTGTGGGTTAACTTAATGTATTAAGGATCGTATACATTCAAGGAAAACTCTCAATTCAAACCTCTGTTGCCTTGCAGCTATACTCAATCATGGTAAAAGCTTTGGGAGTCAACCCTGAGGAAAAATCAGGAGCTGGCGACACTAAGGCAGTTTGCAGCACCCAGTGCTACACTCTGGCAGAACCTGGCTGACCCCAAACTGTATCGGCACTGCCGTTCCTTTGGATACATCAGCTGCGTGAAGGGGGGGGGGGGGGCTGATTTGTGGGCGACATCGTTTCAACACAGGCATTTATCGCACCGAGATGATCCATAGTCGCTTTGCGACTGAAGGAGGCCCTAGATACTTTCAAAAGTTTCTATTATTAGTATCATATTTAGATCTTTATACAGAAATTGTTTTTCTATGATATTTTCATTTACATAAACATTAATTAATTTATATCTATGTAGAAAACAACCACCCACCCACACACATGTTTTAGACATCTATTGAATTGAATTATTTTATGTCTTAAAAGAATACAATTTCTTTCTGAAATATTTTATTCGACTCTTCAGAGACAACGGAAGACAAAAAGGTAACATCTTGTCGTGAGGTGAAAACTGGAGAAGAACGTTTGGTGGTGACATTAGCTTCCGGGTTAAAGGTCATGTGTGACACGAAAACAGATGGCGGTGGATGGATTATCTTTCAGAGGAGAATCTATGGAATTGTTGATTTTTATAGAAGTTGGCAAGAATACCGTGACGGCTTTGGAGATATTAACATTGGTGAATTTTATCTGGGAAACGAGCATATTTATAATTTAACATCTGCTGCAAAATACGATTTAAGAATTGATATCAAATATAACAGAAATTCGTATTTTGCGCAATACTCTGATTTTCAAATACTGAGTGAAAAAGACAAGTACAAATTAAAGATAGGAGCCTATTCTGGAAATGCTGGTGACCATTTATCATATCACAATAGCATGTCCTTTAGTACGTATGATAAAGATAATGACCTTTATGGCAGCAACTGTGCAACAAGTTACTTAAGCGCGTGGTGGTACAATTCATGTCATTATTCAAATCTAAACGGTCAATGGGGAAGTAAAGTGAATTCCAATGGCGTCATTTGGAATTCCATTACTGGAGCAGAGAGTGCTTCCTTTACAGAGATGAAGATAAGAGAAAAATAATAAGTCAAGAAAAATAGTTCTCTTTTCTTTCCATCTCTCTGAACATTTCGTCAATTGAATCGATTTGATTGAACTGAAGGAAAAAATACATTTCTTTTATTTTTTTAAACAAATTATGCCAATAAAAGTAAAGTACAGATAGACTTTTCTATCTTTATGATTTGAGTTATTATTCATTTATTTCATTTATTTTTTTTATTTTTTTTTATTTTTTTTTTTGGAAAGAAAGACATGAGAACTATATAGCTTTTTACTCTTTTTTTTTTTGGTATAGAAATAATTGTGAAAAGAACATCTAAGGAAAAGGTTGGTTAAAAAGAATAGCAATCATAGATTTTTTTGTAGTGGTAATAGAAGTATAATATTCAGAACTCATAAACCGTACTACAAGTATAAATTCATTTTAATTTGATCGGGAAAGAAGCCATGTATTAACTTTTATACAGTAAACTGCAACAGTAAGGACACACAAATCTCTTTGGTCCCACTGGCTTTCTAATCTAACTGATATAAACTTTTCGCCTATAAATTACGAGTGAGCCTTGTGTGAATGCATAGTTTGGTTTTCTATAGTTAGAACGTTTTGTTTGGACTAATGCACAAATTGTAAAACTAAATTTCATATGGATACAAAAAGATTCTTAATATCATTATTATTATGTTAGAAACGAAAGAGTATTCATTCTCTGGCGCTATTATTATTTATTTTTTTTATTATTATTAACCATAATAATAAGTTCTGAAGCTCAGAACGCAGAAAAACATTTGGACCTGAAGATCCTCCATTGACACCGAATGGTGAGCCTCTTGCCTCTCTAAGAACTATATTTGTTGTTATTACATAACAGTGCAACTCGTAAAATAATATTTTACAGCGAAAAAAAACTGATTTTCTGTAATAAATACAAGATTTCCCTAACTTGATCAATTTTTACAAAATGAATGACAATTTTAATGACTGATGTCAGTGGTATTTTTCAGGATAAGATAGGATTATACTACTGGTCCAAGCAAATGGAAATTCATATTGCCCACCTCGACATTACAACTATAACACGAACAACATTTACAGACACGTATGTTAACAGAGAGAGAGAGAGAGAGTGAGAGAGCATGATGAATCGAGGCTCCTATGTTCCTCTTGATGGCGACAAATGACCTTGAAACACCCTTCAATGAAATACACGATTTTGTATAAACTTCTGTGTTATAATAATAATTATAGCTTTATATAATCTCATGTGTGGACCAGTGGGGGGATTATCTGGGTGAAGGTTTTCCGTGCTGCATTTAGGCGCTCAGTAGGGTGTCGATCTTCAAAACCCCTTTAGAAGTAGCCAAGACAAGCCAAGCCTACTTCAAGCGTAATAAGCCTCTCGACCACGCTTCCCACAAAGAAGAGAGGAGCTATTCCTTTCTTTCAGATATAAAGTTTCTAAGTATAACGAATGTCAATTTACCCCATGGATTTGACAGAACAAAATGAACGAGATTTGTTAAAGTTTTCCGTCATCTTAGATAGACGCAAATGCCTTAGAGCAGGGGTGGGCAATTTACGACCTGCGGGCCACATGCGACCCACCATAATGTTGTGTGCGGCCCGCGGACACAGTATATATATATATAAAAATGTAAATGTATTTTTTAAAATTCTAAATATCAGTATAAATTATCGACACTGTCATATAAAAAGTTTCAAGCAAACGAAATTATTCTTATTGGCTATGCTTTATTACACTCAGTTAAAGACGCTATCTCTGGTCAGTATTTATTCAATGCTATGAAGAACTACGTTGAGTGTTGGGTTTGCACGGAACAACAACAAAAAAAAACAAGTGTAATAACTGATGGAGCTCGATCTTTGACAGTGAAAAACATGTTATTTCCTATTTAAAATATAACATTTAAAAGAAAGCTTTTTTAAGAGGAATAACTCCACATTTACAATTAATTATCTCAGTAATGTGAAGTTCTTTCCCTTTTTAATATAAATAAATATGACCATTAAGTAATTGACTAATTGGTTTTAATTTTAAAATGTATTCATGTTTTGTTACGTGCATAAATAATTGCATAAAGCTTCAACCTGTTTAAAAGAAATGGGGATGAAAGAAATAACATGTACAAGTGTATAAGGTAACGTAACTCCAACTATATATAGACACAGCTCTTGGTAATGAAAAAATTAATTTTCCTTGTTTGATCTCTGCGTATCTGGAAATTCTGAATCGATTGGTGTAATTACTAAATGATGCCAAAATATTTTAATGTATGAGCAAGCTATGGTGCTGAACTTTGTCCAATGTCAGAAATGTCTAATGAAATGTCATCAAACTTCCCATAATTAATTATTTTATTCATGTCTTTCTTGACTTAAAATAGTTCATATTCGCAAGCTACTTAATATGGCACAGCAAATAGTCAGTAACGGGACACTGGCATAGTGGACATTGTCTACATCATGAGAATGAGCGTAGGAGAATTAAAGTGCTTACCAGACAGACAGACGGAGTGTGTTGATATAAGCTTTAAGAAAGAACACTATACATTCCCACTCGTACCTATGCCGTAATAGTGTATTTAAACTTAATTTGTCATTTTTTTCTGCAATAACACATTTCTAAGTTTATGTAAAACTTAACTAGATGAAGATATTGTAATAAAGGCAAATGTCTTCAACTCCAAAGATAAAGGATGATTAGAACGTCTCCCATGCTTAAACAAGCCCAGTTGTGACCTGCATATTTTTCCGCACCTCGTGCTGTCAAAGCCATGGTCCGCCGGTGTTCTTTTTACGTTTTTTTATGTCTTCTGCGCCTGTCTTCTATAAGGGATTTCCAATTGGTCTCAAATGTATGTTGCACAGCTTTTGTGATAGTTCTCCAACTGTCTCTTTCGGAGACAATCTGCTGTCAGTTGTTTTTTTTCTATGTCAATGAGGGCGAAATTGCACCTGAGTTGATCTTCATAGCTCTTACGGGGCACGGTCACGACGTCCTCCTAAAGACTCGCCAAGGAGGATGGAATTTGGCCTGCGGTCGTCTTCCGTTCGGGATAGGCGTCCGACCAAGAGAAGCTGTCAAATGGCAATTAGTGTTTCTATACTGTGCACATCGGCATAAAGCAGAACTTAGTTGTTTGTGATGTAGTCTTTTCAGCGTATGCCCATT
The DNA here is from genome assembly GCA_030265305.1 of Biomphalaria pfeifferi. Classification (NCBI taxonomy): domain Eukaryota; kingdom Metazoa; phylum Mollusca; class Gastropoda; family Planorbidae; genus Biomphalaria; species Biomphalaria pfeifferi. The sequence continues at coordinate 1,332,661 of JASAOG010000014.1, forward strand.
ATGGTGGGAAGGGATCTTGGATAAAAAGGATCGGAGAGCCGCCCACGTCTCCGAGCCATACACGGGTGTGCTGAGAGCCGCCAAGGTCTAAGAGCCATACACGGGTGTGCTGTGAAAATACCAAGTTTCAGAACCATACACGGGTGTGCTGAGAGCAAACCAAGTCTCAGAACCATACACGGGTGTGCTGAGAGCCACTTAAGTCTCAGAGCCATACACGGGTGAGCTGTGAGCCACTTAAGTCTCAGAGCCATACACGGGTGTGCTGTGAGCAAACCAATTCTCAGAACCATACACGGGTGTGCTGAGAGCAAACCAAGTCTCACAACCATACACGGGTGTGCTGAGAGCCACTTAAGTCTCAGAGCCATACACGGGTGTGCTGAGAGCCACTTAAGTCTCAGAACCATACACGGGTGTGCTGAGAGCAAACCAAGTCTCAGAACCATACACGGGTGTGCTGAGAGCCACTTAAGTCTCAGAGCCATACACGGGTTTGCTGAGAGCCACTTAAGTCTCAGAGCCATACACGGGTGTGCTGTGAGCAAACCAAGTCTAGAAACCATACACCGGTGTGCTGAGAGCAACCTAAGTCTCAGAGCCATACACGGGGGTGCTGAGAGCCACTTAAGACTCAGAGCCATACACGAGTGTGCTGAGAGCAAACCAAGTCTCAGAGCCATACAAGGGTGTGCTGAGAGCCACTTAAGTCTTAGAGCCATACACGGGTGTGCAAGGAGCAAACCAAGTCTCAGAGCCATACACGGGTGTGCTGAGAGCCACTTAAGTCTCAGAGCCATACACGGGTGTACTGAGAGCCACTTAAGTCTTAGAGCCATACACGGGTTTGCTGAGAGCAACCCAAGTCTCAGAGCCAGACACAAGTGTGCTGAGAGCCATTTAAATTTCAAAGCCATACACGAGTGTGCTGAGAGCAATCCAAGTCTCAGAGCCATACACAAGTGTGCTGAGAGCAAACCAAGTCTCAGAGCCATACACGGGTTTGCTGAAAGTACCCAAGTCTCAGAGCCATACACGGGTGTGCTGAGAGCCACTTAAGTCTCAGAATCATACACGGGTGTGCTGAGAGCAAAACAAATCTCAGAGCCATACACGGGTGTGCTGAGAGCCAGTTTAGTCTCAGAGCCATACACGGGTGTGCTGAGAGCCACTTAAGTCTTAGAGCTATACACGGGTGTGCTGAGAGCAAACCAAATCTCAGAGCCATACACGGGTGTGCTGAGAGCCACTTAAGTCTCAGAGCCATACACGGGTGTGCTGAGAGCCACTTAAGTCTTAGAGCCATACACGGGTGTGCTGTGAGCAAACCAAGTCTAGAAACCATACACCGGTGTGCTGAGAGCAACCCAAGTCTCAGAGCCATACACGGGGGTGCTGAGAGCCACTTAAGTCTCAGAGCCATACACTGGTGTGCTGAGAGTCATTTAAGTCTTAGAGCCATACACGGGTGTGCTGTGAGCAAACCAAGTCTAGAAACCATACACCGGTGTGCTGATAGCAACCCAAGTCTCAGAGCCATACACGGGTGTGCTGAGAGCCACTTAAGTCTCAGAGCCATACACGGGTGTGCTGAGAGCCACTTAAGTCTTAGAGCCATACATGGATGTGCTGAGAGCAACTTAAGTCTCAGAGCCATAGACGGGTGTGCTAAGAGCCACTTAAATTTCAAAGCCATACACGAGTGTGCTGAGAGCAATCAAAGTCTCAGAGCCATACACAAGTGTGCTGAGAGCAAACCAAGTCTTAGAGCCATACACGGGTTTGCTGAGAGCAACCCAAGTCTCAGAGCCATACACGGGTGTGCTGAGAGCCACTTAAGTCTCAGAGCCATACACGGGTGTGCTGAGAGCCACTTATGTCTCATAGCTATACACGGGTGTGCTGAGAGCCACTTAAGTCTTAGAGCCATACACGGGTGTGCTGAGAGCCACTTAAGTCTCAGAGCCATACACGGGTGTGCTGAGAGCCACTTAAGTCTTAGAGCCATACACGGGTGTGCTGAGAGCAAACCAAGTCTCAGAGCCATACACGGGTGTGCTGAGAGCCACTTAAGTCTCAGAGCCATACACGGGTGTGCTGAGAGCCACTTAAGTCTCAGAGCCTTACACGGGTGTGCTGAGAGCCACTTAAGTCTCAGAGCCTTACACGGGTGTGCTGAGAGCCACTTAAGTCTCAGAGCCATACACGGGTGTGCTGAGAGCCACTTAAGGTCTCAGAGCCATACACGGGTGTGCTGAGAGCCACTTAAATTTCAAAGCCATACACTGGTGTGCTGAGAGCAATCCAAGTCTCAGAGCCATACACAAGTGTGCTGAGAGTAAACCAAGTCTCAGAGCCATACACGGGTTTGCTGAGAGCAACCCAAGTCTCAGAGCCATACACGGGTGTGCTGAGAGCCACTTAAGTCTCAGAGCCATACACGGGTGTGCTGAGAGCCACTTAAGTCTCATAGCTATACACGGGTGTGCTGAGAGCCACTTAAGTCTTAGAGCCATACACGGGTGTGCTGAGAGCCACTTAAGTCTCAGAGCCATACACGGGTGTGCAAGGAGTAAAACCAAGTCTCAGAGCCATACACGGGTGTGCTGAAAGCCACTTAAGTCTCAGAGCCATACACGGGTGTGCTGAGAGCCACTTAAGTCTCAGTGCCATACACGGGTGTGCTGAGAGCCACTTAAGTCTTAGAGCCATACACGGGTTTGCTGAGAGCAACCCAAGTCTCAGAGCCATACACGGGTGTGCTGAGAGCCACATAAGTCTCAGAGCCATACACGGGTGTGCTGAGAGCCACTTAAGTCTTAGAGCCATACACGGGTGTGCTGAGAGCAAACCAAGTCTCAGAGCCATACACGGGTGTGCTGAGAGACACTTAAGTCTCAGAGCCATACTCGGGTGTGCTGAGAGCCACTTAAGTCTATGTGCCATACACGGGTGTGCTGAGAGCCACTTAAGTCTTAGAGTCATACTCGGGTGTGCTGAGAGCAAACCATGTCTCAGAGCCATACACGGGTGTGCTGAGAGCCACTTAAGTCTTAGAGCCATACACGGGTGTGCTGAGAGCCACTTAAGTCTTAGAGCCATACACGGGTGTGCTGAGAGCAAACCAAGTCTCAGAGCCATACACGGGTGTGCTGAGAGCCACTTAAGTCTCAGAGCCATACACGGGTGTGCTGAGAGCCACTTAAGTCTCAGAGCCATACACGGGTGTGCTGAGAGCCACTTAAATTTCAAAGCCATACACTGGTGTGCTGAGAGCAATCCAAGTCTCAGAGCCATACACAAGTGTGCTGAGAGTAAACCAAGTCTCAGAGCCATACACGGGTTTGCTGAGAGCAACCCAAGTCTCAGAGCCATACACGGGTGTGCTGAGAGCCACTTAAGTCTCAGAGCCATACACGGGTGTGCTGAGAGCCACTTAAGTCTCATAGCTATACACGGGTGTGCTGAGAGCCACTTAAGTCTTAGAGCCATACACGGGTGTGCTGAGAGCCACATAAGTCTCAGAGCCATACACGGGTGTGCTGAGAGCCACTTAAGTTTTAGAGCCATACACGGGTGTGCTGAGAGCAAACCAAGTCTCAGAGCCATACACGGGTGTGCTGAGAGCCACTTAAGTCTCAGAGCCATACTCGGGTGTGCTGAGAGCCACTTAAGTCTATGTGCCATACACGGGTGTGCTGAGAGCCACTTAAGTCTTAGAGTCATACTCGGGTGTGCTGAGAGCAAACCATGTCTCAGAGCCATACACGGGTGTGCTGAGAGCCACTTAAGTCTTAGAGCCATACACGGGTGTGCTGAGAGCCACTTAAGTCTTAGAGCCATACACGGGTGTGCTGAGAGCCACTTAAGTCTCAGAGCCTTACACGGGTGTGCTGAGAGCCACTTAAGTCTCAGAGCCATACACGGGTTTGCTGAGAGCCACTTAAGTCTCAGAGCCATACACGGGTGTGCTGAGAGCCACTTAAATTTCAAAGCCATACACTGGTGTGCTGAGAGCAATCCAAGTCTCAGAGCCATACACAAGTGTGCTGAGAGTAAACCAAGTCTCAGAGCCATACACGGGTTTGCTGAGAGCAACCCAAGTCTCAGAGCCATACACGGGTGTGCTGAGAGCCACTTAAGTCTCAGAGCCATACACGGGTGTGCTGAAAGCCACTTAAGTCTCAGAGCTATACACGGGTGTGCTGAGAGCCACTTAAGTCTTAGAGCCATACACGGGTGTGCTGAGAGCCACTTAAGTCTCAGAGCCATACACGGGTGTGCAAGGAGTAAAACCAAGTCTCAGAGCCATACACTGGTGTGCTGAAAGCCACTTAAATCTCAGAGCCCTACACGGGTGTGCTGAGAGCCACTTAAGTCTCAGTGCCATACACGGGTGTGCTGAGAGCCACTTAAGTCTTAGAGCCATACACGGGTTTGCTGAGAGCAACCCAAGTCTCAGAGCCATACACGGGTGTGCTGAGAGCCACATAAGTCTCAGAGCCATACACGGGTGTGCTGAGAGCCACTTAAGTCTCAGAGCCATACACGGGTGTGCTGAGAGCCACTTCAGTCTTAGAGCCATACACGGGTGTGCTAAGAGCCACTTAAGTCTCAAAGCCATACAAGGGTGTGCTGAGAGCAAACCAAGTCTCAGAGCCATACACGGGTGTGCTGAGAGCCACTTAAGTCTTAGAGCCATACACGGGTGTGCTGAGAGCAAACCAAGTCTCAGAGCCATACACGGGTGTGCTGAGAGCCACTTAAGTCTCAGAGCCATACTCGGGTGTGCTGAGAGCCACTTAAGTCTCTGTGCCATACACGGGTGTGCTGAGAGCCACTTAAGTCTTAGAGCCATACACGGGTGTGCTGAGAGCAAACCAAGTCTCAGAGCCATACACGGGTGTGCTGAGAGCCACTTAAGTCTCAGAGCCATACACGGGTGTGCTGAGAGCCACTTAAGTCTTAGAGCCATACACGGGTGTGCTGAGAGCAAACCAAGTCTCAGAGCCATACACGGGTGTGCTGAGAGCCACTTAAGTCTCAGAGCCATACACGGGTGTGCTGAGAGCCACTTAAGTCTCAGAGCCTTACACGGGTGTGCTGAGAGCCACTTAAGTCTCAGAGCCTTACACGGGTGTGCTGAGAGCCACTTAAGTCTCAGAGCCATACACGGGTGTGCTGAGAGCCACTTAAGGTCTCAGAGCCATACACGGGTGTGCTGAGAGCCACTTAAATTTCAAAGCCATACACTGGTGTGCTGAGAGCAATCCAAGTCTCAGAGCCATACACAAGTGTGCTGAGAGTAAACCAAGTCTCAGAGCCATACACGGGTTTGCTGAGAGCAACCCAAGTCTCAGAGCCATACACGGGTGTGCTGAGAGCCACTTAAGTCTCAGAGCCATACACGGGTGTGCTGAGAGCCACTTAAGTCTCATAGCTATACACGGGTGTGCTGAGAGCCACTTAAGTCTTAGAGCCATACACGGGTGTGCTGAGAGCCACTTAAGTCTCAGAGCCATACACGGGTGTGCAAGGAGTAAAACCAAGTCTCAGAGCCATACACGGGTGTGCTGAAAGCCACTTAAGTCTCAGAGCCATACACGGGTGTGCTGAGAGCCACTTAAGTCTCAGTGCCATACACGGGTGTGCTGAGAGCCACTTAAGTCTTAGAGCCATACACGGGTTTGCTGAGAGCAACCCAAGTCTCAGAGCCATACACGGGTGTGCTGAGAGCCACATAAGTCTCAGAGCCATACACGGGTGTGCTGAGAGCCACTTAAGTCTTAGAGCCATACACGGGTGTGCTGAGAGCAAACCAAGTCTCAGAGCCATACACGGGTGTGCTGAGAGACACTTAAGTCTCAGAGCCATACTCGGGTGTGCTGAGAGCCACTTAAGTCTATGTGCCATACACGGGTGTGCTGAGAGCCACTTAAGTCTTAGAGTCATACTCGGGTGTGCTGAGAGCAAACCATGTCTCAGAGCCATACACGGGTGTGCTGAGAGCCACTTAAGTCTTAGAGCCATACACGGGTGTGCTGAGAGCCACTTAAGTCTTAGAGCCATACACGGGTGTGCTGAGAGCAAACCAAGTCTCAGAGCCATACACGGGTGTGCTGAGAGCCACTTAAGTCTCAGAGCCATACACGGGTGTGCTGAGAGCCACTTAAGTCTCAGAGCCATACACGGGTGTGCTGAGAGCCACTTAAATTTCAAAGCCATACACTGGTGTGCTGAGAGCAATCCAAGTCTCAGAGCCATACACAAGTGTGCTGAGAGTAAACCAAGTCTCAGAGCCATACACGGGTTTGCTGAGAGCAACCCAAGTCTCAGAGCCATACACGGGTGTGCTGAGAGCCACTTAAGTCTCAGAGCCATACACGGGTGTGCTGAGAGCCACTTAAGTCTCATAGCTATACACGGGTGTGCTGAGAGCCACTTAAGTCTTAGAGCCATACACGGGTGTGCTGAGAGCCACATAAGTCTCAGAGCCATACACGGGTGTGCTGAGAGCCACTTAAGTTTTAGAGCCATACACGGGTGTGCTGAGAGCAAACCAAGTCTCAGAGCCATACACGGGTGTGCTGAGAGCCACTTAAGTCTCAGAGCCATACTCGGGTGTGCTGAGAGCCACTTAAGTCTATGTGCCATACACGGGTGTGCTGAGAGCCACTTAAGTCTTAGAGTCATACTCGGGTGTGCTGAGAGCAAACCATGTCTCAGAGCCATACACGGGTGTGCTGAGAGCCACTTAAGTCTTAGAGCCATACACGGGTGTGCTGAGAGCCACTTAAGTCTTAGAGCCATACACGGGTGTGCTGAGAGCCACTTAAGTCTCAGAGCCTTACACGGGTGTGCTGAGAGCCACTTAAGTCTCAGAGCCATACACGGGTTTGCTGAGAGCCACTTAAGTCTCAGAGCCATACACGGGTGTGCTGAGAGCCACTTAAATTTCAAAGCCATACACTGGTGTGCTGAGAGCAATCCAAGTCTCAGAGCCATACACAAGTGTGCTGAGAGTAAACCAAGTCTCAGAGCCATACACGGGTTTGCTGAGAGCAACCCAAGTCTCAGAGCCATACACGGGTGTGCTGAGAGCCACTTAAGTCTCAGAGCCATACACGGGTGTGCTGAAAGCCACTTAAGTCTCAGAGCTATACACGGGTGTGCTGAGAGCCACTTAAGTCTTAGAGCCATACACGGGTGTGCTGAGAGCCACTTAAGTCTCAGAGCCATACACGGGTGTGCAAGGAGTAAAACCAAGTCTCAGAGCCATACACTGGTGTGCTGAAAGCCACTTAAATCTCAGAGCCCTACACGGGTGTGCTGAGAGCCACTTAAGTCTCAGTGCCATACACGGGTGTGCTGAGAGCCACTTAAGTCTTAGAGCCATACACGGGTTTGCTGAGAGCAACCCAAGTCTCAGAGCCATACACGGGTGTGCTGAGAGCCACATAAGTCTCAGAGCCATACACGGGTGTGCTGAGAGCCACTTAAGTCTCAGAGCCATACACGGGTGTGCTGAGAGCCACTTCAGTCTTAGAGCCATACACGGGTGTGCTAAGAGCCACTTAAGTCTCAAAGCCATACAAGGGTGTGCTGAGAGCAAACCAAGTCTCAGAGCCATACACGGGTGTGCTGAGAGCCACTTAAGTCTTAGAGCCATACACGGGTGTGCTGAGAGCAAACCAAGTCTCAGAGCCATACACGGGTGTGCTGAGAGCCACTTAAGTCTCAGAGCCATACTCGGGTGTGCTGAGAGCCACTTAAGTCTCTGTGCCATACACGGGTGTGCTGAGAGCCACTTAAGTCTTAGAGCCATACTCGGGTGTGCTGAAAGCAAACCATGTCTCAGAGCCATACACGGGTGTGCTGAGAGCCACTTAAGTCTTAGAGCCATACACGGGTGTGCTGAGAGCAAACCAAGTCTCAGAGCCATACACGGGTGTGCTGAGAGCCACTTAAGTCTCAGAGCCATACACGGGTGTGCTGAGAGCCACTTAAGTCTTAGAGCCATACACGGGTATGCTGTGAGCAAACCAAGTCTAAGAGCCACTGCTTTATAAGCATCGTGTTTTCATATAAAGTAAGTAAAGTACCACATGTAATCTATATGGCAGTGGCAAATGTCATCTTTACTACTTTACAATACTCCAAATGGTATTCACATCCACTGATCCTCAAACACAAAAAAGAAAACCAATCTTCAATCCTTCCATTGAGAAAATTATATATTACATATATGGCCTCCTTCAGTCGCGAAGCGAAGCGACTATGGATCATCTCGGTGAGATGAATGCCTGGGCATTAGCTGTGGTCGGAACGATGTCGCCCACACATCAGCTCCCCCCTCTCCATGCAGCTGATGTATCCAAGGGAACGGCAGTGCCGATACAGTTTGAGGTCAACGGCGTCGCAGGTTCTGCCAGACCCAGGTGATCTGTTCTGCCTCATCGTGGCACCGGGGTGGAAACGGCTGCTTGAGGAGGAAGCTAGGCTAAATGAATGGCGAAACATAACTCCCGTGGGGATGCCCAAGGGTGGACGAGAGTTTACCCCTTGCACGGGCGGGGTTGCAAAAAAAGTCCCCACAAACACGTCCCACATCCATGCGCCATTCCTCAAAGGACCGTTACATAAATGGCGAGTCCCCCAAGGCTAGCTTGGTATAACGAAGGAAAATGACGGAGGCTTCCGGTGTCCTCGGCCTTCGTCCATGAGCGGCGAATCATGCGTCGGAGCCAAAGGCATCGGAAACAGCAATGTTTTACATAGACATTGACTTGGGTCGCTCTCAAACAGAACTGTGCGTTCACGCAGGTTTTTTTTTTTTTTTTACTGTTGGACGACCTAACAGGTTGTTTTTTTTTTCAAACTTAGAGCTCGAAGAGCCTTCGGCTCAGCTCTTTCGGACATCAAAACTGTTCTGCCAGAGTGTAACACTGGGTGCTGCAAACTGCCTTAGGGTCGCCAGCTCCTGATTTTTCCTCAGTGCTGACTCCCGAAGTCTTTCCCATGATTGGGTATAGCAGCAAGGCAACAGTGGTTTGAATTCAGAGTTTTCCTTCTCCAAAGCCAGCCATGGCTAATATAAATATATATATCAATTTTAACATGAAACGTGTACATCAAGAAAGTTAGATCTAGACTATGGACTAGAGTTTATGTCTTACTTTACACGTATAATCTCAAAATTTGAGAGGAACTGGAACACTGCTCTTTAGAGTTCCACACTGTTTGAGAAACGTTGGTGTCAAATAATTATGAATGAAAATGTAAAAACTTTGTCAAGGAAGAATTAGATTGCCAATTTCTACATTGAATAGTGTTCGTTTTGTTATAACAATCAAGTTTTCTGTTGCAAGCTGGTAAAACACACTATTTATCAAATACATTTGGGAGCATGCCAAGACATCATAGTGTTTTAAATTAGATCTCAACTTACGTTGACACACTTATGATTTTATAAATGCTGTTTTACTTTTGTTTTGAAGTTGATCATAATGTTCAAGCAATGGTAATATCATGAAACGTGACTATAACCAGGTCAAGATAATCTGAAAGAGTAGCATTACAAATATTAAAAAAAAACAATGTGTATTCCAATCAGGATGTTATAATGTCATTTGTATTCACCGACAAGTATATCGAAGCCTAATTCATAAATAGCTGGTTATGTGTGTGAGTTAACATTTGCCATGTTTGCACCTATATTATAGTTTATATAGTTTTATCGTATTACTTTCTTTCTTGTATAGTGAAACGAACAGCATTGCCAGATTTGTCAGAACGTTACATATATATCTCATCAGTGGCAGAAACTAGAAATTACCAATCCAAGTCTTTATCAAGATTTGAACCAGAGACCCCACAATAAGAAGCCAAGCTCTCTACCACTCAGCCACAACGCTCCCATGTATATTGAATATATATCCATATTGTCTTTTTTTACATTAAATATTAAATGCAGGTTCCCCTTAGGTTAAAGAGGTTAAGCCCCCTCTCCCCAGTGCCCCCAAACGATGGAAAATTAATAGCTACGCCCCTATTTGAATTTCATTACCATGGAAAGGCTCGAGCGTAGAAATACTCTGATAAGCGGACAGCCGTATTCAGCATCACAGCTGCTGATGAGTAGAAGATTCAGGTACATCATTCCAAATGATCTCAAACTATTGAAACCAACGGTAGCTGAAAATGCAGAGACATTACTCAACGAACGACAGATGAGAAGCAAAGTGAAGTACGAAGCAAAAGCAAGACTACTTAAAGATTACTCTGTCGGAGAGAAAGTGAGAGTTTGTCTAGGACAAACATGGCAGAAAGCAGTTGCCATAAAAAAACATTCAGCACCCAGATCTTACATCATAAAGACAAACGATAGAAAAACATACATAAGAAATCAACACTTTTTTAACAAGAGTTTCGATGAAGACATCTCTGGGTACTATGATACCGATGAAGACAATAAACAGCAAACTGTTGAAACAGACAGTTATAGACCAATGTCTAGAGAACTTGTGCCAATAAAGACAACCAGAAGTGGTCGAACTGCTAAAGTTCCTAATAGATATCAGTCTTAAAAACTTTAAAAGGAAGGATGTGCTAATATTATATGATATTAAGTCATTGTTTGTTGTTTATGTTTTGTGCGAAAGCAAAAGGATTTGACGGAAATAAAAAGAGAGTCTTCTACTTTGATAATCACAGTCTCCGTTATAATTATCATTATTATTAATTACTGTCTACACTATGTTAATGCTAATATCTATCTGTGACAACAGAACAAATTCTGTGCACTGCTTCTAGTGTCCATTCTTGCAGTTGTTGATTCAAAAAGGTTCTCCAACAGTATGATGATTTTGTCGAGATACAAGGAAACTGCCGACGTAGCTTCTTCTCTTGTATTACTCTTGTTTTTAAAATCCCGGCTTCATCCTCTTTCAGTTTGGCCCATCTCTGGGGTTAATTTGGGGAAAAAAAAGTTGAACAATTCATGTACAGTTCCAAAAAAGGTGACAATTGTTCTCAGCAGAATGAAAAGCTGCCAGGTTGAGAGAGTGATTATCACAGTTCAAAAATGTTGCTTTTAGATTTATGCCCAACAGACCGCAGACTAGACAGACGGCTACTCATTTTGCTGCTTTTTATTAAACACCAGTGTGTTCCTGTCGACTCCTTTTATTTTAAAACTTTTTACTAGGTCTAGTGACATCTAGTCTATTAGTATTAGTCTATTACTACTATTAGATCTATAGTCATAGTAGTCTATATTTAATTATTTTAGTCTCTTAGTCTTAAGTAGAGTCTAGCTCTTATTAGTCCTAGTCTTAGATCTAGATGTAAATTTAAAGTTAAGTCAATAGACATAGAATATAGATCTATTAATTGAAATCTATATTACTTTACTTTATTAGACTAGATTCTAGATCTATTAGTTTAGAGATTCTACTATTCTAGAATTAAAGTCTAGATTAGATCTAGATATATCTTGATTACTTATTATACTAAGATGCATAGATGATAGATCTAAAATGACTATAATACTAATAATAGTCGTCACTATACTAGATCTAGATCTAATACCAAATTAACTTAATCTAGACTTGTATATAGATCTACTTCTATTATAATTATACTTATATCTACTATCTAATATCTATTAGATCTAGATCTAATATTATCTATTAGAGTATATAGAAATAAAAATCTCTAGATCTAAAGTAAGTAAGATATCTACTAGACTGTATCTAGATTTTAGATCTAGTAGTAGTAAAATGTTTGTTTTACATGTTTCGGATGTTCCTTCAGAGTTAAAGATAGTTTACTTCCTAGTCCAAACCTCCCGCAGGTCGACGGGGGATGGGAGCGGGCAGGGCTTGAACCCTCGACCGTCGATAAATCCGAACGACAGTCCAGCGCGCAAACCGCACGACCAGGCATCCATCCAGTAGTATTTACTAGTAAGTTACTAGTATTTCTTAAATTATTTCTAGATTAAAATATTAATTATTTGATCTAGGTCTAGTAAAGTAGCTAGATCTAATTCTAGATCCAGATTATATTTCTCAGCATTTCGTTTGTAGTTGAAGATATTACATCCAGAATATTCTAGAATCTAGAGTTAGTTAGAGAGTCAACATGTAGTTTTATCATTACTTCTAAAAAAGGTCACTTATATTAGAACTTGGACAATTACTTCTAATTTCTTTCTAAAATAGTATCATTTTAGCGATTCAATAAAGATCTACATCTATCCCATAAAGACATTAAAATCTTTTTTCATGTGCACAAATAAATGTTTATTACATTTTGCCAAAGAGATTGGTGGTGCTTTATATTTCTCATGTTTGGCTGTTTCGTCCTTAAAAAAGGTCAAAATAGTTAGTCAAAGATTAACAAAAGGTTCTTAGTTTAGTTTAACTTTTTTTTTTTCAATTTGTGATTAACTAAAAGTTTAATTGCCTTTTTTTAGTTCAAATTTAGTTTTAGTTTAACTAAAAAAATTTAGTTTAGTTCCTATCACTACCTATTTTGGGGCCCCCTCAAGTGGGGGCTTGGGGGGGATCTTCAAATTCTCCCCCCCCCATCCACCCCTTAGCTGCGCCACTGCTTGTACTTGTTTCTTTTTAGTTGCGACCGTCGCGTCCCTATAGTCGCTGTCTTCCTATCTTTTATATCATAGCTGAGTTTAAAGAGTATTACATTTCTTGATAAGTGTTCTAGTCACACTGGTCAAGGACGTCTCTCTGGTCACGCTGGTCATATTAAATTCCAGGACGTTATGTTGACTTAGAGATGTTGTTGTAACTTGAACTGATAACAAAGTTTCCTACAGACTAGGACATGAACTTATCACTTGTCTTTTAGCTATATAAACCAGTATTCTCTCCCTTGTTATAAACCAGTATTCTCTCCCTTGTTGTCATCTTCAGTCAAGATGGCTCACATTCTACATCTCGTCATCTGTCTGTCTTTGATTCGTATGTCTACTTCAGGTCAGTGGATCTCTATCTTTGCGTTGTTTGTTTATGTATATATAATACAATAATTTAATTTACTAGATAATTGGCCATGCTGGTGAAACTTTTTTTTTTTTAAATCTAGTTTCTCTTTAAGACCATACTGTCTTTACGGCAGATTATATAATCTATTTCTGTGGACCGCAGTTAACGAAAGTGTCATGTGGCAACCACAACGGCCAATACGTTTCAAACTTATGTCAGATACTGATTAAAGCTGTATGTCGACTCAAAAACGCTCGAGAGATCAAGAAATTATAGATCACAATCTTCACGAGGTTTCGAACCAGGGACCTTCAGTTAGGACATCAAAAGTTTTACCACTCAGCCACAGTGCCACATGTTTGTTCTTCGCTTACTATTTTTTATAAATAAAAAATTATTTTTTTTTTTTAATTTTTCAAATTTATAAATTCTTATATTCAAATATTCACATTTGACAAGAGAAATAAAAGCACACTCCTCATCCCATAAGCTAGGACAAATTTGTACAAATACTCATTCTTTCCTAGTGCTATTTGAGCATGGAATGCGTTGCCGAGCTAGCCAAGAAAACCAGTGACTTGGCAGAATTTAAGTCATTGGTTAATATGCATGACTGAATGCATGACGCGTAGGACGTAATCATCTTCTTTTTCGAAGTAACGTTTGTATTATATAAGATAAGATAAGCATCTCATATTAGACTTAGTGAAACTTGCGGTTTAAACGTTGGTCTCTCTCTCGGAGAAGTTGTTCTGCCAAGGTGTCACAGTGCATCAAGTTTCCTCATTCTCCAAATATTTCCCTGGAGTCGACCTGCAAAGCATTTGCCATGTTTGGATATAACCACACGTTCAGGTGGTTGGGACTCAATCTTTTTAATTGTGTAATAGTTTGTAGCTATACATAGCTAACGAGCCCATTTACGAAAAGTCTAATGGTTTAAACCAGTGAGGCCCAAAATACGATCCGCGGGCCAAATTCAACCCACGACATGGTTTCATGCGGCCCGCCGAAACATCGGTATAGAGTGTACTAAATCCCCCTTCTCCCCCCTCATCTTTCTCTCAGATGGACTGGCGCAAAGACTTTGGACATTTGTACGCTTATAAAATGAGAGAGCCGAAGAAACTAAAAGTGGACACTTCATTTTGACCCTACCTGGAAAAGTTGAACGTACCTAACGTATCTATACTTGTTTAAGGAACATAATAGCAAACATTTATGTTTGTTTTGCAAAGTGTTTTTAATGTTAAACAAATAACATCATATCAAACAAATAGAACGACAATATTGGTTTGAGCCGCGGTTGTTAAACTACGTCTAGAGATGGGAGGGTCAATGGGAATATTTACTTAAAAGATACAAGAAAATGAGTCGTTGGTAAAGCTAGCTGCAATATTTCTAACATTTTAAGTAGTCAAATGAAGTCAGTTTCCGAAGCGTAAAAAAAATTAATAAAAGGCCCGCAGGTCAAATTAGGTTGTACATCACTGGTTTAGGGATCCACTTGGTATATGAGTCATGTGATAGCCAGGGGTTGGACTGATTGTAGGGAGGGTATGTAACACACATATCATTGGAAGATAAGTAGTGGCGCCCGGGCATGCTACCCTGCCTCATAGTGGCACCCGGGTGGAAATGATCGTAAGAGGAAACGATTAGGCTAAAGGGTAGCAAAAACAAGACTCCCGTGGGGTTGCCAAAGGGGGTGCGAGAGCATCCTCAATGCACTGTGCGGAGTTGTAAAAAAGCTCCCACAACCTTTGTCACAATCCAGGCGCTGTTCCTCAAGGGGCAGTTACATCAAACGGCGTGTCCCGCACAGTTAGCCTGGTATAGAAAAGGAAAATGGCGGGGGGGGGGGGGAGGGGCTCTTGCCGCGAGTCTGACCCACCCGTCAGACAGAACAGTGTACAGGCCGGTGAGAGGGAGCTCTTGTTCACTTTTGCTGGCCTAGAGTTCCAAGACCCGAAGTCTCAACTCTACCTGACAGTTTCAGAAGAAGAAAATAATAAGCAGTGGTGTGGCTTCTACCTTCTGATACTTCCGACTCTGACCAAAAATTTTTGGATAAAGCATGAAGACCAATGGTTGCCGTCTGTTAATACTCTTAAGTTATCTTACTAGTTACGATAGTGAAGAGTCTTAATATATATCAGCGTTCATATGTATAGTTGCTTGTTTTTTTGTTATACTATTTATGTTTGTGAGACTTTGTTTTAACGTCTAGAATGACTACTTAGTATTTGGCTAGACCATCGTTTCTTAAATAAGAACTATACTTCTTTGTACAAAGTTCATCGTTTACAAATACATTTTATTCTATTTCAGAACTTGTTATTGATGTCCAGCCCAGCATTATATTACCAGAGATAACACCACAGCTTGTAATTAACTGTTCAATCACCAACAACCAAGTGCAACATCTTCAAGTTATCAAATCATTAACGCTTTCTCGTTTTAATGAAACCATCAGAGACTTTGTGGATCTTGTTGCTTTGGATTCTTCAACGATAGATCTTAAGAAACTAATGCCATTTAAATATTCACAAATCAGTTTCGGGAATCTGTATATAACTTTAACTCTATATAATCCAACTGAATTTGATGCGGAAGTATATAGATGTATGGTCAATGGTGACACTTCCAATTGGACGAATATTTCTTTGTTTGCTAAGAAAGGAGTCGAACACGAGACTAATTCAACAGCTTTAATTGAAAAAATCCGAAATTTTAAGAAAGACGAGGTCAACTCTAAATGTACCTTACAAAATAATGACCGTAAAGGTAGAAACCAGAGAACTTTAGCACGTATTATTTTTAAGGGCATTATCTGAGACAATAATTCAGCTATATAGTGCCCAAAATATTTTATATACAATATAACCACTTTATTATTGGTGCTTTCAGTTCTAGAACGAGTCTGTTCATTTCATTATTTATTTTTGTGACTCCAGAGACAGTTTTTTTTTGTAGACAATTTAACATGTCTATATCTCTGCGTAGTTGTGGGAAGCGTGGTCGAGAGGCCAAGTGCGCTTGAACTTGGCTTAGCTAGGCTACCTAGAAGGGTTCGACACCCGATTCGGGCAGAGTTGTGTTTACTGAGCGCCTAAAGGCAACACGGAAAACCAACTCCTAGATACCCTATATAAAAACTATAACAATAATAGTTTGTAATTCTTATATTCTAGATTTTTAGGACACCCATTAGTCCACCTAACTGTATTGGATACCTGTAGTAACCTAATGAAACACTGCAAGAAGACATGTTTTTGAACAAGAATGACAAAACAGTTTACGATAACACAGTACACACACAACCAGGCTGACCTGGACACCAAGACATTTTGACACACAAGACAGATCAGTTCACAACACACAACAAATACACAATACACAACAGTATCTGACTTGAGTAGGAGAGAGAGTAAAGGTGGCTGGTCTTTGTGCTGGCCTCATGATACTCTGCTTGTCAAACGTTAGCCAAAGAAATAGATGACCCTTAACATCATCTGCGTTATAGACTGCATGGTTTGAAATGGGAATTTACTTATATTTATATTCGAGTCCGAATGTTCATGAGGAAATCAGTATCTACCGTGGCGATAAAGCCCCATCTGTGACCTACATATTTCGACACATCCATTGAATGCATTGTCCGCCGCTGGTAAATTTAGATTTCTTTTCGCCGTCTAGGTTTTTTTAGCCGTCCCCGAAATGGGAAAAAAAAACAAGCTATTAGTATTGTGTAGCCTGTGTGTCTGTCCGTTCGTGCTGTTTAGATCTCAGAAACTAGAAGAAAAAATGAAAATCTGACATAATGAATTTTTAGATCATTTAAAGTTCTGAAGCAACGGATTTTTTTTCTTTTCCGAAAGTGAACCATTTAATTTTAAACATTCCAAATGTTAGAAGATTTATAAAAAAAACAATAAATAAAAAAAAAACACCACTTTAAATGAAAAACATCAGGGGAGGTACGGTAAGTTTTTTTTAAAAGTCACATACTTCTTCATTAATAACTTTAGCTTCATTCGCGCATTGGTACAAAAAATAACGAAATGAAAAATCCAAGCCTTCATCACGATTCGAACCCAGAACCTTTTGGTTTGGAATCCTAGCACTATATAACTCAGTTACCTAGCCTCAACCTATTAGTTTCTTTTTCTTCGTCCTACTTTTACATGTCGGAGAATTCATATCGCTAGTATGAGATGAACAGCGCTGTGGTTTCCAAATCAGGCAGTTCTCCGTATTGTTTCGTTGGAATTCCTTTAAAGTGTATTATCCTATCGAGGTTAAAATCTTCTTGAGCATATCTGAGGACTTTTGGGAAAGGTTAAATTTTTACGAATTCATTGTAAATTTTATGGGCGTATCCATTTAAAAATAAAACACTTTTATTACATTTTGGGAATAAGAGATAAAGAACTAATACAAGAACTAATTTCTTTTTCCAGGCTCGAAAGTTCATTTCTTCGCAAATTCTGATATATTTAAGAGAAGTATCGAGCCTCTGACATTAAAATGTTCATTCCAGGTAATGAATTTTTATATTCTTAATAACGTTTTTATTGTAAAACTATGTAATGTAGTAATCTAGTTTAGCTTAGAGAATGTGTTTGTTTTGTAAAAAAATATATGGTTGTATATATATACAATATATATATATATATATATATATATATATATATATATATATATATATATGTGTGTCCTTCCGTTCACTGAGAAGTAGTATCGTGCATTGATATCAATTTGTCGCAAATGATTTAGAATGATGGGTTCTGGAGTCACACTTACCACATAACAAACATAAATAATACAGATACATTTTATTCCAATTTAATAGATAAAGATGACGTTTATTCAATAATAATATACTGCAACTTCTTGGTAGTTACACAGAGGCTGTGCAATATATAGGAATATGATTATATCCACATAACAGCAGACACAAAATACTAAAAGTCCTCTAGAATACAAATAACGTCAGCATCACAGATTGTGACAATATACTTCAATAATATGTATCTAGCTCTAAGTACAGAAATACTTGTACTGTCTCTACTGGCTTCATGTGACTACCCTCAACTGCACTCAAGTTACTACTGACTAAATCTGACTTCCTCTTCCTGTATCAGAGCTTGTGTTGGATATTCACGGACTTGTATTAGAATAAGTAAAGTAGAGTTAGAGTTACACAGCACGCAACTTCCAAATCAGGACAGTAGAAAAGTAAGACATTTCGTATGCATAACAATTGAATACACACTTTTTTTCTAGCTGTTCAGATTCTATATAATATATATTGTAGCAATTGTGATGTTCTTGTTGTTGTTAGGCCATCCTATTGGTTATAAATAGTCCAAATCTAAGAAGACAACATTTAAGCACTTGAACTCATTCTACATGATCTGTTTCAATATAATTTGAAAATAGCCTCTAAAACCTAATGGTTTAAACTCTGTGGTGGATTTATGTAATTGTATTTACATTATTACTTTTATGTTCCTTTTATTGGTGGTCCCGAAAAGGGAAATCAACGCTATTAGTTTTGTGTGGTCTGTCTGTCCGTCCGTTCAGTCTAGAAGAGAAAATGAAAATCCGACATCATTATATTTTAGATCATTCAAAGTTCCGAAAGTGAAACCTTTAATTAAAAAAAATTATCCGTGCAAGCAGATTTAAAAAAAAAAATACACCACTTTCAAATAAAAATTTCAAGGAAGGTAAGTTTGTTATTTTTAAAGGTCACAGACGTCTTCATTAGTAACTCAAACTTTTTCATAGATTCGCGCATTAGTTAAAAAATGCATTTAAGGTCACAGTGGAAAAGTATCAATTTATTATTATAAAATATATTTTCGATTATTAACTAACTCATGAAGTGGAATACTAATTGAAATGTTTTTTAAAAAGGATTTGATACGAACTTCGCTATAGATGTAAGTTAAAAAAAAACGAACTACTTTTTATAGCGAGAAGTTTCTACATATCCTTATAACACACTTGACAGTCTATATGAGACTAAATAGAGCAAAGATAGATATTAATATTTTGAGCAAAATTTTAATCATTAAGCCAACAGCTTATCTTCTGACAGCTTTGGAGTGTAGATTTATTTATTATGTAAACAGTAGTATCACATTAAGAAGAACATTAGCATAAATACCATTACTCAGCACCAAAAGGCCTTCTATTCCTTATCATAACATTGGATTTTGTCTAGTAATTTTAAGGTTAATCATGTTACGTTTAGTGCAATTCTATATTCCATATCAAGATTCTAAATCTATGGTAGATTTTAGATTTACTTTTAGATCTATTTCTAGATCTATATCTAGTTCTAGATCTATATCTAGTTCTAGATCTTGTTCTAGATGAGATCTACTTTGTGTGAAAAAAAAAGAAGAGGAGATATTAGTCCTAATTTGTGAGGGGAAAGGTCTTAATATGTGTGACCAACTGCCGATTTGGCCCCGCCGTTTTGGCGCGAGACGCTTTGGCGCGAGCCGTTTTGGCGACGGAGACGTTTTGGTGCGAGATATAATTTTACGATAATTTAATAAGCACGTAGCTTTTATAGCAATTTTTATTTCACTCTACCCTAATAGTGTATGTATAGTATGAATTCTAACACCGTTCAGCGAATTGTTTTTTGTTTTTTTTTAATTATAAAGGTTTTGCTTTTTTCATGACTATAGGCCTATAATAAGATTCCTGAAAGGCAATGACATGCTCTCCCCTCCCCTTTAGTTAAATGTGAGTTATGCTAATCACACTGGATGACATTTTTGGCTTTCTTTTTAAAAGAATTTTTTTTTAATTTGACATTAGTGGAATATACGAACTAGCTAAGTGTCACAATTTAATATAATTTAGATGAAGCCCATCAATTATAGTTGCTTTGAAAATTTGATCACACACATTCCATAGGCCTTGTCATAATAGTCTTAGATCAATCAAATCTAGTTATAATCTGTATCTATATAATCATAAATATTCACGTTGAATTCCAATTGTAACAATTGAATCAGTATAGACCTACTTCTAGAATAGGTATCTAGGATATAAATATAGTAGAAACAGAACCTAAGATATTCGGAATTTACTGGTACTCTAGGCAGTCTTGATTTAGAGTCTTAGACAGTCATAATTTTAGACTAGATTTAAGTCTAGTACACTATATAAACGTATATATACGCTATCTTCGTGGACCTCACCAAGGCTTTCGACACAGTCAATGGAATTCACATACGATCCCGCTTCTTTCTGTTTATCTATAAACCTCGGGAAAACAGAAGTCATGTTCTGGAAGTGACCCAATAAAACCTACTCAGCCCTAAAGATCACCGTAAATGGACGTCCCCTTATTGTGGTAGACCACTTCACATATCTAGGAAGCATACTTTTGAATGACACCTCGCTTTCAAGGAAGTTAATAACCGTCTGGCCATGGCCAATAGTGCTTTTGGACGCTTCCTAGAGTGAGTTGGCGGAATAGATCGCTCCGGCTGCATACAAAAAAAAGTGTCTACCAAGCAATGGTTCTCTCAACACTTCTATAGGGATCTGATAAATGGGTACTAAACAGAAAACACCTAACACTACTTGAACGCTTTCACCAAAGATGCTTGAGCTCCATCATAAACATACGGTGGCCAGAAAGCACTACAAACAGCGATGTCCTTGCGAACGCCGGTATGGACTAGTATAGAGGGACTTCTTATTGTCTGACAGTTACGCTGGGTAGGGCACGAACCCCGTATGGGGACGAACGTATGCCAAAAGCAGTCTTTTTTTTTTTTGGTGAGCGAGACAGACAGCTGGAGGTCACTCACAAAGGCCATGGAATGCACATTTGAGACCAAAAGGAAAACCGCTGCCGAGGACAGACGCAGATGGCGAAAAGAAAATCTTAATCGACTATAGGCGGACAATGGTTCTGCTTGTCCTGGTTGTGGGAAAATATGTAAGGTACAGATGGGGCTGCGTATCGATGAGAAATATTGCATTCGAGATCCTCATGACGCTTAAACTGTTATAATACATTTCACACAAGATGTGTATTGTTTTTAGCATAACTTGCTGAGAATACCAATCTTTTTGAAAGATAAACACAATTAAACGATTTTCTTTTACAGGCAATGAAACATGATGAAAATGAATCTTCCACTCTTCAATCTTTGTATATACTTCACGGTAAATGGGATATATATATATATAAGTCATAGAGAGATCCTTCTGATGTAGTATTTAAACCAGAAATAAAACTGTTTGATTTAACCTTTAAGTTATTATACATACAAATGTCTCAATAATGAATAATACTAAATTAGTGTTGTTATGTTCAAGTAACGTCTTTTAGATTTATTACATTTATTATCAACTTGTTATAGTCTCAACAAACTATCGAATCGTAGGCATACATCACATTGTGATGTAACATTAATAAGTTAAAACTAATCTTGAAATTTCAGAAGAAAAAAAAATTTTTGCTGGTTATTTTTCGGGGGTCAAGTACTTTTGTAATAAGTGAAATGTTTAGTGAAAACTTTTGAAACATGATTTTTTTTTAAAGCTCCTTGTCTGTTTTGTCATATGTTGGAGGAATAGAGGCTGGGCATCTAGTCATATTACATCATTGATAGACATTGCCCATAAATACAGAAGAAATTCTCCTTAATTCACCTATGAGACATGATAATAAAATAAGGAGCATATAACTTATACTTACAACAAGTAAAACATACAAAATACCTTTTTTAAAAATATGCTTAAATTGAGTGACATTTTTTTTATACGTGATGTCATGAAAGAGAGGAAAAATAAATAAGAAATTAACTCGTGTCTAAATTATTGTATTAGCCACAACTTCAAGACAAATCAGAAGCATGGTCGAGAGGCCAAGTGCGCTTGAAATTGGCTTGTTTTGGTTACCTAGAAGGGGGCTCGAGGTTTGACACCCGACTCGGGCAGAGTTGTCTTTACTGAAAAAAAAATAGGTAATTTCCCTTTAACCTCTACACATTTTTTTCTTTCAGAGTCTAATCGCATCATCGCAAATATAAATAAAGGTCAAGAAGTTCTCACTCCCAGCCAAAGAGATAACTCTAAAAATATTCAAGGTGAGATCCATGACGTCGGATCAAAAGATTCCTATCTTCAAGTCACATGGAGCAATGTGAAATCCTCGGAGTCTGGGAAATATTTCTGTGAGGCTAATGTTAAACATTCCGATGGAAGAGCTGAGAGACTCAGTGAGATGTTGATCATTACAGTCGTGAGTCCAACGTTTGATGATTTGGTCAAGGTAGTGGAGAAATTATTACAACAATTTAATGAACACAAGTCACATTTACAAGAAAATATAGAAAAGAACCGAGAAATGTTGGATCGTAATAAGCAAACAATTTTACTTATTAAAAAAGACGTACTCGCTAATCAGCAGAGTCTACAGAACATGAAGGAAGTCTGGAACAGTAATCAAACAAATATTATAAGCCTTAAGGAAGAATTACAAAGTCATCGACAAAATATAAGCACATTGAAAGAAAATTTCGAGACCGTTTTCTCCAATTTTTCAACTGCCTTGATTGACATAAAAAACCAGATTGTGAAAGGTAAAATATTCTTTCATAAAATGTACAGTTTATATATCACGTTGCGTAGCAAGCAATTTTTAGCCCCAGGAGGTATAGCCTCTTTAGGGGCCTCTGCATTTTAAGACTCAACATTATGACATAAGATAATGTTGTTAAAAAATATTGCTACGAATTTTCACTATCCAGGCTTTCTGCAAACTGAACCACAAGACATAACAAACTTAAAGAACCTCACAACTCTGGGCTCCAAAGTAACAGTGGCGTTTTCATTTCAAATACATCACAATGGACCTCATTCACCAATCGTAAACAAACAACATTTAGTCACGTGGTGCTCTATCTCTTCAATATAATTTACGATCTCATGTTTAATTCATGATGGTTGTCACGTGACAGTTTTTTTTTTCGTTGTTTTATCAAAATGGTCACGTAACTAAATGTTGTTTGTTTACGATTGGTGAATGAGGTCCATTGGCAACAACATTTAACACTGACTGTACAAAAACCTAGCCTTGCTCCAGACATCACTCACAGTGCAGGTTCTGACTTCGCCTTGTCCTGGTTACATTGAGAGGTAACATGAAGTGAATTCTTAATTCTGACTAACTCGCTTTTATATAGTGTCTCGACTGGCCTTCTCGAACCTTCTTGACCACTCCAGTTGATCACTTTCGCCGTAACTTGCGTGCGTAATATTTACGGCACTGGTCCTTGCCGAACTGGTGTGTACTGTCACGGATCACGGTTGATCGCTCGTCCTGCGCTAGACTGGGGCGATTTGGGTAAGCTAAAAACATACAAAGCACTACCCTCATCTCATGTTTGGATTAAATGCAGCATGGTCACTAATTCATATAACCACATGAGTTGCAATACAACATAACATTGGCTTAATATGCAATGTAAAAAAAAATAATTTTGGGGCACTCATTTGGGAACCCCCTTAAGTGATGACCTGGTGAGATTTTCAAATTTAGACCCTCTCCCCTCCCCCCCAACCCAACCCCCAAGGTACGCCACTGTGTTGCATGAGACCAAATCAAACACGTGGATGTACTCAAGTTGATGTGGACATTGGCATTTAGAATCAGAACAGTATGCCATTAAAAGCAGAATAGTATGTCATTTAAAAGCAGAACATTATGTCATTTAAAAGCAGAACAGTGTGTCCATTAAAAGCAGAACAGTATGTCATTTAAAAGCATAAAAGTATGTCATTTAAAAGAAGAACAGTATGTTTAAGTAAGTCTGAGTGATTGGTCAACTGCAACTTTTCCATCATTTGGGGGTACGGGAGAAGATGGAGCTTGACCTCTTAGGTAGCCCCTGCATTTTGCTTAATATTCAATATTTAAGGTAAGTTAAAATACTCATTTGGGAGTTCCCTCAAGTTGGGACCCGGGGAGATATTCAAATTCTTTCCCTCCCTAGTAACATCTCTGACATATTCTTAAACATCCCCAGACTTCAATATGTTAAAATATTGATAACTAGATTATAGTGTGGTGTGCATCTCGTGCTGTTGTCACGGTGTTCACTCGTTTGAAACTTGCCACCATAGGGGACGTAATGATTTCTGCGTGGACTCGCAAGAGACAGAGAGGGGGAGAGAGAGAGGGAGAGAGAGAGAGGGAGGGAGAGGGAGAGGGAGAGAGAGAGGGAGGGATAGAGAGGGAGAGGGAGGGAGAGAGAGGGAGAGAGAGGAAGAGAGAGAGGGAGAGAGAGGGATAGAGAGAGAGAGAGGGTGGGATAGAGAGGAAGAGGGAGAGAGAGGAACCCCCATCATATTGGTCAAGGATGGGAAAATGACTAAACAATAAAAAAAAACAACAACAGAACGTTGAATAAACGAGAAATAGACCAGCTTAATGCAAGATTTACCGACATAACCAACACGTAATAGTTTGCTTCATAACTCAGCACAACAGAAGGAGACAACTATGTTCCGGAAGCTAAAAATAGGAGACCAAAAAAAGAAAGAAGAAGGGTCTGAAATCTGAGTATGTCCACGCGTAGAATGGTTAAAAAACCCAATTGGGAACATCCAAAATATTGGCGTGAAGAATGTTTAAAATCTATAAGTTATCACAGACATTCTAAACAGAAGTGAGGAGCGAGTTGATTAATAATCAAATAATCCGATCAGATAAACTAGCTTAGAGCGAAAAGGTTATTTTAATTATATATAATTTTAATCTTTCTGCCGATCCCCTACGGTCGTCTTGCGGATGTCCGAGAACAAAAGTATGAGAACCACTGAGCTATGGCACTAAGACTGCTTTATTTATTCTTATGAAAATTGATTGTTATTACAAATTGACATAAATAGAACAGTCATAGTATCAATAGTTGATTGGGAGACTACACACAGACGTCTTGATCTTTTTCATGTTTTTACAATTAATGTGTTGCTCAGATCTTTGAATCAACATTCCTTGAACGTCACAATATATTTAACATTATACTAGCGGTGAGGCCTCCTGATTTATACAATTACTATCGATTTCATACGAAAATTGTAAGATGTATCGTTGGACTCACATTTAGAAGAAAAGAAATACTTTTTAAATCCAAAGCTTAGCTTACGAACGGAACCTGTAATTAATGCCATTTATCTACAAATTGCAGTGTTTAGCTCCCTAAAATCAAAAATAATTAATTAGTACTAAATGTTTGGTTGATTTTCGGATTGATTCGTTTATTGTCCTCGACTGTGATTATTTATGCAAAAGTTCACAACTTGATCCGAGATATGAAAGTGAAATAATAAAACGTGTCAAAACGTAAAAACTTGAAAAAGTTACATAATTAAACGTTGAAGGATTCAAAGGTCGTGTAACGCTGGGTACTTACTTCCTGGAGTACTCTTAACACGTAACAAACATAGATACCACAAATTGACTCAAGTCCGTTTCAGCAGACAAATATACAATTTATTTTGCTACAATAAAAATAATACTGCACTCTTTGTTAGTTCTACAAGTCAAGAAATAATAAACAATCATATCCGCATAACAGCGCTATCAAAAATATCCAATACGTTAAACTCTCCAGAGTATATTACAAATCACGTCCGCATCTCAGCGGGTAACACTGTACAGAATAATACAGAATAACCAATAGAATTACATGTCTCAAAAGACCACTGGCAACAACTGCCCACAAGTTACTATCTAACTGAAATTACTACTCGACTTTTCTAAGTCGCTACTGTCCGTCCCGGACCAGAATATAATACTTGACCGCCCGGTCTAAAGGATACCACTTCACTTGACGGACTTGACTTTACTCAAACTGACTTGACTGAGCTTAAAGTCAACTTTATTCATTCTACTTCCTGTTTTCTACATCAGGAATTCCACGTGTCTTTTAAACTCTTAACATGACGTGAACATTAGATCAGGCGATGTCAACTGAGACTGTGGCAATAACGGGATGTAATCCATTTATGTTTTCACGTTTTTCATTAAGCACCCTTAATTTAGCTTATTTTTTTTATTTCAAACGAAATAATTTATCACCAACAATCTATCAACTAATTGCTTTTTTTTTCGGATAAATTCATGTCTTGTCAGGTTCAAGAATAATTGTACAAAAATGTGTGTGAACTAATTAGATGTTTAATTTTTGAATCTTTATGTTGAGGTCATCATAAGCATTTATTTTTTTTTTATCATTTGAATATATTTTTTTTATTTTTTTAGAGAGATCAGTATTCAATCAAGTATTATCCTGTCGTGATGTCAAAAGTATAGAAGATCGTCTGGTGGTATTTTTAGCTTCCGGGTTAAAGGTCATGTGTGACACCAAGACAGACGGTGGTGGATGGATCATCTTTCAGAGAAGAATCAACGGAAAAGTAGATTTCTATAGAGACTGGAAAGAGTATCGTGACGGCTTTGGAGATTACAACATTGGGGAATTTTATCTGGGCAACGATTACATATTTAATTTAACTTCCACTGGAAAATATGATTTAAGAGTTGATTTGAAATATAACGATTTCTATTATGCGCAATACTCTAATTTTCAAATACTGAGTGAAAAAGAGAAGTACCAATTAAAGATAGGAGCCTATTCAGGAAATGCTGGTGACAGTTTATCATATCACAATAACGCGCACTTTAGTACTTATGATCAGGATAACGACAACTCGTCGATTAATTGTGCATGGACACTCTCTGGAGCCTGGTGGTACAAATCATGCCACCATGTTAACCTAAACGGTCGATGGAGAAGTAAAGAAAGTGGCAAAAGCGTAACTTGGAGAGCTTTAACTGGCGAACAGGAGAGTGTCTTATATTCTGAGATGAAAATAAGAGAAAAAGAATAGAAAGTATTTTTTTTTATTGTAACATCATTTTACTTTAAATTAATGTATTAAAATTGAGGGATAAAAAAACAACGTTTGTTCTTATTTCAGCATTTATGTTTCGTGATTCGAAAATATATTGTTTTTTTCAATTAATACACATAGTGATTGAATTTAGTTTTTTTTTTGTTTTGTTAATGTTTATTTGTATAGAAAAAAAATTCTCTAAGCACCTCGAAACACAGGGATTTTTAATTTCGGGATCTCGGGCGCCTCTGAGTCCATCCAGCTCTAATGGGTACCTGACATTAGTTGGGGAAAAGTAAAGGCGGTTGGTCGTTGTGGTGGCCACATAATACCCTCGTTAACCGATTGCCACAGAAACAGATGACCTGCCCTTTTTTTTATATAGCTAGGAAAAAGGGGCACTGGAATCAAGGAATGGCCTCTTTAGTCACACAAGAAGTTGTAAAAGGAATATATTGTCTCGCGAGTTGTAAAATGCCAAAGAGAATATAGCCAGAGATACCATTCTAGAATACTCTAATCTTTTGCCCTAGAGGTACTTTGACACTTTGCTTTAATGGAGATACATTTAGTTATTTTTTCTATTTATAGGGCTTTGCTTTACTGGGTGGAACGTTAAACATAAACTACGGGCTCCGCCAAAATCAAAGAATATTTATGACATTTTTTATCAAGACTAATTAAATGCTTTTGATTTCTATGCGGGACATGCATAAAAATAAATACATACATACGCCTAACTATCTGCTCTACATTATATATAAAAATTCTCTCTCTTAACGCCATTACAGTCAAAATGACAGACAATTTATCTATTAAAATAATCTTACCGGTTCTTATGTTTTTTGAAATAGATAATTTTTTCTTGGTGCCGTTTCACAATATAGGAATATATGAATGCTATACAAACCATTGACTGCTCGTATTTGTAACTATTCAATATTTTGCATTTTTCATTCTTCTCGAAATAAGAAAATATTTCATTAGCTATAAATGTTTTTTCTCAATTTCATTTATTGCATAATCTGTTGGAACGTTGGAGTACCACACATAATTAGGCAACTGTCTCTCCACCTTTTTTGTAACAATAATAATAATAATAATAATAATAATAATAATAATAAATATAATTAAAGAGCAAGCAATCGACACAGTTATGTAGGCTCAAGGCGCTGTACTAACATTACAAACACAAACACGACAGCAGAAGTTCGAAACTAATCTAAGAAAGTTTTAAACAAGTAGGTCTTAATGTTCTTTCTTAAAAGTGGTGTAGCATGTTGTCTGTCTGAGAACAATGGGGAGTGAGTTCCAAACCTTTGGTCCGTGCACTGAAAAAGCCCGCAGGCCGTAGCTTTTGAGGGAGAAACGTGACACCACTAAAAGTATTGAGTCCATTGAGC
Source organism: Biomphalaria pfeifferi (assembly GCA_030265305.1). NCBI lineage: Eukaryota > Metazoa > Mollusca > Gastropoda > Planorbidae > Biomphalaria > Biomphalaria pfeifferi. The sequence continues at coordinate 1,361,024 of JASAOG010000014.1, forward strand.
GCAGCGTTCTCTGGGGGACATATGGAGTAATCAGTTCTCTAAGGTACAAGGGCATCTCATTGTTATATATACACTGATGACAAAGTGTGGCGACCTTGTAATCGATTCTCACTTTCACGGGAAGCCAATGGAGCGTGCGCAAGAGCGTAGTAGCATTAACTATTATCTCTGTCATAGACAGGCCAGGCCATTCCTTGATGCAGACTTATGCTCGGCGTGTGCTAGTAGGATGCTATCTTCTTCATATAGCTATTCAGCCGAGATGCATACAAGCCTTATTACACTGGTTATCATTTTTATTAAAAACTCTTGAAATCTTACACTCAAATATTTATTAATAAAATAATATTTAAAGAACATGAATCCATATATATAATAGTGTTATAATCAAGGTAGTGAGACAGATAGGGGTAGTGCTGTGTTTGTTTTAGACTACCCATATCGCCTCAGTCCATCCCAGGACGAGAACAGTGACAGTACATGCCAGTTCAGCAAGGACATGTGTCGTAAATATTACGCAAGTAAGTCACTGCAAATGTAATCAAGCGAAAGGTCAAACGACGATTCTAGAAGGCCAGTAGAGACCCTATATGAGAGCGAGTGTGTTAGAGTCAAGACACTTCACGTTACCTCGCCATGTGACCAGTACGAGGCGAAGTCAGAACCAGCACGGTGTGTGAAGTCAGTGTGGAGCAGAGACAAGGTTTTTGTACAGTCAGTGTTAATGTTGTTGCAATTGTGATGTATTTGCAATTAAACTGACTGATACTTTGGAGCCCTGAGTTGTGAGGTTCTTTTAAGTTCGTTCTTCTCTGTGGTGCAGTTTAATGAGAGCCTGGATAGCGGAGATTCGTTACAATAGTATATAATAAATATACAGTAATAATCTAGTCTCTATTTACAGACAAGCAACAAAACAATATCCTTCAATGTATTACATTTTTAAACTCGTTAATTACATCTACATTAAATTTCAAGTATTTATTATGAATATTCATCGCTAGCAATCGTAAAACGTCATTTCCTCCTTTTAAACACACACACACACACCACACATTGCGTAATCGCTAGAATATCGCACCCGGTATTATATAGGTAACATTAATTGAATTACTACCCTTTGACCATTTTCCAAACAAGTAGTAATCGTATTTTTATTATAGCTCGCTGATTGTTAAATATGCTGGCGTCTGTTCAGAACTTAAAATAGATGCCGCATTGCAAAGAGTGTCCAAGAAAGCACACAATCCTGCTTGACACCATTCTTTATAGAGAAATGAGCAGATATGTCATCATTGTATCTGATTTGATCTTTCTTGCAATGGGTAATGAGAATGCAAATGTTATAAAATTGTATGACTATATTTTAACTACGAGTAAACATAATATGAAACATAGTTAAACTAGACTAAACTAAACTTCATGTTGTATATGTATTCATTACTCTCTTTCCATGATTTTATAAAAGAACTATTCTGATATTACAAATGGCCCGCGGGTCTTAATTTGCGCATCATTGATATAGTAACTAATATAGTGTATTAGAAGTGTGTTATAAGTTAAGCAAATGCGTGAATATACATTATGAATGGAGCTAAAAATAGCTGATCGACCTAATTAAGACTTAGTTTTCTGTTCTGTGCATCAGTGACATTTCGGCAGTGTCTTATGTCAGAAAAGCACGACATTGAGCTTTTGGGCAAAGTCGCAGCTATAGCAAACGAAAAATACTTTAGAAAAACAAATTTAAAGGTGAATTTGATTTAAATATGAAATGAATGGACTATGCTTTTATGTGAATGTGTTAAAGTTGAAAGCTATCTTTGCTTCACATAGATTCGAACAAGGACCTCTGGGTTCGAAAGCCAAGCGCTTTACCACTGAGCCACTAAGCTCACATACTTGATAGTGATAGATAGAATTAAAACAAAATGAATTTAGCAATTATGTTAGCTTTTTATTAAATATTGTAAAGATGTTGATTGAAAAATTAAAGGTGTATAAGACGTTATATTTCTAAGCTTGACCATATATTCATTATCATCATCATCAACATCATCATCATCAAACTTAGAGTGAGGGCTTGAGAGGCTCAATCCTCTCTTGCAAAAGCCCTGGACAGAAACCCTGCTGTCTTGCGTAGTGCATAAATGTCGCCATACAGGTCGAGAATTTTGGGTTTCCCAGACCTGTCGAGACGGAGATCAGCAAGTCTGGGGCAGTGAAACAGAATATGAGGCACAGTTTCCTCTTTCTACCATTGACGAGGGGCATCCTGAATCAAAATTTGGCCATATAAATCTGGCAAGCTAGTACTTTTCAACAGGTAAATGACATTTTCGTGACTAATGTTACATGAGAAAACTAATGGGCAGCGTAATTTCGGTACCTGTGATCTATTCTCTACAATTTTGACTGCGTTTTATTTAATATTTAAATTTAAAAAAAAAAGAAAGCAAAGAATCGAAATTATTATTCTCAAATGAAAATTGAATAATTTTTGAATAAAAGTCCATATGATAAGATTACTAAAGGATTCGCACAAACTCAAAGTTGGCTAACAATGTCCGCCCATGGTAGATATGCGTTTATAATATATATATATATATATATATATAAGTCATAGAACAATACTTCTGATGTAGTATTTAAACCAGGAATAACACTGTTTGTTTTAAATCAATATAAATAAATTATATATATAAATTATATATATATATATTACCAAAAAAATATAAAAAATCTTCTAAATCGCCTTAAAGTTTATAACAGCGAGTCCTTTGTTTATTGTCATGACACTAACACTTGACACAGAGCTTCTTTTGTTTTGGATCTAAATTATTTACTAATAAAAATGAAGAGTTTTTTTACTTAGGCCCTATAATACAAAGAATACACATGAATAATGGTTTTCTGGTTGTGTGGTATGCGATCCACGCTGTCCCTTTAAGCTCACTTCCTAGATCCCTGCCCGACCCCATTTCAGTAAAGGTTTGGGCTATGATGTTATAATATGAAGTATTAATGGTCGTGTTTCGATTGATAAAGGAAGATCGCGACGAACGAGTCAAGAAATAATTGGAGATCGAGATCTAGATTTCTAACGAGATCTACTCTAATTATTTATATACAGCATCTCATTGGCCTCCTTTAAATTGTGAAACGACTATGGTTCATCTCAAACACTTTTTTTCAAATGGTTGAGGAGCCCTATTTTGGAGAGACACTCACGTCCACATATTTTGCACCTTAATGTGGCTTTCGCTTTGGTGGTAGAGTATCTGGCCATTTTCCTTGTGGCACGCTTTTCTTCAAAATCGAGGACATGTTTTCTCGCTGTAAATAGCTTTCTTGGTCACCGTCTCTCCAACTAGTGCGGTCTAAGGCTATCTCTTCCCAGTGGTCAGTATCAATGTGCACTGATTCGAAATCCCTTTTTATCACATCAACGTAACCGAGAACGGAGGTTGGGGCAGTTTTTCTTGAGTCAGACGCAAGTTGCCCGTACAGAATGATTTTTTTAAATTCGATTGTCCTCCATCCGGCGAACATATCCGAGCCAGCGCAGGCGGCGTTGCCTAAGGACCATAAAGATGCTAGGAAGGCCAGGATCTCAGTATTACACACTCTTTTTTTTAAACCCTTCGAAGGCAGCGCTTATGGAAGTAGTTTAGTTTCATCTCTTGCTTTGTGTAGGTTTCCCACGACTCACTGCCGTACAGTGGCGTGCTAAGAACGCATGCCTTGTAGACCTCCATTTTGGTCGCTGTGGTGAGCTTCTGGTTTTCCCAAACTCTTGGTCGGAGTCTAGCGAAGGTTGATGTGACCTTCTCTATGCGTTTTTGATCTCCTCTTCTAGTGACAGATCACCTTGAATTGCCGAGATGGCTGCCTCGTCGTGCGGTTTGCACACTGGACTGTCGTTAAGATTTATCGATGGTCCCGGGCTCAAACCCTGCCCGCTCCCATCCCCCGTCGTCCTGAGGGAGGTTAGGACTAGGAAGTAAACTATCTTCAACTCTGAAAGAACATCCGAAACATGTAAAACAAACATTTTACAAGCAGAATTCGTTTACGGAATCCTGCTTGTTATCGTCAATGAGGATAGATGGTGGTGCTGCAGCAGGTGGTCCAAAAACATTATTTTTCTTTGTGCTAATGGTTAGGCCATACTCTTTGCAATCATTAGAGAAGCAGGGCTTTAGTGACTGAAGCTCCTCCTGTGAGTGTCTTTGAGACAAAAATGTTTGAGAACCACTGATTTAGGGTAACCCAGAGACCAGTCAGTAAAAACTTCTGATTGACCTAAAAAAATTGAATAAAGGTATAGTTCCAGTTATGAATAGTACAACTTTGGCCTCTAAATAATGTTAACCTCTCTCCATTATTAATAGTGTGTGTTTCTCAATGTAGTATGTTTGTGTGGTTAAAATATATGGTTCATTTAAAAACTATTCATTTTTGTGAATACCAATTTAGAAACATAAAAACCCAAGAGAGCAAAGTCTTTTATCTCAATTTATCCATGGACAGCAGTGTCCTAAAATTATCTCCATATACCCACAGATGACAAAACATCTCACTTTATCCACAGATGACAAAACATCTCACGTTATCCACAGATGGCAAAGTCTTTTAAATTATCTCACTTTATCCACAAATGGCAAAGCCCTTTAGATAATCACACTTTATCCACAAATAGCAAAATCTTTTAATTTTAAATGTTAAAGTCCATTAAATTGTTTCTTGTAAAGACAACAAAGCCTTCAATGTTTTTCACTTTTCTCTCCAGATGTCAATTAGACAAGAAACTCCAGGGGAGCATTTTGATCCAAGGATCAAGTTCTGAAGGCTCTGGGCATTGAAGGCAAAGTGGAGGTTGAAGATCATAGTGCTGCAGAGTGTGGGGCTGAAGCGTGTGCCATGCCTTCGAGACCTAAACAGAAATAAGTCTTTAAAAGTACATTCTAGAACAGGGGTAGGCAGATACTTTAAAGATGAAAAAGTGTTGTTTTTTTTATTATTATTTTTATTCTTTTCTTTTTTACATTGATGCTAAATTTAACACAAAGTAAAGCAATGATCAAGATTTTTAATCTCATACACGTGGTAGCATTTAAACTCCTGTCTAATACTTCTGACATTGAGACAGAGGCCAGAGTAAGAATAAACCGTCAATAGGACAAATGAATACAAACAATCACTTTATTTCTCTCTCTCTAGCTCTTCCATTAATTATTTCTTTAATTAATTTAAACCCTTTTTTTTCGACAAATTGTTCTTATACTTGTGTAACAAAATCTCTAACTGCTCTGTTAAAAGTGGGATCTGTGGTCAGCCAGTTCACCACTATCTAAAGGGCTTGAGTTTATATCCATGCTCGAGTTAGTTGAACCATTGTTTTAGTTCAACTTTTACATTTAGTCTCACTTGCTTTGTTAAAAGTGGGATCTGTGGTCAACCAGTTCACGTGACACTATCTAAGGGGCTTGAGTTTATATCCATGCTCGAGTTAGTTGAACCTTTTGTTTTAGTTAAACTTTTTACATTTAGTCTCACTTGTCTAATCTGATGGTTTTGGGTTTAAACCCTGCCCTCAGCCATCCTCCGCCACGCGCGGGAAGTTTAGATGTAATCATTTTTGTTTTGAAGTAATGTCCAAAACATGTCAAACAGTCTGCAAAAGAGCTGACAGCCTGAGTCAAACAAAAACAAAACGTTCAAACATTAGCAGACGACATGCTTTGAAGCCGTCAGGAAAGTTTAATGACTCATTAGGTCACAGGCTCTGCACGCTAATGACATCTCTCTACTCAGTCAGTATAAACAGTCACGCATCTGACCTGTCAACCAGTCAAAAACACTGTAAGAGTTGTGACTATTATACAATGAATAATTGGTTTGGTTGGCAGTTTTTTCTATAGTTGCCTGCCCCTGATCTAGCATAATAAACTTTGTGTTTTTAATAACCCCATGCCAGGGATGACAAAAGATAAACAAGCATCATGATTGTTTGGTGTTTGTTTTAACTATCAGTTTAAAAAGTCATTCAGTGCTTTGTAATCAAGTTCTTGTAAGTGTAGACGTCTGTAGTGAAACTGTACATTTGCTAATCAATTTGTTCTCCTCAGTTTAAATGTTGTGGTCTATTGCATTCCATTACTACAAAAGAAAACAAAACTCTAAGAAAACTTGATAATAAATATCAGGTGGCCGAGCCTCGCTCGGTTAAATAATTTCGTAAGTCATTTTGGGAACATTTTTGTAATTACGAAAATGAACGATCAGATAAAGACTACTAATCTGAAGAGTTGCTTTAGAGTTCTGTTAGTTCTAAATGTTATTGGACATGGCAATTAAATATATAGTATCTTAATTTATCTATAATTTAGACCAACTACAGCTCACGTCCGTCTTATAGTCTTACAATACATCTTTTGTGTAGAACTATTGTAGGTCTACTATTACTGGCTTAGAAGAAAGTCTTTGCAGTTTTAACTTCTTAGATGGTTACGTTCAGACATTTAATTATGGAATTCGATAATAATATGCAGCACTAAAGAATTTTGAGTTGATTAGATGCTTGTGAGGCCAGCACAATTCCCTCAAATCAGATGTTACAAAATAGTGGTCTCACTCTGCCTCCCTCGCCCCTTCTCATTGGCCAGTTCCTTCCCCTTCCTAATCCTTCAATTACCTCCCCCTTTCAGACCAAGCAATGTACGGGGCAGACGATGTAAAAGTTTTCTCTTTCTGTGGACCACTGTTAACAAGGGTGTCATGTGGCCAGTAAAACAAATATCCACCTTTTCTTTTCCCCAACTAATGTCAGGCACTCATCAGAGCTCGATGGACTTAGAGGCACCCTAAAGATCCCAAAAGTAAAAATCCCAGTCTAAATCAGGATTTAATTACCTCATTATACTAATATCTTCAACTGTTTGTTTGTAAAATGTTTGACATATTTCGGATGTTCCTTCAGAGTTGAAGTTTTCTTCCTAGTCTAAACCTCCAGCAAGACGACGGGGGATGGGAGTGGGCAGGGTTTGAACATGGGGCCATCGATAAATCCAAACGACAGTCCAGCTAGCAAAAGGCACGACCAGGCAACCATCCGACTTTTTAAAGCCACATTTCATTCACAATCTAAAAATACATATTTGTTGTATAATAATACCTTTCAAACAGTAATTGCTCTGCTCAGTTTATTAACTTTCCTTTAAGTTTTCAAAGTTATATTTGATTATTGTAAATTATATAGTACAGTTCTTCTCTATGACTTGTAATAAACTGATGACAGATTTATTGTGAGAAGCTTGTGGGAGTTGTTATGTTTACTGTCATGAAACAAGTGTTCCACCCAAGCAGGCTTCAATATTTTCAGAAAGAACATCCAAATGAAATTATATCAAAGACAAATGAGAGATAAGAATGGATAAAGAAGGTTGACTGATCTTGTGTAGTGCCCCAACGGTACAGCAGATCAAAGGATAGGTGCAAGTGAATGCAAAGTTAGATGTGAACCTGGCCTAACTAATTCCCCTTTCAGACCTTGTGGTCTATAGGGCAGATGATGTAAAGTTCATCTGTTTTTTTGTGACCTACGGTTAATGAGGGTGTCATGTAGCCAGCACAACGACCAACCGCCTTTACTTTTCCCCAACTAATGTCAGGTACCCATTGGAGCTGGGTGGACTCAGAGGCGCCTAAGGATTCCGAAGTTGAAAATCCCAGTCTTCACCAGGATTCGAACCCGGGGACCCCGATTCGAAAGCCAAGCGCTTTACCGCTTAGCTACCGCGCCTCTCCTGGCCTAACTGGAGTCTCATTATAAATGTAATTGTTTTGAAAAGGATCAATCTCTTATTCGAATGCACAAAACTGCTTGCATAACTGATTTTTTAAATTAGATTTTTTCAATTTCAGAAAAAAAAGTAGACGTTGCATCAGAACTGTGACTGGTCTAAAATATTGTGATGTCGGTTTTTCAATATCTTTTCTAGTTTACGAGATCTAAGCAGGACGGACAGACAGACGGACAGATATTTCTCACAAAACTAATAGCGTCTTTTCCCCTTTCGGGGGCCGCTAAAAGAGTATTATTAAGTAAAAAAAATGTATGAAGTTTTATTAGATGAATATATGTCACTGGAATGAAACATGCCATTCTAGCGCCACCTATCGAGTTAAATTTAATTTAAAAGAAAAGACTCGCGGAAAGACAACTGTGAAATAAAGTGCTTGGCTGTAGAGAGAAAGTGTTTCTCGTGACTTTATGATGGCCATGTCCCAAATCTGAACTAGATGGTATGGTCTAATCTATCTGTGTTGACTTAACTTTTTGTGGTCGCCACTGATGTCCTTGGGTCACTTTCTCTTTACAGTTTGCTGACATTTATTTTGCGATAGATTTTTCAATTATAAACACTTGTTTATATGTAATGTTGCATTAATATAGTGAAATAATTTTTTAACATATATGAATAGAAGTTTTTTTATGTAGAATTTTTCACTCAGGCTGAAGAAATGTTTAGGTACTGATCTTCTACTTTCATCATTACTTTAGTGTTGGAGAGGTGTGGTTGCGGCCCTATGCTCCCCTGGGAATTGCACAGGATTAAGCAAGAAGAATGCTAGGTATAAAAATGTGTACCCCAACTGAATAGATTTGAAACAGGATCACACAGTCAGTTGGGCCAACGATGACCTGCTGACAGCAGTCAAACAAAAAAAAAACTCTCTAAAGCTGTGTGGCCATTTGTTATGGTCATCGGTGTTCGCAAATAAAAACCTTTATAAGAAGAGGCAGTAATAGTACAGAATGGATCAGCATGTCATAAAATAGAGATAGAGAGGAATAGGTGAAGGTGGTGTGCTATTAGTTCTAGCATTAGTTTGACCTCATGTCATAATGCTGTCATATTACACTTTAATAATAGGACGAGACTTCTTTATAGAAAACAGATCCTCACCACACTCTTGTATGACTTTAAGACGTGGCATATAAACCTCCTCTAAAGCTTCCATCAAAGGTGTCCGCACTCAATATTTTGTATACGCTAGCACGACAAACTAATAAATAACAAGGAGGCTAGTGTGGACAATGTTCTACAGCAGTGATGCCCAAAGTACGGCCCGCGGGCCAGAACCGGCCCCCGACGTGGTTCCATCCGGCCCACCGAAATGTCGGCACAAAAAGTAGAAAATCCTCCACCCTTCAAAAAAAAGTTGAAAATGAATTTTTACTTTCGTTAGGGCCCTGACCTTGTTTCTCTGGTGAATTGGTCACCATGACCTTTAAAGAGTATGAGCCTGTGAAATGAAACTCTCAATGTAGAAACTACCAGGAAAAGGAAATGGATCTTTTGTGTGTGGAACATGATAATAAGCCAACAGATTTGTTTTGTATAGAAAACGTATGTCTGTTTCAAAAACAACAACACTATGGAACAAATATGAAGGCGGTCATGGTTTAAGCCGAGTATAAAAGAATGATTAAATTACGTCTAGAGATTGGAGGGAATATTTACCACAAAAAAGAGAGACAAGAAAATAAGTTGCTGGTAAAGGTATCTACACTGTTGCTCACATTTTAAACTAGAGAAATGAAGCCATTTTAAGACGGGTACAAAATGATAGACTTTTAATATCCCATTAATTAATGAATGTAAATACTTGATCCAATAGTTCCAAATAGTTTCAGGTGAATTTTGATTTCAATTTTTTTACCTTTTTGTTGACGTGGCCCGCGTCAAGCGTGTCGAATGTCGAAAGTTAAAATGGCCCGCTGGTCGAATTAGTTTGAGCATCACTGTTCTGCAGCTACACTGAGTCTGACACATATCCCGTAGTTGGGATGACCGCAGGCGATCTTTTTTTTGTAATAGAGGTGTCAGGAGGCGTTAACTCGCGCGACATTTAGCTCTCACTAGCATTAGGGAAAGCAGACGTCATAGATTGGCTTCTAAGAAAACATCTGGAGAGATCTCACGAAGGTCGCGCGACACGCATTTGAAGCCCAAAGAAAAGTGTTGACGTCGAAAGTTCTTACCTAGAACTACTTTGTCTACACCTAATGTGGCAAATATGCAGGTCACGGCAGGGTCACGTGAAATACTGCACCTATCAGCAGGTATCATTGATGAAAAGTGTTAGAGGAGCATAAACGTAAAAATCTCCAGTGGGATTTATTAGAGCTACGAATGTGCGGTGGCTACCGAACCGGGGTACGGGGTTCGAATCCTGGTTAAGACTGGGATTTTTAACATCAGGATCTTCGGGCGCCTCTGAGTCCATCATGCTCTAATGGGTACCTGACGTTAGTTGGGGAAAAGTAAAGTGGGCCACAGAATCAGATGAACTTTGCATCATCTGCCCTATAGACCACAAGGTCGGAAAGGGGGAACTTTTAATTACTTTACTACGTCATTCATACGATACACTAAATTTGTTAACCCTTTCACTTCTACATCTTGGACTGTCACAAGAGACATGACTGATAGTGCTATGCTAAATTTTTAAAATAGAGGGGTCTAGGCAATCGGTGGAATCGACCTAAGACCGGCCCTGATTAAAAGGACACATAAATTCATAACAATAGTAGATCTAGGTAAGTGCTAATTTTGAATGATAATACTTAGGGTCTTAGTATCTAGGCTTAGTATCACGCTACAGCAATCGATGTTTATAAAGCAGTGGTTCTCATCAAACTTTTGTATGGCTCTGAGATTTAACCTTGGTTAGGCCAATAATAGAATATGATTCCTCTGTTTGGGACCTCTCAACTCAAGAAAACATTAAGAAACTGGAACAAAAATAGAGCAGTGAGATTCATAACAAACAAATATTCACATTTGACTAGAGTAACACCTATAGTAAAATCACTAAATTTAGAAAGCCTTCAGGACAGAAGACTCAAAAGTAAAGTAGCAATTATACATAAAACACTGAACCATAATCTTTAAATACAAAAACAAAATTTAATAAAATACTCTGAAAGACACAAAGATAAAGGCACATTCCTCCTTCCATATGCTAGGACAAATTTGTACAAATGCTCCTTCTTCTCTAGTGCTACTAGAGCATGGAATGGGTTGCCTGAGCTAGCCATGAAAACCAGTGACTTGACAGAATTTAAGTCATTGGTTAATATGCATGACTGAATGCATGACGCGTAGGACGTAATCATCTTTTTTTTTTGAAGAAACTTCTGTATTATATAAGATAAGATAATGGGTGATCTATCGAAGGCATTTAAGGCTTCTCTACCGCTTTCATCAATGGAATACGCTGGCAAAACGTTGCAAATAACTATGTTGTTGTTTTTTTTGGAGGCCGGTGTGGGCAGTATAGTGGACAGTATAGTAAGCAGTATAGAAGCTTAATCGAATTACCATTAAACAGCTGCTCTAGGTCGAACACCTTTTTCGCATGAGGGACGATCACAAGGCTAAGGCGATCGTCTTTGGCGAGCTTGAAAGGAGGACGGCTTTAACTCCCTCTCTCTCCCTCTCTCTCCCTCTCTCTACCTCTCTCCCCGTAACCGCTATAAAGTTCAATTCAGGCGCCCTTTCACCGTTACTGGCATAGAGAAAGGTTGCTGCCAGCAGATGGCCTCCGAGAGAGACAGGTGGAGAACTCTTACAAAGACTGCGGGACAACAAATTTGAGACACAAAGAAAAGCCATTATTGAAGACATGCGCAGAAGACGGACAGAAAACTTAAAACAGACCGCCAGCAAACAACGGCTTTGTCTGCGAAAAATTCGGGAAAATATGCAGGTCGCAACTGGGTTTGCTTAGTCATGTGAAAAACTGCACTCATCATTAATCATCTGAATCGAAGACATTGCCATTATTATTATTATAACAAAGTATTAAAACGAATTTAAACAAAACAACAGTTAACATTAATAATACAGTCTTAATGTGATTGGTTTGACACAGAAGAAAATAAAATGAAGAAAAGCGTGTTGGCTGATTTGAAGTTGGTCATATTCTTTTTTACAGATTTAGGACCTTAGTATGTCAAATCAAATAAAATATAAAATAACATACTGTTATAACTCTGCCATGCGCATCGCCATCCAGGCTAGTGCTAGAAGGTGCGCACTGTGATAGACTAGACCTAAAAGGATGTCAACATAAGGAAGAGAACGATTTCCGCCAAAGTTGAGAAGTGAAAAGACTGTGCCTAAGAAAGATGATGTTTTATGAACTTGTGATGTCGTGAAAATAAAGATACATGTGCCTCATTGAGTTGCCTCACTTAAGTTATTACAATACATTAAAATTACATTATTTACATTACAGTCTCAACTTACAAATAACGTATAGACTTCATAATATTCGACTACTAAGAAAAGGGATCCTGTAGGAAATCAAATATTTATTCTAGATAAAACAAACAAAATTGTTTTCAGAGTTTTGGTTCTTTCTTTTAAACCTGACTACATATATTAAAAGATATTATCAATATCTAATGCTTTCAATGGGACAGTACGAAATATTGTATCGCGCATTTCTATTACACCTCACACCACCGGAGAAGAGTTTATCTGAAAAGGTGGACAACCCTAGAAAAAAAGACGCTAGGATTAAACACAGTTGTCTCTGCTGAACAAATACGAAATGGTTGAGAGTGGGCTTATATAAATGGTTACGTCTTCTGCTGGACTTCAATGAACAAAAGAACAGAGTTAGAAAATGGAAAATACTTTGAAATTCATCTTAAATCAACAAGAGTTTATGCCAAAAAGAAGATAGCAATAATTTATATTTATCAAGACGCACCGTTCGATGTCTTCCATAAATCCACCAATCAAAACGAAGAAAAAATGATGATTCACAGTAAATCACATAAGTTAGTTATAACCTCGCTAACCAGGAGTGAGGAAGTGCTACAGAAGTTTCTTTTTTTTTTTTTTTTAACATCTCTACATCTCTACATTACTTCTGTGAAACTATAACCTGACATCTCTACATTACTTCTGTGAAACTATAACCTGACATCTCTACATCTCTACATTACTTCTGTGAAACTATAACCTGACATCTCTACATTACTTCTGTAAAAATATAACCTGACACACTAGTGACTCAACGAGAACTGACCAAAAAAAAAAAAGAGCTGCATTTGAGTTAAAAACTGTTAGAATGTAAAAAAGTCTTTGAAAAAAATACAGAAATGATTTTAAAAAACCCGATTCTTGGTTTCTACAACTATTTATGCCATCTGGAAGAAGCTTTCCTAATTCGCTAAGCAAAACAAATCAGCTCAAGTCAAATGTCAAATGCATAATTCCTGTTCTTTGTTCATAAATTTTTGTTAGGATTCTGTTCTATTTTAGAGTACACAAAATAACCCCTGTACAGGTGCAATCATAGCACATACCAGTATTCTATAGGCTATGTTCATTGTTTGGTGAGAGAGACTGTCTCTGTAGTGTACAGTTAACACAAAGAATCGGTTTTGTTCACTCTTTTAAATTAAAAGACAAGTTAAAAATATATGGATCCTACTGTCTTTGATGCGCCCAGATGACTTTCTTCCTCTCCGGGGCGCATTCCTGGGCCTGAGATAAAGGGGTCATGGGGGCCCATGCGTCTTGGTTCCTCTCTAGACCTTGCTGATGAGATCCAAAGGAACTCTTCGCGTTACATTTGGCACCAACTCAGTTGATGCTCCCAACGCCTAAGGGGCTTCACTCCTGATTTTTCCTCGAGGTTTTCTTCTGAAGCCTTATTACCGCAAGGCAGCGGGGGTTTGAAGTCAGAGTACCCCTCTCCTAGATGACTTGCATTACAAGACTGATTCCCAGTTTTGAGGCGCCAGGTATCCGGTATGTAAAAGTGAAATATTTAAAAATTGTGCATTATATAGCCTCTACACACACACACACACGCACGCACACACACACACACATACATACATACATACATATATATATCGGTGAGAATAAAAAAAGAGATTTAAACGACGACCAACCAATTAGTGATTTGATTGCTGCCACTTTTCAGCGTGCCTCCAGACTCGTGACACACACACAAAAGCAGTGACATGGAGGCTGGCACTATTTCATTGGAATATTACACTCTGTGCATCACAGACGACTAGGTAGTCCTCTCATCAAGAAACTGTCCTTCTAGCACATTCGCTGGACGTCTCCATTACGTACAGAAGGACAGGCTCCATGATGACATTTATACTGGGCCTATTGATATGTAAGTAACATTTTAATTCTGTTTTGTTTTCTTTTTTTTAGATATCCCATAGGAGATTATTCATTTAATCTAATCTTTCTCTCAAAGCCCCAAAAATCGCAGCAATAGCACCTGAAACTTCTAATAAGTTGTGTGTGTTTGTGCGTGTCTCTCTCTCCTCCTACCTCTCTCTCTCTCTCTCCCTCTCTCCCCCGACCTCTCTCTCTCTCTCCCTCTCTCTCTTTCTCCCTCTCTCTCTCTCTCTCTCTTTCTCTCTTAATGCCCCAAAACACAACAATAGCAACTGAAACTTCTAATGTTGTATGTGTTTGTGCATCTCTCTCTATCTCCCCCATCTCTCTCTCCCCCCTCTCTCTCTCCCCCATCTCTCTCCCCTCTCTCTCACTCCCCCTCTCTCTCCCTCTCTTTCTCCCCCCTCTCTCTTCCTCTCTCTTACTCTCTTTCTCTTACCTTCTCTCTCTCTCCTTCTCTCTTTCTCCCTTTCCCCCTCTCTCTCTTCCTCTCTCCCTCTCTCCCCCCATTTCTCTCTCCCTCCATTTCTCTCTCCCCATCTCTCTCCCCCTCTATCTCTTTCCCATCTCTCTCACTCTCTCCCTCTCTCTCCCTATCTCTCTTTTTCTCTCTGAAACTTCTAATAAATTGTGTGTGTTTGTGCGTCTCTCTCTCCTTCTCTTCCTCTCTCTCTCTCTCTGCTCTCCCTCTCTCTCTCTGCCTCCCTATCACTCCCTCTCTCCCTCTCTCTCTCTCTGCCTCCCTATCACTCCCTCTCTCTCTCTCTCTCTCTCTCTCTCAAGCCCAAAAACACAACAATACCAATTGAAACGTCTAATATGTTTTGTGTGTTTTTGCGTGTCTCTATCTCTCTGTCTCTAACTCTCTCTATCTCTCCCTATTGTACTTAATAATAAACAATACCATGTTACATTCAAAGCTTTATTTCACTGAATGACAAACAACTACACACATAGTAGAGTTCACAACACGGACTACGAAATACGGTCAGTACGCAGGCTAACAAATGTAAACAAAAACTAAGGGGCGACAATCCAAATAAGAAAATTTACGACATTCCCTCTCTCTCTCCCTCTCTCCTTCTCTCTCCCTCTCTCTCTCTTCCTTCTCTCTCCCTCTATATCTCTCCTTCTCTCTCTTACTCTCTCTCTCTCCATCTCTCTTTCTCTGCTATCTCTCTTTCAAAGCCCAAAAACACAACAAAGCAACTAAAACTTATAATAAGTTGTGTGTGTGTCTCTCTCCCTTTCTCTCTCTCCATTCCTCTCTCTCCCTCTTCCTCTCTATCCCACCCTCTCTCTATCCCTCCCTCTCCCTCTCTATCCCTCCCTCCCTCTCTCCCTCTCTCTCTCTCCTTCTCTCTCTTCCTCTCTCTCTCCCTCTCCCTCTCTATCCCTCCCTCTCCCTCTCTATCCCTTCCTCTCTCTCTCCCTCTCTCTCCCTCTCTCCCTCTCTCTCTCCCTCTCTCTCTCTCCCTCACCCTCCCTCTCTCTCCCTCTCTACCTCACTCTCTCCCTCTCTCTCCCTCACCCTCTCTCTCTCCCTCTCCCTCTTTATCCCTCCCTCTCCCTCTTTATCCCTCCCTCTCCCTCTCTATCCCTCCCTCTCCCTCTCTATCACTCCCTCTCCCTCTCTCTCTCTCTCTCTCTCTCTCTCCCTCTCTCTCTTCCTCTCTCTCCCTCTCCCTCTCTATCCCTCCCTCTCTCTCTCTCTCCCTCCCTCTCCCCTTCTCTCCCCTCCCTCTCTCTCTCTCTCTCCCTCTCTCTTCCTCTCTCTCTCCCACTCTGTCTCTTGCGAGTCCACGCAGAAATCATTACGTCCCCTATGGTGGCAAGTTTCAAACGAGTGAACACCCTGACACCAGCACGAGATGCACACCACACTATAAGCTAGTTATCAATATATGAAGGCCTAAACTCTAAGAATGAAATCAGGGGCATTTAAGGCAGACTCAATATCAAAGCTTTTTTATATTAGAAACAAGTTCAATGACTAATTAGGATTATGTGCCTAAAAAAACAAATATATAATTTGTTTTTTATTAGTGATTGTAAAGGATGCCAACGCTTTCATAGCTAACTGTGCAAAAAAGGTCTGGAAGAAGAAAATCTGAGTGATAAAAATATTTCCAGTGTCTGGTGGATATCTTGTAAATACATTACCTATAAACAAAATTACTTTTATAAAACTAAATGTCACTGATCCAGCTAAATGTTCTGTTGCACTATTATGGAATGTGAAGTACACTAGAGGCATTATGATCATAAGATCATTGCCAAGTGACAAGAACGTTATCATTCTAACATAGTCTAGAAAAGTCTAAGAAACAGACTAAAAGTGTAACTATTTTGCAAATGTACAAAATGTCTTATATAACTTTATGCTGTGTTAACTTTAAGATAGCTGCCTTTCATGTAAGTGAATTTAACTCATATGTAACATAGGTCATATAAAAGTGACAACAGTCTGGTGGGTTCTTAATTATTAATTTTTTTCTGAGCATGAAAATCTTATCCAATTCTGCCTATGTGTCGTTAAACGTTGATCATATCTAGATTTCGGTGACCACCTACATTTCATAAAACCTAAATTTAGAAGTGCACAGTTTGGAGTCGCAAAATACCTCAATGCTGATAGATGTACTTTATAGTCTACCAGCACTAAGAAATCAGATGCATATGCCTCCCGCAGGGCCTGTCTTAGGCCACTGCAACCTATGCGGCCGCAGTGGGCCCCGCACTTTCATAGGCCCCGCACTTTCATAGGCCCCGCGCGATGCAAATTTTAGGTGTAAATTATTAAATTAAACCATTTTAACTTATTATTAAAGGGTTACTGCTGGAATTCTCCTGAAATTATAAAATATAACAAAAGTCATAAAAATCTGAAATTATTAAAATCTTCTGAAAACTGATGCAAATCTCCTTAAAACAGACAAAATTGTCATTTCTGGGTGTCATTCAATATGGAAAACGCCAATCCTACTCGCGATTAACAAAAAAACAAAAACGAAACGGCTTTGTCAGCTTTGATTAAAAAAAAATGTAATAATAAGCCGAATTTTAACCAAAACAAGAAGTTCAAATACTTTTTTTGCTTTAATAGTCATTGACATACTAATATACATCTAAATCTATCTCGACCTCTTCGAAAAAAAAAAGCGATATTTTGATAGTCGATAGTAAATCTAAAAGATCTCAATGTTTATCGACTTTTTGCTGGAAAACTTCTATCTATTGTAGATGGCTTGTAAAGTTAATTTGACAGTGATTTTGTACTTTGTAAACTATAAATAAAATGCAAAGGCGAATTTATAATACAAAATCTTTTCATTTATTATACTTATTTCAACGCAAATTAGGCCCCACGCAATCCGTTTCGCATAGGGCCCCGCAACCTGTAGGACCGTTGTTCTATTATTCTATTGGATTGTACATATAGGCACTGGACAGATCCTCATGGAAAGAGAGCATAAAGGAAGGGTCAAAGATTGCAGATGTCATACACAACAGAAGCAGAAAGAAGGGTGAAAATGCAACGGCGCCTGGTGATTATATATGCCCAACCTGCGATCGCAGCTGTGTATCAAGGATTGGCCTCTTTAGTCACACAAGAAGTTGCAAAGGGAAAAGATCGTCTCTCGAGACGTAGAATGCCAGACAGAGTGTACGTATATGCCTATCATCACGATATGTTACCGAGTTCAAACCCTGTCCGCTGCCATCTTTAATAGCAGGAGGCTTGGACTAGAAAGTAGACTTTTTCATATCTGAACAGAAGTCCGAAACATTGATAAAAGAAAACAAACATAAACAAAGAAGGTGTAGCGATCAACTGGTTTTCAAGGACTAGATCTATTATAATATATTCTATATCAAAATTCGTTATGTTCATTTTTTTTTTTTTTTTTTTTTTGCCTTCGCGGATCATCATTTATGGGTCTTAATTAGCTTAATTAGTAGGCTACTATTTAGATCTAGTGTTGATGTGTTTTTTATATAGGTTGCACCGTTCGGTTTTTGGGAGTAGCATCCCTTGTAACTGTTATTGTCAACCAAGATGGCTCGAAGTTCTTTTTCTTATATATTAATTTTAAATTTCCTTATTCTAGATCTAGTCTAGTCTAGTCTAGATATAGTAATATTAGTAAATAGTAGATATACTTAATACTAAAGTAAAGTGTGCATTGAAGATGGCAGATGTTCAACTTAAACCACCAACAGAATTAAACGACAAACGTGATAGATCAGATGGAATGTAAGTGAACAAGACAAGTCGAACTATTTCTATTGGCAATAGTATAGGAGCAGAAGAAAAACCTAAAATCATACAAAAAGCAATAATACTACATTGTGCTGGACCTCAGGCCCAAGAGATTTGTAAGCAATTACAGTACGGTGAGAATGAAGACGTGAATGACCCACAAATTTATTGAAGAAATTTTTGAATCATGATGATCTTACATTAAAGAAGTGTATAGAGATATGCCAAAGTTATGAACAAACTGCAAAGTATTAGCAGAGAAAAATAAAGAAACAGATGTAAGGATATATAAGGTAGATTAAAAGAAAAACGACAACAGAGACAACCTAATAGATTGCTGGTTTTGTCGAGGCAGACTTGCAGTGAACAGAACATCATGCCCAGCTTGGGGCAAAATTTGCATTAAATGCAAAGGTATAAATCATATTGCAGTTAAGTACATAAAATACATAGATGCTAGATCTATGTGGTGCTATATATATATATAAAATATAGTTCATCCATCGTGGTTCGATGATGACCACTTTGTCATTTAGGGGACTGAGAGCATTGCACTGGGGTTTTATGCCTCCTTATGTGGTTAGTGAGACCTATGTATGCCAGGAATGTTTTTGTTGTGTTAAAAAATCTTCATGTCCAGTCTAGAGTAAAATAGTAGCCTAGATATATAAGTCTATGATCTAGATATTTAAACGACCCAAAATGGAAGCTGTCTAGAAATGGAATGGAAATTACCAGAATTATCTATTTTTATAACTGTAAACAGTTACTGATGCATATATGCAAAGATATATTAATAGATCTATACATATAGTATAGCAACATATAAGAAAAAGGCCAATGACACTAGCTCCAGCTGGAATAACCTTTTTTATGCACTGAACTAATATTGATTTTATTTGGAACTCCTATTTACTGACAGAAAAATAAATTTTGGTTAAGTTTTAAAATTTGAAAAAATTTTGTCTGTATATGATAGATAATTGGTTGTTGCTATGTTATTCATGCTTCTCAGTATCAGTATGACTGCTTGGTTATTTGGTTTGCACTGTAGAGTCATCAATCATGATGGTCCTGGGTTTAAGCCCTACCCGCTTCTATCCTCTGTCTTCCTGCAGACATTTGGGCACGGGTTTAATAATTGTCAATTCTGAAAGAATATTTGAAACATTTTTTTTTAAAAGTCTAAGTTGTCCTATGGCAGTGGGTCCTAAGCAGTGTTCTGTGGGCCTGAATGGTTGTTCCATAAACTACTGACACAATGAATTAAATGAACTAGTAGACCACCATGTGAATGGATCACTGTAAAAAATAACCAGTGGTCCTCTAAATACTTAGAAAGTGTTCTGATAAGGAAAAAGTTTGGGAAAAACTAGCCTATGTTTTAAAAAAAAAGATTTTGAAGTATTTAAATAGTCTTTAAAAAATGTTACATTTTAATAATGTGATCTGAAAATGTTGTTTTGTTAATACTACCGCTACTTACTATTTGTCATTCATCTATAAATTTTCATTTGAAGGATTAAGCATATATATTAAGCATCTATATATTAAAGTGTTTGAAAAAAATACATCTCATTGTTAGCCTGGAATGTATTTTAGTAGAGTTTTTTGTTTTGGACTGCATTTTTACATTTGTTACTACAAGCTAATAGGTATAAGCACAAAGTAGTGTAATTTTGGTATTTTTACAGTTAACATTTTCTAAATGTGGCTTTTTAAAAATAAATGTACATTATCTTTGTGTACAGAAACAACAAGACAACACCTTTGGTATGTTTTTTTTTAAATTTGTAAACAAAATGTGTATGTAGTGAGCAAGATGGAAAGGTCAGAGTGTACTTAATATATTTCCTTTTTTTTTCTTTTTGGGAGGGATTGGGTGAGAGGGATATTTATTAACTAATAAAAGATATATTATGCTTGCTAAGCTAATGTTAAATTTTAATCCTACCATTATTTGTTCCCAACTTCTGTTCTGTTCATTAGTTTGAAGCACAAGAAACTTCTTTCACCAGATTCCACAGTTATGGATATTGTTTTTTTTTATCGCACGTAGGATTGGTGTTTTCGTATTGAATGACACTCCAAAACAACAATTTTTTGTCTGTATATTTTAGGAGATTTTTATAAGTTTTCAAAAGATTATTATAATTTCCAGGACATTTTCATATATTTCAGGAGATTTCCAGGAGCTCCTGGTAAATCAGGAGGCTGCGGAAAATCAGTTATAAGTTATAAAAGGGTTTAATTTAATAATTTACACTTAAAATTAGCGCGGATCCTATGAAAGTGCGGGGCCCACTGCAGTCGCATAGGTAGCAGTGGCCTAAGGCTGACCCTGCAAAATAGCGGGTTATGCTACGCCTTGGGTCGACCTTAAATATAAGTTTATTAATTTTACTTTTTCTACATTACAAACTTTCCTTTAAGAATAAGGTAATTACATCCTATGTATCTGTGGTAAATCTAAACTTAGCTGATTCTTAAGTTTTCCTGGTTGAATATGGCAACCATTTTGATGCTGTCCGGGCTATAGTATATTGAATATAAAAAATGGGTTTTATCTTTGTGTTTTTCTGAGTATTTTATTGTTGTTTTTTTTTTTCTTTCTGTTTCTTATATATCATTTAGTGTTTTATGCATTACTTTTATCTGTGCACTCCCATGGGATCACTAGGCCGCTACCACACCTACCCCTCCGAACTCCGTTTTAAGCAGCTTTCTTCTTCTGCTCCCATGTCAATCCGGCTATGTCAGCTTTACTGATGACTGACCCCTCCTAGGATTGATTGGGCCTGCCCACTTTCCTCTTTCCTTGTGAATTCCAATATAGTGCTTGCTTTGCAACATTAGCTTTCGCAGGGTGTGTCCTATCCAGCTCCACTTTCGCTTTTTGATATCTTGCACAATGTTTTTTTGTTACCTAGTTCTCTCTCACCAATATCCTTCGAGCAGTCTAATAAAATGAGTTTCAAAAGGCTTAAATTTCCTAATTTATTCCATGACAGATTTTATGGAGATAAAAAAAAATGGCAGGATAGTCCAGTGTTAATATCATTAATTACCACTTGTCCAGGTCTGTTACTCAACAAAATATAAGACGCAATAAAATAGATACATTTTATCCATGTCTTCTTGTCCCTGTCAATATCATGTTTTGGTATTTCTGTTATTGCACAGATCACCATCCTGGTGTTTGTGGTATTTCTTTTACTGAACCTATCACCA
Source organism: Biomphalaria pfeifferi (assembly GCA_030265305.1). Lineage (NCBI taxonomy): Eukaryota > Metazoa > Mollusca > Gastropoda > Planorbidae > Biomphalaria > Biomphalaria pfeifferi. The sequence goes on from JASAOG010000014.1 coordinate 1,382,753, forward strand.
TCCTGGTGTTTGTGGTATTTCTTTTACTGAACCTATCACCATCCTGGTGTTTTTAGTATTTCCTTTTCTGTACATATCCTCATGATGTTTCTTTTTCTGTAATTACTTTTATTCTGATGTATTTGTTTCACATATTGTCTTTTTTTTTCTCTTTCAGAACATTTGATCATCTTGCAGTGGAAGAAACAATAGAATTGGTAAGAATTTAAATAACATTTACAAATTTTCTTAGAATACTATACTTTTTCTGTATATTAGAAATAAAGAAAAGAATTGGGGGGGGGGGGAGTTCATTCATGTGAAAAGTATTGGAGGCTGTAAAGAGTTCTTAAAAAAGATTTTCAACTTGTCATTGTCAATGTTGATTCTAGAGGATTAACTGTTGACACTTTTACTTATCAGAGTTTGTAGTTTTTCAGAAATCTCCTAAAATATGAAAACTCTCCCAAAAACCCTCAAATTCTAAAATTTGCCGGAATTCTCCTATAATTTTTACAGGACTGCTCAAATCTACCCAATAACTTTATGGCTTATAGATCTAGTTTTTTTGTGCGTGATTATTACATGCTAAAAACTAAAAAAAGCTTAATGTCCATAGACTTTGTGATTGCATGATGAATGGTTGGATGTGTTAGTTGAGTTAAATTGAGCTGACCAATCACATTTGTACATCGCCTTTCACATATTCGTATTCTGCAATTTACCTGTCATTGTTTATATTAGGCAGCAAAAGCTCGTTCTTTCAACTGAAGATAGTCTAGATCTCTCTATCTAGTTTAAAATCTATAATTATACTGGTAGTATTTTGTTAAGAACAAGTGTATGTAGACATACACCCACCTTCACCTAATTAATAAATTGTGTCTTTCTGAGTATTTTTTTTAGGTTTTGTGTTAGTATTTGTTCAGTGTTTCACGTAATATTGCTAGTTTAATGTATAGTCTTCTGTCATGGAGTGTCTCCAAATTTAGTGATTTTACTAATGGTATTACTCAAATCAAATATAAATATTTGTTGGTTATAAATCTCACAGTTCTATTTTGCATCTATTCCTTGAGTTGAGGGGTCCCAAATAGAGGACCATATTCAAATGTTAACCTAACCAAGGTTAAATAGCATTTTAGTGAAATTCTCCTTTGATTTGTTAAAAAATCAATTAATCCTGATGCTTTGTTTGATTTTTAAAAAAAAATTTTCATTACTTATAATTTTTCATTTATAATAAATTATAAATTATTATAACACCAAAATGTTTTAATAGTTTGTGTAACTAGTTAACTGTATAATATAAATAGTTTTTATTTGTTTTAAATTTTTTGTTTCTCTTCATAATTATCATTCTTAGGACATGTCACAAATGTAAATCAGAAAGAGCAGTGGCCCAAAACTGATCCTTTAGTTATACATGTTCCCCACCCCCACCCTCCTGTTCCCTTCCCTTGTCTCAATAGTGTGGGCAAATAACTGACACTCTGCAGTCCTTCACCATGAAAGATAATTGACTTCAGCTTCAAGGAATATTTCAACTGCAAACAATAGCAGTAACAAAGGGGGATAGCTGGACTATTCTTATTATAAGAGTGTTTGAGATTTTTTTTTTGTTTTGGTTTGACCATTCCATAGCCAATGAATGCCGTTACAACAGAAAATGAAAGAATGAGTATCTTTCCAGCAGATCTGATGGATCAAAATGTGAGTCATGTAAACAGTATTTGAATTTTGTTTTTCTTTTAAATTTATCATCATTTGAATTATTTTTATTTTTTTTAATCTATCATCCTGTTGTTTGCATTGTTTCTATTTTATGTTTTTGGTGTTTACTGTTACATCAGAAATGAAGATCATTACATTCTAGCAAAGGGATAGCTGCAGGCTGGGTTTGAATCTGGGACCGTCAGGACAGCAACCTGATTGTTTACCACATTTCTGAAATTCATGTCTTTAACAAAGAGCAACATTAATTAATTTTTGTTTTTAAAATGACTGTTCTTTTTATAAGAGAGTTTGAGATCTTTTTTTGTTTGTTTTTTGTTTCATCGTTCTGTAGCCTCAAAATAGCAACCTGTCAAGAGTACAAGAACATTTGTATGATACACCAGCAAGTATCCACCATGAAAATGTGAGTCATTTAACAATTTTTGAATTTTTTTAGAGTTTCCTTATCTTCTACATCATTATGGTGGGATAGCTGCAAGTTAGATTTGAACAGATTGTTGGTTATGTTGGGATGTAGTGGTATTAGGGTCTTCCTAAGGTGTATTGGAGGCACTGTGCATAGCTGCAAGTTAGATTTGAACAGATTGTTGGTTATGTTGGGCTGTAGTGGTATTAGGGTCTTCCTAAGGTGTATTGGAGGCATCTTGTCTGATTGGTAAAAGCACTTGACATCTGAATCGGGGTCCGGGGCTCAAATCCTGGTGAAGACTGGGTTTTTTAATTTCGGGATCTTCTGGCGCCTTTGAGATCACACAGCTCTAATGGGTACCTGACATTAGTTGGGGAAAAGTAAAGGCAGTTAGTCATTGTGCTGGCCACATGACACCCTCTTTAACCCTAGGCCAAAGAATCAGATGACCTTTACATCATCTGCCCTATTGACCACAAGGTCTAAAAGGGGAACTTTATTTTACTTTACTTAAGATGCATTAGGAAAGGACATTCAAAGAGGAATGTCTTTAACAAAGTTTAAACATTATTTAATATTTTTAATTACTGTTCCTTTTATAAGAGAATTTGAGATCTTTTTTTTTTTGATCTTTCTGTAGCCTCATTATAGCAACCTGTCAAGAGTAGAAGTGTATGAAACACCATCAAGTTTCCAAAATGAAAATGTGAGTCATTTCACAATATTTGAATTTTTTAAAGTTTATCAACATGCCAGTTTCATTATCTCCTACATCATTACGAAGGGATAGGTGAAGGTTGGATTTGAACTCGGGACCATCAGGACAGCAACCTGGATTGTATACCACATGTCTCTGTCCAACCAGTTCATGTCTCTAACAAATTTAATGGTTTTTTTATTTATATATATTTTTTTTTAAATTAAAATGACTGTTTTTTTTAATATAAATGTTTGAGATCTTAATTTTTTTGTTTCGCATATTTTTAGCCAATGAACAGTCTTAACGATGAAAAGAAAAGTATTTATGTCACTCCATCAAATCTCGTTGGTCAAAAAGTGAGTCATTTAATAGTATTTGACTTTTTAAAAAAGTTATCAACATGCTGCTTTCATATTTTGTTTTTTCTGTATCTCACAAACAAATGAAAAAAGAATAAAGTTTTATAAAGTTACTTTGTCTGTATCTTTAAAGTAGAGCTATCAATTTCTAAGACTATGTAGAATAGAACAAGTTTTTTTTACAGGGTGTCAAATCATTTAATCTCTAGACATTTATAAAAATGATGTGGAAAATGATACACACAGACCTCAAAAAAGGTGCAAACCTTTAATTTTCTTTGAGTAAAACAGAGAGATGAAACTAAATGTTTGAATTCACACTTGGGAATGGCAAAAAGGGGGGGAATTGAATGAAATAGAAAGTCATCTTTTGAACTTCATTTGTTACGTTTGATCTCTTCATGGTACATTGTCCTTGTTATTTTTATTTATTATTTAAAAAAAGAGCTCTTGTCGTCACAGCCGATTTACTTATAAGGATCAATAAAGCAATGCTATTCGTAGTCACAATTAGTTGAAGGCATATCATATACAAAGTTAATAGATTCAAGATGAGTGGTTAAAACACCAACTGGCCTATAAAACAAAACAAAAATTCCAGGCATGATCACCTAAGATTATGGTCAAATATTTGAGTGTATAATTAAATAGTTCTGACTCTTTTTTTTTTTTCCTTCAAACTATTCATGTTTGCAAATACACAACTGCCCTAATTATGTAGGCTTTACTGTTATGAGATTGTTTATATTGGCCAGTTTAAATTCATACTTGAGAATTTAGAAGGGGAGATTTGTTTTAACTCTTTTTCTCCTCCAAGTTGAACATACTATAATTGATTTTACTTCAGTCTGCAGCCTTATTGACCATATTATCATCAGTGTTTAAAAATTTATTCTGTTTTCTTTCCTCCCAAAATGTTTTTAATTGCTTATAATTTAATCTTCAATAGTTTCCCTTTGGAAAAAAAAAAAAGAAATTATTTTCATTTTTATTGTGATTCTACCAAAAATGATGTTTTTAAAGAGTAGGGGCTATAAAAGGGCTTTTATTTTCTTCATTATCTCTCCATGGGATAGTGACATCAAGACAATTAATTTAAATGTTTTAAATCTAATATATATTTAGTTTTTTGAAAATATGAATAGCTATAATAAAAAAAAAATTAGTTCAATTTTGGTAATAAAATACTGCCTAGATCTAGTTCTATAGAGGCTGGTCCTCATTTGGTAAGTTTTTATTTTTAATACTATTATCCAAAAATGTTTTTGTTTGTTTTAGAAACATAAATTTGTTTTATCTAAACAGGGTGTGCATTCACCTTTAATGCAATACCAAATAGAACAATTTCTGATAACAAACAAAAAAGGTAATAAAGTAACAGGGTAACATATAAGCAAAATAAATAATTCCCTCGGAATGTGAAAAATATTTACTGAGAGAAAGAGTTTAAGCAATTTTAACACCAATATGTTTTTATGTAGTTTTTTGTTTACACTGACAGTTGTTTTTATTAGAGGGTTTGATATCTCTTTTTTTTCTTACCTATCACAGACAAATAATGTGAACAGCCAGAATGTCAATGAAATGATTTATATAAATATGTTACCAAACTTTAATTTTCATTAGTATTTATTTGAAAGTATTTTTAGCGGCCACCGAAAGGGGGAAAGTTTTGTCCGTCTTTCTCGTTTAGATCTAGTAAACTAGAAAAGATAGTGAAAATCTGACACCATAATATTTTAGACCATTGAAAGTTCTGATGCATCGGCTAATTTTTCTTTTCTGAAAGCGAAATATTAAACTTTTAAAATCACTTATGCAAGCAGTTTTTTCTTAAAAATACACCACTTTTACAACTATTCACTATTAATAGTATCAAACACTGGAGGCCCTTTAGAAGGGGATATGTCCATTTACCATATTTTTAACACAGTTTAAGATATTTTGTCAAAAATTTTTTTTATTACATTTGTATTGCTAAGTTCTGTCAGTTTTGTCATACTAACTACTTCATTTACACACAAATAGTTTTCTTTTATTTAAAGAGAAGAAATCTATTTAGTATGCATATAAGTTTCACATAATTAAAATTAACAATTAATAAGTAGCTTTTTTATATTATCCTGTGAACTGCAGTGCTCTACAATAACAAAATTAGCACGCTTAACTATTTAAAAAAAAATTTTTTTATGGAAATGTTTTTTTTTCCTTGAGGATTTCAATAAGAGATTGACCCTTTACAAAACATCTAGATCAATTAGATATTCATTGTATGACATCAGTTAGGCCAGGTTCACATCCAACTTCACATTCACTTTCGCCTATCCTTTGGTCTGCTAGACTGCTGGGGCACCACACAAGATCTGTCAACCTTCTTTCTTCATTCTTCTCTGTCATTTGTCTTTGATATATTTCATTCTGATGTTCTTTCTAAAAATATTGAAACCTGCCTTTTGACCTGCCTGGGTGACCACTTTAGGGGCTGAGTTTGTGTAACCTTGTTTCAAGTTTATCAATGTGCTACTTTCATTATTTTCTTAAGGCTACACAATAAAAAAAAAATACAAAGGTTTTTCTAGGTAAACAAAAACTGAAAAATTAAAGCAAGACCAAGATGTGTATAGGCAGGTTGAATTCACACTTGGGAAATTTAGAAAAATGTGTGATTGAACTAAATAGAAAGTTAGCTTAATTGAAAGGATATTCTTCCCCCATACAACGTAAAATAGATTAAAGATGATTGGTGAAAACCACAGAGCTATAGAAAACCAAATAATTCCAAGCATTACCACTTATGAATTCAGTTAAACATTTGAGTGTATCAATGCACTATTACTGACACTATTTTTTCTTGCAATTAATGGTTGCAAACACAACAACTGCCTGTACATTTGTAAATTGTTATTTCATAAGCAAAGGTTTGTTTTTTAGCACTTTGTATATCAGAAATGAAAAGAAGTTTTACATCCAAACCTTAATCTCTTACAAGATAGGAATGTGATGGCTACACTCCAGGTTTGAAGCTCAGACCATCGTCACTGCAGTCAAACCAACCATTCAATTTATGCGTCAGTCATTACAGAATTTAACGTCTTGGTGTTTTTTCAAAATTAAAATGGCAGCTGTTTTTATTAGAGCGTTTGAGATCTCTAATTGTTTTTTCCCATTCAAATCAAATACACTTAAAATAAGAGTTACAAAACTATATTTGTACATTTTGTATACATGATACAATGGTATTTGCATAGACTCTAACATAGACTCTTATAGTTCCATTCACCATATATTGTTACATTTATAAGCTTCAATTTACAGATATTTACTTGTTACTAATGCTAAGTTATTATTCTTTCTACTTTGTGTATGTAATTATCTCTGTATAATCAAGGCCATTGTATTTGTTTGGTAGTGCAAATTTATACAATGAAATGTTGTGTGTGTGACCCATTATTATTTAATATTGTATTCATTTAGATGTTAATAATTACTTTGAAATTGGATGTAGGACCAACACTTAACAAAAAAAAACAAAAAAACATTATATTAATGGTTCCTCTTTTTTTAGTTTATTTTCTGGGACACAAAAAATATAAATAATACAATTTCTTAGAGAATTGTTCCATCTTTTATGAAATTTGAAGGGATTAAATGTGTTTATTAGTGTGATTTTTCAATATTCATGGATCAAATGTTTAAAATTTTTTAAATATGTGTTTTTTAGATTAAAATAAAAAAAAAATTATAATTTTATAGCCCATTCATTTTCCTTTAGAATACAATCGATAATGTTAGATTATTTAATAAAATAAAAAAAGTTTATGTTACTTCTAGTAACTCTAGCCCCCCCCCCCCCCCTCCCCGTTGAAAATGTGTGTTTTCCTGGGAAAACTCCATGTTTTTTAATCAAAATTATTTGTGTTGAAAGAGTTAATCTATTGTGCCTCTCTGATGGCCTCTTTGTTTGACTGTCCTTGAGCTCAAGTCCTGCTGGTTATGCTGTTTCTTCCAGTTGTGTGAAGGCCCAAGCAAATGTCAAAAGTTTTCCAGTAAGGCAAGGGCATCGAAATATGTAAGATATTGTAGAGGTTGGCTGTATATTGGTCCTGTTGGTTGCAACTGTATGTTATCTCTTCTGAAGTAGTTAATACTTTAATGCATTAAAGTAGGTTGTTTTAATGCTCGTTTAATCCTAAGTTTCTGTGAATGTTCTTCCTGTAATATGACTTTACTTTTGAGTTGTTTATTGTCATATGTATATTTTGTGTGTGTCTATTGTCGGATATAGATATATGCTTTTGAATCAATCCATCATAATCCATTTTATAGTCTACATTGAGTAGGTGTACTGGTATATTGTATTATAACATTTGTCTAGAATACATCTTAGGCTGAAAATGTAATCAATTGTGGATCTTTTAGGTCTAAAATCACATTGATAGTTATCTAAGATTTTGTTTGCATATTTTCCAACTCTCTTAGTAATAAACTTAGTTTGGATCTTATTAGTTAAAGCTTAAGAGAGAGATGCTTTTGTAATTATGGCACTTTAGTTTAAATCCCATTTTATATATTGGAGTGCTGTTTCCAATTTGTTTTTATAGTTTGGGGTTATGAGTACTGTTTACATTTTTTTAATGTATTGGGGTTATAAGTGCTGTTTCCAAATCCTTTTTATCTATTGGTTATGAGTGCCGTTTAAAATCTGTTTTATTAATTCTTCCTAAATTCTTGATATTATGCTGCAAATTTGGCAATACAGCCATTTTCTCCATATATTTTTTTTGTTCTGCAGTTGTTGTTTTTTGTTCTCTCCTGATGTTTTGTAGTTCTTTATTTCTGGTTAATTTATGAGGGGGTATGGTTTCCTTTTGGCAGTTCATATTCTCAGTTAATATCTCTTGCTGTTTTCTGGGATAAGTTATTTGTAGCTTGTGGTCCAGGTGATCTAGGATTTTTGCCATTCCCATTTTTCTGACAAATTTTGTGGTCCTTCTCCCGGGGTACACTGTTCTGCCTCACCGTGGCACCTGGGTGGAAACTGCTACTTGAGGGGGTAGCTAGGCTAAATGAATGGCGAAACATAACTCCCGTGGGGATGCCCACGGGTAGACGAGAGTCCACCTCTTGCACGGGTGGGGTTGCAAAAAACTCCCCACAAACCTGTAACACATCCATGCGCTGTTCCTCAAGGGACTGTTACATAAATGGCGATTCCCTCAAGGTTGGCTTGGTATAACGAAGGAAAATGGTGGGGGCCAAAGGCATTGGAAACAGCAATGCTTTACATAGGCATTGACTCGGGTCTCTCTCAAACACAACTGTGTTCCCACAGGTTTTTTTTTTTTTTACTGTTTGGCGTCCAAACAGGTTTTTTTTCAAACTTAGAGCTCGAAGAGCCTTTGGCTCAGCTTTTAAGACTATCAAACAGTGGTCCTTCTCCTTGCTTCATTGTATTGACCTTTTGTGTTTCTAGTTTTTCTCTATGGTTTGCAGGCATTTTCAGTGAATGGACCAAAGATTTAGAACTTACAATTGGACTCAGACAGACAGCATATTTCAGTACATTCAAGAAGAACTTTTTTAGATTAGTTGTCACTTGAGCTCTCAAGTTTATGTTTGTAATGTTAACACAGTGCCTTGAGCCTACATCTTGTTTTTTAACAGCGCTCTGTACATTAAATTATTATATTTATTATTATCATCCAAACATTACTCATTTAGTCTATAATTTGTCTGCATTCATTGCATACCATCAGATTCTCTTGATTTTGTGTATAAATCCAACAACATGTTCTGCTGTACGGTTAACATTATCTAAATTTTTCCATTGCTCATGTTTTTACAAATTATTTTCATTGTTCTTTTCCAATACTGATAGTTGGTTCTTTGTATATCATATTATTATTGTGCTCCTTTTCAATGGCAGTTGTATTTGGAGCTTAATCTTTGTTTAAATTAGCTTTTTACATCTAATATATCAGGTTCATTCTTTAATCAGCTTATGATCTATTTGATTCCAGATGATGTCATCAGGTGCTATCTAGGATACATTATGAGTGTCTTTAGTGATATCTAGAATATATTATGAGTATCTTATGTCATAGGAGATATGTAGAATATATTATGAGTATCTTATATCATAGGAGATATGTAGAATACATTATGAGTATCTTATGTCATAGGAGATATCTAGAATACATTATGAGTATCTTATGTCATAGGAGATATGTAGAATACATTATGAGTATCTTGTATCATAGGAGATATGTAGAATACATTATGAGTATCTTATGTCATAGGAGATATGTAGAATACATTATGAGTATCTTATGTCATAGGAGATATGTAGAATACATTATGAGTATCTTATGTCATAGGAGATATCTAGAATACATTATGAGTATATTATGTCATAGGAGATATGTAGAATACATTATGAGTATCTTATGTCATAGGAGATATGTAGAATACATTATGAGTATCTTATGTCATAGGAGATATGTAGAATACATTATGAGTATCTTATGTCATAGGAGATATGTAGAATATATTATGAGTATCTTATGTCATAGGAGATATCTAGAATATATTATGAGTATCTTATGTCATAGGAGATATCTAGAATATATTATGATTATCTTATGTCATAGGAGATATCTATAATATATTATGAGTATCTTATGTCATAGGAGATATCTAGAATATATTATTAGTATCTTATGTCATAGGAGATATCTAGAATATATTATGAGTATCTTATGTCATAGGTGATATGTAGAATATATTATGAGTATCTTATGTCATAGGAGATATGTAGAATATATTATGAGTATCTTATGTCATAGGAGATATCTAGAATACATTATGAGTATCTTATGTCATAGGTGATATGTAGAATATATTATGAGTATCTTATGTCATAGGAGATATGTAGAATATATTATTAGTATCTTATGTCATAGGAGATATCTAGAATACATTATGAGTATCTTATGTCATAGGTGATATGTAGAATATATTATGAGTATCTTATGTCATAGGAGATATGTAGAATATATTATGAGTATCTTATGTCATAGGAGATATCTAGAATACATTATGAGTATCTTATGTCATAGGTGATATGTAGAATATATTATGAGTATCTTATGTCATAGGAGATATGTAGAATATATTATGAGTATCTTATGTCATAGGAGATATCTAGAATACATTATGAGTATCTTATGTCATAGGTGATATGTAGAATATATTATGAGTATCTTATGTCATAGGAGATATGTAGAATATATTATGAGTATCTTATGTCATAGGAGATATGTAGAATACATTATGAGTATCTTATGTCATAGGAGATATGTAGAATACATTATGAGTATCTTATGTCATAGGAGATATGAAGAATACATTATGAGTATCTTATGTCATAGGTGATATCTAGAATACATTATGAGTATCTTATGTCATAGGTGATATCTAGAATATATTATGAGTATCTTATGTCATAGGTGATATGTAGAATACATTATGAGTATCTTATGTCATAGGTGATATCTAGAATATATTATGAGTATCTTATGTCATAGGAGATATGAAGAATACATTATGAGTATTTTATAGAATACATTATGAGTATCTTATAGAATACATTATGAGTATCTTATATCTTTTGTAGTTCTGCTGATAAAAATTTCTGAATTTTTAAAAAAATTAGCTGGTCTCTTCATGAAAGCTTCAATTTGGCCAAATTCAGCATTGAAATATGCTAGAACTAATTGGTGCCATGCAGTGGTCATACATTCTTTCCAGTTTATCATAGAACCCCTCTTTTGTGTTATCTTCTTCGTATTTAGTAGTGGCATGTTCATTGATAAATTTCCCTCTTACATATATATTAAGCAGTCTGTCATTTATAGGTTTAAATTCACTAACATTAAAACCATTTCATTTTTGACAGCAAATCCTGTTGGAGCTGCCACCACTGTAAAATATTGTGTACTAGTCAACCAGCGGCGTAGCATACGCCGCTATTTTGCAGGGCCGGCCTTAGGCACCTGCAACCTATGTGACCGCAGTGGGCCTTGCACTTTCATAGGGCCGCTCTAATTCAAGGTGTAGAAATTATTAAATTAAACCATTTTATAACTTAAAAGAGATTTCCAGCGCCCTCCTGTTGGTTTACCAGGAGCACTTTCATAGGACCTGCATAAGAAGTCATGTCCATTCTCCATTGGTCATTTTTTTATTTGTGATCTGTATGGTTTTTTATGTGTTTTAGCTTTTGTTACAATATTTTTTAAAACCAGTATCAATGGGTTTTAGTCCTGTGCACAGCCTTCCGAAGATGCCCCTTTATGATTGTAAGGATAAATGCCTTTACTTTCAAATTATGTGCGCTACCTTTATGGATAATCACCACTTATTGCGGTGCAGCAGGTTTGATTTTGGTCCACTTTGAGTAAAGTTTTCACTGATAATCAGCATATTTGGAGGTTTTTTTATTTCCCATATTAGTCACATGGTCGGGGGCTCGATTGGAGATAAGAAACTCCACAGAGATAAAAAAAAAAAAAACTTAACTGTTAGTGGCTATTCTACTTCTCCTGATGAAATTATGTCCCTTGTTTGTTAGTTGAACAGCCAAAATGAATTCCATAAAAACATTCACCTATCTTTTTGGTGGTTGAACCGTTGGGGCACCACACAAGATCTTTCAACTTTCTCCATTCCTTTGTCCTTTGCATTGATTAGAATTTCATTCACTGACAGTCCTGTTCATTCTTTGATGTTGTTTTCCCATCACTTTTTCTGTCTTCCTCTTCTTCTTCCTGGTACTGTCCCCTGAAGGAAGGTCTGAGGACCTTGTGGTGTGGCCATAGAGTTTTAGTTTATGTGTTTTGATAGTGGTTAGGTCATTGTGGGGTCCAATCGCTGTATTAATCCTTTTTTTTTTTATTCAATAGTGATGACGTCTTTGTGACACCTAGGAACTTTCTGTAGCATCTTTGTTCCATTGCTAGGATGCTCTTCTCGAAATCTGCAGTGTCCAGGATCTGCATGCATATAAGAATGTGACCATGTCCAGGGAGCGCATCAGTCTGATTTTTGTGTCGAGGGCTAGAAGCCTTTGTCTGTCCAGTTTGTTTAAAGCTTTCCAAGTGCTACTGTTGACTGCAGTTCTGGCCAGTAGTTCAGGTTTATTTCCCTCATCTGAGGTGTTAGCTCCAAAGTATTTTAAACTACTAACACTTGTCGTCTTTTCACCACCAATACTGATGTCTCTTTTAAAGCCCAGTTGGATATTGGTCATAATATGTGTGTGTGTGTGTTTTTTCGGCTTTGATTTGCATCTATATAGAATATAGAACAAGCTAAGAGTTAATACAGAGTTGTTTACATTGCAAACATCTAAACATCTTGTGACGGACAGATGACTTGACTGTATCCCTGATTCGTTGTGATTAAAAGTTGAAATTCTAGCCTGCTCTCCTGTTATTTATTTTGTTACTTTATTGTGGATATCATTTATTTTGTTAATTTATTGTGGATGTCAGTTATTTTGTGGCGTTTTGTTGTTATCTTTGTTTAACCAAATCTATACGACAGCAGTCGCCACAGCATCATGCATTTTACTGACAATTATTATGTTCTATTTTCTCACAGAAATAATATCGATAAGTCTACACAATTTTCACCATCTGAATAGACACTGTCACGTATCAATTTAAATAAACCAAAGTCTAGATTAAATAACTTAACATATCTATGTCTGTATCACACGTGTCAAAATTCCCCATGACATAGGCTAATCTGACACGCGTATATCATAAGCGTGACATCTGACAGGAAATAATTTGATTTGTTAAAGACTAGCGTCTAAAAAGAGGCTAGAAAACGCACGAGCAAGAAAGTTCAGTCATGTAGAAATTTTCACAGAGCTAAGTCGTATTTTAGTTTTGAGATAGAACTTGCATTGACAAGTCTTGTATTTTATTAGATCTAGTATTAATCTGAATATATTTTACTATTAAGCTTTGAATGAAGTAATTCATTAAAGTTTTATTTCCGTATATATAAAACCTGTGTGCAATGAATCTTAGTTGATTCTATATTTGAATTAAAAGGATCTTTGAATCTATAAGATAGCATTTAGATCTAGAGATACGCAACTACAGAATCCCCGACATTTCACAGTAACTTCTAGTAATCGTCTGACATCTCAAGGAAAGATCGACAGCATTAACATCTTAGCACTATCGTCTGACATCTCAAGGAAAGATCGACAGCATTAACATCTTAGCACTATCGTCTGACATCTCAATGAAAGATCGACAGCATTAACATCTTAGCACTACTTTCAAAATAAAGATAAAGCAAAACATTAGTTTGTTCCAGTAAAATATTGAAAAAAAAAAATGTCATGGGATTGAAACTCATAAACTCTGTTAAATATCGCCTTATACAACTTTGATGACGATTCTTATTGCTGGCAGGGGCCGAAGGTTTGGGGCACAACTCTTTTACCTCACCTGCGCCCATAAATGTGCTCATTTTTATTTATTTGTGTGCAAAGCTTTTAAACGTGTATCAGTGGGAAGCGTAGTCGAGAGGCCAAGTGCGCTTAATCTTGGCTTGGCTTGGCTACCTAGAAGGGGGGCTCGAGGTTCGACACCCGACTCGGGCAGAGTTGTGTTTACTGAGCGCCTAAAGGCAGCATGGAAAACCAACTCCTAGATACCCCCTCCCCCCCCCCCCCCCCCCCCCACTGGTCCACAAATGAGATTGGACCAAAAGCGCTCTGAGCATGCTATAAGCATGAAAGTAGCGCTATAAAAAAGCTATAAGTAAGTATCAACCACAATGTGATTGTATTTGATTATGTAAGATCTAGAAAAGATTAAATCTTTCACTCAACAAAGTAAAACAAACTCATTTATAACAGATTGGATAAACATGCAACTACTTAGCAAACGTTTAATATTTAATCTCTCATTTTTTGAAACATCTTTCGATAGTGTATAATTTCAACAAATCAGCAAACTTTCTATAAAGGTAAAAATATTTGAACATTTTTTTGGTAGACATAAGTCATTTAATATGCAAATGAAATCACAACATTTACATTTACAGCTTTGGTTAAGTCACATGTTCAGGATTTTTAGAAGCGTTTCGGAATTATAAGCTTGGATTGCTCTATTTTGATTGATATCACTTAAATTAAAATGGTTTATTAATAAAATAGGCGAAATAGCTAAAAATAAATGTGTATTGGAAAAGTAGATCTAGATCTATCTAGTAGACATTTGTTTTTATATAAAGAAAATACAATGTAAAGTAAAAACAATGGATCCAAATATTGTGGATTGAGAGAATGATTCCTGTATTGTAAGGCGACAAACAATAGTTACAGCACATCAGTGGCTGTGTCTGGCAGATATAAGTGTTAGAACACAGCTCTGGACTTAAATCTGGCTCTCCTGGTACACACTCTGAAAACAAATAATTAATACATTAGGTTAATACGCCTTGACTTCTATGTACTGACAAATTTCATCTCGATGTTGTTTTTTTTATTAATTGACCAGGAACACAAAAAACAAATTGAAGCAAACAACAGAGTGAAAAATGTGAAATAATAATAATAAAAGGGGTAAGGGAGCACAAACTAAGATAATGTTGATTTCAAAATTTTCTATTTCGCCACGAAAATAAAAGTAGTTTTGCAAAAATAGGTTTACACTTTAAGCCGATACACAAATATCTATTAAAAACAAAGTAGCGCAAGATTAATGAAATGTAAAGTCCAATAAAAACGGGTTTATAAAGTACGTCAGGACGTCAAAATTCGCATGTATAAGAAAACAATTTATGTAAAAATGCTTTGAAACACAAATTTGAAGGTTAATTTTATTAAAAATGAAGTCAATAGACTATATTTTGTATTTGTATGTGTGAAAGTTAAAAAAACTATCCGTGCAAAGTATGTAGTTCTTAAAAATAGATCTAGATCTAGATCCTTTTGATCTCTCTTGTAAACATGGCCTAGATGCATGAAATAGTAATACTTTCATAGAGTTGGGCATCTGGTCAACTTTTTTTTAAGGGTCTTAACATTGTTTTAGGGCTACTATACAGTATACATAGTCGCGGTTCCAGTTAGTAGGCTACCCAAGGAACATTTGTGCCAAATTTTTGCGAAATTGGTAAAAAATATATATATTTTTGAAATTTTATTGCTAAAATATATAAGTTCTGTCATAATAAATACTACGTTTACAAAAATAATATTAACTTTTTTTATAAAGAGAAAAAATCTATTTACTTTGCAAATAAGTTAAACATAATTTTAAACAACAATTAATAAGTAGTTTTTCATATTATCGCTTTAACTGCCCTGTACTGACTTACACTGCAGTAGCTGTGTTACGTAAATGTTTTTTTCAGCAAGGTCTACCAGGTCGAGGCAGCATTTTAGGCCTCTGTTTCCACGGTTTAATCTGATCTATTGGAAGTATTCTGTTTCCACGGTTTAATCTGATTTATTGGAAGTATTCTTTTTTTTTTCTTTATTTGTGTTTTCTTTGGAGTTTCTATTCATCTGGATCATACGGTTTTTAAACTTTCTTGTGTTTTTCTTTTGGAGTGTGAGGAGTGTTTTCTTACTATGTCTATAAAGACTTTCCTAATTGAAAAAAAGGATCTGAAGGGTGGTTTGGTCCACCAACCGGGTACTCTACTAATAAAACTGTCCGGACAGGGAGCAGTTCGAGCTTCGATGGCGTCCATCGTCGCCGCCTTGAGGCTCGGGCCGGAGGAGGTGGGTTCCCTGTACCGGTTTGAGAACCCTTTCCTATGGTTCCTGGGTGTTTCCTCACCGGTGTTGAGGAACAGGATCATAGGAAAGGTCTTTGGTAGTGAAGACACCTTCAGGGTGGAGGTTACCACCCTGGAGGAAGAGAGAGTAAAAGTGACGCTTCACTGGGTGTCACCCACCATCTCAAAGAAAAAAATTGAGGAGATTTTCAGTACCCTCGCCGCAGAAGGCTCAAAAACAGAAGCTGTTTGACTTGGGGTTAGTGACAAGTGGGCGGCTTGGATCAAACTCCGCAAGGGTACCAAGATACCTCACTACATACAGTTGAAGTATGAAGAAGACCCAAGGACCTACAAGGTCTTAATCACTACACCGGGGAGAAGGCAGCAATGCTGGTTCTGCCAGAAGGAAGATCTTTGGTCAAACCAATGTCCCAACAGGGCAACCCCAAGGGGCTTCAAAAAGGACGTTGAAATGCCCGTTGAAGCTAAAAAAAACACTTATGCGTCGGCCTTAAAGAAAGATAGTGGAAAAGGGCAGACCAAAGCTGTACCTCCCGAGATAAATGAAGACGGGTTCGAACCAGTAAAAAGTAAAAAAAAAGGTACAACACCTGAGAAACACATGGACAGTTGGATAGATACCCTTCCCCCCTCCCCCCCCCCCAAAAAAAAAGGCGAAAGTAGCAGAGGGTCTAACACACACACACAAAATGAAAACTACCGGACACGCTAGATCGGAGCCTAGCTCTCCAAACAAAACAAACAGGAAAAGAACTCTTTCTTTGTCCTCTACTTCGGATGACCAGGGGGAAGGCTGTGAGGTGAGAGGGGAAAGGGAGGGAACGGGAGAGGAAATGGTGGTTTTGGAAGATATCCCCAGCTCTCCTGGACCTCTAGTTATTGACGAAGGGGAGGACCCTGACACACACAGAGTCATACTCACACACACAACGCAATAACCAACCAACACACAATCATGGCAAACATTACAATTCTTTCACTTAACATTCGAAACCTGAAAAACAAACAAAAATACATAGTTCACTCAATTGAAACACGAAAACTGGACTTTATATTCTTACAGGGATCAAATATCATCTCAATTCTGACAAAAACACACATACGCCCTAGTTACAAACAAACCCATTTAAATATATAATCATGGAGGACATCACGTTTTTGACCCTCAACATTCATGGACTCACAAACAAACAAAAATACGTAGTCCATTTATCTAGAAAGTATAAACCAGACTTTATTTTTTTTACAAGAAACAAATGTAGGCACAGAACACAAAGCACTCATATTAACAACAGATATGGGCTTTAAGGAAGGGTGTTTTAGTTACAGTAGTAGATCCAAAAGGGTAGCAGACTTTCAAATGTCAGATAGGTTTAAAATAGTACACACATATAGCGACAACAAAGGAGAGTAGTCATCATAAAAATGGAAACAAGAAATAAAACAATTACATTGGCTAACATCTATGCACCAGCGAAAAAAACTGAGAAACGGGAATTTTTTTAATTTTTGAGTGGAAAATTACATGACACATATAAAGGGGATACTTTTATTTTAGGAGGGGATTTTAATTACATCACGTCCTCACTAGACAAGCTGTACACACTGCAGAGCAAGTAATGGGTCACTGAGCTTGACCCATGACCCATCAAGTTCTCGACCCAGACCCATCATGACCCATGGCCCATTAAAACAAATTTTGGCGAAATAAAATATATCAAATTAAATCAAACATTCGACATATTAAAATTGTTTAAAAGTAAAAATATGCTTCAACAAACTACGAAATTTATAGCACAAAAAGTAAAATGTAAAAAGATGTCAGTTTTTTATTGTACAAAATTTCATCTTATTGCAACAGTTTTCCTCTGTAAAACATGTTTTAATATCATCTAACTTTGTTGAAAAAATGAACCATAAGTCTTAACTACGACCGTATCCTATTTGGTATCGATTTAAAGAGGACGCTGTGTACTACGTCATTTTCTTGATTGCTTTCCAAGCTAAAACTAATTATAGAAACTAGAACACGAGAAATGACGTAGATCTCAAGGTTTTTGGTAAAATTTGATTGGCTAAAAGGTAGTCAACTACATAGAGGTTTATTTTGATTGGTCTAAAGGCCGCCATCTTGGAAACCGGAGGGTAAATTTAGACCACAATGCACAGCGTGTGTATCAACATCCCTGTAAACTTTAAATTCCATTTTTCTCAAAATAAATTTTTCATGACACACACAATCTTGTTTTTTATTTTACTAAAAATCTAGTTGTCCAATTGTTTTATTATTGCATATATGTGTTCAAATATATATATATACTACACAGTAACAGAGCGAAATTTTAAAATTAAGTCAAGAAATGGAGATATTAGCAGATTATGAACAAATTTAACTTGAATTTTCATTACAAATGTATGGAAGGGCTCGTATTGTTTTTGTCGCAAATAAAAACAATCGCGCAACGACGGGTTTTTTTCAGAGTCAGGCGGAAACTAAGGATGGGTCGTGGGTCAGGGAGCATTGACCCATGACCCATTTGACCCATCCAATTTTGCGACCCATTTGACCCATTGACCCATGACCCATTAACCCATTACTTGCTCTGGTACTACACAGCAACTACGAATCTTCCTTTACCGATTAACCCTACCTTTGAAATTCTAAAACTAGTAATATTTATATAGATTAAAAATAGATGACATCTTTTTCAAGAGTTATTCATCCTGTTAGGAATGACCCTACCGTTTTTTATTTTCGTAGTACAAAGACATAGAGAACTCTAAAGTTGTTTAAATAAGAAAAATTTGCATTTTTTATAAAAATAAATTATATTTTTTTGTGAAAACTCACAGTTGCATAAATTTACTAAATTGATTTTAAAAGTCATTATTAAAACACTTTTAGAAAGAAAAAAAAATTCGTATTCATTTTTTTTAGATAATTTATATTTTTTTTTGACTTAGTACATTTCAGACATCTACCAATTTTACTTTTAATATTTAGTTTATATAAATATAAAAACTTTCCCTGTCATTTTGTCGTAATATCTACAAAAATATAGTCTATTAGTCTATTAGTCTATTCAATAATCATCACAAAATGTATATGAAAACACAACCGTCAATTGGTAGTTATATAAAAGTTAGCATCAAACATTTAAAGCATATTCATTTCAAAGCCTTTTTGTACGAATTTCGTTTGTAATAATTTCCTCTATCTATATGTCTGATGGTGCAGTAGTAGTTTTGACAGAGTTGTAAATTGTCTTTAATTGCAATGTTAATAACAAGTAGTTGTGTGCAGGTCTTCTCTTTACTGCCAGATCTCGAGAAAAATCTTTAAAATGCATTTTTCGTGTTTTTCTCTCCAGCCAACTTAGACACTGTTAATTACCATAAGGATATGCAAAATAATAGTTTCGTATCTAACCGACTCTACCAGACATGGTAGTTACTTGGCGATAAGGAAATAGTGTCCCCGGCCTCAAGGTAGACAATCAAAAATTGTCAAGAAAGGGAGAGTTTATAATTTTACAACATTAACCTTGTTCTATCCTAAGAACGCTTGCTGCAGTTGTAATCCACAAACCTATTAAAAGTATTGTAATATATGTTGGTGACATTCAACTTGTTGTTCAATTTTTTTCCAGATTCATTCATTGATATTTTCATTAGTAAAAAAAATGTGTCTTGCTGAGAATATTTGACTTTAGTAAAAACTTTCAACATGTATGTAAACTAATTTTGTCATCAATTTCTGGCTGTTGCTGACATCATATTGCGGTCGTACAAAAATTATAAATAAAAAAAAACAAGATAAGCAAGGTGATCAAAACAAAAAAAATTTCAAGGCCTTTCTCTTGATCTGTGATAAGATAGCTGCTAAATCAAAGGAATGAAAAAAAATTTTTTGTAAAGCGTAACAGCAGCCCAACGACATTATTTAAGGGATAGATAATGATAAAAATAGTTCAAAGAGATAAGCACTAAAAAATTTTTGGACAAAATTACAACTTTTAGAATATCCTAATACAGTTATTTATTTAAAAAAAATGAAAATAAAACTATACATCGTAGGAGATTTGAACTCGTTACCTTTGACATGAAAAGCCAATGTTCTACGCAACTGCCACACGGCACAAGTAACAATAGAAAATATAGGTTATTTATAAATAACACTTTAATCAATTTTTTACTGAAAGATAAATCTAATATTTTTAATGCTGCCTCAAAATGATGAATTTTAAATAAAGTATTAAATTGTATATGTTTTAAAACATTATTAGTAAAATAAAAATGCATTTTTAATGCTGACGCCATATTTGACCTTTAAAATTCTAAATCTACTAATATTTATATAGATTAAAAATAGATGACATCTTTTTCAAGAGTTATTCATCCTGCTAGGAATGACCCTACCGTTTTTTATTTTCGTAGTACAAAGACATAGAGAACTCTATAGTTGTTTAAATGAGAAAAATTTGCATTTTTTATAAAAATAAATTATATTTTTTACTGAAAACTCACAGTTGCATAAATTTACTAAATTGATTTTAAAAGTCATTATTAAAACACTTTTAGAAAAAAAAAATTTGTATTCATTTTTTTTAGATAATTTATATTTTTTTTTGACTTAGTACATTTCAGACATCTACCAATTTTACTTTTAATATTTAGTTTATATAAATATAAAAACTTTCCCTGTCATTTTGTCGTAATATCTACAAAAATAGAATTGCGTCTATTCAATGATCATCACAAAATGTATATGAAAACGCAACCGTCAATTGGTAGTTATATAAAAGTTAGCATCAAACATTTAAAGCATATTCATTTCAAAGCCTTTTTGTAAGAATTTCGTTTGTAATAATTTCCTCTATCTATATGTCTGATGGTGCAGTAGTAGTTTTGACAGAGTTGTAAATTGTCTTTAATTGTAATGTTAATAACAAGTAGTTGTGTGCAGGTCTTCTCTTTACTGCCAGATCTCGAGAAAAATCTTTAAAATGCATTTTTCGTGTTTTTCTCTCCAGCCAACTTAGACACTGTTAATTACCATAAGGATATGCAAAATAATAGTTTCGTATCTAACCGACTCTACCAGACATGGTAGTTACTTGGCGATAAGGAAATAGTGTCCCCGGCCTCAAGGTAGACAATCAAAAATTGTCAAGAAAGGGAGAGTTTATAATTTTATAACATTAACCTTGTTCTATCCTAAGAACGCTTGCTGCAGTTGTAATCCACAAACCTATTAAAAGTATTGTAATATATGTTGGTGACATTCAACTTGTTGTTCAATTTTTTTCCAGATTCATTCATTGATATTTTCATTAGTAAAAAAAATGTGTCTTGCTGAGAATATTTGACTTTGGTAAAAATTTTTCAACATGTATGTAAACTGATTTTGTCATCAATTTCTGGCTGTTGCTGACATCATTTTGCGGTCGTACAAAAATTATAAATAAAAAAAAACAAGATAAGCAAGGTGATCATAACAAAAAAATTTCAAGGCCTTTCTCTTGATCTGTGATAAAATAGCTGCTAAATCAAAGGAATGAAAAAAAATTGTTTGTAAAGCGTAACAGCAGCCCAACGACATTATTTAAGGGATAGATAATGATAAAAATAGTTCAAAGAGATAAGCACTAAAAATTTTTTGGACAAAATTACAACTTTTAGAATATCCTAATACAGTTATTTATTTTTAAAAAATGAAAATAAAACTATACATCGTAGGAGATTTGAACTCGTTACCTTTGACATGAAAAGCCAATGTTCTACGCAACTGCCACACGGCACAAGTAACAATAGAAAATATAGGTTATTTATAAATAACACTTTAATCAATTTTTTACTGAAAGATAAATCTAATATTTTTAATGCTGCCTCAAAATGTTGAATTTTAAATAAAGTATTAAATTGTATATGTTTTGAAACATTATTAGTAAAATAAAAATGCATTTTTAATGCTGACGCCATATTTGACCTTTGAAATTCTAAATCTAGTAATATTTATATAGATTAAAAATAGATGACATCTTTTTCAAGAGTTATTCATCCTGGTAGGAAAGACCCTACCGTTTTCTATTTTCGTAGTACAAAAACATAGTGTACTCTAATGTTGTTTAAATAAGAAAAATTTGCATTTTTTATAAAAATAAATTATATTTTTTAAGTGAAAACTCAAAGTTGCATAAATTTACTAAATTGATTTTAAAAGTCATTATTAAAACACTTTTAGAAAGAAAAAAAATTCGTATTCATTTTTTTTAGATAATTTATATTTTTTTTTAACTTAGTACATTTCAGACATCTACCAATTTTACTTTTAATATTTAGTTTATATAAATAGAAAAACTTTCCCTGTCATTTTGTCGTAATATCTACAAAAATAGAATTGCGTCTATTCAATGATCATCACAAAATGTATATGAAAACGCAACCGTCAATTGGTAGTTATATAAAAGTTAGCATCAAACATTTAAAGCATATTCATTTCAAAGCCTTTTTGTACGAATTTCGTTTGTAATAATTTCCTTTATCTATATGTCTGATGGTGCAGTGTAGTTTTGACAGAGTTGTAAATTGTCATTAATTGCAATGTTAATAACAAGTAGTTGTGTGCAGGTCTTCTCTTTACTGTCAGATCTCGAGAAAAATCTTTAAAATGCATTTTTCGTGTTTTTCTCTCCAGCCAACTTAGACACTGTAAATTACCATAAGTATATGCAAAATAATAGTTTCGTATCTAACCGACTCTACCAGACATGGTAGTTACTTGGCGATAAGGAAATAGTGTCCCCGGCCTCAAGGTAGACAATCAAAAATTGTCAAGAAAGGGAGAGTTTATAATTTTATAACATTAACCTTGTTCTATCCTAAGAACGCTTGCTGCAGTTGTAATCCACAAACCTATTAAAAGTATTGTAATATATGTCGGTGGCATTCAACTTGTTGTTCAATTTTTTTCCAGATTCATTCATTGATATTTTCATTAGTAAAAAAAATGTGTCTTGCTGAGAATATTTGACTTTGGTAAAAATTTTTCAACATGTATGTAAACTGATTTTGTCATCAATTTCTGGCTGTTGCTGACATCATTTTGCGGTCGTACAAAAATTATAAATAAAAAAAAACAAGATAAGCAAGGTGATCATAACAAAAAAATTTCAAGGCCTTTCTCTTGATCTGTGATAAGATAGCTGCTAAATCAAAGGAATGAAAAAAAATTGTTTGTAAAGCGTAACAGCAGCCCAACGACATTATTTAAGGGATAGATAATAATAAAAATAGTTCAAAGAGATAAGCACTAAACAATTTTTGGACAAAATTACAACTTTTAGAATATCCTAATACAGTTATTTATTTTTAAAAAATGAAAATAAAACTATACATCGTAGGAGATTTGAACTCACTACCTTTGACATGAAAAGCCAATGTTCTACGCAACTGCCACACGGCACAAGTAACAATAGAAAATATAGGTTATTTATAAATAACACTTTAATCAATTTTTTACTGAAAGATAAATCTAATATTTTTAATGCTGCCTCAAAATGTTGAATTTTAAATAAAGTATTAAATTGTATATGTTTTGAAACATTATTAGTAAAATAAAAATGCATTTTTAATGCTGACGCCATATTTGACCTTTGAAATTCTAAATCTAGTAATATTTATATAGATTAAAAATAGATGACATCTTTTTCAAGAGTTATTCATCCTGGTAGGAAAGACCCTACCGTTTTCTATTTTCGTAGTACAAAAACATAGAGAACTCTAAAGTTGTTTAAATAAGAAAAATTTGCATTTTTTATAAAAATAAATTATATTTTTTAAGTGAAAACTCAAAGTTGCATAAATTTACTAAATTGATTTTAAAAGTCATTATTAAAAAACTTTTAGAAAAAAAAAAATTCGTATTCATTTTTTTTAGATAATTTATATTTTTTTTTGACTTAGTACATTTCAGACATCTACCAATTTTACTTTTAATATTTAGTTTATATAAATATAAAAACTTTCCCTGTCATTTTGTCGTAATATCTACAAAAATAGAATTGCGTCTATTCAATGATCATCACAAAATGTATATGAAAACGCAACCGTCAATTGGTAGTTATATAAAAGTTAGCATCAAACATTTAAAGCATATTCATTTCAAAGCCTTTTTGTACGAATTTCGTTTGTAATAATTTCCTCTATCTATATGTCTGATGGTGCAGTAGTAGTTTTGACAGAGTTGTAAATTGTCTTTAATTGCAATGTTAATAACAAGTAGTTGTGTGCAGGTCTTCTCTTTACTGCCAGATCTCGAGAAAAATCTTTAAAATGCATTTTTCGTGTTTTTCTCTCCAGCCAACTTAGACACTGTTAATTACCATAAGGATATGCAAAATAATAGTTTCGTATCTAACCGACTCTACCAGACATGGTAGTTACTTGGCGATAAGGAAATAGTGTCTCCGGCCTCAAGGTAGACAATCAAAAATTGTCAAGAAAGGGAGAGTTTATAATTTTATAACATTAACCTTGTTCTATCCTAAGAACGCTTGCTGCAGTTGTAATCCACAAACCTATTAAAAGTATTGTAATATATGTCGGTGGCATTCAACTTGTTGTTCAATTTTTTTCCAGATTCATTCATTGATATTTTCATTAGTAAAAAAAATGTGTCTTGCTGAGAATATTTGACTTTGGTAAAAATTTTTCAACATGTATGTAAACTGATTTTGTCATCAATTTCTGGCTGTTGCTGACATCATTTTGCGGTCGTACAAAAATTATAAATAAAAAAAAACAAGATAAGCAAGGTGATCATAACAAAAAAATTTCAAGGCCTTTCTCTTGATCTGTGATAAGATAGCTGCTAAATCAAAGGAATGAAAAAAAATTGTTTGTAAAGCGTAACAGCAGCCCAACGACATTATTTAAGGGATAGATAATAATAAAAATAGTTCAAAGAGATAAGCACTAAACAATTTTTGGACAAAATTACAACTTTTAGAATATCCTAATACAGTTATTTATTTTTAAAAAATGAAAATAAAACTATACATCGTAGGAGATTTGAACTCACTACCTTTGACATGAAAAGCCAATGTTCTACGCAACTGCCACACGGCACAAGTAACAATAGAAAATATAGGTTATTTATAAATAACACTTTAATCAATTTTTTACTGAAAGATAAATCTAATATTTTTAATGCTGCCTCAAAATGTTGAATTTTAAATAAAGTATTAAATTGTATATGTTTTGAAACATTATTAGTAAAATAAAAATGCATTTTTAATGCTGACGCCATATTTGACCTTTGAAATTCTAAATCTAGTAATATTTATATAGATTAAAAATAGATGACATCTTTTTCAAGAGTTATTCATCCTGGTAGGAAAGACCCTACCGTTTTCTATTTTCGTAGTACAAAAACATAGAGAACTCTAAAGTTGTTTAAATAAGAAAAATTTGCATTTTTTATAAAAATAAATTATATTTTTTAAGTGAAAACTCAAAGTTGCATAAATTTACTAAATTGATTTTAAAAGTCATTATTAAAAAACTTTTAGAAAAAAAAAAATTCGTATTCATTTTTTTTAGATAATTTATATTTTTTTTTGACTTAGTACATTTCAGACATCTACCAATTTTACTTTTAATATTTAGTTTATATAAATATAAAAACTTTCCCTGTCATTTTGTCGTAATATCTACAAAAATAGAATTGCGTCTATTCAATGATCATCACAAAATGTATATGAAAACGCAACCGTCAATTGGTAGTTATATAAAAGTTAGCATCAAACATTTAAAGCATATTCATTTCAAAGCCTTTTTGTACGAATTTCGTTTGTAATAATTTCCTCTATCTATATGTCTGATGGTGCAGTAGTAGTTTTGACAGAGTTGTAAATTGTCTTTAATTGCAATGTTAATAACAAGTAGTTGTGTGCAGGTCTTCTCTTTACTGCCAGATCTCGAGAAAAATCTTTAAAATGCATTTTTCGTGTTTTTCTCTCCAGCCAACTTAGACACTGTTAATTACCATAAGGATATGCAAAATAATAGTTTCGTATCTAACCGACTCTACCAGACATGGTAGTTACTTGGCGATAAGGAAATAGTGTCTCCGGCCTCAAGGTAGACAATCAAAAATTGTCAAGAAAGGGAGAGTTTATAATTTTATAACATTAACCTTGTTCTATCCTAAGAACGCTTGCTGCAGTTGTAATCCACAAACCTATTAAAAGTATTGTAATATATGTCGGTGGCATTCAACTTGTTGTTCAATTTTTTTCCAGATTCATTCATTGATATTTTCATTAGTAAAAAAAATGTATCTTGCTGAGAATATTTGACTTTGGTAAAAATTTTTCAACATGTATGTAAACTGATTTTGTCATCAATTTCTGGCTGTTGCTGACATCATTTTGCGGTCGTACAAAAATTATAAATAAAAAAAAACAAGATAAGCAAGGTGATCATAACAAAAAAATTTCAAGGCCTTTCTCTTGATCTGTGATAAGATAGCTGCTAAATCAAAGGAATGAAAAAAAATTGTTTGTAAAGCGTAACAGCAGCCCAACGACATTATTTAAGGGATAGATAATAATAAAAATAGTTCAAAGAGATAAGCACTAAACAATTTTTGGACAAAATTACAACTTTTAGAATATCCTAATACAGTTATTTATTTTTAAAAAATGAAAATAAAACTATACATCGTAGGAGATTTGAACTCGTTACCTTTGACATGAAAAGCCAATGTTCTACGCAACTGCCACACGGCACAAGTAACAATAGAAAATATAGGTTATTTATAAATAACACTTTAATCAATTTTTTACTGAAAGATAAATCTAATATTTTTAATGCTGCCTCAAAATGTTGAATTTTAAATAAAGTATTAAATTGTATATGTTTTGAAACATTATTAGTAAAATAAAAATGCATTTTTAATGCTGACGCCATATTTGACCTTTGAAATTCTAAATCTAGTAATATTTATATAGATTAAAAATAGATGACATCTTTTTCAAGAGTTATTCATCCTGGTAGGAAAGACCCTACCGTTTTCTATTTTCGTAGTACAAAAACATAGAGAACTCTAAAGTTGTTTAAATAAGAAAAATTTGCATTTTTTATAAAAATAAATTATATTTTTTAAGTGAAAACTCAAAGTTGCATAAATTTACTAAATTGATTTTAAAAGTCATTATTAAAACACTTTTAGAAAGAAAAAAAATTCGTATTCATTTTTTTTAGATAATTTATATTTTTTTTTGACTTAGTACATTTCAGACATCTACCAATTTTACTTTTAATATTTAGTTTATATAAATAGAAAAACTTTCCCTGTCATTTTGTCGTAATATCTACAAAAATAGAATTGCGTCTATTCAATGATCATCACAAAATGTATATGAAAACGCAACCGTCAATTGGTAGTTATATAAAAGTTAGCATCAAACATTTAAAGCATATTCATTTCAAAGCCTTTTTGTACGAATTTCGTTTGTAATAATTTCCTTTATCTATATGTCTGATGGTGCAGTGTAGTTTTGACAGAGTTGTAAATTGTCTTTAATTGCAATGTTAATAACAAGTAGTTGTGTGCAGGTCTTCTCTTTACTGCCTGAGATGAACTCCAATTGGTGACAAGGCAGGGAGACCTAGGACTCCCGTAGTGCCCTGGTAAGGAACTCTGCTGTTTGGCGTAGTGCCTCATAGCTTCCATACAGACATAGTAAACCATCTGATACGTCTTCCCGCAGCTCGCAGAGCTGCGGGCACTCTTGCAAGACGTGCGCCACCGTCTCTTCTGATTCCCCGCAGTGTCGGCAACGGGCATCAAAGTTTGGTCGGAACCGGGCGAAGTACGCACCTATTGGGCAGTGTCCCGTGCGCCACTGTGCTATTATTGTTTGTTCTGACCTTTTTAGCCTCCACCACGGGTCCTCTCGATCTGGGCGACGCATGTGCTGCCAGACTCCC
The DNA here is from genome assembly GCA_030265305.1 of Biomphalaria pfeifferi. Taxonomy (NCBI): domain Eukaryota; kingdom Metazoa; phylum Mollusca; class Gastropoda; family Planorbidae; genus Biomphalaria; species Biomphalaria pfeifferi. The sequence continues at coordinate 1,410,771 of JASAOG010000014.1, forward strand.
CTGGCAGTGTTGGAGTCATCCCAGGATTTCAACCATTTTTCATGTACCCACTCTCGTATAACTGTGGTAGCCTGTTTAAACGTACTTGGTGGTTCGAAAGTGGGCACGGCCAGCGCTCCTTCACGAGCTAGAGCATCAGCCACGGCATTGCCCCTCACGCCGCAGTGCGAGGGCACCCACTGCATAAAGATGACAGCTCCAATAAATAGGCGGATGTTATTTGCGGCGCCTAATGCCTCTTCCACCAGTTCGGACTTTCCCCCTAAGCCAGCCATGGCTTGGAGGCAGGATTGGGAATCGGTAACCATTACAACGGTAGTCGCAACGGTTATCTTTTCACGCAATTTTTGGAGCAGATATTTGAGTGTGTTTGTTATCGCCGTTATTTCAGCATCAAAGCTACATGCAGCGAGGCCGCATGTGCCTGAAAGCTTGTCAGGTTCGTGGTCTGGGTAGCAGATATAGGCCCCATACCCAGCTCTTACGGGGTCCTTCATGACCGACCCGTCTGTGTAGCAATAAATGGCGTTGGCCGGGTAGGTCTTTAGTGTGTCCATTGCCATTTTTCTTAGTAAGTCCGGGTGTGTGTGTCGTTTTGTGGCCCCCTTCAACCCGTGTATGGTTAGATTGATGGGAGGGATGGGCTGTCTCCTCCAGGGCGGGCACGTGCTTATCCTTCGGATTGGGACCCGATCAGTGGAGAGACCAGCTTGAGCACTCAAATTTGTTGCGCAGTGCATAAATGATGTCCGTTTAATCCGGTTTTTAACTCTCCACCGAGTGACTAAAGTGTGGGTCGGTAGCCCTGGTTCGCTCCTTTTGTAGCGTTCCAGGGCCGTTAGCACGGCGCGCTCTCTCCTCAGGCTGAGAGGAGCCACGTTGGACATGATTTCTGCAGCGGAAGTTGGGCTCGTTCTATAGGTGCCGCAAATGAATCTAAGAGCCTGAGCCTGTACACGATCGAGTGATTCGAGGGCCGTCTTGCTTGCGTACACCTGCACAGGCAGGCTGTACTCAATTTGGGACCTGACAGCCCCCGTGTACAGTGTGCGGAGCATGTCAGCTCGGGCGCCCCACTTGGTACTGGCTAGCTTTCTGAGTAACCCTAACTTCTCCGAGGCCTTTCTTTCAACATCCTGGATGTGCAAGTGCATTGAGAGCTTTCTATCTAGGGTGACTCCTAGATATTTTGGCGTGTTTTCGCGTTGGAGTCGCAGCCCACCGAGTTGGAGCTCGAATGGGGCCCCAAGAATGTCGATTCCCAGGCTGAACAGGCACCAGGTCGTTTTGGCAACGTTGATTCGTATCTGCCATTTTGAACAATACGAGGAGATGGTATGGAGATCGGCTTGTAATGCTGCCTGAAGTTGGTCAGCTTTCTTCCCGGTTGACCAGAGGACAATATCATTAGCATATAGCAGTTTGCGACATCGGAGTGAGCTGGGCAAATCGTTAAGATAGGCCATGAAAAGAATACATGAGAGGGCGGATCCCTGGGGTAACCCTCTGATTGGGGTGTTTTCCCCACTTAGAGAGTACTGGAACTGCGTTCTTGTTTTCCTCTCCGTTAGAAACTGTTTTATCCAGTTATAGGTCCGCCCGTGTACGCCCATGGCTCTAAGCTTAAGATAGAGGCCTTGCTTCCACACCCGGTCATAAGCCTGTTTAAGGTCTATAAATACTGCATATGTGCTCTCGGCCCTCTGGAACCCGTCGGCCACCTCCTGCATGAATACTGTGACCTGGTCGATCGGGCTCAAGCCTGCCCTAAAGCCAGCCTGCTCTGGCGCTAGGATACCGGCACTCTCAAAGCTCCACACGAGTCGCTCGCTGACCATCCGTTCTACTATCTTGCCGATAGTGGAGGTCAGGGATATAGGTCTGTAGGACTCAACGTTAGTCGCGTCTTTGCCCTTTTTTAGTATTGGAACAATGGTAGCACAGCGCCAGGCCCTGGGTAGTCTGGACTCTACCCAGGTCCGATTCGCAAACTCAAGGAGTTTGTCTTTCGCAATACCCCCGAGATGTTTTACCATCTCAGGAGTAACCTTGTCTGGCCCCGGAGCTTTTCTGTTTTTGCACTTAGCTATCGCTCTGTCCAGCTCAGCACGACAGAAGGGCGCATTGCACGTGTCCAGGTCTTTCGACCCATCCGGCTCCCTCTCGAGTCTTTTACGCTCCTTGTTGAGGGCTATAGATGTGGCTGTCTTCTTTTCGGACTTGCTTATCGAAGCGAAATATTTATTAAGCAAGTCGGCCATTTTTTGATCTTTTGCCACTCGATCCCCACTGGGTGACAATAATGGGGTGGCTGTACGTACCGAATCTTTGGCCTCAAGATTGCGAAGAAGACGCCAGGCTTTGGAAGTATCCCGGAGATCCAGCCCGGCACAGGCATCCCTCCAGTGGTCCGCTCGTACACGCTGGGCCACCTCGCTGGCCTTCCGGCATAATGCATTGAACTCCCTGCGGCATTCAGGGGTCCCCTTTCTTTGTGCTCTGCGCCTTGCCCGTTTCCTGGCCCTGACTATTCGATCTAATTCTCGGGACCAGGCGGGTCTATGCCGTATGCCGGGATAGGTCCGCGGGATATGCTTCCTAGCCGCACCCAAAATCGCTGCAGTGATTTCGCCGTATTTGGAGTCGACTGTTCCTTCCTCCACCGCGATACACGACAGGGCGGAGTCGACAGCCGCCCCGTATGCTGGCCAGTCAGCCTTGGTGTAGCTCCATTTTTTGGGCCGTTTAGTGGCTACACTCCTGGCCTCTGAGAGGGCAATAGTGATTTCAATGGGCCTATGATCACTTCCGACATCCTCAAGCACGTTAATTGTGGTTTTTCCCTCTAGGTCTGCAGTAATTAAAGTTAGATCAGGTCTCGACAGAGACCCGTTGCCAGTGTGTAGGAGGGTTGGCGGGCTATGTTTATTTTGCAAGCAAAATAGGTTCGTAGTGTTGAGAATTTCTTGGACTTTATGGCCCGAGGAGTCGGTTGTGTCATAGCCCCATGCAGGAGACTTGGCATTTAGGTCCCCAGCTAATAGAGTTTTAGTGAGGATATTCTTATTGCCGAGGTTAATGGCAAGTTCGTGTTTTGGCGGATTATAGCAGTTAATGACCGTAAGTTTTCTACCAGCTTTGAATATATCAAGCGAGATGGCGTCGGTACGCCCGCTTTGAGGGCCAGGATTTTGTGAAACCGTCATTCCGTTTCTTACGTATGTGATAATTCCACGGCACTCATCGCATTTACATTTATAAGCCGTGTAGCCACTGATGTGGCTGCTTCGTTTCTTGCCTACCAGAGTCTCCTGCAAGAGCGCGATGTCTATTGCCCTCTCGTGGAGGAGTTTTGTGAGCTCAAGTATCTTGGGTATTAACCCACAGATATTGAGCTGGAGTACTTTTATCTGGCTAAGTTTATCGCTCCCTAAGGGTTTAGGACTGGGAGCGATAGACCGTTGTAATGGTTGGTTTTCTGGAGGGCCAATGGTCCTCACTACGTTGGTCATAGTCGGTTGGGCCTTTTTGGTGGTAATAGTTGGTTTGGCCTGGTGCGGGACATGTTCACCAGGTTGGTGTGGTGGGCCAGTCACACCATGGCTACCGTTCTTCCGAGGGAAGAACGAATGCAGTGTAGCCTGGGAAGAGGTCTTTTTCCTGAGATGGGGAACCTTCGCTAATTTATCGTGGTTCGACAGGTTCCGCCGGATCGGAACCACGGGGCGAGTAGTAGTGAATTTAGCGTTGTCGGGCCTGCCGCCCACTACCCGCGCGACGGAGCCTGTTTGGGTCTGCTCGTACCCGGGTTTTCTGGTTTGTTGTGTAATATTCATGTCTGCATAGAAGTCGAAGGCCGTTGGCGGCCTTAATTATTGCCTATTAGAAAGTAGTGTACACAGGGCCTGCAAGAGGGTCCGGGATCTTAGGGTGCGGGAAGTCCGCACCACTGGTCACTACCTCCGTATGGCAAGAGCTCGCTTACGAGAGGAGTGGTTGTGTGAGGATTGCTTGATATCCCCAGTATCAGAACTGCTTATTGGGAAGCGCGTTCCTCTACTACCTCACAGGGGACGGGCTAGATAGAGCCTAGCTCGTGGGCGCAAACCAGTCCGCCCGACGCAACCCGCTAAGGCCGCGCCAGTCAGCCCAGTCTTTGCCCACAGGGGCTGGATATATCCCCTTTGTTTCCTTTTACACTTGCCGGCTACTCATTCATCAGCGGCAAGCAACCAGTACTCTTGGCCACTCCAAGAGAGCGGAGTGTTCACCCGACAACCACGATGAGGTGATACTGGAATGCCGGGTCTCTTTACTGCCAGATCTCGAGAAAAATCTTTAAAATGCATTTTTCGTGTTTTTCTCTCCAGCCAACTTAGACACTGTTAATTACCATAAGGATATGCAAAGTAATAGTTTCGTATCTAACCGACTCTACCAGACATGGTAGTTACTTGGCGATAAGAAAATAGTGTCCCCGGCCTCAAGGTAGACAATCAAAAATTGTCAAGAAAGGGAGAGTTTATAATTTTATAACATTAACCTTGTTCTATCCTAAGAACGCTTGCTGCAGTTGTAATCCACAAACCTATTAAAAGTATTGTAATATATGTCGGTGACATTCAACTTGTTGTTTAATTTTTTTCCAGATTCATTTATTGATATTTTCATTAGTAAAAAAAATGTGTCTTGCTGAGAATATTTGACTTTAGTAAAAACTTTCAACATGTATGTAAACTAATATTGTCATCAATTTCTGGCTGTTGCTGACATCATATTGCGGTCGTACAAAAATTATAAATAAAAAAAAACAAGATAAGCAAGGTGATCATAACAAAAAAATTTCAAGGCCTTTCTCTTGATCTGTGATAAGATAGCTGCTAAATTAAAGGAATGAAAAAAAATTGTTTGTAAAGCGTAACAGCAGCCCAACGACATTATTTAAGGGATAGATAATAATAAAAATAGTTCAAAGAGATAAGCACTAAACAATTTTTGGACAAAATTACAACTTTTAGAATATCCTAATACAGTTATTTATTTTAAAAAAATGAAAATAAAACTATACATCGTAGGAGATTTGAACTCGTTACCTTTGACATGAAATGCCAATGTTCTACGCAACTGCCACACGGCACAAGTAACAATAGAAAATATAGGTTATTTATAAATAACACTTTAATCAATTTTTTACTGAAAGATAAATCTAATATTTTTAATGCTGCCTCAAAATAATGAATTTTAAATAAAGTATTAAATTGTATATGTTTTAAAACATTATTAGTAAAATAAAAATGCATTTTTAATGCTGACGCCATATTTGACCTTTAAAATTCTAAATCTACTAATATTTATATAGATTAAAAATAGATGACATCTTTTTCAAGAGTTATTCATCCTGCTAGGAATGACCCTACAGTTTTTTATTTTCGTAGTACAAAGACATAGAGAACTCTATAGTTGTTTAAATGAGAAAAATTTGCATTTTTTATAAAAATAAATTATATTTTTTAGTGAAAACTCACAGTTGCATAAATTTACTAAATTGATTTTAAAAGTCATTATTAAAACACTTTTAGAAAGAAAAAAAAATTGTATTCATTTTTTTTAGATAATTTATATTTTTTTTTTGACTTAGTACATTTCAGACATCTACCAATTTTACTTTTAATATTTAGTTTATATAAATAGAAAAACTTTCCCTGTCATTTTGCGTAATATCTACAAAAATAGAATTGCGTCTATTCAATGATCATCACAAAATGTATATGAAAACTCAACCGTCTAATGGTAGTTATATAAAAGTTAGCATCAAACATTTAAAGCATATTCATTTCAAAGCCTTATTGTACGAATTTCGTTTGTAATAATTTCCTCTATCTATATGTCTGATGGTGCAGTAGTAGTTTTGACAGAGTTGTAAATTGTCTTTAATTGCAATGTTAATAACAAGTAGTTGTGTGCAGGTCTTCCCTTTACTGCCAGATCTCGAGAAAAATCTTTAAAATGCATTTTTCGTGTTTTTCTCTCTAGCCAACTTAGACACTGTTAATTACCATAAGTATATGCAAAAAAATAGTTTCGTATCTAACCGACTCTACCAGACATGGTAGTTACTTGGCGATAAGGAAATAGTGTCCCCGGCCTCAAGGTAGACAATCAAAAATTGTCAAGAAAGGGAGAGTTTATAATTTTATAACATTAACCTTGTTCTATCCTAAGAACGCTTGCTGCAGTTGTAATCCACAAACCTATTAAAAGTATTGTAATATATGTCGGTGACATTCAACTTGTTGTTTAATTTTTTTCCAGATTCATTTATTGATATTTTCATTAGTAAAAAAAATGTGTCTTGCTGAGAATATTTGACTTTAGTAAAAACTTTTAACATGTATGTAAACTAATATTGTCATCAATTCATGGCTGTTGCTGACATCATATTGCGGTCGTACAAAAATTATAAATAAAAAAAAACAAGATAAGCAAGGTGATCAAAACAAAACAAATTTCAAGGCCTTTCTCTTGATCTGTGATAAGATAGCTGCTAAATCAAAGGAATGAAAAAAAATTGTTTGTAAAGCGTAACAGCAGCCCAACGACATTATTTAAGGGATAGATAATGATAAAAATAGTTCAAAGAGATAAGCACTAAAAAATTTTTGGACAAAATTACAACTTTTAGAATATCCTAATACAGTTATTTATTTAAAAAAAAATTGAAAATAAAACTATACATCGTAGAAGATTTGAACTCACAACCTTTGACATGAAATGCCAATGTTCTACGCAACTGCCACAGGGCACAAGTAACAATAGAAAATATAGGTTATTTATAAATAACACTTTAATCAATTTTTTACTGAAAGATAAATCTAATATTTTTAATGCTGCCTCAAAATGATGAATTTTAAATAAAGTATTAAATTGTATACGTTTTAAAACATTATTAGTAAAATAAAAATGCATTTTTAATGCTGACGCCATATTTGACCTTTAAAATTCTAAATCTAGTAATATTTATATAGATTAAAAATAGATGACATCTTTTTCAAGAGTTATTCATCCTGCTAGGAATGACCCTACCGTTTTTTATTTTCGTAGTACAAAGACATAGAGAACTCTAAAGTTGTTTAAATAAGAAAAATTTGCATTTTTTATAAAAATAAATTATATTTTTTAGTGAAAACTCACAGTTGCATAAATTTACTAAATTGATTTTAAAAGTCATTATTAAAACACTTTTAGAAAGAAAAAAAAATTGTATTCATTTTTTTAATATAATTTATAGTTTTTTTAAACTTAGTACATTTCAGACATTTACCAATTTTACTTTTAATATTTAGTTTATATAAATAGAAAAACATTCCCTGTCATTTTGTCGTAATATCTACAAAAATAGAATTGCGTCTATTCAATGATCATCACAAAATGTATATGAAAACTCAACCGTCTAATGGTAGTTATATAAAAGTTAGCATCAAACATTTAAAGCATATTCATTTCAATGCCTTTTTGTACGAATTTCGTTTGTAATAATTTCCTCTATCTATATGTCTGATGGTGCAGTAGTAGTTTTGACAGAGTTGTAAATTGTCATTAATTGCAATGTTAATAACAAGTAGTTGTGTGCAGGTCTTCTCTTTACTGTCAGATCTCGAGAAAAATCTTTAAAATGCATTTTTCGTGTTTTTCTCTCCAGCCAACTTAGACACTGTAAATTACCATAAGTATATGCAAAATAATAGTTTCGTATCTAACCGACTCTACCAGACATGGTAGTTACTTGGCGATAAGGAAATAGTGTCCCCGGCCTCAAGGTAGACAATCAAAAATTGTCAAGAAAGGGAGAGTTTATAATTTTATAACATTAACCTTGTTCTATCCTAAGAACGCTTGCTGCAGTTGTAATCCACAAACCTATTAAAAGTATTGTAATATATGTCGGTGACATTCAACTTGTTGTTTAATTTTTTTCCAGATTCATTTATTGATATTTTCATTAGTAAAAAAAATGTGTCTTGCTGAGAATATTTGACTTTAGTAAAAACTTTTAACATGTATGTAAACTAATATTGTCATCAATTCATGGCTGTTGCTGACATCATATTGCGGTCGTACAAAAATTATAAATAAAAAAAAAACAAGATAAGCAAGGTGATCAAAACAAAACAAATTTCAAGGCCTTTCTCTTGATCTGTGATAAGATAGCTGCTAAATCAAAGGAATGAAAAAAAATTGTTTGTAAAGCGTAACAGCAGCCCAACGACATTATTTAAGGGATAGATAATGATAAAAATAGTTCAAAGAGATAAGCACTAAAAAATTTTTGGACAAAATTACAACTTTTAGAATATCCTAATACAGTTATTTATTTAAAAAAAAATTGAAAATAAAACTATACATCGTAGAAGATTTGAACTCACAACCTTTGACATGAAATGCCAATGTTCTACGCAACTGCCACAGGGCACAAGTAACAATAGAAAATATAGGTTATTTATAAATAACACTTTAATCAATTTTTTACTGAAAGATAAATCTAATATTTTTAATGCTGCCTCAAAATGATGAATTTTAAATAAAGTATTAAATTGTATACGTTTTAAAACATTATTAGTAAAATAAAAATGCATTTTTAATGCTGACGCCATATTTGACCTTTAAAATTCTAAATCTAGTAATATTTATATAGATTAAAAATAGATGACATCTTTTTCAAGAGTTATTCATCCTGCTAGGAATGACCCTACCGTTTTTTATTTTCGTAGTACAAAGACATAGAGAACTCTAAAGTTGTTTAAATAAGAAAAATTTGCATTTTTTATAAAAATAAATTATATTTTTTAGTGAAAACTCACAGTTGCATAAATTTACTAAATTGATTTTAAAAGTCATTATTAAAACACTTTTAGAAAGAAAAAAAAATTGTATTCATTTTTTTAATATAATTTATAGTTTTTTTAAACTTAGTACATTTCAGACATTTACCAATTTTACTTTTAATATTTAGTTTATATAAATAGAAAAACATTCCCTGTCATTTTGTCGTAATATCTACAAAAATAGAATTGCGTCTATTCAATGATCATCACAAAATGTATATGAAAACTCAACCGTCTAATGGTAGTATATAAAAGTTAGCATCAAACATTTAAAGCATATTCATTTCAATGCCTTTTTGTACGAATTTCGTTTGTAATAATTTCCTCTATCTATATGTCTGATGGTGCAGTAGTAGTTTTGACAGAGTTGTAAATTGTCATTAATTGCAATGTTAATAACAAGTAGTTGTGTGCAGGTCTTCTCTTTACTGTCAGATCTCGAGAAAAATCTTTAAAATGCATTTTTCGTGTTTTTCTCTCCAGCCAACTTAGACACTGTAAATTACCATAAGTATATGCAAAATAATAGTTTCGTATCTAACCGACTCTACCAGACATGGTAGTTACTTGGCGATAAGGAAATAGTGTCCCCGGCCTCAAGGTAGACAATCAAAAATTGTCAAGAAAGGGAGAGTTTATAATTTTATAACATTAACCTTGTTCTATCCTAAGAACGCTTGCTGCAGTTGTAATCCACAAACCTATTAAAAGTATTGTAATATATGTCGGTGGCATTCAACTTGTTGTTCAATTTTTTTCCAGATTCATTCATTGATATTTTCATTAGTAAAAAAAATGTGTCTTGCTGAGAATATTTGACTTTGGTAAAAACTTTCAACATGTATGTAAACTAATTTTGTCATCAATTTCTGGCTGTTGCTGACATCATTTTGCGGTCGTACAAAAATTATAAATAAAAAAAAACAAGATAAGCAAGGTTATCAAAACAAAAAAAATTTCAAGGCCTTTCTCTTGATCTGTGATAAGATAGCTGCTAAATCAAAGGAATGAAAAAAATTTGTTTGTAAAGCGTAACAGCAGCCCAACGACATTATTTAAGGGATAGATAATGATAAAATAGTTTAAAAAGATAAGCACTAAAACATTTTTTGACAAAATTACAACTTTTAGAATATCCTAATACAGTTATTTATTAAAAAAAAAATGAAAATAAAACTATACATCGTAGGAGATTTGAACTCACTACCTTTGACATGAAAAGCCAATGTTCTACGCAACTGCCACACGGGACAAGTAACAATAGAAAATATAGGTTATTTATAAATAACACTTTAATCAATTTTTTACTGAAAGATAAATCTAATATTTTTAATGCTGCCTCAAAATGATGAATTTTAAATAAAGTATTAAATTGTATATGTTTTAAAACATTATTAGTAAAATAAAAATGCATTTTTAATGCTGACGCCATATTTGACCTTTAAAATTCTAAATCTACTAATATTTATATAGATTAAAAATAGATGACATCTTTTTCAAGAGTTATTCAACCTGCTAGGAATGACCCTACCGTTTTTTATTTTCGTAGTACAAAGACATAGAGAACTCTATAGTTGTTTAAATGAGAAAAATTTGCATTTTTTATAAAAATAAATTATATTTTTTAGTGAAAACTCACAGTTGCATAAATTTACTAAATTGATTTTAAAAGTCATTATTAAAACACTTTTAGAAAGAAAAAAAAATTGTATTCATTTTTTTTAGATAATTTATATTTTTTTTTGACTTAGTACATTTCAGACATCTACCAATTTTACTTTTAATATTTAGTTTATATAAATAGAAAAACTTTCCCTGTAATTTTGTCGTAATATCTACAAAAATAGAATTGCGTCTATTCAATGATCATCACAAAATGTATATGAAAACGCAACCGTCAATTGGTAGTTATATAAAAGTTAGCATCAAACATTTAAAGCATATTCATTTCAAAGCCTTATTGTACGAATTTCGTTTGTAATAATTTCCTCTATCTATATGTCTGATGGTGCAGTAGTAGTTTTGACAGAGTTGTAAATTGTCTTTAATTGCAATGTTAATAACAAGTAGTTGTGTGCAGGTCTTCCCTTTACTGCCAGATCTCGAGAAAAATCTTTAAAATGCATTTTTCGTGTTTTTCTCTCTAGCCAACTTAGACACTGTTAATTACCATAAGTATATGCAAAATAATAGTTTCGTATCTAACCGACTCTACCAGACATGGTAGTTACTTGGCGATAAGGAAATAGTGTCCCCGGCCTCAAGGTAGACAATCAAAAATTGTCAAGAAAGGGAGAGTTTATAATTTTATAACATTAACCTTGTTCTATCCTAAGAACGCTTGCTGCAGTTGTAATCCACAAACCTATTAAAAGTATTGTAATATATGTCGGTGACATTCAACTTGTTGTTTAATTTTTTTCCAGATTCATTTATTGATATTTTCATTAGTAAAAAAAATGTGTCTTGCTGAGAATATTTGACTTTAGTAAAAACTTTTAACATGTATGTAAGCTAATATTGTCATCAATTCATGGCTGTTGCTGACATCATATTGCGGTCGTACAAAAATTATAAATAAAAAAAAACAAGATAAGCAAGGTGATCAAAACAAAACAAATTTCAAGGCCTTTCTCTTGATCTGTGATAAGATAGCTGCTAAATCAAAGGAATGAAAAAAAATTGTTTGTAAAGCGTAACAGCAGCCCAACGACATTATTTAAGGGATAGATAATGATAAAAATAGTTCAAAGAGATAAGCACTAAAAAATTTTTGGACAAAATTACAACTTTTAGAATATCCTAATACAGTTATTTATTTAAAAAATAAATTGAAAATAAAACTATACATCGTAGAAGATTTGAACTCACAACCTTTGACATGAAAATCCAATGTTCTACGCAACTGCCACAGGGCACAAGTAACAATAGAAAATATAGGTTATTTATAAATAACACTTTAATCAATTTTTTACTGAAAGATAAATCTAATATTTTTAATGCTGCCTCAAAATGATGAATTTTAAATAAAGTATTAAATTGTATACGTTTTAAAACATTATTAGTAAAATAAAAATGCATTTTTAATGCTGACGCCATATTTGACCTTTAAAATTCTAAATCTAGTAATATTTATATAGATTAAAAATAGATGACATCTTTTTCAAGAGTTATTCATCCTGCTAGGAATGACCCTACCGTTTTTTATTTTCGTAGTACAAAGACATAGAGAACTCTAAAGTTGTTTAAATAAGAAAAATTTGCATTTTTTATAAAAATAAATTATATTTTTTAGTGAAAACTCACAGTTGCATAAATTTACTAAATTGATTTTAAAAGTCATTATTAAAACACTTTTAGAAAGAAAAAAAAAATGTATTCATTTTTTTAATATAATTTATAGTTTTTTTAAACTTAGTACATTTCAGACATTTACCAATTTTACTTTTAATATTTAGTTTATATAAATAGAAAAACATTCCCTGTCATTTTGTCGTAATATCTACAAAAATAGAATTGCGTCTATTCAATGATCATCACAAAATGTATATGAAAACTCAACCGTCTAATGGTAGTTATATAAAAGTTAGCATCAAACATTTAAAGCATATTCATTTCAATGCCTTTTTGTACGAATTTCGTTTGTAATAATTTCCTCTATCTATATGTCTGATGGTGCAGTAGTAGTTTTGACAGAGTTGTAAATTGTCATTAATTGCAATGTTAATAACAAGTAGTTGTGTGCAGGTCTTCTCTTTACTGTCAGATCTCGAGAAAAATCTTTAAAATGCATTTTTCGTGTTTTTCTCTCCAGCCAACTTAGACACTGTAAATTACCATAAGTATATGCAAAATAATAGTTTCGTATCTAACCGACTCTACCAGACATGGTAGTTACTTGGCGATAAGGAAATAGTGTCCCCGGCCTCAAGGTAGACAATCAAAAATTGTCAAGAAAGGGAGAGTTTATAATTTTATAACATTAACCTTGTTCTATCCTAAGAACGCTTGCTGCAGTTGTAATCCACAAACCTATTAAAAGTATTGTAATATATGTCGGTGGCATTCAACTTGTTGTTCAATTTTTTTCCAGATTCATTCATTGATATTTTCATTAGTAAAAAAAATGTGTCTTGCTGAGAATATTTGACTTTGGTAAAAACTTTCAACATGTATGTAAACTAATTTTGTCATCAATTTCTGGCTGTTGCTGACATCATTTTGCGGTCGTACAAAAATTATAAATAAAAAAAAACAAGATAAGCAAGGTGATCAAAACAAAAAAAATTTCAAGGCCTTTCTCTTGATCTGTGATAAGATAGCTGCTAAATCAAAGGAATGAAAAAAATTTGTTTGTAAAGCGTAACAGCAGCCCAACGACATTATTTAAGGGATAGATAATGATAAAATAGTTTAAAGAGATAAGCACTAAAAAATTTTTGGACAAAATTACAACTTTTAGAATATCCTAATACAGTTATTTATTTAAAAAAAATGAAAATAAAACTATACATCGTAGGAGATTTGAACTCACTACCTTTGACATGAAAAGCCAATGTTCTACGCAACTGCCACACGGGACAAGTAACAATAGAAAATATAGGTTACTTATAAATAACACTTTAATCAATTTTTTACTGAAAGATAAATCTAATATTTTTAATGCTGCCTCAAAATGATGAATTTTAAATAAAGTATTAAATTGTATATGTGTTAAAACATTATTAGTAAAATAAAAATGCATTTTGAATGCTGACGCAATATTTGACCTTTAAAATTCTAAATCTAGTAATATATATATAGATTAAAAATAGATGACATCTTTTTCAAGAGTTATTCATCCTGCTAGGAATGACCCTACCGTTTTTTATTTTCGTAGTACAAAGACATAGAGAACTCTAAAGTTGTTTAAATAAGAAAAATTTGCATTTTTTATAAAAATAAATTATATTTTTTAGTGAAAACTCACAGTTGCATAAATTTACTAAATTGATTTTAAAAGTCATTATTAAAACATTTTTAGAAAGAAAAAAAAATTTGTATTCATTTTTTTAATATAATTTATAGTTTTTTTTAAACTTAGTACATTTCAGACATCTACCAATTTTACTTTTAATATTTAGTTTATATAAACAGAAAAACTTTCCCTGTCATTTTGTCGTAATATCTACAAAAATAGAATTGCGTCTATTCAATGATCATCACAAAATGTATATGAAAACGCAACCGTCTAATGGTAGTTATATAAAAATTAGCATCAAACATTTAAAGCATATACATTTCAAAGCCTTTTTGTACGAATTTCGTTTGTAATAATTTCCTCTATCTATATGTCTGATGGTGCAGTAGTAGTTTTGACAAAGTTGTAAATTGTCATTAATTGCAATGTTAATAACAAGTAGTTGTGTGCAGGTCTTCTTTTTTTACTGCCAGATCTCGACAAAAAATCTTTAAAATGCATTTTTCGTGTTTTTCTCTCTAGCCAACTTAGACACTGTTAATTACCATAAGTATATGCAAAATAATAGTTTCGTATCTAACCGACTCTACCAGACATGGTAGTTACTTGGCGATAAGCAAATAGTGTCCCCGGCCTCAAGGTAAACAATCAAAAATTGTCAAGAAAGGGAGAGTTTATAATTTAATAACATTAACCTTGTTCTATCCTAAGAACGCTTGCTGCAGTTGTAATACACAAACCTATTAAAAGTATTGTAATATATGTCGGTGGCATTCAACTTGTTGTTCAATTTTTTTCCAGATTCATTCATTGATATTTTCATTAGTAAAAAAAATGTGTTGCTGAGAATATTTGACTTTGGTAAAAATATTCAACATGTATGTAAACTAATTTTGTCATCAATTTTTGGCTGTTGCTGACATCATTTTGCGGTCGTACAAAAATTATAAATAAAGAAAAACAAGATAAGCAAGGTGATAAAAACAAAAAAAATTTCAAGGCCTTTCTCTTGATCTGTGATAAGATAGCTGCTAAATCAAAGGAATGAAAAAAAAATTTTTTGTAAAGCGTAACAGCAGCCCAATGACATTATTTAGGGATAGATAATGATAAAAAATAGTTCAAAGAGATAAGCACTAAAAATGTTTGGACAAAATTACAACTTTGAGAATATCCTAATACAGTTATTTATTTAAAAAAAATGAAAATAAAACTATACATCGTAGGAGATTTGAACTCACTACCTTTGACATGAAAAGCCAATGTTCTACGCAACTGCCACACGGCACAAGTAACAATAGAAAATATAGGTTATTTATAAATAACACTTTAATCAATTTTTTACTGAAAGATAAATCTAATATTTTTAATGCTGCCTCAAAATGTTGAATTTTAAATAAAGTATTAAATTGTATATGTTTTAAAACATTATTAGTAAAATAAAATGCATTTTTAATGCTGACTCCATATTTGACCTTTAAAATTCTAAATCTAGTAATATTTATATAGATTAAAAATAGATGACATCTTTTTCAAGAGTTATTCATCCTGCTAGGAATGACCCTACCGTTTTTTATTTTCGTAGTACAAATACATAGAGAACTCTAAAGTTGTTTAAATAAGAATAATTTACATTTTTTATAAAAATAAATTATATTTTTTAGTGAAAACTCACAGTTGCATAAATTTACTAAATTGATTTTAAAAGTCATTATTAAAACACTTTTAGAAAGAAAAAAAAAATTGTATTCATTTTTTTAGATAATTTATAGTTTTTTTAAACTTAGTACATTTCAGACATCTACCAAGTTTACTTTTAATATTTAGTTTACATAAATAGAAAAACTTTCCCTGTCATTTAGTCGTAATATCTACAAAAAAAGAATTGCGTCTATTCAATGAACATCACAAAATGTATATGAAAACTCAACCGTCTAATGGTAGTTATATAAAAGTTAGCATCAAACATTTAAAGCATATTCATTTCAAAGCCTTTTTGTACGAATTTCGTTTGTAATAATTTCCTCTATCTATATGTCTGATGGTGCAGTAGTAGTTTTGACAGAGTTGTAAATGAATGAAAAAAATTGTTTGTAAAGCGTAACAGCAGCCCAACGACATTATTTAAGGGATACATAATGATAAAAATAGTTCAAAGAGATAAGCACTAAAAAATTTTTGGACAAAATTACAACTTTTAGAATATCCTAATACAGTTCATTATTTAAAAAAAATGAAAATAAAACTATACATCGTAGAAGATTTGAACTCACTACCTTTGACATGAAAAGCCAATGTTCTACGCAACTGCCACACGGGACAAGTAACAATAGAAAATATAGGTTACTTATAAATAACACTTTAATCAATTTTTTACTGAAAGATAAATCTAATATTTTTAATGCTGCCTCAAAATGATGAATTTTAAATAAAGTATTAAATTGTATATGTGTTAAAACATTATTAGTAAAATAAAAATGCATTTTGAATGCTGACGCAATATTTGACCTTTAAAATTCTAAATCTAGTAATATATATATAGATTAAAAATAGATGACATCTTTTTCAAGAGTTTTTCATCCTGCTAGGAATGACCCTACCGTTTTTTATTTTCGTAGTACAAAGACATAGAGAACTCTAAAGTTGTTTAAATAAGAAAAATTTGCATTTTTTATAAAAATAAATTATATTTTTTAGTGAAAACTCACAGTTGCATAAATTTACTAAATTGATTTTAAAAGTCATTATTTAAACACTTTTAGAAAGAAAAAAAAATTTGTATTCATTTTTTTAATATAATTTATAGTTTTTTTTGACTTAGTACATTTCAGACATCTACCAATTTTACTTTTAATATTTTGTTTATATAAAAAAAAAACTTTCCCTGTCATTTTGTCGTAACATCTACAAAAATAGAATTGCGTCTATTCAATGATCATCACAAAATGTATATGAAAACGCAACTGTCTAATGGTAGTTATATAAAAGTTAGCATCAAACATTTAAAGCATATACATTTCAAAGCCTTTTTGTACGAATTTCGTTTGTAATAATTTCCTCTATCTATATGTCTGATGGTGCAGTAGTAGTTTTGACAAAGTTGTAAATTGTCATTAATTGCAATGTTAATAACAAGTAGTTGTGTGCAGGTCTTCTTTTTTTACTGCCAGATCTCGACAAAAATCTTTAAAATGCATTTTTCGTGTTTTTCTCTCCAGCCAACTTAGACACTGTAAATTACTATAAGTATATGCAAAATAATAGTTTCGTATCTAACCGACTCTACCAGACATGGTAGTTACTTGGCGATAAGCAAATAGTGTCCCCGGCCTCAAGGTAAACAATCAAAAATTGTCAAGAAAGGGAGAGTTTATAATTTAATAACATTAACCTTGTTCTATCCTAAGAACGCTTGCTGCAGTTGTAATCCACAAACCTATTAAAAGTATTGTAATATATGTCGGTGGCATTCAACTTGTTGTTCAATTTTTTTCCAGATTCATTCATTGATATTTTCATTAGTAAAAAAAATGTGTCTTGCTGAGAATATTTGACTTTGCTAAAAATATTCAACATGTATGTAAACTAATTTTGTCATCAATTTTTGGCTGTTGCTGACATCATTTTGCGGTCGTACAAAAATTATAAATAAAGAAAAACAAGATAAGCAAGGTGATAAAAACAAAAAAAATTTCAAGGCCTTTCTCTTGATCTGTGATAAGATAGCTGCTAAATCAAAGGAATGAAAAAAAAATTTTTTGTAAAGCGTAACAGCAGCCCAATGACATTATTTAGGGATAGATAATGATAAAAAATAGTTCAAAGAGATAAGCACTAAAAATGTTTGGACAAAATTACAACTTTGAGAATATCCTAATACAGTTATTTATTTAAAAAAAATGAAAATAAAACTATACATCGTAGGAGATTTGAACTTGAACTTTGACATGAAAAGCCAATGTTCTACGCAACTGCCACACGGCACAAGTAACAATAGAAAATATAGGTTATTTATAAATAACACTTTAATCAATTTTTTACTGAAAGATAAATCTAATATTTTTAATCCTGCCTCAAAATGTTGAATTTTAAATAAAGTATTAAATTGTATATGTCGTAGTACAAAGACATAGAGAACTCTATAGTTGTTAAATAAGAAAAATTTGCATTTTTTATAAAAATAAATTCTATTTTTCAGTAAAAACTCACAATTGCGTAAATTTACTAAATTGATTTTAAAAGTCATTATTAAAACACTTTTAGAAAGAAAAAAAAATTGTATTCATTTTTTTGAGATAATTTCTAGTTTTTTTAAATTTAGTACATTTCAGAAATCTACCTAATTTACTTTTAATATTTAGTTTATATAAATAGAAAAACTTTCTCTGTCATTTTGTCGTTATATCTACAAAAATAGAATTGCGTCTTCTCTATTCAATGATCATCGAGGCACAGTAGGTACCATGATCAGCAAGGTCTACCAGGTCGAGGCAGCATTTGAGGCCTCTGTTTCCACGGTTTAAATCAGATCTATTGGAAGTATTTTTTTTTCTTTATTTGTGTTTTCTTTGGAGTTTTTTTTTTATCGAGATCTTACGGTTTTTTTTTCTCGTGTTTTTCTTTGGAGTCTGAGGAGTGTTTTTTTTTTTTCTCACTATGTCTATTAAGACATTCTTAATAGAGAAAAAGGATCTGGAGGGTGGTTTGGTCCACCAACCGGGTACTCTACTAATAAAACTGTCCGGACAGGGAGCAATTCGAGCTTCGATGGCGTCCATCGTCGCCGCCTTGAGGCTCGGGCCGGAGGAGGTGGGTTCCCTGTACCGGTTTGAGAACCCTTTCCTATGGTTCCTGGGTGTTTCCTCACCGGTGGTGAGGAACAGGATCATAGGAAAGGTTTTCGGTAGTGAGGACACCTTCAGGGCGGAGGTTACCACTCTGGAGGAAGAGAGAGTAAAAGTGACTCTTCACTGGGTGTCACCCACCATCTCAAAGAAAAAAATTGAGGAGATTTTCAGCACTCTCGCCGCAGAAGGCTCAAAACCAGTAGCTGTTAGACTTGGGGTCAGTGACAAGTGGGCGGCTTGGATAAAACTCCGCAAGGGTACCGAGCTACCCCATTACATACAGTTGAAGTATGAAGAAGACCCCAGGACCTATAAGATCTTAATCAATACACCGGGGAGAAGGCAGCAATGCTGGTTCTGTCAAAAGGAGGATCATTGGTCAAACCAATGTCCCAACAGGGCTCCCCCCAGGGGCTTCAAAAAGGACGTCGAAAGGCCCGTTGAAGCAAAAAAGACCACTTATGCGTCGGCCTTAAAGAAAGATAGTGAAAAAGGGCAGACCAAAGCTATACCTATCATAGCTATACCTCCCGAGGCAAATGAGGACGGTTTCCAACCAGTAAAAAGTAAAAAAAAAGGTACAACACCTGAAAAACGCATGGACAGTGGGGAGGGTACCCTTCCCCCCCATAAAAAAGGCGAAAGTAGCACATTGTCTAACACACACAAAAAAATTGAAAACTACCGGTCACGCTAGATCGGAGCCTAGCTCTCCAAACATAATAAACAGAAAAAGAACTCTTTCTTTGTCCTCTACTTCGGATGACCAGGGGGAAGGCTCCGAGGTGAGAGGAGAAAGGGAGGGAACGAGAGAGGAAAGGTAGGTTTTGGAAGATATCCCCAACTCTCCTGGACCTCTAGTTATTGACGAAGGGGAGGATCCTGACACACACAGAGTCACACTCACACACACAACTCAATAACCCACCAACACACAATCATGGCAAAAATTACAATTCTCTCACTTAACATTCGAAACCTGAAAAACAAACAAAAATACTTAGTTCACTCAACTGGAACACGAAAACTGTACTTTATATTCTTACAGGGATTAAATACCATTTCAATTTTCAATCTCCATAAAAACACACATACTCCTTAGTTACAAACAAACCCATTGAAATACATAATCATGGAAGACATCACGCTTTTGACCCTCAACATTCATGGACTTACAAAGAAACAAAAATACGTAGTCCATTTATCAAGACAGTACAAACCAGACTTTATTTTTTTAAAAGAAACAAATTTAGGCACAGAACACAAAGCACACATATACACAACAGATATGGGCTTTAAAGAAGGGTGTTTTAGTTATGGTAGCAGATCCAGGGGGGTAGCCATCTTTCAAGTGTCAGATAGATTTAAAATAGTACATAAATAGTGACAATAAAGAGAGAGTAGTCATCATAAAAGTGAAAACAAGAAATGAAACAATTACACTGGCCAACATCTACGCACCAGCAAAAAATACTGAGAAACGGGATTTTTTTTAATTTTTGAGTGGAAAATTACATGACACATATAAAGGGGATACCTTGATTCTAGGAGGGGATTTTAATTACATCACGTCCTCACTAGACAGGCAGTACACAGCAACGGCGAATCTTCCTCTACAGATGAACCCCACCATAAATAACTTTCTGAAAGACATTGAGAGCGAATTCAAAATAATTGATGCGTACAGAAGAGTAAACCCCACAGGTCAGGACACTACTTCGGTGAGCAAAGCTTATCCCGCAACTTCCAGACTAGACAGAATTTATGTTCCAACGGTGTACCATATAAATAAGATTGCTCATTTGGAAGAGCCTCTGGAATACTCAGACCATAAGGCAGTAATAGTTGCAATAAGTAAGGAAAGCAAAAAAAAAAAGAAAAGGAAAACTAGTCACTGGAAATTTAATAACTCCCTCCTAGAAATACCTCTTTTTATAGAACTAATCTCATTTATACTGATACATTGTAAGGCTAGATTGTCAGAATAAAATTCAATATGGGCTCTTCTAGTTTTCATGGCACGCGCTCTTTTTAAAAGCTTAGAACCCTCACTTTTTATCTGATGGATTGGTACCATGTGTGTTTATGAAATGGGACTCTCTGCATGTAGAATCTACCAGGAAACATGATAATAAGTCAAGGTATTCGTCTAATAATAAAAGTGTGGCTTTTTTAGAACAAACCATCACAAAAACGGAATTAGGAAATCAATATTACGACATTCTTGATTTGAGCCGCGAATAAATTATTGCTAAACTGCGCCTAGACATTGGGGGATTTATGAGAATATTTATACCAAGAAAAGTGAACTGAACATGTGTCGTTGGTTAAGCTAGCTACAGTTTAATTTAATAATTTACACCTAGAGGTAGCGCGGGACCTATGAAAGTGCGGAGCCTACTGCGGTCGCAAAGGTTACAGTAGCCTAAGGCCTAGCCTGCAAATTAGCGGCGTATGCTACGCCTTGGGTCGACTATTATAATGGTAATAAGGCTAGTCCTCGAGTCTGAAAAAAATTAAAAAATGGAATATTTCGCGTGGCTACGCAGCTCCAGCTGTGACCTACATTTTTTGCCAGAATTTCGTATGTATGAAGTTTTTAAACATCAGGTTGACTTCAATAAATGTCCTACTTTTGAGTGAAGCAGAGGTATTAAACCTGATAACTGTTGTGCTTCTGGTAGAATTATAATGTATCGAGCAATAGCTTCTGGCAAACACTAATGTCAGTACACAGTTCTGGTCGCAAATCTACATCACATTGTCTACATTCTGTAGAGAATAAATAAATAAATAAATATATATATATTACTTGGTTCTAGAGGCGCGGTGGTTGAGTGGTAAAGCGCTTGGTTACCAAAACGGCGATCCTGGGTTTGTATCTTGGTAAAGACTAGAATTAGGGCGCCTCTGAGATCACCCAGCTCTAATGGGTACATGACATTAGTTGGGGGGAAGTAAAGGCGGTTCATCTCGTTGTTCTCGTTAACCTTGCCACCCTCGTTAACCTTGCCACCCTCGTTAACCTTGCCACCCTCGTTAACCTTGCCACCCTCGTTAACCTTGCCACCCTCGTTAACCTTGCCACCCTCGTTAACCTTGCCACCCTCGTTAACCTTGCCACCCTCGTTAACCTTGCCACCCTCGTTAACCTTGCCACCCTCGTTAACCTTGCCACCCTCGTTAACCTTGCCACCCTCGTTAACCTTGCCACCCTCGTTAACCTTGCCACCCTCGTTAACCTTGCCACCCTCGTTAACCTTGCCACCCTCGTTAACCTTGCCACCCTCGTTAACCTTGCCACCCTCGTTAACCGTTGGCTGAAGAAACAGATCTGCCCGCTAAATTTAAGGGTCTGGAAGGGGAACTCAGTCAGACGGACATTCCGTCTGATCGTCTAAGACCTGAGTCGAAGGCTCTTCTATCTCTAAATTTTAAGAAAAACCTGTTTGAGCGTCAAACAGTAAAAAAAAAAAACCTGTCTGAACCACTATTCTGTCTGGAAGAGAACCAAGTCAATGCCTTAGAGGTACGGCGTATGGATTATCGACAGAGTCGTGAGAGCTCTCTTTCAACTCAGTTCGTGCAATGGGTCCACTCTCGTGTCCCCTTGGACACTCCCACGGGATTTTTGTTTGACCATTCATTTAGCGTAGTTACCCCCTCAATTAACTGTTTCCACCCGGGCGCTACTTTCAGGAGGAATAGCATGCTTGTGACGGACATTCCAGACAGACACATTCGTACATAAAGTAAAAAACTAACTGGACGGTGAATTAGAAATAAAACACAGATGACAAGGGCTCAATGGGTACCTTTTCTAGTACAGATTATGCTATAGATTTATTTCTGGATCTTTATCTAGAGCAGGGGCGGACTGTGTATCAAAATCTTCCCGGGCATTTTATACACTTCGGCCAAAAAGTTGTCTATCATTTGGTCATTTATCTAGAGCAGGGGCGTACTGTGTATCAAAATCTGCCTGGGCATTTTATACACTTCGGCCAATAAGTTGTCTATCATTTGGTCATTTATCTAGAGCAGGGGCGGACTGTGCATCAAAATCTGCCCGGGCATTTTATACACTTCGGCCAAAAAGTTGTCTATCATTTGGTCATTTGGCGGGCCTCTATTTCTAGATCTACTTATTCCAAAAATCATTATGTTAAGTTTGATAATGTATAGATAACTGCACATATTGATATGAATACGGTGAACTCTAAATCATTATAAGAATTAAGTTGCCCTAAATGGATGAAGCCTACTAGTAGCACTATCTATGGATGTAGGCTATTAAATTAAATTAGATTAAATTAGTTATTGTGTCTACATGAAAGTAATAATTTACATGGCCGAGTCTATAAAATAAAATGTTGACCGTAAATTGTTGGTTATTAAAAATGTGGCTTCATTCTTTCTTTTTTGAACAACTAATGCATTTGTTCTGTATTTTTATGTAAGAAAGTTTGAAGCTATGTCGCTATGAAACCATCGAAGCTGGAACATCGAGAAAAGTCAACATGAAATAAAATAGATTCAGATTTAAAATATTTTTGAAAACTTTTAAATTCAGAATTAAGCCACAGTAGAAAAATGTTGATTGATTATCATTGATGAGAATAGGTTTGTGAGCGTCTTACAATATATTTACTTAGGCTTATATCAAACTCTAAAAAACTGCACACTATAAGCAAAATATTGACTTTTTCTACCATTAAAGAGGTTTTACAATCTGTTTTACACAATCCTATATCTGATATCATTAAAAATTCCTCTAAGCAACAAAACAGTTCAAAGGTGTAATGGTGAAATGAGTTTTGGACAATGAATGGTTATCGTGTTATTACGATTTACTTTTTTAAAAAGCTGGATCCTTGCCTGATAATGTAGTGGTTTTATTATATTTTTGTTATGAATCAAGAAATTCATAAAGAATTGCTTTTTGCCTGAAATTTTGATCAATTGCTCCTTCACACTGAAGTATGAAAGTTTTCGAAAGGCTTATCTTTGACACTATTTTTTCTGAGTTCTTGGTTGCTAAGATCCTATTTTAAAACATAGAAATTAAACGGGAATCGGACATAGTCTATTTCACAAACTTGTTTCATAAATTGAATGAGGTTAACTTGCAGCTACAATGTGATAACCTAAATTTGATCAACACGAAGGCATAATCTCAGGGTTTCATGTGAGGATTAAATTAATAAAGCATACAATGACAATGATACATTTTCTTACTTTCCAAATTTAAATCAGTCAGACATCATCTAATCGAGAAGATAGAATGTTAACCCAAACTAAATTGAAGCCAAAGATTGACATTTTATTATCAAAGCGGCCCACCAATATGCGTTTGTTGTTTAGTTACTTCTTGAAATGCATATTAAATTTTATTTTGCTTTATTTTGCTTTGAATGTCATCAATAAATATATATCGCATAGTAATCAGTGAGAAAAGCACATCTGAAGTTAATAAATTTTCAAAAAATTCTGGGGGGTCTACCGAAATCTTAAAAACATGGCAAGGGGTCTACGAGACAAAAAAGTTTGGGAACCACTGCTCTAAACTCTCCGCACGGTGTTTGCAAGAACATCGCTGTTTGTAGTGAGGTCTTGCCACCGTATTTCCATGATGAAATCGCTCAAGTAGTCTAAGTTGCTTTCTGTATATTACCCCTGTCTCAGATCCGTATATAAGGGTTGAGAGAACAACCACTTTGTTGGCTGTTATGAACATAATGATTATAGAGTCGAGAACCATGTCCGCTTACAATGGCTTTAATACACTGAATGACTACACAACACATATTTCGTGAACACATTCTTACGGACGAGTTACAAGCACATGTAAACATAAGAACGACATCCGATACAGCATATAATTTTATTAACATTCACCCCCAGTTCAAATTGTGCTTACTAGTATTCTTAGCAAATGAAAGAATTAAGTAAACGCCGGGTATCTCCCAACACTCAGTGGCTTCTAGGGGGTTACATGGGGATATCTGCAGAGAACATGGCTCCACCTGCTTTGAGAGCAGCGGAAAACGCCATTGAAAATTGACAAAAATCACTAGCCAGAGATACGCCCATACATCAATCGTATGCAAATTTCAGAAGTAGAGTAAAAAGAAACTAGACCTGGGGGGGGGGGGGGTGAATGTTGTGTATTTATGTTCTTATTGTGTGTTGTGAACTAATCTGTTCTTATGTGTCAAAATGTCTTGATGTCCAGGTCAGCTTGTGTGTGTGTGTGTGTGAGTGTGTGTGTGTACTGTGTTGTCGTAAAAAGCTTTGTCCTACTAGCTCAACAAAAACCTAGGATCAAGACATGTCTTTTTGTAGTGTTTCATTAGGTTACTACAACTAGAGTAACACCTTTAATAAAATCACTAAATCTAGAAAGCCTTTAGGATAGAAGACTCAAAAAAAAGTAGTAATTATTCATAAAAAACACTGAAAGATAATCTTTAAATACAACAACAAAATGTAATAAAATACTCAGAAAGACACAAAGATAAAGGCACATTTTCCGTTCCATATGTTAGGACTAATATTTACAAGTGCTCTTTCTTCCCTAGTGCTTTTAGATCATGGAATGAATCGCTTGAGCCAGCCAGGAAAACAAAACTTGGCTGAATTAATTATTAATTATTAATTAACATGCATGACTAGATGCATGATGCGTAGGACGTAATTATCTTTTTTTAAAGTAACGTCTGTATGATATAAGATAAGAAAATAAGATAATATATTTTTATATATTTACTTTGTTTCTCTTTTATATGTATATATATATATATATATTTATATTTCTCTTATTTTTTTTCTGTATATTATTACACAAAGAATGTAAATCATGCATACACAATTGAAGTAGATAGAATAGAGTACTAGATCCTTAAAAATATGTGTATTTACCTCTCACAGGCCTAAAAGCATTATTACAGGAGGTACAGCAGTCTTTTTATCGGTCAGGGGTGTAGCAGGGGCCCGAAAAATAACGAACTAACAAAGTGCAACTTTTGTCTGCCCTGTCACCAAACATACATTTTTCTAGAAGGAGTAAAACTTATGTTAGAAAAAACAAGTGTCGTTAGTCTTAGTTTAGTCCACTATTGCATGACGCGTAGGACGTAGTCATCTTCTTTTTTGAAGTAACGTCTGTAATATATAAGATAAGATCCATATACCAAGTCAGTATATACACCTTATAGTAGCTTATCCCTGAGTAAGTCAGTCAGTTCGGGGGCACCTTGACATATATATTTTAAACTTCTTCATTAAGCTGAGAAAAAAAAAAGAATAGTGTCATTTTGCCATAAAGGAACATCTCTTACAGGTGTCGACCCAGAGAAACTTACTTTGAAATGAAAAGTTCCAAGAACTGACAATACCGCGGGGGGGGGGGGGGGGAAATAAAAAGAAAAGAGGAAGGGAGCTGAATGAAACTTTCCACAAAATGTTTCCAAGGTCTCTGCGTCTTTAAAAACTTCTGAGACTCACATCCAGCTCCTGGCCTTTACGTGTGTCTTTCTCATAAATCTAATGGAACCTGGTCTTAAAAACTGATAGGAGAAGGGGTGAAAAGCGTAACACTGGCGTCTTAAAAACTGACAGGAGAAGGGGTGAAAAGCGTAACACTGGCGCCTTAAAAACAAGTTTAGCTTCAGGATAATGGGACACGTCAGTCTTAGAATTCCAGGGGAAGGAAATAATGGACTCCACTCCACACAAACCTCCACTTTGAGGCGATATAGCTTTTTTTAGTTTCGCAGTGGGCCCACCACTTTTATAGGCCCGCTCTAATTCTAAGTTTCCCATGGATCCTGAAAATCTCACCAAATAGCAAAAAAAAAGTAAAAGTCCTGAAAATCAACTTAAAGTAATAAAATCTCTTGAAAAGTCATAAAAAATCTTTAAAGAAAAGAACATTGTAATTCTGGGTTATCATTCAAACCGCCAAATCGTCTTACTAACCGATGCCAAAACAGTCTAACAAAGCTAAAACTTTCGGATACTACCTACATATAGCAACTCAGGACAGCTCTTGTGAAGCTTAACATTTACAGCAAGGAAACTGATCTTCAATGGATCCCAGCACACATTGAACTAGAAGGCAATGAAAAAGCAGACATACTGGCCAAAGATAGAAGAATTAAACAACAAATGAAAATTTCCATCTACCCAGAAGAAATGATGAAAATAATACAGTGTAGAATAAATGAGAATTGGACCAGCTCACATCAAAATGACAAGAAAAAGAACGCCTATTATAACCCATCTCGACATGGCAAACGCAGTATCTTTCGACAAATAACCGTAGACAGCAGAAAAAGACAACATATGTTCCGGAAGCTTCAAGACGAGACGAGTAAAACCTTACATTGTGGAGCATCATCAGAGAATGCTGACCATGTTCTTCGAGGCTGCACACTACATCAAAAGGCTCGAACGAGACTCTGACCCCAAAACCTTCCTATAGAACAAACAAAAAAAAAACTATACGGAAAACTGTCTGATCTGGAAACCACTGCGCAGTTCATCTCAGATATAGGATTATTGATCTGAACCATTGCTTTGTAAAATGAGAACGAAGAAGAAGATCATTCAATATAAAAAACGCCGATTCCACGGCATTGTCAGATTTTCTTTTATAAAAATGTAATGCGAACAAATTTATTTTCTCATACAAATCTTAATTTTCACTTATCCTTATCCCTACTCAAACTGGGCCCCGTCCAATCCGTTTCGCAAATCGTTAGAGCCGGCCCTATCCAACTATCGACTATAATTGAGATAAATTTAACACAAAGTTTGGAGCTTTAGTTTCGAACTTCTTAGAAGTAGAGGTCAAATTAGGGAGTATTTCTCAAAGTGGGTTACGCGTACCCAATGGGTTACGGGAAGAGTTTGAAGGGGGTACGCGTTGCACGTAGTTAACTGAGCTGACTTTGAGCGGCTCCCAAAAGGGAAAAAGACGCTATTAGTTTTGTGTGGTTTGTCTGTCCGTCCGTCCGTCCGTCCCAATTAGATCTAAGAAACTAGACGAGAAAATAAAATAGACATCATGATATTTTAGATCATTCAAATTTGTGATGCAACAGCTACTTTTTTCTTTTACGAAAGTGAACCTGACTCCTATGTCTTAATGGTTCGAGGCAAGCACGCCCCTTTTGTGAACCATTTGACCCGAGAAAGGCCTTTATCTCGTGGCCAGGATGACACATTTGCTCTTAACCGATCTCTCTGTCATGAGACCCCCGTCGACAAAGTGATCATTTTTTTCACACCCGTCTTGGCATGTTGCACGTTCTTCGAAACCTCTGCATGAATTCCTCCTTTCATGTGCGGCCGGAAGCTCAAGCCCCACGTGGGGGCCATCCTTATGCCTATGCTGTCCCATCGTACCCGTGAGGGGACCATCATCACACGTATGGGCCCCTTTGGGAAAAGGGCTGATGGGGGTTTTGGAGCGAGTTTTAGCGAGCCTTTTTTCCATCCCTATCACGTGTAATGTACCCTCGCTAGAGGATACGTGTGGTAGCCCACTGAGAGCTATGTTTGTTAAAGTACTTCACCTATCCACTTTCCCGGGCGGACCTTTCCACGCATGCGCCACGCTGAGGCGACGGGAGCATTTCCTCCGCGAAAGCGAACCATCTAATTTTAAAAATGATCTACGCCAGCAGATTTAAAAAGAAATACACTACTTTTTAATGAAAAACTTCAGGGGATATATATTTTAAAAAAAAATCACAGACTTACTCAGTAATCGTTAAAGTTTCATTCATAGATTCACGCGTTGGTACAAAAAAAATTGCATGTAAGGTTACAATGGAAGAAGTGTCAATGCAGGCGCGGTGGCTGAGCGATAAAGTGATTGGCTTCCTAACTGAGGGTCCCGGGTTCGACACCTAATGAAGACTGAGATTTTTTATTTTCGGGATCTTTGGGCACTTCTGAGTCCACCCAATCTAATGGGTACCTGACATTAGTTAAAGAAAATTTAAGGCGGTTGGTCGTTGTGATGGCCTAATGACGCCCTCGTTAACTGTAGACCACAAAAAAAAACAGATGCCCTATATATCTTCTGTCCACATGGTATGAAAGGGGGACTTAAGAATAATACTTTGTATCGAATACAAAGATCTATCTACAAAAGATATTCGAAACACAATTGCAATTTTGCCCCACGATAACCTGCTGCCTAATGTCATAAGACACATGCTTAACTTTTAAAGCCATATTAAAGGGCCTCAGGGCTTGCAAAGACCTTTCTTATGGGAACAATACCAGGAATAAAGGGGCAAGCGGATAAAGAGATGAAACAACTTTAAAGAATGGACAGGCCTGTCATTGAAAGAGATTCTCTTCATAACTAAGATAGAGAGGCATGGAGAAAGACGTCGACTGATCACTTATGGTGCCCCGATGATGTAACAGACTAAGGGACAGAGGAGAGTAAATAGAGTCTTACATAATTTTAAAATATTTTGCCTGTAGTACTAAATTTAAAATTCGGCATTCAGGTATTATATTTGAATAAGAAATACAATATGTCATAACTCCAACTACACACCATCAACTTGAGGAGCGTCTGAGTCTTCAACACATTTTCCTCTAAGTGAACAGATCTGAAACACACATACACATATAGAATTCATTGAATATAGCTTTCTCGATGGGGAACATGCTGGTTATTGGCTTTGAGATTAAACACAAATAAGAATGTACTAAAATCATGGATCTGTTTTAACAAAATCTAATTCAACATAATAAAAGCACTGGTTTATTTGGAAATATATATTATTTATGAGCATAGGGATAGGGATACATAAAACTAAAATGTTATTCGACCTTGGTTAGGCCAACAATAGAATATGCATTTCCTGTTAGGCTAACCCTCAGCTCAAGAAAACATTAAGAAACTGGAACAGACACAAAATAGAGCAGTGAGATTCATAACAAACGAATATTTACATTTAACTAGAGTAACAACTTTAGTAAAATCACTAAATTTAGAAAGCCTTCAGGACAGAAGACTCAAAAGTAAAGTAGCAATTATACATAAAACACTGAACAATAATCTTTAATTACAAAAACTAAAGTTAATTAAATACCCTGAAAGACACAAAGATAAAGGCACATTCCTCGTCCCATATGCTAGGACAAATGTGTACAAAAGCTCCTTCTTCCCTAGTGCTATTAGAGCATGGAATGGGTTGCCTGAGCTAGCCAGGAAAACCAGTGACGTGGCAGAATTTAAGTCATTGGTTAATATGCATGACTAAATGCATGACGCGTAGGACGTAATCATCTTCTTTTTTGAAGTAACGTCTGTATTATATAAAATAAAAAAAAGATAACATAAGACAAATGGCGGTCCAATTTTTATGCACGAATTATGGTTTCTGGATAAATTAGTTGAATATCTATATGCTATGAGCTAATTATTGGTATATGAACGCATCTGTAAGTTCTGTCTCACCACTTTCTAATATCAAAGTAAATAATAAGTATATATAAAGTAAAAGACGGTGGTCGTTACCAGGCGAAGTTTAGAATGGTATTGCCCCTACCCCCCTCCAACCCTGGAGATAGAACATTACTTTTTCTCTTATTTAAAAAAGGAAATTACAAAATTTTTCAACCCAAAAAAATCTGTAACTTATATATGTTCTAGATGCTGTATATAACATTCTTATATCGAGTAGTCCACACAAACACATTCATTCTCTAATGTTAAATGCAATCATTAGCGATACTTAATAAATGGAGAAAGGACTCTTACATTTTAAATCGTTTTCACTCTACCACCCCCTCCCTTTTCCGACGAAAACATGCCTTTTATAGTACCCAGCTGTATTGGGTACTGGCATTAGTTGTCTAAATGTAAAGGCGGTTGGTTGTTGTGCTGGCCACATGACACCCTCGTTAACCGTAGGCCACAGAAACATATGTTTTTTGTGCATCATTTGCCCCACAAACTAATGCAAATACGAATTATTATTTTTTTAGATCTAATACATATCTTAATTTTTAACTTATTATCCTTATCCCTACCCAGACAGGGTCCGGCGCAATCCGTTTGGCATGGAGCCCCACAATAGTTAATGCCGGCCCTGACTGCGACAAATCTTACCTTTTCATTTCCACAAGACGTCCCGATAAGTGTGCAATTTTCTCGACAGATACTAATTTTCAAAGGATCTAAACAATACAGTGCAAGGCAGATGTCAGCAGAACTATTTCCTATATCCTGGTAAAAAAAAAATCCATGCTATTACCTGTAGATTCTTTAATTATATATTAACGAGTTCTAAATTGCAAGTCTAGGACTAATGTTAGATTTAATTGGTCATACATATTTGTACAACTTCACGTCTCTAGAAGTGCGATTCCTTATTTACATGACAGATAGAGTCACTCTGGGGGGGGGGGGGGGTTTGAACATGTAAAGTAAAGTGCTCCCTTTAGACCTTGCGATCTATGGGGCAGATGATGTTAAAGGTCATCTGTTTCTTTGGCCCACGGTTAACGAGCAGGGTGTTATGTGGCCCGCACAACGACCAACCGCCTTTACTTTCCCCAACTAAAGTCAGGTACCCATTCGAGTTGGGTGGACCCAGGTGAGCCCTAGAAATTACGAAATTCAAAATTTCAGTCTTATGCCGGGATTCGAACCTCAGGCTCGGAAGCCAAACGCTTAACCATTCCACCACCGCGCCTCCTAATACTAATAACAAATATTTAATTAATAAGCTTACGATACGCTTTCTTTCTAGTTAAAGGCAATATATCACTATGTGTACGCTATATTAAACACATCAATCAAGTTTAAATCTGCGTCTGCGGTTTTATTGCGCTTACTATCATGAGCGTAGCTAAGGTGGTGGATGGGGAGGTGTCCAGATTCGAAAATACTCCCGGACCGCCAAATGAGTGTATGAAATTTGTTTTTACATTAAATATTACGTAATAATCTCATGAAATGATGTATTATGTCAAAATGCAGGGGCCACTAAAGAGGTCAAGCCCCCGGGCCCCCAAATCCCTAGCTTTGTCTCTGCTCACTATATTTTACTGAAAATTAAATCCTCGTCTGCTATTATATAGGGCCTCTCTGGTGTTCAATTTATAATTGATTGACCATTTAGTAAACACAACTCGATGCTTAGAAATGCTACTTCGAAATGTTCTATATTGACTACCCTACATCTAAATTGGATTTTACATTCCCGCATTAGTTAAACTTGTAAGATTGTTTTCTTTTAATGCACTAGGAAACGAAAAGAAAGGAGTTTCTACTGCTACAATTCAACACACTGGCTGGGAAAAATTTAAGGAACTTCTCAATACTGTGAATAAATTAAGGCTGAGCTGGTTCGGTCATATTGCAAGACATGACTCACTGTCTAAAGTCATCCTTGAAGATACAGTGGAAGAAACACAAAGAAAAGGTCGTCGAAGAAAATCTGCCCTGAAAAACGTACAAGACTTGAAAGGCCTCTCTCTCTAAGAACAGCTGCGGACTGGGGAAAATGGAGGAATTTGGTGACTCTGTCTCAGTACCCCTACGACGATAGTCAGGGTACATGTGTGATGACGAATCGAATTTTTTTGAGGAGTGATGCATAAAACTAAGGCCCGGGGGCCATATCCGGCATATTATTGTATATCCATAGAAACATAATTAATACGTTGGTAGATAAAAAAAAGTACTTATGTCTTATGAAAAACCCTAATTCATTGTTGGTTTACAATAGTTTGCATAAATGAAATTACTTGAGGCTAAAGTTGGGAGTCAGAACACACAAGTGAGACTTTACAGTCTGCAAACTTTACTTGTATGTTTGACCGTAAGCACTCTCTGGACAGACAGATTGTTCACTTCTGCTCTTACCTTTATGGGTTCGGTCTTTACTTTATGTCTTTGGGAATTTTCTTCTCGTTCGACGTCGAGAGTATACAGGGGAATGTCAAGGTTAGCTGATTACATTCGCATGAGATTAAGCTTGGTTAGAGTGTCTGAATGTGTTTGAAAAGTCACATTGACCTGGTCAGGCATTTGGTCATCCGTATCGTCACTAGCCTGATAGTGAAACATAACTGTTAAGGAAAAAAAAACTTCTTACAATAATAAATCTGTGCTTATTGAAATACTTTTTACCAATTGTTTTTGTTTAGCGCAATTTCATGATTTTAGCTTTTTCAATGCGCTATGATCCTATCACTTGCCTGGATCAGTGTGAGAAAGGGTTTATGAAAAAAAATGGCATATCTATGTTTATGATTCCGAGATCCCTTTTGTATTGCCTTATTTGTATTAATTTAGAAACAAAAAGGTGCGATTATTTGCAAATATTGCCTACTATTCAATATAAAACAAAACAAGATACTGAAATTTAACAAACAAAATTAGAGGTATTACAGAAATGAGAATCCAATTAGAGCATGTCTTTTCACCCAGAAATATGCAAATAAGTATGAGAAACAAAAAAAAAAAAAAACAAATATGTAAAAGTTCTCAATCTTCCCTAGTGCTTTGGAGCTGTCAATCTAAATTAAAACGGAAATCCAATGACGAATTAACATATACGTCTAGAGTGTTACATGGAGACTCTTAGTACTTAATCATCTTCTCTTTTGAACTTCTGTCTGTAATTTAAAAGATGAGATAAAACTGTTTATTATAAAAGACTAAATATAAGTTGTATGTAGACAAGAATATTTCTGCATTGTTTGATTCTACAATATTATTGTACTAAGAGAGACATCACCGTCGTTTAGGGACTAGAGGGGAACTGAAGAACAACAGAACAGAGTATTTCTAAAAAAGTTAGTAGACTAAGGCTTGAATCAACAGATCACACTGACCGTCAGTACTTGAGATGTGACTGATATTTCTAAAAAGTTATTAGACTAAGGTTTACAGTAATAGATCACACTGACCGTCAGTACTTGAAATGTAACTAATACTTCTAAAAAGTTATTAGACTTAGGTTTGTATCAACAGATCACAATGACCTTCAGTACTTGAGATGTGACTAATATTTCTAAAAAGTTACTAGACTAAGGTTTACAGTAATAGATCACACTGACCGTCAGTACTTGAAATGTAACTAATATTTCTAAAAAGTTATTAGACTTAGGTTTGTATCAACAGATCACAATGACCTTCAGTACTTGAGATGTGACTAATATTTCTAAAAAGTTATTAGACTAAGGTTTAAATAAATAGATCACGATAACCTTCAGTACTTGCGATGTTACTGATATTTCTAAAATATTCTTAGACTAAGGTTGATATGAATAGATCACACTGTCCTTCAGTACTTGAGATGTGACTGATGAAGACTGGGAGAATGACCACAATAATAGACATTCTCATAATGTGTTCTTAGTTTTATCTGTTAATTTCAAAAGAAATTCCATAGACATTTTGTACAACTAGCATTTAAAAATAACAACGTTATACAGAAATCGGAATATATATATATATATGTGTATATAATTGAAACAAACGTTATTTTGTGTTAAGTTCGTTTATAGTAGTGATGCTCATTCTAATTCGGCCATATAAATTTCCAACACTCGTCTCGCGGGCCACATGACCGAAAAGTTACAAAAACGAAATGAAATTGTTCTGAAACTATTTTGTAGAAACCTGTGGATTTAATACTTAACTAATTGGTTATTTGACAATTATACTTTTTTTACGCGTCAGAAAGTAGCTTTCTTTCTCTACTTAAAATGTGAGCAGCAGTGTAGGTAGCTTATAAATGACCCATTTTGTGGTGTTTGGTGAATATTCCCATGATCCTCCAAACTTTCGGCGTAGTTCGACAATCTTTTATTCACAAGAAAACAAGAATCCCGCCATATTTTTTTAAAATGCACATTTTATGTTGTTGTTTTATAAGACAGCCAGACTTTATGAAATAAATATGTTGGCTTATTTTCATGATCACTTTTCCTGGTAGATTTTACATTCAGAATACCATTTCATAAGCACACAAAGGTTAAAGATCATGATACCGATACATCAGAGAAGAAAAGAGGGCCCAAAAGTAGGTAAAGATACATTTTTTAACCTTTTTTTTATTTTAAAGGGAAATTTCTACACTTTGTGCCGACGTTTCGGCGGGCCAAATGGAACCACGTCGCGGGCCGGATATGGCCCGCGGGCCGTATTTTTGGCACCACTGCCTTATAGAGATTTACTTACTTACATATATTGAATTGAAAAGCCAAAGAAAAAACACGGATTTTACATAGGATCACCTTTTTATTCATAGTGGGAGAAGGGTAGATATTAAAAGTAATATAGAATTAAAGGGCTGCCTGGTCGTGTGGTATTTGCGCTGGACTGTTGTTCGTTCGTTTCAATGGTCCCAAAGTCATACCGTGCCCGCAGCCATTCCCCGTCGACCTTTGGGAGGTTTAGTCTCGGAATTGGATTATCTTCAACTCTGACGGAGATGTAGAGAAAGAATGAAAGTGATGGAGAGAAATTGAAAGAATAAATGTGATGGAGAGAAATTGAAAGAGAGAAGGTGATGGAGAGAAATTGAAAGAGAGAAGGTGATGGAGACAAAAAGAGAAAGAGAGAAGGTGATGGAGACTCAAAGAGAAAGTGAGAAGGTGATGGAGACTCAATGAGAAAGAGATAAGGTGATGGAGACTCAAAGAGAAAGAGAGAAGGTGATGGAGACTCAAAGAGAAAGAGAGAAGGTGATGGAGATAAAAAGAGAAAGAGAGAAGGTGATGAAGACAAAAAGAGAAAGAGAGAAGGTGGTGAAGACAAAGAGAAAGAGAGAAGGCTATTTACATTTCCCTAATATAACAGTATTGATACAATGATACACGTGCTAAATAGTTTGGTTGAGGGACCACGAAAATGTGGACACAGTTTATCAGAAACAGAATGGAGGGGATATTCTTGCCAAAAGAACAAAATAAAGCTTCAAGAATTGCTTGTGTGTAATAGTTTGTTATAATTCTACGTAGAGGTATAGTCTACGATCTAGATCTTTATAATTGAGGCTTAGATCTAGATCAATAAGCATGAAGGAACTGCTGTTACTTGCGGACTTCTTGTCTAGAGATTTAGTCGAGATTAAACTTAGCTCGAAATCAAAGTAATAGATCTACATCTCATTAACGCCATAAATCGGCATAGAGTGTTCCTTGCTAGATCTTAACTAAAAGCAGATCTCTTTACCACCAGCTTCTAGTTTTAACTATACCCAGATTTGGTATTTTGCATCGACCACATAGACATAGGCTTACATACAAACTGAAAAAGATTGTTCAAGAAAGCTATTTGGTTGATAGAGTTTTGATGTATACAGTAGTGACAAGAGGTCTAAAAAAAAAGAGAGACATAACAAATGCTTTTGAAAACATTACCTTTTGATCTACACCATAAGTTTAAGATCTACACTTAAAAGAACGGTGCGTAAAATGTTCCTCAACATTAATACCATAGACTTTTATATTACATCTAGACAGGAAACCGGAAATAAATTCTTATCCGCGATTGATCGATTACAAAACAACGCCTTTATCCCACTTGCTAAAAAACATTCACGACATTTTTTGTAGTGTTAAAAAATATTCATGTCCAGTCTAGATGTAGTATTTTAAGTCTATGATAAATTGTTTCGAGGGAAAGCCTGGGTGGGAAATTTGCGAGTGCTCTGCTGCACACGTAAGCACACGCCTCTCAATCCATACTGACCGGGTCCAAAAGGATGGCAAGCCACCACAATTTGGGGTCAGTTGGCTGCATGAGTTTGTCACAGAGCAGTAGTCTTACTACTGTCCCCAGCCTAATTGGTTCCAGGACCGGATTTTCTGTTAGGGTTTACTCTTACTAGTGACCTATAGCTAGGGGTTTGGTTAGTTAGCAGCAGGGCCTGTCCTGTTTAATGTTCAGTAAATATCAACTCTGTATCAACTCTTGCACCGCTGTATCAATTCTTGCACCGCTGTATCAATTCTTGCACCGCTGTATCAACTCTTGCACCGCTGTATCAATTCTTGCACCGCTGTATCAATTCTTGCACCGCTGTATCAAACTCTACTGGCCTCTCCCCCCGGACTTGCACTAAGTTCAACTGTTTAGGACTGACTTCACACATTGTTCTCGTTGTGTCGACTCGATAGCAGACCAAGATCAAGATGTCGTCTCGTGCTCGGGTTGTGTCTAGCCCCCACTCGTCGTAATGCGTCGTACAGAACCACACAGCTGAACCGCACTGAACTAAACCAAGTCAGGCCTGTAGTGAACTTTCTTTACCGTGACACCTTTGCCTTTTATCTTATCTTATCTTATCTTATATAAGTCTAAAGTCTAATTTATCTTATTACTATGACAATTTCACAATCAGTGCAATGGTTTAGAAAAAGACACATTTTTCTATTTGAGAAAAAAAACATAAGCACTTATAAAAGAAAGTGCTTCATTTTTTTTTTGCAAGGAATCTTTCTATTGAGCTCTGCATAATTCTTTTTAAAATGTTTGTCTATTTCGAATGTCCCGTCAGAGTTGAAGATAGTTTACTTCCTAGACCAAACATACTTCAGGACGACAGGAGATCGGAGCGTGCAGGGTTTGAACCATCGATAAGTCCCCATCGCGCAAACCGCACGACCTGGAGTGTGTTTGTGTGTGGGGAGACATGCTCTGTGTGTGTCAGTGTGTGGGAGAGTTATGTTTTGTGCTTTTGTGTTAGCAGTCATGCTGTGACTCCGTGGGGGGCAGTCATCATCTATATGTGTTTGTGAGAGTCATGCTTTGTACATGTTTGTTTTGGGTATATGAATCGCTACACCACTGGTCTACTTCTAATTATATACTGTTGTAACTCTGCTCCGCTGGTGTGACTGTGAATTTCATTTTCTAGGTTATATCAAAAACCACGAACACACACTCCAAAAAGTAAGAGTTTAATTAAGTTTATACTTTATAGTTATTCACTCTTTTAACGCTGTTACTGTCAAAATGACAGATACATTTAACTATTGAAATAATCTTAACAGTTCTTATGTTTCCTGAAATAGATAATTTTAAAATCTCAAATTTACACCTTTTTTCTTGCCGTTTAACAATACAATTGGTACAATATAACAATGCATTCAACCTCGCGATGCATGCCTGTCACAGTCTCGTTTGACATTGAGTGTGAAAACACGAGAAACCTTTGGGTAGAAAGAGAAACTGAAGCTTCTATATTGTCCATTTGTCATTATGGGAGAGACACAATTAAATAGAGCCGTTGTTTGTCTAATATTTGCCTAACGGCTGCCTGTGTCGGCTCTATTGAAGTTGTTGGTGAACGGATTTGGCGAGGTGGGGGAGGGGCTAGCTAGGGCATGTCACCATTGACCACTGGGGTGGTAATTTACAATGACTTAAGAATGTTTTTTTTTTTTTTTTTTTTTTGACATTCCAATGGTCTAGAGGTTAAGTTCATATAATCGCTAGGCAGTGTTGTCCATTTAAGGGTCACTGGTCGGCGCAGTCCCTTATTTTCGACTCATTTGGGTCACTGGTCGGCGCAGTCCCTTATTTTCGACTCATTTAACTCACTACTTTATCTCATTTAAAGACTTGGTCCCTGGTGCTGCTGATCATTTATTTTTAGCGTTGATTCTATAGTCACCTGAAGTTAACTTTGGTACTTGAGACATTACACATACTTTAGTAGTTGCTTTCTGTACTTGTAGCAGAACAGACCTTTACCCGCTGTGATGCGGATATTATTAGTTAGTTTGTAGTTAGTGTGAGATATACTTGTTCTAAAGGGCACTAATTGATACCGCTGCGATGCGTATGTAACTGTATTTCAAAACGCTGGGTTATGTTCATTTAACTACTACGAATGGTATCATGCCATTTCTTATTTGACCTGTGCTTTGTAACTAAAAGTTTAAAGTTGTAGTAATATTATTCTTATTAAATAAACTTTAATTTGTCTCCTTAAATTGGACGCACGTCTATGGGTAGTATTTATATGTGTAGCTAGCAAAGGGTAGCTCCATGACACATGAACCCAGACCATTCTACATCTTAGTGATCAACATTGATAGCGAATAGCGCGTTATTTTTGACGTTACAATGCCCTTGACTGCTAGAATTTGTAAAACTTCGAATTTTTTTCTTGAAAAAAAAAAATATAAAAAAATTGCTATAAATTTTCACATCTCTCACATAATCTGTTGGAACTTTGGAGCACCACCTATGATCAGTCGACTGTCTCTCCATGTTTTTTTTTATTAACTATAATCTCTTAAATAGACATGCTTGGCCATTCTTTGATGTTGAGGCTCCTGCTTGATGTGTGCTAGTGGGATGCTATCATCTGAATAGAGCAGGTCAGTTGTGATGTATACACGTCTTATTACACTCGTTGTCACAATGTATTAGAATACAATTAGTATTCTTATTAACATCTCTTAGAATCTGACACACACATTTATTAATAAATTAATATATAATAAATAAATAATATATATATATATCTAATATATAAAGCAGAAAGTAAGGCGCATGTATTTACTTATGTATGTATGTAGGCTATGTCCTGCATAGAAATGAAAACCGTTTGACCAATCTTGATAAAAATCGTCTTAAATGTTCCTTAGATCAGGGCGGAGACGTTAATATAGATTTAAAGACCCACCCACAACCGCAAGGTCCTAAAAATAAATATCTAAATATATTTTTCTAGCAAAAGACACATTTTTAAAAATTAATCAGGTAAATCTGTTCTCACAGTATTTTATTTTATAGACGAATATGTCGGCTGAACGAGTAAACCCGTTTTTACTCTCATCTTTTGTTTGTTGCAAAAAAAAAAAGAAATCTATAAATATTCGCCATGTTTGACTTAGATCTACATCATATCCACTAGATATGTAATAACCAGACTAAGGCCTGCAGGCCGCTGCTAATATCCGCCAGTATAGTTATATAAAGATATAGATAGATAGATAGATAGATAGATAGATAGATAGATAGATAGATAGATAGATAGATAGATAGATAGATAGATAGATAGATAGATAGATAGATAGATAGATAGATAGATAGATAGATAGATAGATAGATAGATAGATAGATAGATAGATAGATAGATAGATAGATAGATAGATAGATAGATAGATAGATAGATAGATAGATAGATAGATAGATAGATAGATAGATAGATAGATAGATAGATAGATAGATAGATAGATAGATAGATAGATAGATAGATAGATAGATAGATAGATAGATAGATAGATAGATAGATAGATAGATAGATAGATAGATAGATAGATAGATAGATAGATAGATAGATAGATAGATAGATAGATAGATAGATAGATAGATAGATAGATAGATAGATAGATAGATAGATAGATAGATAGATAGATAGATAGATAGATAGATAGATAGATAGATAGATAGATAGATAGATAGATAGATAGATAGATAGATAGATAGATAGATAGATAGATAGATAGATAGATAGATAGATAGATAGATAGATAGATAGATAGATAGATAGATAGATAGATAGATAGATAGATAGATAGATAGATAGATAGATAGATAGATAGATAGATAGATAGATAGATAGATAGATAGATAGATAGATAGATAGATAGATAGATAGATAGATAGATAGATAGATAGATAGATAGATAGATAGATAGATAGATAGATAGATAGATAGATAGATAGATAGATAGATAGATAGATAGATAGATAGATAGATAGATAGATAGATAGATAGATAGATAGATAGATAGATAGATAGATAGATAGATAGATAGATAGATAGATAGATAGATAGATAGATAGATAGATAGATAGATAGATAGATAGATAGATAGATAGATAGATAGATAGATAGATAGATAGATAGATAGATAGATAAACAGATAGACAGTTAGATAGATAGATAGATAGATAGATAGATAGATAGATAGATAGATAGATAGATAGATAGATAGATAGATATTACATTTATAAACTCGTCAATTATATCTACATTAAGTTATAAGTGGCTATCGTTAAATTTCCCTCGTAGTAAACGCAAATCCTCATTTCCTCCTTTTCAACACTTTACGTAATGCCAGTAACTCTGTGTAAACTCTTAACTTATTGACAAAAAATGAATTATTGCCCTTTGGCTATTTTCACAACAAATTGTAATCATCTTGTTATTTTTAGCACGTGAGCAAGCGCCTTATATAATAAATGATGCGATTGGTGCGGAACCTAAGTTAGATGCTCTCATGAAAAAGTCTGCTCCAAAGAATATGGCAAAGAGTGTCGGAGTAAGCACACAAGCCTGCTTCACACCATTCTTTATAGTAAAGTGAGCAGAAATGCCTCATTAGATCTGATTGGATCAGTGATATTTTTGAATTGCATTAGTGCCTACATTTTTTTTTCTTGCAATGCCTCATTATAATTCATAAGTTTTAAAGTTGTACAACAATATTTATAATTATAAAAAAGAAACAACATAAGATAAACATAGGTCGACTAATTCTCGCACACCCTGTGTCTACTGTGTATTCAGAACTCTCTTTCCATGATTTTATGCATTACGAAATTTTAACGTAAAATTTCAACTTTCCATAAAATGTTTAATTTGTTGCACATGCACTTGCTGATATCACGGAGTAAATACAAGACAAGGGCTAAGATAGACTGAAATATTTTTAAAAAAACTTTTTATAAAGTTAAATGCTTTATTTAAAACAGGGGTTCTCAACCTTTGGTTTGAGACCACACTTGGGGGTCGATTAACGATTTTCCAGGGGCCGCCATAGACCATCGAAAATAATAATTGATTGTTATTGTCTACTCTTCTATTGCTGTATTTGTGTGTTGGGGGGGTCGCGGCAGAGTGGGGGATTGTAAAAAGCGGTCGCAGAGCTTAAAAGGTTGAGAACCGCTGATTTAAAGTAATTAAGGCAAAGTCTTTATATCTACTAACATTGTGCAATGATGATGTGTACAGTTATTGTGTACTGATGTGTACATTTGTTTTGAACTAATGATGCGCAATGATGGTGCAAATAATTAGTATGTATACATGGTGTGCACTGATTATGTGTACACATGGTGTGTACTGATGATGTTTACATGGGTGTGTATTGATGATTTTTTTTTCTGTTGGTCTGTTTTGTTGATGTTTACTGTTGGTGTGTAATGTTGATGTGCACTGATAGCGTGTAATGTTGATGATTACCGATTGTGAGTAATGTCATAGTTTACCGATGAAGTGCACTGATGATTTGTAATGATGACTTTATTGATGATGTGCACTGATTGTGATTTCTTTTGATGTGTACATCTGGGTATGTACTAATGACATGTGCTGATGATATGTACTGATGATGTGTATTAATGACACGTACAAAAGACGTGTACTACTGGTGTGCATGCCTACCAATGTTTTTTATTTAGTCTGCGTGAATACATATATTACAAACATAACTTTGTCTTAAGGAAATGTAAGGAGAGGGGAGGAAGGAGAATAGTAAAACTCGACTTTACGGGAGGGTCCAATATTAATATATGAACATTTTAAACAAAACAACAACATCACAAAACAACAACAACAACATATAGCCTAGGACCAAATCAACCGGTCGGAGCTAATGAGTAATAAAAGTGTAGTATCTATTACACCTAGTTTGTACGTATAGAAGTTGATCTAGATCTGGATTAAATCTTGGAGAGTTCGAAATCAGATGAATAGGAATATAAAAAAACAACTTTAAATGACTAGATACAACAACAGCAACAAAAAAAAATAAGAAATTAACAGCAAACAACAAAAACATAATTAACATTAGCAAAAAAATAACAACAAGTAAATTGGAGACCAAAGATTTTATTTCATTCTATTTCTGTGTCCCCTTCGTTAAGCCTTTCTCTTTCGGCCTTTGGTTGACTAAAAAGAAGCCCAATTTAATTGGATTTAAATACAATAATAGATTAATTAATCTTTAAAACTAACTTTATAATGAACAAAAAGTTACTTGTATATTTAAATATGAGAGAGAGAGGCCTTGTATCACAATCATCAATTAATATGATTGTCAGATGTCAAGATCTATGAAGATGCAATGATAGATGTCACGTTGAAGATTATCTTGACCTGTATCACATTAACGATGATCGTGATTGCCGAGGATCTTGAAATCTTCTTTAAATAAGATGATCGTATAGAAGTAGTCAGATCTAGTTGATAATACGATCATTCAAAATGTTGCCAGTTGATCATCTAGAAGTTGTCATTCGCTAAATCGATCT
This sequence comes from Biomphalaria pfeifferi, assembly GCA_030265305.1. Taxonomy (NCBI): domain Eukaryota; kingdom Metazoa; phylum Mollusca; class Gastropoda; family Planorbidae; genus Biomphalaria; species Biomphalaria pfeifferi. The sequence goes on from JASAOG010000014.1 coordinate 1,453,791, forward strand.
AAGTATGATACTATATTCAATGAAGAAACTTCTCTTCGTCTAAAACAATTACTTTAATTCAGAACTTCAAAAAGCTATTCACAAATAATTACAATGGTTAAACGTACTTGAATAAAATAATAGATCTACACAATAATATAATTGAGTTCTAATACAAGACATTAGTAGATGTTTCCACTTCCAAGTTCCATACAATGACTGACTAAAAAACCAGAACTTTTCCCTGGCTCCAGCTACGTCACGTCTCCCCGGCAGCTCATTGCAGTGCCAACCAATAAATGCAGCCCAAGTTACACTAATTAACATATCTCCACGTGAGAAAAAACCCGAGGTACTTGACGAGCTAAAAATAGATACTGTGTACGTGACACCTTGATTAATTGAATCACTGATTCAGATGTCCTTAAGGTCCGAGAACGTCCGGTTCCCTATTATGGACCTCTTGACCAAGGAAAGTCTTTTTATCCATGGCCAGGATGAAGCATCGGCTCTTCACCAATCTCTCTGTTCGAAGTCTCGTCTTATCCGAAGTGATCATGTATTCACACCCGGTGTGTCGCTAGTCACGGCCCCCTTGAGCCACGCACGAGTTCCCTCTCCCGTGCGAGGCCGGAGGCCGAGCCGCGTGGGGGCCCTTCGCATGCCTATAATGTCCCACCGAACCCGTGCGAGGGTCTTTCACAGCGCGTATGGCCCCCGTTAGGGAACGAATCGATGGGGGGTTGGACGGGTTAGCGAGCCTTTGTTACATCCCTACCACGTGCAGTGTACAGTCTCTCGACCGTACGTGTGGTAGCCCACTCAGAGCTATGTGCGCTACCGTACTTTGCCTATCCCACTTCCCTTGGCGGACGTTTCCTCCGGAGGGCCACGTAGAGGCGACTGGAGCTGGAATATGTCCGGGAAAAATATGGAACGCTTCACGACATTAAATCCCTTAATTCTTCGCTTCTCGTGGACCAAAAAAATAAATACATTTAAAGTAATGAGTTTCAGTGTGCTAGGACTAACTAAAATCTCTCACAATCAAAACCGATGAGATTAAATTGACTAAAAAAAGATTGTTTAGTTGCTATTCTAACCCCACTAGGTTTTTGAGAAGATGTCGTTAGACACAACTCTTTTTTTTAACCATGTACATCTAGACCAAATGTCTTTGGCATCTGAAGTACTATTGTCTAACGGCTATTTCCGTTAAATAGAACGTCTGTAATTTAAAATAAAAGATTACATTTCTATGGACATGTATTTAACACCTAAACCAAAATGCAACTAATTATCATAGTTACAAAGAAGCATATAAATCTAGATCTAAACCACGGACGTAACTAGAATTCTCCATCATTTGGGGGCCTGTCGGGAGGGGGCTTGATCTCTATGAGGGCATATTTTTTTTGCTTTTATTTAAAATTTGATGTAAAGAAAAGCACTCATTTGGAGGACCCTTTCCATAGGGGTCCCCTTTAAATGGGGTTTTGGGGGATTTTTATATTTCTACCCACCCCTCTCCTAACCTAGCCACGCCACGGATCTAAACTTTATGTTTTACTAAGTAATTGAAACAAAAAATGGTTTAGACGGATTTTAAGAGTCAGTGACAGAGATCCGGTCTCAAACAAAGAAATCTTATGCCGAACCGGGTTGTCGACCATTGAATAAGATCTTAACCGAGCGTTTGCTTGAGGTTTGCTGGACATGAGCTCCGACAGATTGAGTTACGCAAACAGAGAGTTGCGATGGCATGGAGGCCAACACGATTGCCGCCCAAAAGCGTGATTGCCGCCCAAAGCGCCGAACTGCGCGAGAGGATCTAAATCTAAGTAAGAGAAAAAAAAATCTTGAAAAGTTCAAGACTTTACATTCGCGACAGGCATAATATGCTCAGAATTAGCATTCTATGTAGAGACAGATTTGATATACGCTTTGTAAATTAAAAAAATTCTTAACAAAAATATGCCCTATTTCTTTATTGATACACGTATGACTGTTACACAACTATCCTTTATCATTGTTGAAACAAATGTACGTGTTTGGACTACTTTCTAAGAACTCACAAATAGTAAACGACAGAAAATCAAGACATTAACAAACATAATATATTGATGTGGTATGATCTAGAACTTACCTTACTACAATACCTGTAGTAACACCTGATTTTACCTTTATCCTCACACAGGCAGTATTTACAATCCGATTCCAGAACTAAGCTTCCTATTTTGTAGTACTAGATCAAATAATATATATAAACAGAATTTCTGACATTAAAGAAAAACAGTATATTACCCAAATATTTGGTTATCACTAAACTCTGATTTTTTGGTTATCATTTGTCTCTGATGTATGGTTATCACCTAACTCAGATGTTTAGTTGCCACTAAATTCAAAGTTTTTTTATCACTAAACCCAGATGTTCAGTTACCACTAAATTCAATGTTTTGTTATCACTAAACCCAGATGTTCAGTTACCACTAAATTCAATGTTTTGTTATCACTAAACCCAGATGTTCAGTTACCACTAAATTCAATGTTTTGTTATCACTAAACCCAGATGTTCAGTTACCACTAAATTCAATGTTTAGTTATCACTAAACCCAGATGTTCAGTTACCACTAAATTCAATGTTTTGTTATCACTAAACCCAGATGTTCAGTTACCACTAAATTCAATGTTTTGTTATCACTAAACCCAGATGTTCAGTTACCACTAAATTCAATGTTTGGTTATCACTAAACTTTGATGTATATTTACACGTCGCCCAACCATGCGGGACAACACGAACGCATGCCGACTCTCTAACCCTCGATGGGAAGCGTGGTCTATATGAACTATATATATATATGTTTCGGATGTTTGTATGTATAGTGAGAGAAAAGGACAATTCCAGATAAATCTTATACCGTTAATTACATTTTCGTAATGGTATCGTATGAAAATTAGATGTACCGTAGCGTTAGGGAGAGAATTTTATACCATATTTTGGTGTTTGAGAAGATTATTTGTTTTATTTATTAGAAGAGGGATTTCAAACAGTTATTTGTGTTAATAATTTTGTATATAAAATTCGGAACAATTTTGGCGATGATCTGTATGAAAGTTTAAGTAATGTAGGTTGATTTCTTTTTTTTTTAAATCAAATCCGGAATATTCTTTACAGATTTAAAAAAAAAAACAACTTTTGTTATGTTTCAGCAAGAAAATTCCATGTAAAATAAGTCTAAAAAGTGTTTTTCTATAATCATTTCTAGTAAATTACTTTCTTATTTTAAAATCCTGAACAACCTAATGTCGATATTTAAAATCATTTATACATAAAATTGTTTAAATAAAAAATACGGAACAACAGGATATCGATAATTAAACTATATTGACTTATTGTCCAAGAATATTCTGTTAAAGTATGCTATTTGAAAAAATCATTGGACATAATTTTTTTTTTATAAAACAACTTCCAGAACAACTTCATAGTTTTTCATAGTTCATGGGCATTGATTTGCTTTTCACAAAAACACCCGGAACAATCTATTATAGATACTTAAAACTATTGCAATGTTTTGAAAGGAACATTGAAGGTGAAATTCGATTTTCAATATCGTTAAATGTTTGTTGTTGTTTTTTATATAAACGTGACGGACAAACTGACCAACAAACAAAACGCACGAAAATAAGCGGTTTTTATCCTGATGGGGGCTTTAAACAAAAAATAAATAAAATCTGATTATTTAATTTTTTTTTAAGGAATTAGTATGGCACCATATCACGCCTCGGCGTAACGCTACTGAACGAAAATTGCGTGATATTTACATACAAAGTGCATTCCTTGTCGTTATAAACAAGCATAAATGTTTCTTTTTAGCAGCTAGTTGACCAGAAAAAATACCTTTAACTAATATTTATATTTGTTGTGAACATTTCTTGTACGTATTATAAATATATATGATTTAGTGATACTGAAAACACACAAAAGAATTATTACATTTCAATGTTAGATTAAACCATTATTACATAAGGTCTGAAGTGGTCTTCTCCTTTCCATTAGAACTAAAACAAAAAGATTTTAAAACTCCATCATCCCACTGTCGGTCAAAGTGTTACAAGATCATCTGTCATCATCAAGAAGTACATAGAAGTCTAATTCATAAAGCGCTGGTTATGAGTGTGTATGTGTTTCGTGTGTGAATGTCATTCCTATTTGCCTCTTTAATGTTATTGTTACAGTAGTTACGCTGAGGTTGTCAATGTTGTCAAACTGAATTTTCATTTAATTGGATCAATAACAATTATCTTATCTTAACTTATCTTATCTTATCTTAGATTAGCCTTTGCCATGACAATTAATAAAGCCCAAGCCCAAACGTTCAATAAGACATGCCTGTATCTTCCAAAAGCTGTTTTCAGTCATGGACACTTGTATGTTGCTCTCTCTCCGGAGTTCTTTTTTTTTCACTCACTTACAGTAGTTAGCCCAATCCCATTCCGTTTGGACAACTGTGTCTTTAAGGAAGTGTTTACCATTCACTAAATAGCGGCATATGCCAATCCGCTGGTCGCCTTGTGTGTATATATATATAAATATATATATATGTATATATTGTAATAATTCTGGTGATGGCATAGATGGGGGTAGTGGTGTGTGTGTAGTCATCCGACGCCAGAGCAAGAAGAGCAGTCAACCATGACGAATTACGATAGTCAGCCGAGACGAGTGTCAACATGACGGTTCGGGAAGAATCGGCGGCGTGAACAGAGCACAGGAGCGTCGAGAGGGATGTAGTCATCTGACCACCCGGAATGGTCGAACGACGTTCTTTCCGGTTCTAGAAGGCCATTTAGAACCCTATTTATAGCTCCTTTTTCGTTGTCGAAGATGAGCACATTTCTCATTTCCTATGGACTCGAGGATAAATGCAAAGTCCTATCCTCGCTTTAAAAAGCCGTCCAAATACGTGGCATGGGTAGGTTTGGTCAGTTGCAGGCAGGCCTTATTTTTCTCTCAACTTTTTGTTGGTTAGACGCTCTTTCGCTCTGGCCACTCTTCTTGCTTCATATCTTGAGACTCCGAGACTCACAGCTTCACGCCATGAGGAGCGATCGAGAGCTAGTGCTTTCCAGCTGTGAATGTCAATATCGCACTTCTTAAAGGAGCTCTTGAGAGTGTCTTTGTAGCGCTCGTATTGGCCTCGTTTGGGAAGGCGTTTGCCTGGCATGCGGACTACATGTCCCACCCATCGAAGTTGAGACCTTTTTACCGTCGGATTGATACTGGTCATGTTGGACAGTCTTAAGATTTCTGTGTCTGGTATGTGGTTGGACCAAAGTACCTTATGGATACTCTTTAGACAGCGTAGATGGAGGAGTTTACCTTTTAGTGTGATGGGAATATAAGGTCCAGGACTCTGATGCATATAGGAGTGACGGGAGGACTACAGCACTGTAGACTTTCAGGGACCCTATATAAAGAGGGTGAGACGCATGTATGTATGTATGTATGTCCCAAATAAAAATCAAAATTGTTTGATGAATCATGATAAAAATTGGCAAATGTTTCTTAGATTATTGAGTATGTTTCATGTCCCTCATACAACCAGAGGGCCCTAAAAAAGAAATAAACTACCTAATTGTATCAGTATTAAGGGACGAAACTTTTTTTTTCCACAGTTTTTTATAGTTGATATAAGTATCTCGGCTGAACAGGTAAACCCGAGTTCCCATTCTACTCGTGGCAACACAAAAGGGAAAAGGACATTCTCCATGTTTAACAAGCGGGCTCCTGGTCATATCCGCCTAATATCTATCTATCTATATATCTATCTATTTATCTATCTATCTATCTATCTAACTATATATATATATATCAGAGCAGACACACCCACACATACATATAAAGCTTCAAACACATTCTCATAACACACATTCGCGCACATTAAAATAGATTATATGGAACAATGTACGCACATTTTTGTTGAATGAACACAGGTCTTCTGCGCTGCCAACTTCCAGAGTGCACATCACAAAGACAGTGAGACACACACACAAACGAAACATTCTTCTTGGTTTGCTGAAGAGTAAAAAACATTCACGCTTTTATTTCTTGTAACAGTTTACTAGGGATTTTTTTAATTATCTTGTACACATTTTTTACACGTTATTTCTCCCATTTCCTATCTTATCTTATCTTATTTAATACAGACATTACTTCAAAAACGAAGATGATTACGTCCTACGCATCATGCATATAGTCATGCATGTTAAACAATAACTAAAATTATGCCAAGTCACTGTTTTTTTTTGGCTGGCTCAGGCAACCCATTCCATGCTCTAATAGCACTATGGAAGAAGAAGCATATAGAGCGAGGTATGTGCATTTATCTTAAGTCCTATTCATGGATCAATTTTAAATGTTGTACAGTTACTAACTACACATGAATAAATAAAATAAACACATTAATTATTAAATTATTGCTATCTAATTTTTTTATTTGTTAAAGAAAAAAAGAAATAGAGAAATAATCATAATGATATTTTAAATTATAGGGCGGTGTTTACAAACACAATGTAGGCTTATGGCGCTGTAATAACATTACAAACATAATCATAAGAGCTAAAATTACTAATCTAAACTAATCTAACAAAGTTTTAAACAGGTAGGTCTTAATGTTCTTCTTGGATATGGTGAAGCATGTTGTCTGTCTGAGATCATTGGGAGTGAGTTCCAAACCTTTGGTCCGTGCACCTAAAAAAACCCCGCAAATTGTAACTTTTTAGGGGGAAAAGTGGCATCACTAGCAGCGTTGAGCCCATGAAACGCAGTGTTCTCAGAGGGACATATGGAGTGATAAGTTCGCTAAGGTACAAGGGCAATTCTTTTTTTTTTATAGTAATGAGCTATATGGTTGTACATTTGGAGTTCTTACCATTAGCTATTCTTTGCAATCTTAAAAATGAATTATATGTATTTTGACTGCTTTTTTTTACATGTAAAAAAAAATTATTAGCCACAAAACCATATAGTCTGTATTTTACATTGTTTTAATTAAAAATGTGTGTAAAACCACCTACCTTTCGATTTAAAATATTCTACTGCACCAGTGTTCTCAAACTGTGCTCTGCGGAACCCTAGTGTTCCATGAGGCTTGAACTGGGGCTCACGAACTATTGGAATAATTAACTAGTAGACCACCACGTGAATAAATGTCTCTAAAAAAAAAGGGCAAAGTGTTTCGATAAATACTCAGAATGTGCGAAGCGTTCCCTTAAGAAAAAAGTGTGGGAAACTGCTCTGTTTGTTTGTAAAATGTTTTATATGTTTCGGATGTTCCTTCAGATTTGAAGATATTTCACTTCCTAGTCCAAACCTCTCACAGGACGATGGGTGATGGGAGCGGGCAGGGTTTGAACCCGGTACCATCAATACATCCAAACGACAGTCCAGCGCGCAAACCGCACGACCAGGCTGCTATCCTACACTAAAATATTTAACGCAAGTGGTTGATACAATAGTCCTAACTTCAAGGCTGGATTTTAACACTTTCGCCATCCGAGTTGTTGAAGAATGTGAAGAGAAAATTATTCCTGAATCTGTGCCCACAAGTAATTAGCTAAAACATATGAAAGGGTCAAACATTTCATATAATTGGCCGGATTTAAGTATATAGAGGCTCCGTGGCAGGCTCTTTGCGGAGGCCCCTACATGTTTTTTTTTAAAGATTTAATAAAGATCCACTTATGAATGAAAATACTAATACTAGTATCTAACAGCATGCTATATTTTAGCAGAAAGAAGTAGATTTCTTGTTAATTTAATCTCACTTTCCATTAAAAAAAAATATTTAATATGCATATTTAATTTTTTAACAATGTATTTTATTTTAATTTATTGTGTGGAGGGTAATGCTTTTGGTAGCCACACTGTCGTCTGGAGCTGTGTTTACTTATTCCGAGCATGTTACACGCATGGACTTCTTAATCGTGACATTTTGGCAAGCCATACAATAATAAAAAAAATGTAAAAAAATATAAAAAAAATAAAAGTGGATTTTTTAGTATAGAAACCAACGATTTAAAGATTGTAAAAAGATACAACTTTTTTAATATATAATATATAATACCTTTTATTAATGCCTTCATGCCGTTATTCTTGTTAAAAGCAATAGATCTCAGTGCGTGACGATAGCTAGTATTTCATGTTTGTTATATATATATATATTTGGCAATATAATCTATGCTATACTGTGCTATTGTAGGCCTATTAAGAAACGACGTTAACCTGTATGTTTAATCCCCTTCTCATAGATGATTTTAGATGACAAGACTTCTTTGTTTGGAAAGATAACCAGAATTTACAGCGTGCGTCAAAAAGGACTTAATACTTTAGTACACAGATAAACAATGATTATTGATGCTTATGTTTAAAGAAGTTTTGATGAAATATTTTGACAGCTAGCTTTTTTTAAATGGAAGCTTTCCATATAGTATACGATATTTAATGTTTAATGAACACAATTGTTTTCTTCTTTATAGTCACATTCCAAATAAATAGTGCTAACATTTCTAAGTCGAGTCTTCTTCGTTCTCATATCCACATGGATGAGGGTTCAAATCACTTATTCTATATTTAAAACGAACCGCGCAGTGATTTCCAGATAAGACAGATTTCAATTAGTTTTTCTTTAATAGGTGAGTTTTTGTCTAGAGTCTTTTTTTGGGCCTCTTTAAAGAGTGTACGTGTTTGAAGGACATGGTCAGCATTCTCTGGTGATACTCCACAAGGTCTAATGCGCTTGAACTTGGCTTGGCTTGGCTACCTAGAAGGGGGCTTGAGGTTCGACACCCGACTCGGGCAGTGTTGTGTTTACTGAGCGCCTAAAGGCAGCACGAAAAACCAACTCCTAGACACCCCCTCCCCCCCCCCCCCAACTGGTCCATGAGATTGGACCAAAAGCACTCTGAGCATGAAAGTTGCGCCATATAAAAGCTATAATAAATTTTCAGAAAAAAAACAAACTATTGTATACGAATAATGTAAAAGAACAGATCTTATCTTAGATTTCATTGATCTACAGCAGTGATGCCCAAAATACGGCCCTCAGGCCTGATCCGACCCGCGACATGGTTTCATCCGGCCCGCCAAAACGTCGGTGTATAAAATTAAGTGGTTGAAAAATGTATTTTTACCTACGTTAATGCTCTAATGTTTTATCTAATGGGTTTGTACCATGACCTTTATCATTTGTGCGTTTATGAGATGTAGAATCTACAAGGAAAAGTGAGAGGTCCTAACCTCCTTTATTTGTTTGCGAAACATTATACAAAGCCAACAAGTAATTGTTCCTTAAAAGTGTGGCTGAACAGCGTTTAAACGGCATTCATGATTTGAGCAGCGAATAAACTATCGTTACACTACGGGAACTAGCTACCCATGTTTCTACTTTCTAATAGTTTCAGGTGAATTAGATTTCATTTCTGTATCTTGCTGTATCTTTTTGTTGATGTGGCCCGTGACACGAATGTTGGAAATTAAAATGGCCCTCAGCTTGAGTGATTTTGGGCATCACTGATCTACAGGAGTGTTGCATATTTACATTGTCAGATGATCGAACATAAGATTAAGATCAAACGTTCTCAACGTTGAATAGTATCCTACGTAGTGTTAGACAAATACAATGTAGTGCTTATAATAATGATATGAGTCCAAGCATGCTGAGAGGCCTGTAGCAAACTTTCTTACTCCGGCCTTTTTTTTTTTATTTTATTGTTTGCTGATGTAAAAATGGGTCAATATAATAAAACTATCTGGCGAGAGGCGAGATCGGAAATCGAGCTCCATGATTTAAACGAGACGGACGGAAAGACGGACAGACGGATAGACGGATAGACGGACAGACATTTCACACAAAACCAATAACGTCTTTTCCCCTTTCGGGGGCAGCTAAAAAAAGTGGTATTCAATTATTTTGTTTGGTATCATGAAAAGAGAAAGAAATCGTACTTGACAGATGAGGTGGTATAATTTGAACTAGTCCCCTTTACGACTAATGAGCACTGATTGTTTTTATAGCATTTAAAAATAATCATGTTAACACTCACCAAGATACCCTTTTCTTTCTTCTCCCCTATCCAACAGGTTCAGACAAGTGATAGGATCATAGCGCACTGAGAAAACTTAACGCTAAACAAACAATTGGTACAAATATTCCTAATCGCATATATTTATTTTATCTCAGCCGTCAATAAAAAGTATAGAATGACTAATCTTAATTAATGGATACAGTTGCACTATATATTGTTTCTTTCTTTTTATAAAAAGTATTTTCCGTTTTTCTTTTTTTTTTAAAGATATTGTCACACCTTATAAAAAAAAACACAATTAGGATCTGCTAAAAAATGTAGGCAAAGGGAGATAGCTCTATTAATTGAAAATGGTTAAAGTACGGACAGAGTTATTTATGTTTTTTCATTGTTATATCAACCGAGGGGATAATAACAACTGAGCTCACAGACACCTTTAAGACTCTTAACATTCCTAGTGTTACGTATCTAGGTAACAATGCCTAGATACTATTGTTTTTTTTTTCTTGACCTGTAGGTTGTCTGCCCCTTTGTGTAATAAGTTTTTTTTTTATTTTATTCTTCAAGAGTCAAGCCACACAGACAGTGACCGGTCCTTGACCTATGTGTGTACCTCTGGTTGAAAGGAGGGTGTTTTTTTTCTTTTCTTCTGTCTCTTTGGGGAGCGTTCTAGATCTGGGTGTTGATGACTTTTTGTTCTAGAAATTACTAGATATCGACGCGCGGTAGATTATATAAAGACCGCTCGCGTAACGTTGACGGACAGACATACGGAGACAGCCGTGAGACAGAATAGCGGAGGCATTGCGTGACCCGTGCGTGGTATACCAATTGATCGTGTAAGTTAAGATTTTTCTTTTTTTTCAAGGCCTTGCTTGTATTTGTAATTATATTTTCAAACTCTTGTATTGTAATATTTTTACATGCCATTTTTGTAAAAGGGTTTTGGTCAACCCTTCCATTTTGTATTGAGTTATATTATGATTAAACATTAAGTTGATATTTTACCTTCCGATTTCTTGTGTCATTTTTTGTTTGTTATTCATTGTAAGTCTCTGATTAAATTCAGACTTAAGATAAGTGACACAACTACCTTTTTCTATTGTCACGTTCCCCTAGGCAAGCCATTTAAAAGTAGAATTCAATTTGTAATACGTGACACTAGGAACATCCTAGTTGCCTGTCAGAGGGCGGTACCGCTGCAGACATGCCACATCCCCAGAAAATTCCTCAGTGAAAACTGTTAAAGGGACTACTATGGATTTTGTTTCTCTTTAGCAAATTCGACCCTGGCATCGCCATAGAACGACTACTCGTTTATTTCTAACATAATAATAATAATAACAACAAGACGTCCTCGAGTCTACTGATGATCTGCTGTTCTGGGATATGCCTATTTTGACAGACAAAACGGTAGATTTTAATCGCCCTGATCTGCTGCTCATAGATAAAAAAGAAAAGGCAGCTACCATTATTTACACCGCCGTACCACTATCTGCTAATTTAAGAAAAACTGAGTTGGAAAAACAACGAAAATCAAGGAACCTAGGCTTGGAGATTAAGCGTTTATGAAAGTTATATAAGACAACAATATACCCCATTGTCATATCAACCGAGGCGATAATAACAAGTGACATCACAGATACCTTTAAGGCCCTTGGCATTTCTAGGAACACTCTCGTTGCCTGTCAGAGGGCTGTACTGCTGCAGACCTGCCACATCAACGGAAAATTCCTCGTAGAAAACTGATAAAGGGACTACGATGATTTTTTTTCCCTTTAACGCTACTAGACCTTGAATGAATACTCGTTCGTTTCTAACATAAAAATAATAATAATAATAATAATAATAATAATAAAATTGATACTTGACAATGACAGAGAATACTCGTTCTTATTTAACATAATAATAATTATCTTTTATATAGTGCTACTTATATGCCTATAACATGCTCAGAGCGCTATAGTCCAATCTAACTTTTGGACCAGTGTCCTTTAGGCGCACAGTAAACACAACTCTCCTCGATCCGGGTATCGAACCGCAAGCCCCCTTCATAGGTAGCCAAGCCTAGCCACGATCAATCCTACATAGCATCTCAACCCCGCTTCCCACATTCATATTTTGAAAATAAAACAACTTCAGTTAATCCAATAGCTTTACTTTTGTATAGAATGCAGCAGTTCAAAAGCCTTTGTCCTCAAACAATAAGGCTATTGTTACGTAATTACCTAACATATAGAATTTCCATTTAAATCAATCATTTCTAATGGAATTATAATTATAATAGAGTCTAACATTGTAAAACATCCATCTAAAAAATAGACTTTTCCTTTCGAAAAACACAGATTGTTAATTAGTTAATAGATTTAAATAAATGAGTTCTTCGAATTTTTCACATTTCAAAAACAAAAACAAAATCTAGCTACTATCGGAATTAATCGATGTGCAATAAGTGTAATCACTTCTTCCCCCACTCAAAAATGTTGGTTCCGCCCGTTAATCGAGCTAATTTGTTTTTTCTTAGCATTAAGAGAGAGTTTACTGCTCACATATTCCCAAAGTAGATGAAACTAAGTACCTTTTAACTTTGAGAACTCTTTTTTTTAAAGTCATTGTCTCGCCCTTTACAAATCATAATTAAGATCTTCATAATATAGTTAAAGGGAGAGACCTCAGTATATTGTAGGTGGTTAAAACACAATTAGAGTTATCTACATATAAGTGTAATCGCTCCTTTCCTCCACTCAAAAATGTTCCGCCCCTTAATCGAGCTAATTTTTTTTTCGTGACATAAAGAGAGTTTACCGCTCACATATTCCCAAAGTAGATCAAACTCAGTAGCTCTGAGAACTCACTTTTATTTTAAAGTCATTGTCACGTCCTTTAAAAATCATAATTAAGATCTTCATAATATAGTTAAAGGGAGATACCTCAGTATATTGGAAGTGGTTAAAGCACAGCTGAGTTCTCTATTTTTTTAATATTTTTTTTGTGTCAGCAAATGTAAAAATACTTTATCGTGCCATGTATCTTTTTTTCATTTCCATCAATACAAAAATAAAAATTAAAAAAAAGAAACAAGTCATGAACAAGCTATTTACTGCAAGTTTTGGAAAGTTATTCGTGCGTCTCATACACCCCAACGGTTGATCAAGCAAAAAATGTAAACATTGCCAAAACTGTCATTAAGAACTACTGAACTGCTTATTGTCGCGATAGACTAATAGGCAATTAATACTTAACTGCAGTGCTGATATTCTTCATAATATTGCAACTCTTGCATCATTTTAGGATGTAGACAAAACAAGTTGAACTAAGCATTAGTATTGCTTAAAAAACAAAACTTTAATGAAGAAACTAACGAAAAAGTTACGTAATTTAATCTAACTTACGAAATCCAAACATGTTTTTTTTCTCGGTGTGTCTGTCAAAACAAATGAATTCTTATCGAGTACAATCACCATATGAGGCGAGGTGGCTGAGCGATAAAGCGCTTGGCTTCCATACCGGAGATCGGGGTTCGAATCCTAGTGTAGACTGGTATTTTTAATTTCGGTATCTTCCGGGGCCTCTGAGTCCACCCAGATATAATGTTTACCTGCGCAGATTAGGTCAGCTAGCTATAACTTTTATACTTTTCACTATTGTAACACCGTGCTAGCAGGTATACCTGATGACTAAATAGCCAAGCTGCAACGTATTCACATCAGAACGACGCCGCACGAATAGTCCTGAGAAAAATAAGACGAGATTCTGCTACTACGTTCTTGCGCACGCATCATTGGCTTCCCATGACAGCAAAAATCTACTACAAGGTGGCCAAGCTTTTTTCATTAGTGTATATATAACAATGAAAGGCCTTGTACCTTAGCGATCTGAACACTCCATATGCTTTGACAGCCCTACGCTCAACGCTTATTGTGGTGCCACGTTTCTCCATCTAAATCTACTGTCTGCGGGCTTTTTCAGTGCACGGACCACAGCATTGAAACTCACTCCTCATGAATCTTCGACAGACATTATGCTACACAAGCTTGAAGAAGAACATTAATACCTAACTTTTAAAAACTTTTTTAGATTAATTTGTCGTGTTAGCTCTCATGTTTGTGTTTGTAATGTTATCACAACGCCTTGAGCCTACATTTTGTTTATAACAGAGCTTTAAAAAAAAATGTTATAATTATTTTACCTTCTTATTCCCTCCCCATGTCCGAACTAGTCATGACAAACGAGAGTCTCCTAGCGCATTAAAAAAGTAAAAAGATAAAGAAATCAATTGGTAAAAATATTTCTAATCGAAAAGATGTATTTTATCTTCCCCGTCAATATAAATTAAAGTACTACTAGTCAGAACTAATTGATACTATTGCACGTAATATAAGCTTTTTATTATGTATTAAAATATTTTTTTATGTTTTTATTTTATTGTATTGTCAAATCATAATTAGGATCTTTAAAATATATTCAAAGGGAGATAGTTCAATTTATATAAAGTAGTCTAGACAGAGCTATCTATAATTGTTTCTTTTTTCATGTGTGCTTTGGTGTACCACAAGTCTTTGTTTAATCTTACAGCTTTCATCTATATTTCGGCAGATTTAAAAAGTTAAAAAAAATGTGATTATTTAAAGTTTATATTGGGTATTCATTTTTAATTGGATATTATGTATTAATGCAATTTCACAACTCCAGAGCCGGTCCTAGCAATTGCGGGGCCCTGTGCGAAACTGATTGCGCGGGGCCTAGTCTGTGTGAGAATACGGATATTAAGTGAAAATTAAGATTTTGTGTAAGAAAAAAAAATCGACTTTACTAAGTTAAAAATTGCGATCTGTACTTTACGAAACTTGTAACCAATGGCATATTTATATGCTAGTGAGTATAAAAGTAAATAAAGTATTGGAACTTTTGATTAAGGTATAATTTCGTCCGATTATTACATGAAAGCTGACAATTTCTTTTATCACTCGTAGGATTGTCGTTTTCCGCAATTAATGATACCTACAAATGACAATTTTGTCTATTTTTCTAGACGTTGTAAAAGTTATAAAGATGTGCCGATCCTCAGTCCTATTTTACTTCTATCACCTCTGCACCTTAATTGTAATAAGCATCGCAGTTAATAGATAATTGATAATATTATATAATTGTTATCTCTATAATATATGTATTGTATTAAATTAGGGTAAGTGTTAATAATAATAAGGCTTGAATACAGTGAGAACATTAGTGAGGAAGGCAGTATTTCCCGTGGTATTTTTTATACCATCATATTATGGTTTATTATATATTTTATTATATACATATATACAATTTTTTATTTAACTGTTAAGAACTTAATGCCAGTAAAATGTATTAATATCTGTGAAGTGTTCAAAATAACAATTAGTTATATGTTTTTAGACTCTAAATTGCAAAACAGAAAGGCTTAACATTAAAATTATTACAATATTCCTAAAAGATTTAATCATCAAATCTTTTTTTATAATTAATTACTTCAGATACTAGAAAAGTCGGCTACAATTTATTATCATATATTTAAAATTACTTTGCATTAATATCTCTATAGGTATTGTATGACTTTCTATCTTTATAAGAGAAAAAAAAAGTATCTTTTTAAATAGTTAGGAAATAGCAAATAAAACACGCGCCATTTAAAACACTATCACTATGTTAATGTTTTTTTTTTAAATATCTAACTACTTCTTTGTTGATATGCTTCACATTTCTTAATGAAAATAGTTTTTATCACTTTCTCTTATTTTCATCTCGGTAAAAGAAACACCGTTAGACAATCCAGTTAATTGAAACCAGATCATTCCCTTTGATGTACGTCCATATTGACCATTTAGATTAGAACTATGACATTTTGAATACCACCAGGCACCTGAATAATATTCTGCACAGTTTGTGACACTGCTTATATCGTTATCTCTATCAAAAGTACTAAAGAACACGTTGTTATGAACTGATAAACTATCTCCAGCATTTCCTGAATAGTTTCCTATCTTCAGTTTATACTTCTCAGTCTCACTCAATATTTTAAAGTTTTCGTACTGCGCAAAATAATTTGTGTTGTTAAATTCTAAATCAATTCTTAAATCATATTGTCCAGTAGAAGTTAAGTTAAAAATATTTTCATTTCCCAGATAAAATTCCCCAATGTTGTAATCTCCAAAGCCGTCACGATACTCCTTCCAGCCTCTGTAGAAATCTACTTTTCCGTTGATTCTTCTCTGAAAGATGATCCAACCACCGCCGTCTGTCTTGGTGTCACACATGACTTCTAACCCGGACATTAATGTTACAATTACTCGTTCTTGGAAGCTGTTGATTTCACGGCAAGATATTGGTAGTACTGTTTAAAAAACGATTCAATACAATATAATTAGCATTTAAAAAGACAAAGTAACAAAAATGTAAAAAAAAAATTATAGTAACCACGAAATGAGACCTGTGACTATATTTGTATGGTCTGTAGGACCTGATAAGACTGCACAAAACTAGATGATTAGATTTACAAATATTTTAGATCTTTAAAAATTCATGTATGTTAGATACTTTAAACCTGTTGAAAGTGAATCGATTTTTAAATATACACAAATAGATTAAAAAATCAATTATTTCATTTCTTCACTAAAATAGTGTAATGTGTTTCATAAACCTCTCCATCCTAAATATGTTTAGTTTGACTAAAATTAACAAAAAATTTAAAAAAAAAACAACTCCTGACACAAACAGCGATATGACTTGAAGAAATCCAAAAAAAACAACAACCTCCTTACACAAACAGCGATATGACTTGAAGAAATCCAAAACAAGACGATAACTGAAACTACATTTTGATTCTCTATTGGCTGGTCGGTTAAATGTTACCGTTACATTGTGTCAACTGTATGACATGGTTTGATTGCTAGGAATACATGACTTCATTCATAGACGCTGTCAGCATTTGATAAAACAACGGTTTTTCAATATCTTGTGCTGGCTGAAACACAAATTTATATTTTCATAACATTTCTTTCCAATTTTTTCCACCAATATTTGTTTCTTTCACCTGTGTATTCTGGTCTTCCTTTTTGTTCTTTTTTATTCTAATGAATATTGACTTTAAATAATTGTTGGTGACTTTATTTCACAGCTCAAGATAAGAATTGTGTAATTGTAAAGATTACAAAATCATGAAATAACTCAGCCATACCTAAACAATTCGTATGTAATTGGACATTCCAACTATAACACTGGAAGCGTTGTAATTTTTTCCTATAGAGATTCATCCGAATATGTTCACACCAACGTTATTTGTATATCATATTAGGAAATATAACCCTTATGTTGCTTATTAATCGCTATGTGTATAGGCCTATAGAAAAACAGTAGTAGATGTAGGCTATTACATTATTTCGTAAAATGCGTCTAGTTAGTAGAACTAACTAGATTCTGTAAAGACACTCTGAGTGCTTATTTTATAAAAGGATATCATATCGTATTTAGAAGTTAAGAGGCATCCATGGGGCACAACCGTCCCATCGGGCAATAGCCTGAATTTCCATAAGGCTCTTCCGACCCTGCACCCATCTTGTTAGTCAGCACACTGTGCCCATCTAATGGTCATGCTCACCATTTAGAGAATCGGTTAAGCAGTTTGTGACTCAAAATGTTTTCAATATGTTTAAAACAATTAAGTTTTTTTTAAATAATAATAATAATAACCCTTTACCTTTCTTAATATTTTCCTTTATTTGTGTCAAAGCAGTTGACAGATTTGTTAATTGTGTCTCTAGATTCACTTCTAACTTGCTTAAACTTTGTTGACTGGTGTTCACATCTTTATTTAAGTTTATTATGTTTTGTCTGTTTGTATTAACGCCTTTTGTAATGTTTTGTATATTCTGTTTGTTTGATTCCAAGTCCTCTATCAACTGATTTATATTGTCTTTATTAGTATTTACTTCATCTGTCAAGTTTTGTATCTTCTGTTTGTTTGATTTCAAGTTTTCTCTCAACTGATTTATATTGTCTTTATTAGTATTTACTTCATCTGTAATGCTTTGTATCTTCTGTTTGTTTGATTCCAAGTTTTCTTTCAACTGATTTATATTTTGTTTATTAGTATTTACTTTATCTGTAATGCTTTGTAGACTTTGTTTGTTGGTTCTTAAGTCATCTTTTAGACTGTTTACAATTTGTCCGAAAGTATTCAATTCATTATTATGGCTTGCGATGCTTTGTTTGTTAGTATCTAGATCATTTGAAAAGCTATAAATACTTTCTTTGCAAATACTTAAGTCACTTTGTACATTGTTCACCATTTGTCTGAGGGTATTCGATTCATCATCATAGCTAGCAATACTTTGTCTAGTAGCATTCAAATCATCTGTAATGCTTTTAATATTTTGCCTGCTAGTTTCAAGGTCGTCTTTAATGGTGTTAATATTTTGTCTGTTAGAGTCCAATCCATCTTTTATGCTTTGTTGTTTACTATTGATATCTTCTTTAATGTGATAAATATTCTGTTTATTTTCTAGTATGTTTTCTTTCTCTTTGTCAACCTGTCTCAATAGTTTCAGTATTACCTTGACCAAATCATCAAATGTTGGATTTGAAACACTAATTGCTAACATCTCATTCAACCGTTCAGATCTTCCATCAGGTCCCATGACATGAGCTCCACAAAAATATTTTCCAGACTCTGAGGATTTGATATAGCTCCAAGAAACTTCAATTAATGATGCTTTTGATTTGGTGTCAGAAAGTTCCCCTTTAGCCGTGTTAAAATTACTGTCTTGTTTGGTTGAGACAACGGACTGATCTTTATTTATGGTAGCAATGACACCATTAGACTCTGTAAATCAATGATATTTCAAAATGTTATACATTAATGTTAAAATTTACATAAACACAAGAACTATCTTTAAAAGTATATATTATACAAGGCTTGTCTTCGAGTCCGAAGATTAGTTAGGAATGCAGTATTTCCCAACGAATCTCATTTTTTTCTGCCTCGGTGAAAAGCAACATCGAACAGATACGTTTAACTAAGTCTATTTTTTTTGTGAGTTGTTTATTTTTTTCGTTTGTTTTGTAGTTAAAGAAGGCCTCGTTGCCGAGTTGTTTTATTATTTTAAATTGGTCTGACAGGGTAAGCTACATGCATGTTTATGTTTTCAGTTTATTGTGTAAGGGAAATTACAAAGAGTTTATCAATTATTTAATGGATTATCTGCCTTTAAGAATTTAATTTTAATGTAGAATTTATAGATTGGATCCAAACAAATGCACTCATTTAAATGTCCAAATTAAGAAAATGTGTTAGGAAATCAATACTTAGGACTAAAAATCTTCTTTTTTAAAGTGTGTTCCATAAAAAAAAACGGGACTTTTCAAACCAGTGAGCCGCAATGGCTGATCAATAAAGCGCTTTACTCCTACGGGTTCAAATCATGGCGAAATTCTGGCGCGTCTGAGTTTTCCCAACACTAGTGTTGGGGACAAGTAAATGCATTTGGTTGTTATGCTGGCCACATGACACCCTCGTAAACCGAGGGCTACAAAAATAGATGACCATTACATTATCTGCCTTACATACCACATGGTCTGAAAGGGGAACTTTGTACTTTAATGTCAAACCAGAGAAATTTTTTAGAATCAACATATACCTATCGTTGGCGTCTTGTTCAAATTTTGTGTCTTCTAAATGATTTATATTGTAGCTATAGTTTTGTCTCTAGTAAACTTGTGTACTGTAAGATAGACTTTATAATAAAATTATAAATAGCTATATGTTACGTTACCATGAAGAATGTACATAAATTGAACTGTTGAATTAAGATCCAGATCCTGTGGAAAGAAATTCATTTACAAAAAAAAATATTCTTCAAATATTTTATGAAATATTTTTATAAGGAAAATACAGATTCAAGTTGTACATTTATTTAACGAAAAACAAAATTCGTTTAAAAAAGTGTATTTACAATACCTGTGCTTTTATTAGCATTATATTTATGAGCAACTTGATACTAACCACTTATAACGTTTAATAATATAACAATGTATTAAAATCTGAGACATAAACACTTTTTTTTTTAAAATTTACATCTATTTTTTTCTAAAACGTAATTTAACGTTTGTTTTTTAACTTCTAATACATTATATTAGGTAGGCATAGTGGCTGAAGGAATAAGCGCTTGGCTTCAGAACAGGGTTCAAATCCTGGTAAACAATGAGATTTTTTCTTTATCTATAGGGCGCCTCTAAGTCTAAGGTTAATAAACGTAACTAATCATTCAGAAACATTGTACACGAAACAATTAGCGAACTAAAAATAATAGTGTTGTGCTAAGTACGCTCAAGTTGGATGAGAACCACAACACTGGCTATAACCAAATCGTTGCTTAAACCTTCACAGACGGATTCAGTCACGGAAATTTTCAAGCTTGTCGTTTTGCACTAATAATAATATTATGTATTATAATACTATATTGTATCTTTATGTATCTTTACTCCCGATGCGCGGTCCGAATGCGGAAGTCAAATTGATGTTCTTTGAGAACAAGAAGTACGATAGGAACTACAGTTGTGCTTTCACGTTCGCAGGTCCAGCTTTTCTTGGAAGAGTTGTCGCCCAGGTTTTCAAAATAAATAATGAAAATAATATTCTTAAGTTTTTTTATTTAATGTTGTTTCTTTTTAACAAGGTTTTCCTTCGGCCATCCGATATGTATATATATATATATACAGTAGCCTATTGGAAAAAAAAAATACGACATCGCCAAAGTTTCTGCATGCTTAATGGCCGAAATTTCACTATATTACACTAACTAGTTCAGTCCATACCAATCGTTATAGGGTGCTTTAACACTGACCTGTGACATCGCTACCTGTGTAGAACAAAAGGTCGTTGCCCCGAACATAGGTCTTGACCTCATATGCTTTTGGCATGTAAATGTTATTAATAAAATTAGAAATAGCTATTACGGAGATTTATGTTTTAGGGATGTCTTGTGATACTGTTCATAACCAAAAAATAATCTACGTATATGACATTAAACATCCACTAGAACCGCTACTGACCTCAAGGATTAAGACTTTTTCTACTTGCAGGTGTGTTTGAACCAAAACTAGATATAAAAACTATACTTAATATACTAGATAATAAATAAAGTCATGCTTAATTTATTCATGCAAAAATTAAATTAATCTTTAAAAAATAGTACGCTTTACCTGAAGTGAACATGTTAAGGTTAGTGGCTCAGTCAAATCTTTGATAATTTTTGAGCTTCCCACAAAATGGAGTTTTGTTCCTGAATAAGAATTGTTTCTCATTTTAAAGTATCATTAAAATTAAATATACTAAGCTATTATGCTATTACAACATATATATAAACCTTAATTTAACCCCCCCAAAAAAATAACTTAGTACTTTAGTAGTATAGTTCCTTATTTCCAAAAAAAAAAAAGCTAAGCCTAGGTTAAAATATGAACCAATGGGCCTACTAACTCTACTGAAGTTTGGTAAAACACACTGAAGAGCCCATATATGTTGAACATTTCAGGTATAAATCGCAGAAATCCCCCAGAGAAGTTGCACTACGAGAAAGACACTAAATAAGAGAAACTTCTAAGTATTAAATTTAAACAGCTTTAGTAGACGATCAAAGCAACTAACTTTTATTTGTATATCTATTGTCAGTTAATAGTCTGTTCTAAAGTCAAAGTCACTGCTAAGAATCACTACCAAAAAATGATCGAATGAAACCTATTCAACATTTACGCGCCAAAACTAAAATTATCTCCTTCATATAAAAGTCAGAAGCGAGAGTAGAACTCCATAAATGAGACTTATGAAGCCATGCGTGGAAAGTCGAGCGAATCCTGTATAGAACAAGCAAGAGACCGAGGAGAGTGTAAAACTCCATAAAAGAGACTTATGAAGCCATGCGTGAAAAGTCGAGCGAATCCTGTATAGAACTAGCAAGCGACCGAGGAAAGTGTAGAACTCCATAAAAGAGACTTATGAAGCCATGCATAGAAAGTCGAGCGAAACCTGTATAGAACTAGCAAGAGACCGAGGAGAGTGGCGTGTTTTTACTGAGACCCTATGTTCCATAAGGAACGCAAAGAAAAGATGATGATGATAATGATAGAATTCAAACTACCTCTATGACCAGAACAACATTTAAAAAAAATAAAGATTTTTTTTCACTCAGTTCTCTACTAAGAACAGCTGTTGACCTGACAAAGTGGTGTAATGTGCTTACGCAAACTATCACCTCACCGTTACGACAAAAGTCAATGGACAGATAATAATGATAATAATAAGTTATCCAATCCTCAAATTCTTTCTAAATAAAAATGTGAATTGACTTACTTTGTTGGGACGTTGTCAGATCTTTTTTCTCTAACGTGCATTGATCGTTTTTTTCTACTATCTTTAAACGTCGTATCTCTTCTATTAAAGCAGTCATATTTGTTCTATATTCTATCTCTTTCTTAGCCACTATAGATGAGTTGGCTGCATTTGTTTTATTACCCTCAACCTTACATCTGTAAACTTTGGCATCAAACAGAGTTGGATTGTGTAAAATTAAACTAATATACAGATTTCCGAAACTGATTTGTGCATGATGTAGTTGGACTAGCTGTGAAAGATTTAAAGTTTTAGCTTCTAAAGCTATAAGATCAAAAAACTCTTTCAAAGTTTCATTATAACGAGAAAGAGTTAGAGATCTGATAACATCCAGATGTTGAACTTGGTTGTTGGTTATAGAACAGTTGATCACAAGTTGTGCAGTTATCTCAGCAGATATGACGTTTGGTTGGACATCAATGACAAGTTCTGAAAAAAATTTAAATTGTACTCATCAAAAGTCGCGACTGGGGCTGC
Organism: Biomphalaria pfeifferi; assembly: GCA_030265305.1. NCBI lineage: Eukaryota > Metazoa > Mollusca > Gastropoda > Planorbidae > Biomphalaria > Biomphalaria pfeifferi. The sequence goes on from JASAOG010000014.1 coordinate 1,476,742, forward strand.
ATAGCCACCCTGGAATTTTGCATTCCTCATTAATCTTTAGACTTAAAGTCAAGTATTATTATTTACCAAAAATATACTTGGATGAAATACAAAAAATACCAATACAAGAAAGAATGACAATAATCTGATCTCTATTGCCAAACATAAAGTGCTGCTCTAGTTATAAAACAAAGGTAAAAAACTAATTAGAAATAAAAATCATGCCCCTATTAATATGAAAACATAAAGATATTACTAACATACCAGGCAATTATGTTTTGAAACCTAAATTATGAAGAAAATGTTGTCATTTTAAAAAAAAACTATTATTTTGTTGTAACCCAATTGGCGACGTGATAGTTTTAACTGTTTCTGATCAGCTGACACGTGTGACACAGGCAAGAAATACAATTTAGCGTTTTTTTGTCGATTGACAACGGACAGTATTGGTATAAACTTTGCACATAAATATGACCCGTATTATGAACTGAACAGAAGTCTTCGTGGACTAGAGAGTGTAAGGCAGGGTATATCAGTTTAGAACAGAAGGAGACCAAGACTGTAAGTAAGTCATGAAGACCGCAAGCACGCTATTCTACCATAACGTGGCGCTCGTGTGGAAACGACCATTAGAGTAAGGGGTTAGGCTAAATGAATAGCAAAACAAAACTCTCGTTGGGGTGTCCACGGGTGTGAGAGTTTACCCATTGCGCGGAGTGGAGTTGATAGAGAACCCTCACAGTCCTGTCGATAATCCATACGTCGTTCCTACAGAGACCGTTACACTAATGGCAAGTCCTCCACGGTTAGCTTGGTTCAACATAAGAAAATGACGAAAGTCCCCAGTGCACTCGGCCTTCGGCCATTTCTAGTTCATGCGCCCGGGGTGCAAGATGCATCAGAAATAGCAATGCTTTACATAGGCATTAACTTGGGTCTCATCAAGACAAAACTGTGTTTCACGCAGGTTTAGGTTTTTTTTACTGCTTGACACTTAAACAGTTTTTTTTCAAACTTATAACTTTAAGGTGTACCATTTTTAATTAGTCTATTGTGTTGCCAATTGTGTCGCATTGGCAATTTTTTATTTACTTATTATTTAAGGACCAGAATATTTGGATCTTTGTTGTCAAGTTCTTGAGTTTGATGTGTTGCGTTATAAGCTGTTGTTTACAGAAAGAATGATAAGACTGAGAGAATTTTAGCGTATACATGTTTCAACATGTGCGTATTATTATTTGAAATATTGTTATAACTCTGCCATGCGCACCGCAATCCAGCCAAGTGCAGAAAAAAGGTTTGCTCTATTAGTGACAAGATTAAGTCTCATTAGAGAAAGAGAATGATTTCCGCCAATGTAAGAGCTGATGTAAAGATGCTGTGCTCAAGACATGTTGTTCTACAAATATTTGTGATGTCCTGTAAATAAACATCTATGTCTTGTTGAGTTGCCGTCCTTCAGTTATTACAATATCTACTTATTCTTCTAGTTACATAATTTTAAAAATAGTGTTACCTTTACCTCTAGTTCAAACCTTCTATTAAATTAATTTCTTGAGATAACTTGCTGATTACACATTTTACAATTACAAGTTAATCACAATAATTTAAGACTTAGACTAAGACTAAAACTGCTTTATTGATTCAAATGGAAATTTGTTGTGATCACAAGTGCTATTTTCTCATATATAGACATCACAACATAAACATTCATATAAATAAAACAGACACAACATAAAGAGTTCTTAGAGCGATTACACATTGTCCATTTCATGTTTTAACAGCTGATTTGAAATAGTCTGACCGAGTAAGGTACGAACAAGTTTTTGTACCGCAATGATCTTGTCTTGATTGACAGTAGTCTAATAAGTCGAAACGACTTGACGTAGTTATGATGGAGCGGGTGGCTGTTGTCTTCCAAGACGTTTCCCATTTTTGTTCATCATTTAGACTTTTTTTAAATTCATATTTTTTTAAAACATTAATAGCATTGATGACAAGATTGCCATATAGATACACTTAAGAGTTAATTATCTTCTCCTTAAATACAATGTCTGTAATGGATCATTTGGATGTTCAAAGACATGTGCAATGAAACTTACAGTGTAAATTGTAAGAAATAATTTAAAAAGTTACACAAATGTGACGAAACAAATCTACTGACCTGAGGTGGCAAATAAAATTGAAGAAACAAATAGAACGAAATGTTGAAGCAGAGTCATTTTGACAGTGTGAATAGCAATGAAGACAAAAGTTGTTTATATAGACAATATATTGACTCGTGGCACAAACTACATCGCACTTTCTTATCATTTCAAGTTACAACAACATCTCTAAGTCAACATAACGTCCTAATAGTTAATAGGACAAGCGTGACCAGAGAGACATCCTTGACCAGTGTGACTTGAACACTTATCAAGAAATGTAATAGTCTGTAACCTAATGAGTTGAGATAAACATATAGACAGAGAGGGATGAACTCGGCTTTGAGCGCTGAAAAGATAAAAAACTAATTACTGAGCTCTCAAGTGGTTGAAACACAAACAACTCGCTAAATAATGCAACGAAACAAAAACATGTTTTGTTTAGTTTTTTTCATTTATTTACTTTCCTCCATATTACATTAGAAGACTCTAATCCAATATAGTTCCTATTTTCATACCTTTTTTTATTTTTAAGAAAATAATGAAAAGGAAACCTGTATCTGTAGCCTAAGGTTAAAGAGTGTCTCATGTGACCAGAGCCAAGACCACCAGCCTTTAATTCCTCAACTAGAATTTAGAGATGGGAAACGAACCGAACAAGAACCGAACAAGAACCGAACAAGAACCGAACGAACCGAACTCGAACCTCACTTATGACCGAACCGAACCCGAACTTTGAAACTGCTTGGTCCGAACCGAACCGAACAAACTCTCCCATTTTTAACCGAACTATTTTTGCAATTTGTTTCTTTCTTTTTTTTTTTAAATATATTTTTGGTTTAATAGAAATAAAAAAAAATACTTAAATATTTTATTTCAAATTCTAATGATTCCATTATACTTTAAAAACTTTGGAGGGGTGGGGTATTTTGAAAACTTTTAAAAGAAAAAAAGCGGCGCGCTGTGATTTAATGGCTTAGAATTTTCGCGGGCTGTTTGCAATATTGTTTTTTAGTCGAATAGGCGCCCTCTTCTTAAATCTAGATCTAGACTCTAGTTCCTAGTAAATAGAAAGTCAACATTAAAATATTGTCACTTTTATTTAAGATGGCTGTTAGTTGAGAGTAGAAAATTTTTGGCCGATTAGAGAGTGTAGATATAAATCTACAATAAGTTCATTTGTGTTCTAGTTTAAAATACATTTTAATTATCTTCTATTTAGTGATTTATTTTCAAAATAATTATGATGTATTCCATATTGGAATATTATCAGTGGCGTAGTACATTTGAAGAAGAAGAGGGAGAAATGGAAAATCCCCCCCGGGCACCCACTTGAGGGGGGCCCCAAATGAGTGATTGTTTTACAACAAAATGCAGATGACCTTCGTCGTGAGCATCTTGCTTTGGTATTTTCTTTTGTGCACCAGAAGGTTTTGCTCGTTTTAGCTTATAAGGATGCGCTTTATTGGTGTCATTTATTTTGCCTTGAGATAGAGTTCTCTTGTTTTGCCTTGAGATGGAGTTCTCGGTGTGGTTTTCTTGACCCGGTATTGGGGACGCAGGCTTGGGACTCTGCTGGAGTCGAGTTTCAGTTGTAGGCTTGGGTTGGGGCGTTGTGAGCCCATATCGACTTTGGCACTGAGATTAAGGTGTGTTATAGTTCCTTTGAATGTAATTTGTACTTGTTTTGTAAATACTATTGATATTTATTTATTCGTAATGTATGCCTCATCATATCATTAACCCATCGGACCTTTGTTGTTATATGCAATATTGTTAATCAATGAATATTTGGTTTATTCGTTCCTGGATACTCATTGCATAAAATGATTGCTAGACTGTTAGGGGTGCCCAGTGTAGAAATGGTCGGACACAGACAACGAAATAAAAAAAAATTCTTCACCCGGATCGAGTCCAAAACTCCTGTTCAGACGTTAAGCGCTTTACCCACTCAGCCACCGCATCTACTTCACGTTAACTTAGTAATAAAAGAAATTACATATAAAAAAGGTCAATTATCTACCCAATAGATCACACGCTCTGAAAGGGGAATTTTACTTTACTTCCTAATAGAGAACAATTCCTTTTAGGAAATATTTTAAACAGTGGTTCTCAACCTTTATTGTGTATGAGTGAATTGCTTATACCTCCACATGGCAGCGACTTGCAAACGCAATTTTGTTTTCATTCATGGGCTTAGTTCAATGAAAATGTGTTTGTATTATAAAATCTTTATCGTAATGTCTATATTTATGATTTATGAACCTACATGTAATTTCGGTATACATTTTTTTAATAATCAAATCGATAACAAAAACTTTAGCTTTATGACTTGCATTTATTAACTTTTCTATTGCTTGTTCACCATATTCATGTGCATACTTGTGTGACCATTTAAAAAGTCTGGAGGAACATGGAGAATGATACAAAATAATATAAACAACATTGCTACAAATTTGTAAATACGCCAACGTTATTGGGAAGGCTAGATTCATGTGGAGTCTTTGTAAGATCACATTAAATGTCATCTTTAGCATCAACTCTACTTCTTAATTTAGACTTGATAACTAGCTGGAAAACCAAATGACATAAAACTACTATTAGAAATCGTTATACTAATTGAAAAAGTATACCAACTTTGGTACAAGTATTTTTGTTACAAACCATAAAAAAATATTTCCTATGATAAATAGGAAAAAACTAAAATTTAGATGGTCTTAGGAGACCCTTAGCAAATGGTCATTTGACACCCAAAGAGATCGTGACCTTTACGTTGAGAACCCCTGATTTAAAACTAATAAACTCAAATTGAAGATAATTTTACATACAAAATAAAGTGTTCATAAGAATAATGTAATGAACAGATTTCATTGATCTAAAAGAATGTTCTACAACCAGCATATTGTAATAAGTTAAGCGAAGCAACTCAACGAGGCACATATATGTTTATTTACACGACATCCTAGGTACACAAACCAACATCTATCTTTGGCACTATCTCTCCATATTGGCTCTCTCCTTGGGCGAAAATCATTCACCTTTCTTACTAATGTTGACATCCTTTCCAGTCTAGTTTATCACAGAGCGTACCTTCTAGCTTAGATGGTGGTGCGCATGGCAGAGTTATAACAATATTTTACATTTGTAGATGATCCAACATACGATTAAGATTCAATGGTAGTCCACATTGGATAGTTTAACCCGTATTGTTAGAACTTGACTTAGAGTTACTGGAACTGATTCATTTTAGTCTAGAAGGAAGCTTCTCTCTATAAGATAGTAGTAACATAATAATACTGCCCTGATTTTGTCTCTGAAAAGGTGCTATGGTGCCCATCATAAACGTTGACTCGCTATCCATCTCTTACGATAATACTAATAATAATAAGGCTTGTGACCTAGCTGTGACCTACATATTTTGCCGCAACCATGGCAAACATAACCATTGTCTGAAGGTGGTCGATTTGGATTTTCATTTCGCCGAATACGTCTGTCCTTGTCAGGGTATTTTCTATTTGTCTTAAATGTGAATCCCGCGGCCTTCGTGAGTGACCTCTAGATGTCTCGTTCTGAGGCCGCATGTAGCCAGGCGCTTTCTTCTATGTCAGCCAAGGCAAGTTGGCGACTAAGCTGACATAAAACATATAGAACAAAGTAAGGCGTAAGTATGTATGTCCCAAAAATATCACAAAAAGATACAAGATACCGATAGCAAAGACAAACAGACACAAACACTCTTTTGTTCCCCTGGCAATCAAATCATTAAATAAGAACAATCTGGTATAACCTTTGTCACATGTAAATTATGAGTAAATCTGGTGTGAATGTACACTTTGGTTTCTTATAGTTATGATGTTTTTTTGTTTGGTGTAATGCACAAATTGTAAGACAAATTTCCATACGGCAATAAAGATTATTATTATTATTATAAAAGAAAATTTAAAAACGTTAGACCAAACTTTTTAAAATTGGCATAAATATTCCTTAGATCATTGCTGATACCTTATTGTATGTTTTATGTCCCTCCCACAACAAGGGGTTTTAAAATTAAAAATAAGAAGAACCTAATTGTATAATTGTATATCTATTAAATAACAATTTTAACAGAAACAATAACAAACCCATTCGACAGTATCAGAGGCCCCTAAAGGAGAATAGACTATTTTAGTTTTGTGTGGTCCGTCTGACCGTCCGTCACGTTTGAAGCTCGTAAACTAGAAAAGATATTTAAAATCCGATATCATGATACTTTAGATAATTTAATGTTCTTTTCTGAAAGCGAAAAGGATATTTTTTTGAGGCTTTAAATAACAGATTACAAAACAATTAGATCAATTAAATAATCATTATATGACATTAGTTAGGCCAGGTGCACATCTAACTTCACCTTTACTTTCACCTATACCTTGTCCTGCTGGACCATTGGAGCACCACACAAGATCTGTCAACCTTTCTACTGCATTCGTTTGTGTTATTTGCCTATGATATAATTTTATTCTTATATTTCTTCTGAAAATATAATATTATACCTTACCTTTTTACCTGCCTATGTGAAACCCATATTTACACTCTACTTTTAATTTCGAGGTAAAAAAAAAAACTAAAAAAATTACAAAATGTGAAGGGAACACTCTCCATGTTTGACACAGATCTTAATTCAAACCAGTAGATCAATTACATCCAAACTAAGGTCAGAAGGCCACGGGTCATATCTAGCTTGTAATTATATATGTATATATATATATATATACGCCACCCGTAAGCATTATAAAGATCAACTCTGGCACCATTTCGCCCTCACTGGCATAGAGGAAAGTAGCTGATAGCAAATGGCCTCTGAGAGAGACAGTTGGAGAGCTCTAACAAATACTGCGGGACAAACATGTCACAGGAAAAGAAAAGCCATTTTTGGAAACAGCTGCAGAAGGCGGAAAGAAAACTTGTATGGACCGCCAGCGAATAACGGCTTTTAATGCTGGTAAAAATGCAGGTCACAACTAGGTTTAATCATGTGAAACACTGCATCATATATGGTATTTTACGTCTCGAGAGACGGCCTATTACCTTTGCAGCTTCTTGTGTGACTATTGAGTATGTTAATTGGTGTACAGCTGCGGCTACAGCTTGAGCATATGTAATAACGAATACATATATACAGATATATAATTGGTATTTGTAATTTGCATATTTATATTTAACTAACATTAGACTCTTTATTTCTTCTTTTATATATTTAACAATTTACATACGTTTTTATGAACAATCTAGCTCATGGTAAGGCACTAAATCACCTAATTAGAAACCAAATTTAAGATTAGAAATAAAGAAAAAAAAAAGAATGTGAATTGTCGTATTCCGTTATATAATCATAGAGATCTGCCTAACTATCTTTCACGTCGTCTGTGCTCACTTTGAGAACCATTGGAATATTTCTTTTATTTATATCATTCAATCTTGCGTACTATTTTTTATGCTTAAAGTGCTACACCAGAATTTTTCTACAAAATTTACATTGATATATTTCATCATCACCACTCAATTAAGCAGTGTACACAGTATGGAGTAAATATTGCGAATTTTTAAAAATGTTTTTTATTCTACTTCATCTGAGTAACAAAATTCGCTTAGCCTAGGGCCTTTAATTATCTAAGGCCGACTCTGGTTTATAATCAAAGTACACCGAAACTAAATGAATAAATTAACTAAAATGACGAGCTCCTTGGTCGAAACTCCTAGTTTTCAGGTTCCTATATCCGCCTCATCCCTTTACATATTGTTACGATTTTTATTTCTCCTTATCAGGCGCTCTGTAAACACTGCCCAAGACAGCACATCAAACTCAAGACATGGCAAGAGTTCTAAAATGATGTATTTATTTAATGTTTCATAAATAGCAGCCAATACTTTACAATTTGCAACGCGGTAAACTGACTACAAATGTAACACATTACATCGCCGCACTTTGTCTCTCTCTATCACTAGGGTTCTCAACCTGGGGATCGATTGACAATTTGCCAGGGGTAACCTAAGACCATGAAAGAAAATAGATTGTTTTTTTTTTTATTTTTCTATTGATGTTTGTGTGAAGAGAGGGGGTTGTAAAAAAGTGTCCCCGACCTTAAAAGATTGAGAATCGCTGTGACTATCACATCCTGGAATCCTGCTGCTACACTCGAGGATTTACTGCACCTGGATTGAATCGTCGTCTCTGTTTTTCCTGGAGGATTTCGATCACGTGATCAGTCACGGGGCATGTTTACGTGAAACGTTTATGCCAGTACTGTCCCTTGTCCATCGACACAGCCTGCTGAAGGGGAGGTACACCTAAAAAATCTATTTACGTTAATATTTATCAGAAATTTATCAAACTTGTATGGTTGATACAGTAATTCATCCTGATTTTAAAAACATAGAAAAAATGTGTTTGACTTTTGTGGTTGCCATGGAAACGGCCGCCATCTTGTTTTTTGTATATGATTTTTAAAATGCTATTTCTCTTTAACTAATAGACAAATATAAGTCAAATCTGTTTCATTTGAAAAAGAAAACAACAAAAAATAAAGTGACATCTCAAAATTTATTATATTTTAATATTTGTTTTTAAAATGTAACAGTAAAGTTAATCATTCATTTTTTTAAAGAAAAATATATTTTTTTAAAATTCATGTCCATAGAAAACGAAAACCTAACAAGATATTTAAAAAATCAAGATGTCACATGAAAGTATTACAATAGATCTTTAAGTGTTTCAAATTTCATGTAAATATCTGTAATGGTTCTAAAGATATATAAATTTTAGTGAATGCATTTTTGGAAAACGGCCATTTTGATGATGTTTGTAAAACTAAGTTAACTAACTATATTTGAATATATAAAACTTGTAAGTTAAAGAACAACATGTAAATTAGTGTTATTCAAAATGTCACATCATTAAACCAACTAGTTTTTAAGTTATAAGACTTTTAAGAAGACTAATCAAGAAAAAACAGAAATGAGAAAAAAAGCAAAAATTGAGAACTTCCATAAAAGTTTTAAAATTGTCCAGATGAATATGAAACTCCTTCAGCTTCAATAAACTGCAATTCTTTACGTGCCTTAGCCTCCTTTCTTAACAACAGTCTCCTTTTTACAACTTGTTGTTTTTTATAAGCTGCATTTTTCAAGCGTTTCTTAAGTCTCAATAATCCAAGTCGCTGGCTGCTTTTGCTTACCTGGCAGTTGAAAAAACTTTTTATTTTACTACCAAAAGAAAAGCCAAAATTGAATTGTCCTGCTGCAGCTAAAACAGAAAAGTTAACTTTTTTAGTGAAGAAAATCTTGATTTGCTGCAAATATTCCAAATACATGAATGAAAAGACTCATTCGCATTTTGAGTTGAGCCAAGCAAACATCGTTGTAGAAGTTGAGGCTCTGACAATCTTTTGTATATAGGCTTCAGATGTTCTGCTAGTAAGTCATAATTGAGAGGCGTATGTATATGGAGATTGTGTTTACCAGGCTTTACATTTTTTGCCTCACAAGACTTATAAAAACACCAAGAATCTGCACCTGAAGGACACAGATGATGCATCGGCCTCTTATCGGTCGAAAAATTGTGATACATGCTCGCAAGTATAGCATTTCTCATTTGCTTAGCATCATTATGTTTCCGTATCGCTCTGGTGTAATACTTGGACAGTTTTTTGATTGTTTGTTGTGTAAGTTTACCTACACCATTACCTCCAAGTGAAATTCCTTTCTTGCTACAATCTGTAACCAAATTACGGAGTGCAGTGTCCATCCTTTTCCCCACATGGTTGACACACTCTTTTTTTGTTATAGGTACATCTCCATAGGGTTTTATTTCACAGACTTTATTAAAGGCTTTAGAATCACCATCTAACAACATAGTGGTGTAGCGCAATTTGAACTTCTCAATAGATCTCCTCCACAAGATCTCGGCCGCATGTGTTTCCATCATTCCAGATGATCCTGAAAAATTTAAAACAAAAAGTTAATGGAAAGACAATAAACTGTTTTGTATGCTGTTTTTAAATAATTTAAAAAAACATGTCAGTATAAAAATGAATCTAGATTTTAATTACTGTAAAAGGTTTTAAAACAATAGAAAAATATCTCACCTGTATAGTTGATATCACAATCAGGTTTGTGGGATTCAAACCATTCTTTGTAGTGTGCAGGAGATTGTGCTTTTAGTCTAGTACCAGTTGTGCTACAAGTTTGGCAAAAGCTAGATAGTACTTCAAAATCAATGACATAGCCTGTCAATACATCTATGACACAGCTAACACCTATCATTGATTTATGTCCTCTGGTCATCCAAGTACCATCAAATGAAATGGCAAAGTCCAAAATGTCATCATCACTTAGAGCTGAATTGCTATTTTCTGCATGTTCCTTTCTTACAAGTCGAATAGTTTTACTATGCAAAGCCTGACGAACATCTTCAGCATCCTTATAAATGGACTTTGTCCTGTTGTAGACATGATTGGCTGATAGACCCGGTAGGTCTAAATGTTCACAAAATTTGTTGAAAGTTAATGGTCCTAGTCCACACAACGAGGAGGCAACAACAGCAGATGTGTTGATGGAAAATTTGTTATCATTGAGTGAGCGTTCAGATGTAAAAACATCATTCACCACAGTGCCATAATTATCGCAGTAAAGTTTCAGTTTTAATACAAGTCCGAAACGACTGTTGTCATCTGAATGCAAAGTTAGACCATCAGCATTACAATAAGGACACAGAAGAGGTGAAAGCAATTTTTCAATTTGACTAATGTCAATGATTGTTCTATATGTCTGTTTAGCTGACTGATCATTAAATAGAGAGCTAGAGCTTCCAATGTCCATAGCAGGAATATCAACAGGTTTTTTTTTGGAACTTGTTTCCAAAGACAACAACACCGACGAGTTAGCTGGAGTTGAAGGAGCTGGTGTTACTTTGTCTAGATCTAGTTCATGATCTTTTCGACATAGGCCAACAGTGTTCTTCATCTTGGCAATCTTGCGAGCCTCAAGAAGTTGTTTAATTCTTTTTTTTTTATCTTGCCATGGCTAGCACTAGAGCTAGAATGTCTAGAGCAGTAGAGCTAGATGATACTAATGATAGTAGATGTGATGATAATTATGGATAAGACTTAGATCTAGTCAAGCTCAAATAAGAATGAACTTGAAGACAATCACTGAATAAGTCACAATCGTAGAACTTAGAAGTCTAAGCTCTAGAATATTATCAATATAGATCTAGACTATATATTTTATAAATCGAATCTATATAAATCTAGACTAGAATAATATGATATCCACATGCAATCCAGCAGAGTCGCCAGAGAGACTAGTCTGATTAGTTATAGTATTAGAATTATTAGATCTACAACAATTTTTCACATACGATAATTTCAACACGCTGTAGGCAGTTCAGCCATTTATTTTCGATAACCTGAGGTACACAAAGTCGCTAGGGGAATCCTAAGAATAGACCAATCAGAACGCAGCATTTATAGCGGGTCTATATTTACACCAAAACTAATCAAAAAGAGTACGTAAGTTTCTAAATATAGCGAAAATGTGCTAATAAAAGATTAGGAAGTGATGCCAAATCTTAAAAGACCTTTGGACGCTGAACAAATTGATACCAAATATGACTATTTTATTTGCAATGCACAAAAATTTTTAAACCTGTAACTATGGAGAATTTTTGCATTTTCTTATAAAATCGTCATTAATATACACCCGAAAAATGTAAAAAAATATGTTTTAAAGCATTATTTTAAAAAAATTAAAGTACTTATCAAGTAAATAAATGGATAAGCTATCTAAATATGTTTAAATCTAAAAATCGATTTTTGGGTCCAAAATTTCGATTTCCAAAGGTGATCCTCCCCTGAAATGTATTAAATGCCTGTGTCACATGTGTCAGCTGATCGAAGACAGTTAACCCTTTAGCGTCACTTATACAGTGACAACGTAATGTTAGTGAAATAAAGGTTAGGCTGTTTCGTTTGTGTGTATGCCGCACGGCCAAGTCAGGTGCTAGACTTAGTAGTCAAGTGCTATTGGAGACGCAAGCACTTTAGGAGCATTGCATAGATAAATGAAGCTTGCCTTATTGACACCACCTGGCCGTCAGTAGCGGTCTTAGGTGGTGGCAATTGGGGCAACCGTCCCAGGCCCAGCGCCTGAGGGGGGTCCGCGATCAGAGATTTTATTGTCACCAACTTCGAAAACCAAATCAGTTCTCATTAAATAGGACTTGTTACTGAATATTTCCCAGTATCTTTAGATACCAATTACCAAGTAACCTAAACATTTTTTGGTTTCGAAATTTCGTTCAGTTTGGTAAAGACACTATCTTATGGCCTGCCGACTTTGGCATCAATAAAAATACCTAGATGGAAGCAAGAAATCTAAATCGTTTATTTCGTATATAAACATCGACGTCCAATCGGATTTTATTAAGAAAATGTGTAGTGATCAAGTTTAAACTACTCTGCATTATAAAAAAATGTAAATGAAAGAGTCATTTATAACATTTGAAGTAACATGCAACTTTTGAAAAATTGATTTTTTAAAATGAAAATGAATAAACTTTCATTACTTTCGCTGGTGATACGTTCTAAGTGAAAATACGATTCTTGCGGCATTTCATAAACGTAGGCCACTTTACTATTTTCGGATATCAACAGTATCCGGGCATCCCCCAAACACTTCCAACCCATAGACAACCCTTCCGCATTTCATGTATAACTTTCAGATGCTGTTTTAAAAAATGTTATGCCGCGTTAAAGTATAAAAAGAATTGGCACATATGCATTAAATATACTGTTACTTTAGTCTGCAATGGAAAAAAAAAAGGGTTGAGGGTGTATGAGAAGGATTCCTTATTTGGTACTGTAACCTAGCCTGTACTGAACCAGTTGATGTACTTGTACAGCTAGTTCGGCCAATTGGACATAATAGAAGTAGTAGTGCGCTTTTCACTTTTATTTGCTTCTGTTAGTGGATGACAATTACGTTAAAGCAGGGGTGGCCAACCTATGGTTGCATGCGTCAAAAGTGGCGCATCGTACGACTATAATTGGTGCACTATGCCACCGAGAAAAAAAAATCAAGAAAAAGGCATCTATTTTTACTAACTAAAAGAAATATTTCGAAGATGTCTATTAATAGACAGATGGAACAGAAATTGAAATTTGATTAACTGTTCTTAACTCCTAAAATTCTTAAAGTTTGGAAATCGTTACAGTGTGAACATTATGCCTGTCATTTCTAACCAACAAACAGATTAGTGGCGTAGCTAGGAATTCGCCTTCATTAGGGGGTACGGGGGCTTGACTTCTTTAGGGGGCCGCTGCATTTTGATATTTGATAGCATGACATGAGATAATGGGGTTGTTATAAGAAATAAAGGAACAATGACTAGTAACCTAAAACGAGGCTTTATTAAACTAGAACGACAAATGAACTGACAAAAGAGACTTGGACAGTAGCACACTAAATCAATGTTGTGAACACACTCTCACGACGTTACACAAACATAAACCAATAGTAACTAGCTTCCAATTGGAAGAAATGTCTGTGGCATACATTCCAATCTTAATATTAGAGATCTGTTGAAAAGTCGAAAGTCTCCTTAATTGTGTCATTTCGCCGGTAAGAGATACAATTTCTTCAAAACTGCTGTGATCATATAGTTTTGGTAGTAAAATTAGAAATAATCAATTAAAATTATTAAATACTTTAAAGAACTTACAGGGAGTAATAAAGAATATGGCGATTCTAAATAAGGGAAAAAAATTGGCGCACGGACTTAAAAGGTTGACCACTCTGTGACGAAATACGTCCTCTCAATACAGAACTGACCAGCGCGGAACTACCCCCCCCCCCTTTTTTTACCACTAGTTAGCGTTGTATAGCCCACTCTCGAGACTAAACTGACCAGCGTAGAACACAAACATCTTATTACACCAAGGTTCGATCCAACCACCAAATTATAGGCCATAAACATCCGTGCCCGTTGTTATAACATATTAAAATTTCGATGCGTGAGTAGATAAAAACGACTTGATAAAGTCCCGCTCCACTGCTCCGTCGATTTCCGCCAGATAGCCTCCAACCATTCCACACATGGCCTGACCGAAACTTGGTTAAAAGAAAAGCGATACTTTTGACAAAAGATAGGTGCTGTCCCAAAGTTTTCTTGACACTATGAAATATGCTTTCTTCACCAGTTTTAGAGGCGTTTTAGAAACTCGTTTAGAAAGAGCCACAGGCTCTGGGATTTCTCTTCTTTTCTCGTGACTATATAAACACTGCACATTGGAATCTGTATTCAAAACAAGAGAAAACAATTACTTTTAGAAAAACAAAAAACAAAGCTTATACGAAGTGTAGTCATATCAATTAGTTTGGATCAATCATGTAATGAAATTTGTAATAGATGTAGACCAACAACAGTAAAACTGTGCCACTCTTCACCGAGATTCGAACCATGGACCACAGGTTCCTAAACCACGCGCCAAACCACTCAGCCTCCGCGCCTTAACATTGAAATGATAATCGAGGGATATTTAGCGTAGGTCTTTATTAGGCGTATTAATCGTACGGTTAGAATACAACATTAAAGAATGGACGGGCCTGCTTTTGAAAGAGGTTCTAACTAAGGCCAAAGTCAGAGTGTAGAAAGACGGTCGACGAGTCTCGCCTGGTGCCCCAAAAATCCAATTGACTATATAATAGGTAAAAGTAAAAAGGTAAAATCGTACGGTTACCTTCATGTTAGAAGAAACATCTTGTAGGATTGTTTTTATGTCAGTAGATACAAGGATCAAGGATTGGCCTCTTTAGTCACACAAGAAGTTGCAAAGGGAAAAGATCATCTCTCCAGACGAAAAATGCCAGAGAGAAGTTACGAAAAACAACAACACACACACAAGATCCACATCCTAAATACAATGAATGTCTGCACGTCTAGGTAAGCTTGTGGAACTAAATTGAAAATAAATTTCCGACCTTGTGATCTATGGGGCAGATTATTTAAGGGTCACCTGCTCCTATGGAACATGGTTAACAAGGATGTCAAGCTACCAGCATAACGACCAGCCGTGGTTACCTTTTCTTAACTAACGTTAGGTACCTATTAGATCTGGGTGGATTTAGAGGCCCCCAAAGATCCCGAAAATAATAATCTCAGTCTTTACAAGGATTGGAAAACGGGACCCTCGTTTCGGCAGTCAAGCGATTTAATGCTAAGCCACCAAGGTAAAATGCGACCCAGTAACCAATGACAGCTGAGGAGGATAGCGAGGTCATGTTACCATCAGAAATCTTTGCCAGCATGGTTACTGGTCCCTAAGTTAAGTAGTGACTGAGCGTCGAATGAGATAAGTAAGATAGATGAGATAATTGAGATAAATGATATATGTGGGATAAATGAGATAATTGAGATCAATGAGATAAGTGAGATAAATGCGATAAATGAAATAAATAAGATAAATGAGATATGTGTAATAAACGACATAAATGAGATAAGTGGGATAAATGAGATATGTGAAATAAATGAGATAAACAAGATAAATAAGATCAATGTGCTAATTGCGATATTTGAGATAGATAAGATAAATAAGATAAATAAGATACATACGATACGTGAAATAAATGAGATAAATGAGATATATGAGATAAATGATATGAGATAAACGAGATAATGATACAAATTTGATAAACTAGATAATGGTATAAATGAGATAAATGAGTTATGAGAGATAAATGAGATAAATAAGATATAAATGAAATAAACGAGACAAATAAAAATAATAAACGAGAGGTGAGATAAATAAGATAAATGGGATAAATGAAATAAGTGTGATATGTGAGATAAGTGGCATAAATGAGATAAATTAGATTGGCAAGATAAATGATACACATGAGATAAGTGAAATAGATGAGATAAATGAGATATGTAAGATATATGAGGTAAATAAGATGTATGCGATAAATGAGATAAATACGACACTGAGATAAATGAGATAAACGAAGCGACTAAGATAATGAGATAAATGAGATAAATGACATTCTATCTCTCCTATATCTCTCCGTCTTTAATCATCTCCGTCTTTCTTGTTTTTTCCTTCTCTCTATTTCTCCAATTTTTTTGTACCCTTCTCTCTCTCTCTCTTTATTCTTTTATCTTTCTCTCTTTTTTTTTTGATTTCTGTATCTCTCTTTTGCTAGCTTCGTCTATTTTCTGTCACTCTTTCTCTTTCTGTCTCTCTTTCTCTTTCTGTCTCTCTTTCTCTTTCTCTCCCTTTCTTGTTTTTCCCTCTCTCTCTCTTTTCCTCTTTATCTCTTTTCCTCTTTCTCTCTTTTTCTCTCTTTCCCTCTCTTATTTCCTGTCTCTTTTTTCTCTCTCTTTTCCTTTCTCTTTTCCTCTTTATATCTTTTTCTTTGTTTCTCTTTTTATCTCGCTTTTCCTCTCTCTCTTTTCTTATATATCGCTCTCCTCCATACACTTTCACTCCCTTTCTCTTTCTGTCTCTTCTCGAGCTTAACTTCTTTTGTCTGTGTTTAAAACATGTCATTGCACATTACGTTAACTCGGATCAACTTCTAATGTATTGAGACTTTTGTTGTGTGTGAGTGTAATCTTTGAAACTCCGAAAATTGTACATTTTTACATACATGTGAACTATTAACAGACTTTTAAAATGTGAAGCATAACAAACAAAACATTGTGTACTTAAATAGAAAGCCTTTCTATCTCTCTTCTTGAAAACAAAAGCTTTGCATCACTCAAGTAACAAACAAACGAGACATATCCTGTTACTAAATTCATGAATAAACGATCTTACGGCATTTCATCATTCCTAAGGAATATTACACCTACTTTTGTTTAGCGACTAGGCATGTTAATGTTACTGATTGCTTTTTAATCTCTTTTGATGTCTTGTTTTGTGCCTTGAATGTCTGGAAAAACGAAATCCTATATAAGGGAGACTTAAGCATTTTGTACATGGCTTTTAGATAAAACTTGATACAATGAAGACCTTGGTTTGTACAGTGTGCCTTTTATCGTTTTCTATAGCACGTAAGTGTCTGTATAGATTTACAATTGCAGTGGCTTAGATTGTGTGTGTTGCCTGTTGTAATATTTTATTCATCCAAAAGGCGAGCCCCAAAACATCCAAGGGACACAACTATTAAATATAGACTTGTTAGGCCTTTAATTAGGTTTATTACAAAGCTTATATCAACTCGCAGTGTCTGTCTAATAAAAGAAGGACACATCCATTCTCGGTTGAAGCTAAAACTTCACACAATTATTCATTGACATAGAGAAAACATGAATTTATTTAAGAAAGTAACTCATTAGAAAACTAATTACTGGTAATTCATTATTCATAATTCATTTAATAGCAACAACTGAAATAATAATCCAGTATTTATTGGAGTCTAAATTTGTTGAGTTCAGTCCATATTAAAATAATTGTTAACTCTATTTCTCCCTCACGCATTCTCCGATCAAGTTGATAATTTTAATAATTATTTATTGTACCTAACATAAACAAAATAAGCAAGCAGACAATTAAATATTGGTAATTATTGTGTTTGAAAAAGGATAAAGGGAAATTAATTGTACATTATTGGTAGGTATAGACTTAACTCTTTCTCTCCGTAATTTCTTACCACATTCTGGTGGAATCAACGCTGGTATCGTCAGTTAGGAGTGAAAGAGTTAAGGACGGATTTGTATCTCTTTAGATGAGCTTTGTCCTTTTTTTTAATGGATTTTTTTTGAGTAATTTACTTTATCTGTCGATACAAATAATCAAGACCTACATCTTGCTAGAAACTTTAGACATTGTCTCTTTACTTGTATACACCTATACTGCCACGACTTTCGTCTGTCTGGCTACGCCACTACTTTTTACTGCCACTAAAAACAATGCCCACTAAATTTATTAACAAACGAACAAAATCTCTAGATTTAATGGGCTATACATTATCAATTTCGTTAGTCGATACTGTGACCTAATTCGACCAGTTTCTAGAAGCCACGGTCAGGTCAAGGTAGACCAGAGAATACACGTAAATTTTAATCATTTAATCAGAGAAAGAGGTCAGGGGAGAAAATAGCAAAAGTCAGTTTCTAGATGGTTAAAGTTAATAAAATAATTAGAATAGAAGATTCTAGGATTCTGGAAAGTACGGTTAAGAAAAGTATAAATTAGGGGAAAGTAAGTTAGTCCGGGTCTTCGCATTGTAACGGTCCTCGCATTGTAACTATTTTTGATAGTAACTCGCTTATGTTTAAATTTTTGCGGGTCCAATATTTGAAGTTACATTCATTGAATTTGTATCATAAAGTTATTTCAGTAACAAGTTATATCAGTTAAAGTTGTAGTAATAGAAAGTTATTGAATTGAGAATTTATATATATATATATGTAATTTGAAAAAGTTTTTTAAAAAGAAGTTTAAAAAGAACACAGATGTTCCTTTAGTGTATTATCAAATCATTCATTTAATCTCCGGCGTGATGATTCTGTTTGATCTATAATTAATATAACAGAAATTATCACAATCATCATCATCAACAACAGCTTCATTCTCAGTTTTACAACGTAGAGATGCTGTGACGGTTCAGGTAACTTCAAGCCAAAGCCCTCCTAACTTCCGCATCATATGATGACCTGCTATGACACGATTAGGAATTCGGCACCAAAAAAAGTTATTTGTTTCTTAAAACGGAGTGTTTTTACTAAGAGACAGTGAGGTGTTTATTAAAAAACAAAACTAGGATTTTAAAACGTAGCAAAGTATACACCGAAGACTTTTGGCAGTTTTATAGGAAGGTCGGATTTAGTTTCTGAATTAGATATTTAGATAATACGACATTCGACGGTTCCTATCATTAAATATTAAACTTCTTATTCAGCATCGTTAAAAAGCGTCGAATAAAACTATTTTTAGATAACTATAAAACCATCTATTTTTATAAGCTGGGTCCGCTGGGACAGTGGTTGCTGTATCGACATGAGGAGGCTTGAGCCCTCGAAAGTTTAAATTAAAGTCGTAATTGTTTTAAATAAAATACATTCAAAAGCGATCACGTTAACATTAACAGAAATACACCTTTCTTTCCCACCCCCTATCTTTTCCCAACTGGTTCTGACAAGTGACAGGATCATAGCGCATTGAGAAATCTAAAAGTCAGTGGAGGGTATGGCAAGAATGAGTGTTACTTTGATTTTTTGATATTGTGGTTAGATTGTTATATCCACGTGTTGTGAACTGAGTGATAAAGTCTTCTTTGAATGTAAGAGAGACTGTGTTAGTTAGTGAGGTCTTCTTCCCGGTCCAGGAAGGTTGGATAGTCGCTTCCTGGGCTGGTGTTTTGTTTATTAAATATTTATTAAAGTTGATTCATTGTTTGGGCTCTATTGGATATTATTAAAGTATTAAAGTATCATTGTTATTTCATGGAAAGTATTATTGTAATTTATGGCTTTGAAGTTTATTAATAATAATTAATTTTAAGTAATCAAGTAAACCCCTAAGGAGCCAAGACAAGACAAGCATATAAGTTGAACCCTGACATCTGAGACTTCGTCCGGGCAGGTACCGTGTCTGTTGTACCTTACCATTTTTTCGTCACCTTGAAGAAGTCTATAAGAAAATAAAGTATAAGCAACACAAGCAAAGAAAAGGATACCGACAATTCTGGAGGCTTCGTCCGCTCAGGGACAGTAATTATTGTACCTGTCATTTGATTAATAAAGGTGGATGCAAAGCAATCTATATTTTTATGTGTGTCACATAATAAGTGTTTCTAGTTTGGAGTACACTGAGAACATTGAGGAACGGTCAAGCTTCGTTTTTCTCTCTCCTCAGCATAGTGGGCAATATCTTTGCTAGAGTGGCACTATCCAGGCTGCAAGTGATAGCTTCTAGAGTCTACCCAGAGTCTCAGTGTGGATTCAGGAGTGGTAGATCCACTGTAGACATGATATCTTCACTACGACTACTGCAGGAGAAAGAGACAGACACCTTTACATCGTTTTTGTTGATCTGACTAAACTTTTGACATGGTCAGCAGAAGTGGCCTTTTCAAACTCCTGAGGAAAATAGGTTGCCCTCCCAAACTACTGCAGTTCATTGAGTGTTTTCACGAGGAAACTAAATGCACTGTCAAATTCAATGGAGCCCAATCAGCACCTTTTGAGGTTTGCAGTGGTGTCAAGCAGGGATGTGTGCTCGCACCTACTCTGTTTGGCATATTCTTCTCCTGTCTACTGCATTATGCGTACAACGACATAAACGAAGGTGTGTTTCTCCATACAAGATCCTCTGGAAAACTATTTAATGTATCAAGGCTGCGGGCAAAAACCAAGGTTAGGAAGCTACTCGTCAGGGAACTCCTGTATGCTGATGATGCAGCTATTGTGGCTGATTCTGATATTCAGCTACAGTGCCTGGTTGACAAATTATCTGCTGCTTGACAGAAGTTCGGCTTAAACATCAGTCAAAGCAAGACTAAGATATTTGTTCAAAACACAAACACTGCACCTCAAGTAAGCATTAATGGCCAACCACTAGAAATTGTTGATCACTTTTGTTACCTTGGCTCCATCATATCCTACAACACTCTACTGGATAAAGACATAAACAACAAGATAGCCAAAGCAATGGCCACCATGTCACGGCTGCAGAAAAGAGTCTGGGACAACATATTGCTGACTAACAGTACTAAAGCCCTAGTCTACCGGACCTGTGTGTTAAGCACCTTGCTGTACGGAAGTGAAACATGGTCAACCTACTCATGGCAGGAAAAAAAGCTGAATGTTTTTCACCTCCGATGCCTAAGGCGGATCTTTAAAATAAGGTGGCAAGATAAGATAACCAATGAGGAAGTGCTACAAAGAGCAGGGTGCCAGGACATCCGCTCTGTTATCAGCAGCAGACGCCTTGGCTGGCTTGGTTACGTTCGTAGAATGCCAGAAGGTCGACTTCCACAGGACATCCTGTATGACGATCTAATAGAAGGCAGGAGAGCCGCTGGTCGCCCACTTTTACGTTATACGGATGTTTGCAAACGCGACATGAAGCTCTTCAAAATCGACACTGGCAACTGGGAAGAGGTGGCACTGGACAGATCCTCATGGAGAGAGAGCATAAAGGAAGGGTCAAAGATTGCAGATGCCATACACAACAGAAGCAGAAAGAAGGGTGAAAATGCAACGGCGCCTGGTGATTATATATGCCCAACCTGCGATCGCAGCTGTGTATCAAGGATTGGCCTCTTTAGTCACACAATAAGTTGCAAAACGGAAAAGATCGTCTCTCGAGACGTAAAATGCCACAGATGCTCGGCGACACCCTTTTTACATTCCCCCACTCTGCCTCAACCCCCCACCCACACACACATAAAGCAATAGAAGAATAGACAATAACAATCCATATTTTCGATTGTCTTAGGCGACCCCTGGCAAATCGTCAATCGACCCCCCAAGGGGGTCGCGACCCACAGGTTGAGAACCTCTGTTCTATATCTATTATAAATTTAATTACATGACTGATGCAGACTAATTGATTTAATTACACATAATATAAAACATTATGTTTTTTTCTTTTTTTTTTCGTTTTTTAGACTCACAACAAATGAATTGTACTTGGGCACTAAACAATTTTAGAAAAGCCTACTTCAAGGCATCATCCTGTTTCAACAGCACCACCTACCTTCTATCCAAAGAAGATATTTTTTATTATCCAAGTTTCGGCCAAGCGATGTGTGCACTTGCCGGAGGCTACCTGGCTGAAATAAACACAAGACAGGAGCTGGATTATGTTAAAAATTTTGTAGCAAGCCAGGGCTATGGCTTTTGGGCCGTCATGCTTGGTGGCACCGATGAAGTCCAGGAGGGCAAGTGGGTCAATCGGTACAGTGGGACCCCAGTGGCTCCTTTTTGGTACTCCACAGAGCCTGATGATAAAAGTCACGAGCAGAACTGCCAGTGTATGTTTAAGCCTTATGCCTGGGGAGTCGGAGACATTGCATGTGTTTATAACAGTAAACAGGATGTAGGCTTCCTCTGCGAAGTCGAGAGTGTAGACTGACTTCTTTGATTTTCATTTTTCTTAACTTGTAATCAAACGTATCTTTAATTAGACAATATTTAAATTTCTATTATATTATAAACTAAAATATATGTGAAAATGTCATATAATCTTAGTGCTTTTATTACTGTATAAGAATTAATACCTAGATCAGTGTTTCACACACTTTCAACTAATGTATAGCATCTGAAATAATTTTCCCAATTCTGAGTAGTAAAGGTAAAAGTAAACTTCCCCTTTATGAGTAGCACTAGCAAAATAGAAGGTTATTAATGAAAATAATTTAAAAAATATATAATTGTTAATAAAAATAACTGTAACATTATAAATGGTATTAATTTGCATCAACGAGAAGGAGAAACGTAGTTTGTAAAATGTTTTGTAAAATGTTTTACATGTTTCGGATGTTCCTTCAGAGTTGAAGATAGTTTACTTCCTAGTCCAAACCTCCCGCAAGACGACGGGGGATGGGAGCGGGCAGAGTTTGAACCCTCGACCATCGATAAATTCGAACGACAGTCCAGCGCGCAAACCGCACGACCAGGCAGCCATCCATTAATGAGTTGCAATGCGTACCCCTTTTATACTCTTCATGTAACCCTAGGGGTACTCGCACCCTGCTTGGGGAATCCCTGATCTAGACTAATGAAGTAATTAAGGATAATTAAATAGAATTGTAGTTTCTTTAATGTAACCATGCTTTTAGGATATACCTACGAGTGATAATGTGTTACACTAAAATGAATGTGTCCTTTTTAAATAAATATATAAATCTTTTAGCTTAGCTTACCGACTTTACTAAATGTGTAATTAGTCACAATCTAATGTGTTACAACGCCAGAACTTTCAGAGTAAGAGACTTGAGCATAACTTATTTACATTCTACAAATTACTTTTGTAGAAACAGAATATGTCTAAAGGCAATTCAAATTTCACACCATAAAGGTATAAGTCTAATAGTTGTGTTCATTACCTCCCTTCATGTCGCATTGTGTAGCAAAGTTCTATATAGTGCATACTATTCTCAAACCGTTTACTGTCAGGAATCTGTATTCTTTGCTTTTTTTTGTTTTAAGGGGATGAATTATATTTAGAATGGGCTTGCATCACAAGATACCAATTTAGTACGTTTTAACTTGGTTTGTTAGTCATTGTATCCCTTTTAAAGCTTCGCTCCTTAACCCTATAAGTGCTGACTTTTTTTACAATGAGTGCATACAAAAAAAAAAAAGAATATTACAATCATAGTGTTTAGAGGCTAAATTACTACACGCGTCTAAAAGGTTAACTGTTTTATCTGCTGTTAATGCCATGACCGTAGGTTGGTTTACTAAATGTCTATAAAATGTTTTTCCAGCATGATGCATATTTTGTATTGGCCATTGTTTTGGATCATGTTCACCTGTGTGTCCATCCTTCTGTCCCTGGCTACGCTACCCAGCTGCAACGTTGCGAGAATGTAGAAATGGTTGCTATCAAATATCATTAAGTCGGTATGGTAGCAAAATTAGACTCTTGTTGGAGTGCCTATGAACATTGTTTATTGCACTGGGCAGGAATTGAACAGAGAGAGACCAACATTACTGTCACGATCTACAGCTCTACACGCTGTTCTGCCCTTTGTTCACATTTGTTTCTACCATGCGCTTGTTGGTTTTGGAGGCTTATGTTGGCCACGTAATCGGGTCATGTGACCATTGACTTCTAGGCGGGAAAAAATAAACTAATCAGTGAAACCATATTTTAGGGAATATGTATGGTTGAGAATAGTTTGTCTCTAGTTTTGTTCTAGGCGGAGTAATCAAGTTAAAAAATCAATAGTGGTCATTGTCACACTATAAAAAATCACCATTTTTTTTCTTTTGAAATATACTGTACCTAATTGCGTCACTATACATGTATCATTTAGGCTAGTTTATAAAAAAAGGTTAAATAAAATAAAAACACTCACAAAGTTTGGCTAGAAAGCGATTTTTGTAAAGCGTTTCTACCTTTTCTATTACAACGTTATAAAACTGGATATTAACAACTATGTCTAGAAACATTATATTCAGTTATAATTTGTCTAATTTGTAATGAGTGCACGCTCTAAATTCTAGTGCACGAAAAGTTAGTATGAATATCTAAGAGTTTATTTTATATATGAATATGTATTTTTTTTTTTTGGTTGTAGTGATTTCGTGGAAATAAATTCTGAAATATGATAGAAGTTGTTTTATGTTCTTGTTACACACTTGTTGAACCAAAGAGAGAGACTGTATAGACGAACACAAAAAAAAAGACAGTCTGTAAGACTGTTCAAAACTTCAAGTGTATACCTTCAGTGTGATTCAAGACTATTTATAGATGACATTGAATGTGTGTCCTTTAAAAAAACTAATGGTTTTACTAATGAGAAATATTTGACAGTCTAGATGATGAACATTACATGAGCAAGAAACATGAAAATATATATTTAAATTGATTAGCCTTTTTTTGATGTAACCCTGCATTGGCATTCGGAGGTGCGTACTAACGTACTATTTAGCATATGAAAGACAATACTCCGGACTGGATACAAGAAAGCAGGGTTTACACTGGTCTAAAGTGATTACAGAATCTGAGCTGTCTGGAATTAATAACACGAAAGTATTTTTAAAAAAAAATCCTTATTTTAAGCATAGTTGTATCAGTTAGTTTGGACTAGTCATGTAATTACATTTGTAAAATATTAAGTCTGACAATAACAAGATTACAAAGAGAGTTTGTGTTGTCACACAAACTCAGAGGTGGCCCCCGTGGTAGACGGATCCCTGTAGGATCCGCATATTCGCAAGGAAAATTCAAGACGTGATTTTGTTTTGATTGTTAAAAAGTAATAATGTTTCAAAGATTCATTTGGCGTTGTAAAAAAAAAATTAATGTAAAATCTCCCGCTGGTCGACCGAGAATGGCATCGAGCAGGATATGAAACCGAGACCGTAGAGATAATCAGTCCTGCGCGCTAAACGCACGACATTACGGAATGACAACTACCGGATATGTATAATATGTCAGAAGAGCGATTTTAGATAATCTTTTGGTATTGATCATTTTCATTTAAATGGAACTAGAATGAGGATGTAGATCTACCTAAATTAAACTTCTAATTTAGCACTCTCAATATCTATATCTACTAGATCTAGATATAAAATATATATTTGGAATAATGTAGATGTAGTTTAGATAAGATTTATGTAAAAAAACACACTAGATAATCAATTAATAGACTAATTGCAATATTAAATTTTAAAATAGTACATTAGTTTGAGTATTTTATAACATTGCAATATTGACATATTACCATGTATATTCTTTGCCGCGAATCCGATGGGGCCACCTCTGAGTTTGTGTCATTAAAGTATTTTTATGCACTTTAATATGAATTGCATACATTCACTGGCTAATACTATTTTAGGTATTACATAAACTCTAGAAAATAAACATATAACATATAAAGCACACAAACACATGATTCTTAATTTATAAAGATTTTTGTTTCTACTTTTGTATTTTTTTTTTTTTATAATTGAATGTTATTTGATGGAATAAAAGATACAATTGGTTCATTTACAAATTTTTACTTTTTTTTTTGTTAGGTAAAATTTTTAATGTTGACAAAAAGCAACTCTTTTTGTAAACCCTAAAACGTTTTCAATACGTGCGTTTGTTTTATGTTTAAGTAAACTATAAGTTTCATGATATGATATTTCACATTTCACTCTTGTACTTCACATAAGAACCCAACACCTCTTCTGTTAGAAACGCATTCAACATCATCTATATTCCAATTAAAAACTTTGCTGAAAGGTTGGCAGTCGTGAGCACCTAGATGATCATCTGGCTTTCCTAGGTTCCAGAGAAGGTCTACTTTGGTTTGGCTGTATCTTTTGACCCACAATCCTTCATGATCTTCATCTGTCCCCCCCCCCTGTCAATACATGCACGAAGCGAGACGCCTTTTCAAACAGAAAATGTTTGATAAATTCAAGCTCTTGAACCGTGTTAACTTCCACTAGATAGCCTCCAACCAGTCCACACATGGCCTGGCCAAAACTTGGATAAAAGAAAAGTGAATCTTTTGACAACAGATAGGAGCTGCCCAAAATTTGGTCGACTCTACAAAATATACTTTCTTAAACAACTCTAAAGATGTTTTAGGAAAAATGTCACGTAATACATAAGTTGGAGTCTCAGAGATCTTCATCTGTCCCCCGCCCTGTCAATACATGCACGAAGCGAGACGCCTTTTCAAACAGAAAATGTTTGATAAATTCAAGCTCTTGAACTGTGTTAACTTCCACTAGATAGCCTCCAGCCAGTCCACACATGGCCTGGCCAAAACTTGGATAAAAGAAAAGTGAATATTTTGACAACAGATAGGTGCTGCCCAAAAATTTGGTCGACTCTACAAAATATGCTTTCTTAAACAACTCTAAAGATGTTTTAGGAAAAATGTCACGTAATACATAAGTTGGAGTCTCAGAGTTATCTCTTTTAATTTCATGTTCGTATAAAGAATGATCTTCAGTTTCTGAAATAGAAAATCCAAATGTTTCGAAATTAAAAAAAAAATTTATAATGTAAATATGTTTTTTCTGTCACTTTTTTACTATCTTTTTTTTCCTTGAAAAGGAATTGGAAGTATCATAGAAAAATCAAGACTAAAATTGTTAATCGGGGAACAAAAATGTCAACCAAATGTCCGATTATAGGCAAAATTGTAAACGAAATGAAATGGTATAATTTTATTTATAAACCGTGAGGACGCTTCAGCCCTGAGTTCGAATACAATGTGTTCATCTTTTGTGTGCTTTTAAATAGCGATCACGGTAACATTCACAAGAATACCCCTGCATGTTCCCCCCTCAAAATCTAACCTAACCTTTTCCTAACTGGTCAGACAAGCAATAAGATCATAGAGCAGGAATAAAACTAAAAGCATAAAATTACGCTTAACAAAAACAATTTGTGAAAGATTTATAATTTCACAGGTTTTTTATTGTTAGTCTAGATCTGTGGTTCCCAAACCCCTTGCCTTGTTTTCTGGTTTTCGGTAGACCCCCTGCTAAGCCTGCAAATTCTTGCAAATTCAACATTTTTTTAAAATTAATTTCTAACTATAGTGAGTTGAAGAGGGAAAAAAGTAGTTTAATGCTACATATTAAGTGATAGAGAACTATCTTTTTTATTTACAAAAAATCAGATATAAAGCAATAAAAATAACAATTAATATGTATTGCTAGAATCACCGAACACACTGGAAATGTTTTTTTGTTCTTTTTATCTTTTTGCAGGTGTATCATCCGTTGCAACGGGTATTATGCTTCATACAGGAATTTGTTGTTCTATGAAGTAGTCCTTCCAACATTAAATATTAATCTATTAATTAATTTGTAAAAGTATTCGCAAAGAGCAGTTTCTTTTCTGTTTTTTAACCTTTAACGTGTGGCTCAATTAGTAAGTCCGCATAGCTGCCTTCACTAACAGGAGAAGGGGCGAAGGCGAGTAACTGTCGCCTAAACCTGTAAGCTTTGAGCAGGAAGGACTCATTAGCCTTGGCTTGCTACCCGCCTAGCAGATGGGAAAACTGAATTCAAACCTCTGATGCCTTGCAACTAAACCCATACGCGAGAAAGGTTTTGTGGGTCAACGCTGAGGGGGACAAAAAAAGGAGCCGGCGACCTTTAGGCAGTTTGCAGCACAGAGCGCTACACCCTGTCAGAGCCTGTCACGCCGCTTATCCCTAGCTGTATATGTCGTTTGCAAAGAGTTACCTAAGACGCTTTTAATAGTATAACTCACAACACAGATTCATTTCATTTGTGTAAAACATTTTATAAAACGACAACGCTAATAAAATCAATGCTTTACTTTTCTCCGTATTATGCTATAAAAGTTCCCCCCTTTCAGACCTTGTGGTCTATAGGTCAGATGATGTAAAGGTCATCTGTTTCTGTGGCCTACGGTTAACAAGGGTGTCATGTGGCCAGCACAACGAGCAACCGCCTTTACTTTTCCCTAACTAATGCCAGGTATCCATTAGAGCTGGGTGGACTCAGAGGTGCCCGAAGATTCCTAAATTAAAAATCCTAATCTTCACCAGGATTCGAACCCCGGTCCCCGGTTCGGAAGTCAAGCGACAGTAAACGGTCGTGTGTAGGCTTGTGTAAACTCTCTTTTTAATATTGTTTATTCTACAATAATATAATTTGTTAAACATTTCTTCAAGCAGTATGTACTTAATGTAAATTGTGTATCGCTGGATACCATGTATTAGTGAATGAAGTGTGAAGGTATTTAACTTAAGAGAAATATATTTTAAAATGTGTTTGTTTTACGAGCTTTCACTTTTCATACAGTTCATTCTGTTTTGTTTTAAGTGAACTAGGAAAAAGTGTAGGCCACAAAATAAAACAAAGATTAAAAATGGACTTAAATTGATCATAAACCAAGATCTAAGTTATTAATACCTAGGGGTTAAAGTCAGTGTGTCAGGTTGATAGATGAAAACATTAAACGTCGTATAAATCTAGCGCGTAGGACATTTGTGTCTCTCTCTTTCTCTCTCTATCTCTATCTCTGTATCTCTTTTCCTCTCTCTCTATTTCTCTTCCTCTCTCTCTCTCTATATCTCTCTTCATCTCTCTCTCTATCTCTCTTCATCTCTCTATCTCTCTTCCTCTCTCTATCTCTATCTCTGTATCTCTTTTCCTCTCTTTATCTCTCTTCCTCTCTCTCTCTCTCTCTCTTCATCTCTCTCTCTATCTCTCTCCCTCTCTCTCTCCCTCTCTCTATCTCTCTTCCTCTCTCTCTCACTCATTATCATCTCTCTCTCTCTCTTCCACTCTCTTAAATATAGAGGAGCTTCAATCGGTCTAGAGTTGTGAAGAGAACTACCCACAACTCTAATGACGATCACTGTGAACTTACATTATGCGTAGACCAAAAGACCAGTGACTTCTGCTGTATGGGAAGTTAGTCCAGTGGTATTCAGTGGTCCCAAATTATACTACCTAGGCTATTAATTATAACCTGTAGATATATAACTTGCTGAGACAAACAAGCCATACAAGTAATTACACTACCTAGGCTATCAATTATAACCTCTAGTTCTATAACCTCTAAGACAAACAAATAATAACAATGTGATTTCAGTTAGAATTAATAAAGAGTTGTTTTAAGGAACATAATAAAAAGATCATTCAAAGAAAACGGACATAAAGCCAACAAAAGAAAGTCAAATAAAGAAAAAAATTTCAAAATGGTAGGACAGGTTCAGTTCAAACTAGTAAGACAGGTTCAGTTCAAACTAGTAAGACAGGTTCAGTTCAAACTAGTAGGACAGGTTCAGTTCAAACTAGTAAGACAGGTTCAGTTCAAACTAGTAGGACAGGTTCAGTTCAAACTAGTAAGACAGGTTCAGTTCAAACTAGTAGGACAGGTTCAGTTCAAACTAGTAAGACAGGTTCAGTTCAAACTAGTAGGACAGGTTCAGTTCAAACTAGTAAGACAGGTTCAGTTCAAACTAGTAGGACAGGTTCAGTTCAAACTAGTAGGACAGGTTCAGTTCAAACTAGTAGGACAGGTTCAGTTCAAACTAGTAGGACAGGTTCAGTTCAAACTAGTAGGACAGGTTCAGTTCAAACTAGTAGGACAGGTTCAGTTCAAACTAGTAGGACATGTTCAGCTCAAACTAGTAGGACAGGTTCAGTTCAAACTAGTAGGACAGGTTCAGTTCAAACTAGTAGGACAGGTTCAGTTCAAACAAGTAGGACAGGTTCAGTTCAAACTAGTAGGACAGGTTCAGTTCAAACTAGTAGGACAGGTTCAGTTCAAACTAGTAGGACAGGTTCAGTTCAAACTAGTAGGACAGGTTCAGTTCAAACTAGTAGGACAGGTTCAGTTCAAAATAATCAAAGTACAGCCGTCACATAGGCACAATAGTGGGTCATTAACCCTTAAAACGCGTGTGGTAGTTTAGCCTCTAACATAATTACAAACATACAAACATAGTTACATATATACATACATACATACATACATACATACATACATACATACATACACACATACATACATACATACATACATTCATACATTCATACATAAATACATACATACATACATATATCTATACATGCATTCATGCATGCATTACAGTACTAAAACATGTCTTTTTATAAATCACTATGTTCCTTTAATTAGGCCGAATGTTCTATTTTACAGTCTCGTCATTTCATTATATAGAGAATACTAGAACTCAGGACTTCATCTTCAAACAGCAACATCTCTCTGCCACTGTAGACACCCCATCACTTTCTACTTCACTTTCCTAATTCTTTCCTCTTAAAACCGTTTCCAACCGGAAGCCACGTGGGCGGCTCGGTAGCGTAGCCCGGGTTCTTTGAAAGCAAGACCAATGACACTAGCTCCAGCTGGAATAACCTGCCCAGTGTGCAGCCGAACATTCTGGGCTCACATAGGTCTCATCAGTGACATGACGAGGCGCAAAACCCCAGCGCAAAGCCCTCAGCCACATGGAGGACACAAGTGGGTCATGATGGGACAATAATGGACGAGCTATATATATATTTATACATATATATGCCCTTCCGCTGCATCCTTTATTTCTGTTCGTGTATAATGCAAATTTTCTAGGTGCCGAAGCGTGCAATAGTTTCTAGTCTGTAGGCAAATTATTTCGAAAAATGTCTAGATCTACAGCTGTATGGAGTCACTTGGCTTCCAAACCAGAGTCACGGGATAGAAAACTGATAAAGAATGGATTTTTAAAAATTCTTTAAGGAGCCTCTGAGTCAAACCAGCTGTAATTGGTACCTGACATTAGTTTGGAAAAAAGGTTGGTATTTGTGCTGGCATATAGCAATTTGACTCGTTAATTAGTGGGCTACAGAATCAAATGGCCTATAGTCTGAAAGAGAAAATTGAGTCTTATTTATAGTTTAATTAGATCTAGGAGTATCAAGATAACTAACTCGAGAAAAACTTTTTCATTCCCGCCCTTCCATAAAGTAAATAGTAATTTCGATTGATTTGTCACAACCTGGTCCTAAAAAAAAAAGTCATACAGACATCAAAATGTCTAATTTACTGTTGTGCCCTGGCGGATCGCCATATCGGCATTCAGGAAAAGGCCGGCCCACTTTCAATACAACAAAAGACCTTAAAATGTGTATACTATTCTCTTTAAAAAGGTTAGGATCTGCGTGAAAAATAAAAGCACATCGAGATTCTCTCTCATTGCCTATAAAGAAAGATCAGTTTCAGACCTTACAGTCGATGGTATAGCAACCATATCGCAATGTGGCTTAAAGCGTTGTGGCTTATGACCATAATATAAGGGAAAACCCAATTAGTGGACCGGCCTGGAAGCTCAAACCAGGGCAGATTTTTACACCCAGTGCTCCCCCCTGCCAGTGCTCCCTCTGCCGGTGTTCCCCCTGAAGTAGTGATAAGACGACCACGCCAATTTTTCTTCTCGCGTTACTGGACAGTGTTTATTTTATGTTGAGTAGTTATGAAGGGAAATAACTTGCTAGTTTGGTTAGTCAAGCTTGTCAATTTTTATGAAACTACTAAAAAATTGTCGAATGTTTCTAAAAAAATGCATTTTTTTCTTTGGTTATTAGATCTAGATCTACATGCTTTTATGATATTTTAAGTTTTATTGTAAGGTTTTTGCTTCATAACATAAATAATTTGAGGAAAAAAAAAAGAAACAAAAATAGCATTCCTATCTTAAATGCACTCATTGTAACACACACACAAATAAACATACATACATACATATACATACATACACACATACATACTCATTCACACATTAATACAGACACATAGACACAGGGGAGAACTGGGTGTCAAAATCATCCCGGGCGTTTTTATACAATCCTCCCCACAAACTACATGCCACATAATGGGCATCCAGTTATACCAGTCTTCAGGAGCATTGTGTAAAGTTTAATAATGTATCGAAAGAAGTTAGCTAAATGAATAATTTATTAGATGCTCTTGAAACTATTGAATAAAAGTTATTTCTAAATGAATAAAGTATAACACTTGGAATGAGGAATCTCTTAATGTGAACACATTCCTGCTACCTATACATTAACAAGTTCATGTACATGAAGATCCTCCATTAACGAACCTATTGTTTATGATTCAGTTTCACTCTTCGCCATTTCCTCAGGCATATGGACTTCAAGTCTTAATCCTATATTATTTAACTGCTTATCTCACAAAGTCGCGATGGCGCGGTGGCTGAGTGGTTAGGCACTTGGCTTCCTAACCTTAGGTCTTGGGTTTGGATCTCGATGATGAATTGGGACTTTGAATTTCGAAATTTTGGGGCGCTCCTTAGTCCAGCCAACTCTAACTGGTACCTGACTTTAGTTGGGGAAAGTAAAGGCGTTTGGTCGTTGTACTGGCCACATGACACCCTGCTTGTTAACCGTTGGCCAAAGACATATGAATTTCATTATCTGCCCAGAAGAACGCAAGCTCTGAGCGGGGAACTTTACTCACAAGGTCATATACTGCTTTCTCAATTGTCTGTAAACCTAATTTGAATGTCTGCATCTTAGAGCCACCTACAAATACAACAGTCCACTTGTTTGAAGGTAATTTAATTTTCTTTACGTTCAGGAAAACAAATGCAGTCAAGATTATTTTATATGTTAGCAAAAAAGCCTCTTATGTATTTCGGCTTTAGTCTAATACCTTTGTTGTCTAAGTATGTTTCTTATGGCGTTGACTCCATTCATTCATAAAGGCTGTCATCATAAGGTTATAGTGAATCTCTTGTGCTTTTAGAAAACTGTAATAATTTTACTAATTTTGCTTCACACAGGATCTCATCAAAAGTTGCTTTTCAATCTGACTTACTTTCTTCTCCTTTTTTCTTCTATTCTTTTGCATTTGGATTCCAATCAACGCATTGATACAATGTTCAATAGAATAATTTTCGATTTATGAAGAACTTCGTGGCGGGAGAGAACTCGAGATCATGAGAAAACTTCATCAAACCAATAAGATTTCGTATCTCAGTGGACATGTCATCTATAGGGAGTTGTTATTGGTTCGTTTAGAGATTCATCCGAATATATTCACACTAGAGTTGTTTTTTTTTAAATCACAAATCTCAAAAGTGTTGATATAAAACAGAATATTATAATATCTGTACATTTACTGGCATTCACGCGGCCATTTTGGTGGCCCTTACCGGCCCAATGTGGTGCGCCCCTGCGTATATACATACACAAACACATACATACACATACATATACATAGACACATACATACATATATATATATATATACAAATTCATACAAACATACGAAAATGCAAACATACTAATATACATACATTTATACATATACATACATACATAGACATAGACATGCATACATACATACAAATACATACATGCATACATACATACATACATACATACATACATACATAAAACATACTTACATACATACATACATACATACATACATACATACATACATACATACATACAAACATATATACATACATACATACATACATACATACATACATACATACATACATAAAACATACTTACATACATACATACATACATACATACATACATACATACATACATACATACAAACATATATACATACATACATACATACATACATACATACATAAAACATACTTACATACATACATACATACATACATACATACATACATACAAACATACATACATACATACATACATACATACATAAAACATACTTACATACATACATACATACATACATACATACATACATACATACATACATACATACATACATACATACATACATACATACATACATACATACATACATACATACATACATACATACATACAAACATATATACATCGTTTTTTTTTTGTTCATTTTAAGACTGTCAATATTACTCAATTTATTGTATTTACAGATTTAAAGAAGGATTTAAAAAAATGAGATTAAATAGAAATAGAAACTCTATAGTGGGGGTAGATTTACTAAGTCTTTTCCAAACAAACACATCAAGGACCTATACTCTAATAGGCCAACGCTTGTGTAGTGTAGTCAAATTCAAGTTACAGTGAAGCTAATAAACTATTTTTACAATACATCTATTCATGTCAGAACTTTATGGATGGCGGAATCTGGGCGCTGATCTCAAACACGGCGCTAACGATTTTTGTGAAAGTTTAACAGTTGATGTATATTGCTGAGAAAGAACTACTAGCTGGTTGGGAAACCCCTAATCTGACCGTTAACATTTTAAAGTAAAAAAAAATAACTTATGTAAATGTGGTTATAACTTGGAGTAAGGTCAGCCATGGTGTACCGATAACTGAGTTGTTTATTAAGTTAAAAGCTACTTAAAGTTTATTGATTGATTATCTAAGCTTTTCTGTATTGTTTACGTAAATCTAATATAGGTACCGTCTAGATTTGAGATCTAGAAATAAATCTTAAGATTTTAAAGGGAAACTCGATGGCTTTTCAAATTTATGTTATTGACATATTTAAATTCTGCTCAAAAAGTTATGATAGTAAACATTTTACCATTTTGTACTTAAATGCTTAGAAACATTTATATTTAAAAAATTAGTCATTAAATTCTTGACATCTGAAAAAAAAACGGGGTTCTTTGAGATTTTCTTTTTAGCTCAGTCAAACGTCACTTCCCTCAACAATACTGCAAGAGAAACTAGATTTAACCAAACGTATCGCTTCATTTTACAGTAGCTGTTAGGCTTAGTGACGGCTAGTCCAGGGATCGACAACCTTTTAAGTCGGAAGAGCCAAAAATTAGAATTTACAAAATTTTAAAGTTTTTAAAGAGCCACAACATTTTTTCTTGCCAACAATAAGTAGTACTCACACACTCTTTTTAAACTTTTTATTCCTATATATATATATATATATATATATATATATATATATATATATATATATATATATATATATATATATATATATATATATATATATAAATATATATATATATATATACAAAGTGTTTTTCACTACACATTAGATGATATATATGACGTTATTTGATAATAATTTTTAATTCGGTAAAAACTAAAGCAGTTAAACATTTACTTACAACACTAACTTGTGATTCAATAACAAACAATTGAGCAAACAAATTCAATGGGAGCGATGGCTTCGCATGGTTTTAGAAAGTCTAGATACATTTGGCTCATAACTTGTTTTTAGTTTTAAACACGACTCTAAATTTTTATTTGTAAGTTGGCTTCTTACTTACTTACTTTTAATTACATTTATACCAGAGAACGTTTTCTTGCACGAATATGTCGATCCAAAGATGTAGCAATCTGGAAGACTATTCAACTCATCAACTCGCGGCATTTCTTTGAAAGCTGTTCACTTTTGTTGCGTTACGTACACACATTTTTGGACCTCCTACACTTTCAACTTGATTTTCAACTCTGTAAATTTTCTATCCCATAAAATCTTTACTTTTTAAATCGAGCTATTGCATTTCTAGAGATCCAGTATCAAGTTCAAATGGATCAATGTGGATTTCGTTACTATTTGTGTTGAAATGCTGTACCAGGAATACTAGAATAGTTTTGTTGGGTTTGAACTTCTTAAATTTATCCAGAAATTCATCTTAGATTTTTTTTATAACTGTGCTGAAGTAATTCGTGTCAAAAGTTGCTCTGATTTTATGGCGATACTGTTTTAGACATTGAAAATGAAGTAACTTGCCGCTCTGAATATCTTCTGCAAAAAAAAAATAAATTTCTTCAAAACAAACCAATATGGCTGGGTTTTACTTTCCTTGCTTTAGATTTAGCTCATTTTATTTTGATGTTATTTCCACCGTAAAGAAAAATGATTGCAACCATTTGTCGTTCTCTAATTCATTAAATTCATTCTAGCACAAAACGTTTCAACCTTTGGAAAGCCATCGCACTTTGTTGGGAAAAAGGAGGTCGGGAAACTGAGTCTCCATTTCCTTTAAGAAGTATTTAAACTGAAGACGGTAGAGTGCTTTTGACAACGTGCTGTTACCAATCTTGATTACCCAATGTATGACCTCAACTATTTTGGCCGAAAATGTTTGGGCACAAAGCGCTTCTTGGTGTATTTTGCAGTGGAACGTTAGAATTTCACTGTTTATTTTGCTCCGAATAATCGTTGTTGCCCCTTTAGTTTTTCCTGTTATACCTCTGGCTCCTCCAAGTGTTATTGAAACGATTTTATTTAAAGCGATCTTAATGTCTTCAAGGTATTTGTGCACTGCATGCGCTATATCTTCACCGATAGTTTGTCACGAGAGTGGTAGCAATCCTAGTTTCTTCTTTTGGACCTTTGGGAAGACATATACCTCACAAATTGGACAACTTTTGCAGTGTCTTTGTGTCGCAAGACTCATCTATAGCAAGTGATAAGACAGAAAAAGGTTGGATATCTTACGCCTGCAAATATGTTACATTTGAAGATAATTGAGCTATTCTATCTTGTTCTGTTTAAGCGAATAGTGGCAAATCTTTTTTTTTTTTTTTCAAAATTTCTGGTTTGTTTTTTAAATTATGAATCAGTTCTTCAGATACATGTATGAAGCAGTCTTTAATCTATAAATGGTTTGCCTTTTTCCGCAATTTCTAGTGGTACGTCGAAGCTCGCAATATTAGCATTACATGTACATTGCTTCTAACTTTGAGAAGATAATCGCTTCTAAATCATTGCCTTGAAACAACAAACTATTTGTAAAAGCCAAAGCACTTGGGGAAGATGCTAATTCGTCTTGCGTCGAAAGCGAATTAAAACCAACATAGAAACATGCGACGACGGCCGAGAACTTCCGACGACTGACAAAAGTGAGGACGCGTGTAATGGGGGAGGGGTGTAGTGAAAAACGAGTACAAGTGGCTGAGAGAAACAATCGGTGCCTAATTCTCGTTAAAATATTCAGAACTATTTAAAAAAAAATGTTTCGATAAAATAAATAATATCTGCGTATGGAACTAAAGAGCCGCAGCTTCACGCCCAAAGAGCCGCGTGTGGCTCGCGAGCCTCAGGCTGCCGACCCCGGGCCTAGTCCAGAACTATGGTACAGTTATATATTGAGAGAGATCTTAAAGCATTACGATAACCAACTCGAGAAAAAAAGTAGCATTTTCATCTAAGCCTCTCCTTGTCCTAAAAAGTAAATAGATCGTGCGACTGACTGATTTAAACAAACTGGTCACTATAAGGCTAGTATTGACTGCAGGTAGTTGGTCATGACAAGACAAACAAGCGATACTGTTTGTTGCACGTTAAAAAGGTCAGGCGAGAAAATACACACGGCCGTGGTTAATCAAGCATGTAAATCTACTTTCAACACGCATTTTGTTTTTCTTTGCTTACAAGATCTAGATCTAACTGCATAGACGAAGATACATTTTTTACAAGAATATAAAATTTACTGCATGGTCTCCCGTTATACAATAAGTCAATATATTAAATCAATAGGTTAGTGTGACGTCACATAGAAACCCGGTGAAAAATCTGATCGTTTTAGATGCGCAGAAAAGTTACACCAGAAAAACTCCTTTTAATAAGTTATTATTAAAATTAAAAAAATAAATAAAATTCCGGAACATTCTTTACCGATCAAAAAACTTTTTCTATGTTTCAGCAAGAAAATTAAATGTAAAATAAGTCTAACAAACCTAATATCGGCTTTTTTATTTACGGGGGCCACTCAAAGTGATTTTTAATAATCGTTTCTATTAGATTACTTTCTTATTTTAAAAACCTGAACACCTTTTTGTCGATACTTTTGAAAAAAATCATTTGACATACAATTCTTTTAAGTTGAAAATACGGAACGATTTAATATCGATAATTAAGGTATAGTAAGGTATTGTGAAAGAATATAAGTGTAATGTAAGTCAGTGATGCGATTTCAAACAATCATTTGACATAATTTATTTTTTATAAAACTATTTTAGGAACAACGTTATAGTTAATGAAACATAAGCCCGTATGGAGATTTTCAGTTAACATTTATATGCTATTTACATCAAAAAACCGGAACAACATATGGTTGATCAAGTGTTTTGCAAACTTTAAGCATGGAAATTAAATATAATATAAATTAGAAGAGCAAACTGACATTCGTTGACATTTATTAGTTTTCACAAAACCATCTGGAACAATCTATTATAGATAGTTAAAACTATAGAGATGTTTCTAAAGGTTCAATCAGATTGTCAAATGCATCTATTGTTGTTGTTTTTTTTTTTTAAATCTAAACGTGACGGACAGATCGATCAACAGACAAAATGCACAAAAATAGGAGGCTTTTATCCTGATGGGGCATTAAACAAAGAGTAAATAATATATGCTTATTAAATAAATTTGTAGGAATTAGTTTAGCACCTCAACATGTTACGACGTGAAGCTACTGTAATGTGCATGATATTTACATACAAATCGCATTATTAGCCTTTATAAACAAATGTAAATGTATTCTTTTAATTTTAGCAGCTAGTTGAGCAGAAAAAACACCATTCATGAATATAAGGAGTAAGAGTTGATGTATATTAAGTGTTCGTATTTGAGTTAAGCAAGTATTGATGAGTTATAATTGAGTAACCTTGAAAGTATCAAGCAAGTATTATTTAATATTCAAGAAACTCGCTAGTGAGCCACAGGAACCAAGTGAAGAAACACAACAACACAAGAGCCAAGCAGCATATAAAGTTGAACCCTGACAAAAGACAGATCCGAGTGTTTATCGGCTTTTGTTGGAAAACTACTATCTTATGCAGTTAATTTGACAGTGATTTTGTACTTAGTTAAGTATGAATAAAATGCAAAGACAAATATATTTTCTAATACAAAATCTTAATTTTCACTCATTATCCTTATCCCTACCAAGACTAGGCCTCGCGCAATCCGTTTCACATAGGGCCCCGCATTCTGTAGGACCGGCCCTGGATAAAGGTACAAATGGATATCTACTTTCATATACAATGGACGTTGGCCTAGTTAGTAGAATCGTTCGAGTAGAAGCTGTCAAAGTCACACAATTTTAGCCAATTTTTATTTAATTATTTTTTTCACAAATATGTTATTGTATTTTAAATTGTATAAGAGACGTTTTTTCTCTGTGTTGTTATGTTTTTTTAAAAGCAGTTTTTAATTAATTAATTTTTTTATATCTATAGAGTTACAGAAATATTTGGACTCTTCTTAAATCTATTCAATTAACTTCAACGTGTAAAAAAAAAGTCAATATCTTCGAATTATATACCTTATGGAAAAAAGAAATGCGCAGTCCTTTGTAAGTCCTTGATCACATGACTTGCCTTAGGTCACAGACACGGAACAACCTGATAAATAATTTTTTTTTTTTCTGTCTTCAGTTGCCTCCTTATCAGCCCAATGTAATACTACATTTCTTTACGAACACGGAACTCGCTAGTGCGTTCATTAACATAATGCAAAGTTGACAAAAATTTGGGGTTGTAACTTTATATTTATCTATAAATGTGTGTCATGGACACGAATTTTTTTTGTTAGGTTAATTTAAATGCATGTTCCTCCTTTTGGTTTCAATTGGACTGTATAAAATATTACAATAATTATATCCCTAAATTTTATGTTTATAAGTGAAGTTAATACATAAATATTTATTCTTTTAGGATTTTCTTCTACTAAATAATAATAAAAGTAAAGTGCCCTTTCAGACATTGAGATCTATTGGGCAGAATATCTAGCTGTCATCTGTTCCTATTGCCGTCGGTAAATTAGCAAGGGTGTCATGTAGCGAGCACAACGACCAACCACTTTTAATTTCCGCAAGTAATGCCAGGTACCAATTACAGTTGGGTGGACTCAGGTGCATGCTTAAGATCAGTATGTTTCTAAACAAGTTTAAAACTCCTTGATAGATAGATAGGTAGATAGATAGATAGATAGATAGATATAGATGTATGTTTTAAAACATAATGAGAAATATATATATATATAATAGATAGATAGATAGATAGATAGATATATAGATAGATAGATACATACATACATACATACATACATTTTTACATACATACATACATAAATACATACATAGATATAGATGTATGTTTTAAAACATAGATAGAAATAGATAGATATATAAAAGATAGATAGATAGATATACTGATAGATAGATAGATAGATAGATAGATAGATAGATAGATAGATAGATAGATAGATAGATAGATAGACATACAAACAGAAAGTCAGACATACAGATAGAAAGATAGATAGATATACTGATAGTTAGATAGATAGATAGATAGATAGATAGATAGATAGATAGATAGATAGATTAACTGATAGTACTTGTCGGAGCTGCTTGCGTTGAATAACTCTAGCACTAAGTTTGATTATATGGAGAATAACCATAGTAACATGTTTGATGTTCAATTAACTTTTTACAAACTTTCCTTCTTTGTTACACCTGCTGACCTAGGTTATTGTTCAAGCCAACCCAACACTTTCAACACAGTTCCTCATAGCATTGAATAAATACTGGCCTTAGTTTGTGTCATTGACTGAATATTTCCAAATATTGACAATAAGAATAATCTTCGTTTCATGGGCGTAGCCAGGATTTTTTTCGGGGGGGGGGGGGTTGGGGGGGATTTTGTCTCCTCCCCCTCCCCCCCCCCCTGCAAAAAATATATTTATATGTATGTATGTGTGTGTGTGTGTGAACATAATCTTTATTACATTCCGACCCTTCATTCTTTCGGGAGACGTTTATTGTGCCCTAGAATTTCTTTCTGGAAAAATTGTAGACTCTCCGCAATTGCCAGCAAGGGGGTAAATGTTTGTAAAATGTTTTACATATTTCGGATGTTCCTTCAGAGTTGAAGATAGTTTACTACCTAGTCCAAACCTCCCGCAGGACGACGTTGGATGGGAGCAGGCAGGGTTTGGACCATCGACCGTCGATAAAACTACAGTCCAGCGCGCAAACCGCACGACCAGGCAGTCTGGGGGAGCGCTAGGAGCTCCCCCTAGCGCATGGCGAAGTCCCGCCGCCAAGCACTATTTTTGGTATTGAAAGCCAACAAAATGCATATTCTGAGGTATCTACAATGCATTAGCCTGCTATTAAAAAGTTTTATTTCAAAAACCTAATGTGCTATTCTTACTGATTTAGACCCTCCCGCGCCGTTAGTTCCATTTGCCGTCAAGCTGTTTCCACAAAGATCTGTCACTGGTACTGTCTGAAGCCTCTTTCCACCTGCTCTGAGGACCTCCATGAATGTGTGGCGCCAAGTTGTACTTAATAGGATTGTCATCGCAACTCTTATTATGCGTAATTCAATTGGTCGGAGAACATGTTCCGCAAACCTCGTGAGACAACTCTGTCACAATCCACCTCAAAACGCTCTGTAAGGGGATTTTAAACTCAAAACCATCTGGAGGGGTTTTAAACTATTTTTAAAAAGCCATCTGTAGGAGAGGGGCTTAAACTCAAAACCCCAAATTGGCTTGGCTACGTTCAAATAATTTGAGTGTGTAATTTGCTTTTTTTATATGAAGATGTATTTTTTAAGCATCAAACCGCTCTGAAGGAAGGTTTAAACTCAAAAGCAATTTTGGAATGGCTCATAACATTGTGAGTGCGTAATTTGCTTTTTTTTACATTGAAGATGTATTTTTAAGCTTCAAACCCCGCTGGCAGGGGGTTTAAACTCAAAACCCCTTTGGCTACGCTTATAGATTTTAGAATGTGTAATTTGCTTTTTTTTTATACTGAAAATGTAAATTCAAAACTTAGTCAAAACCCATTAAGCTACGCTCATAACATTTTGAGTGCGTAATTAGCTTTTTTTTATATTGAAGAAGTATTTTTAAGCCTTAAACGCCGAAGGGGGGTTTAAACTCAAAACTGAGTCAAACCCCATTTAGCTACGCTCATAACATTTTGAGTGCGTAATTTGCTTTTTTTACATATTGAAGAAGTATTTTTTAACTTCAAACCCTTCTGAAGGGAGGGGGGGGGGGGTTAAATTCAAAACCCTTCAAATTTTTGAGTGTGTAATTTGCTTTTTTTTATATTGAAGAGGGGGTTTATCGTAAATTTCGGAAGGGTTTTAAAATCAAAATCTTCCTTAACTGTGCTCTTGGAATTTGGAGATTGTCGTTTGCATTTTTTATTTTGTTTTGTTTTATGGAAGAGAGGGATTTAACTGCTAAAACCCATGGTTGGGGTTTTAAAATCAAAACCCCTGGCAGGGGGTTTTAAACGCAAAACCCCCTGGTAGTGGGTCTTAAACGAAAAACCCCCTGATAGGGGATCTCAAACTCAAAACCCTCTGGTAGGGGTTTTAAACTCAAAAACCCTTGGCTGTGCTGGGGCAAGTGTTGGTTTAGTATTAAAATCTCACCTAAAATAAAAAAAATCAAGGTAAACAATCAGTCACTAAATTCCGATCCCCTCTGCGGGGGGGGGGGGGGGGG
Source organism: Biomphalaria pfeifferi (assembly GCA_030265305.1). Classification (NCBI taxonomy): domain Eukaryota; kingdom Metazoa; phylum Mollusca; class Gastropoda; family Planorbidae; genus Biomphalaria; species Biomphalaria pfeifferi. The sequence continues at coordinate 1,519,532 of JASAOG010000014.1, forward strand.
AATTTCATTTCGGGGGGGGGGGGGGTGTTGTGCGCGCTTGTAGTTTTCTTTGCATTTAATATTGGTGTTTTAGCGTAAAGGAAGTAGTTTCTTTTAAGTGCGTTCTGTTGTCTAGAATATTGTGTGTGTGTGTGTGTGTGTGTTTTCGTCATCCTTAGTTCCCGCAAGAGAGAGACAGAGCTTCTTTTGTGAGCAAGGTAGCTGTTTTTTTGGTTCCCCCTTGTAAGGGGTGTTAGGCTTTTGGCTATGGGAAAGTGTGTCGTTTTTCCGCCCTTGGAGTTGTGTAGTAACTATCGGTGTTGAGGTGTAGGGAGTTGAGATTCTGTTAGGCGCCGAGATGGAGTGTGAGCGTGAAGGTGTGTGTGACCTACAAATAGAATAGGTCATAAGACCAGTGACCTGTACTGCACCGGTAAGTTAGTCCAGCGGTACTTTGTGGTCCCAATTATATTATCTAGGCTAATAACTATAGCCTCTAGATGTATAAAACTACCGAGACAAACAATTAATAATTCTGAGATTTCAGTTGCAGCAAAAAAAAAAAATGTTTATTTACAAACAAAAGAAAAAGATCATGAAAAAATATAAAGGCTCACAAAAGAAAATGACATAATGAAACAAAGCAAAGTAGCAAGACAGTTTCCGGTCAATATAATGAAAGGACCATCATCACAGAGGCACAATAATGTCTTATGCCGAAAGACCAAAAAGATGGTTTACAATAATATCATACATCATTAACAATGAAAGGACGTCATTTATTAGACATTTTATGTCAAAAATCAAAGCGAGGGTTTACATTAGTTTACAATAATATCCTACATGCATCAACAATGAAATGACGTCATTCATGAGACACACTACTGTCTCGTATGTAAACAAAAGATGTCTTTAAAAAAAAGACATACAGAAGAGGATAAGAGACTAAGTAGACCTATACCATTTACATAAATCAACTAACAAATCGATAAAGTCTACTTAGCTCATTATTGAAATACTCTTCCCACAACAGTGGCACACTCCTCTTGAGTAACACAACAATAGTACAACCCAAGTATTAGTCAAACATTATATAGATTTAGTTCAAGCTACACTGGTCAGTTGAAAGACTCAAGAGAGAGTGGCGATTGTAAACAGTGGACAGGGACTTAAATCAAGTAATAAAGGGGGCTAACTCTAATAAAAAAAAATAAAGGTAGCCACCCATATTGTCCCTCTTGTCACAGTGTGTTACGGAAACTTGTTAATGTGATACTAGAATAATTATTAATCAAATGCTAACTTCAATGATATTGATGTATATGTAAATATGTTTGAAAAATTACAATTAAGTGTATAATTAAATATTGTTCCTGTTGACAACTGTTGTTATTCACTAAATGTTCAGTTGAAAAACTGTTATTCAATGTTTGTATTTTACATGCCATCACCTTTAGGTTCTTGTGTTACTCTGTTCAGGCTTGGGATACGGGACCATAATATCATACTCTACTTAAGCGACAAAACCCACCTGACAGGGGGGGGGGGTTGAACCGCAGCCCCCCCGGCTACGCCCATGCTTCGTTTACTTTAATCTTTTTAGAATGACACGAAAAAACATTATTTCTTAAGCTTTTTCATCAGTAGTTATAAGAATCAGAAGTTTTATTAGTTTATATAGATATTTTAAAGTATTTATTTTTAATTATTTTGCATTTTTTATATGAAATATCAGTGAGCACACATAATTTCTGTAAGAGTCCGCGGGCCGCATAAAACCTTTCGGCGGGCCGAATTACGCCCGCGTGTCGTAATTTGTCCACACCTGTGTTGTAACCAATCCTTAAGTACGGTCTTGCAGCGCAATTAGTGTATGTTATCGCCAGCACCAGTGACAAACAAAATAAGTTTACTTTTTAATAAATGACCTTGACCCTCACGTTACGTGATGCATTTCATAAGCACATATCACCTTCACCTTCAACTATTCCTTAGTCCAGTGTTTCCCAAAGTGGGGTACGCGTACCCCACGAATTACGGAAACACTTTAAAAGAGGTAAACGTTGCACTTTATTGATTATGCTGATTTAAAAACTAAATACTCATTGATTCTGTTCTTTTACGAAATTAAAATAAACCATGAACAAGTTTAAAATCACAACATTTCATATTATTTTATTTTTATATTTGTACAAACTCATAAGACACGTTATTTTACATCTTAACTCTTTTTCTCCGAACAGACGATACCAGCGTTGATTCCACCAGAATGTGGTAAATAATTACGGAGAGAAATAGTTAAAAATAAAATTTACAAACTTCAGGAAATGAAAAGGGATGTGCTTCTATGTCATTAAGATTCAATTTGTCTAAGACTGTGCAGGATTATCTTTAGGAGAATACAAATTGAGCCCACTGATTGAATACTTGTAATAGATATTTAATTTTTGATGTACCAACAAAAATGACAATAGATAGTTGTTTAAAACTGCGATATGTGATGTGCAGTCTGGCCATTTATTACTTAAAATATTCAAATTTATATATGTGGTTTAAAAAAGGTTAGGTTCGCCACGCATTTCGAACTCTCTTGTATTGTAGAACACTTTTGAGAGGTTGAAATAAAGTGGGTTCAAAACGATGTTGATATTACGAATTTTGCTAATATATGGCGTTTGTTAAATACGAAAAAAAAAAGAAATGCATGAGAATTTTGTTTGGGTCATCTTTTAGTAGTTAACCCAACAGGAGAATATATCTTTAAGGATATGAAAAAAAATATTCAAGAGAACAACATTGATTGGAATAGATATGTTGGAAAATAATAGCACTACTGGAGCAAAATTAAGGTACACATTAACTCTTTCTCTCCTAACCGACGCTACCAGCGTTGATTCCATCATAATGTGATAAATAATTACCTAGAGAAAGAGTTAATAAACGTCTTGTTGCATGAATTCAAAATGTTACCCTCAATGTCATGTCCACAAATTTTCGCCTACACAGAAAGGATTGGGCAACATGAAAGATGCCTACTGACCTATAGAAAGTGATGGATGAAAGCGTGGCAATAGAATCTTGCTTTCAATGCACGATCTTTGTCGCAAATAATGGAAAGTACTCATACCAAGCTTATTTTTAATAATGATGTTCTTCGTGTGAGGAAAAGTTTTAAATGGATTATTGCAAATTTAATATGGGCTGCAATGTTTTCTTAATGATAATTTGAGTTCAGAAATGGTGTGCATGACTGGAATTGTTTGTGCTGTAACCTGATATGATAAGAATTCATTTGTGCTATGGACTTATCAGTTAACTACAGTCTACATAAATGCATGTTCTTTCTCTTGTCCATCATATCCATAAAATGAAGCTATTGTTAAAATGTGTTATTTGCGTGTTCATAGCCAAGTTCTCTAAATCAGGTTATTTTTTCTGTATACTTTTATTGTAGAAACGACGATTTGTTTATTTAAAAAAATTATATATAAACATTCTAGTATTTGTAAAAATGTAACTTTTACCTAACAAATGTTGTAAGTCTTAGAAAAGAATAAAATATTTTAAACATTTCTTTGTGGAATTTTACAGCTTTTTAATGCTTTTTAAATCTGATTTATGAATTTTCAAATTTTCTAAAATATTTTGCAAAAGAATTAAGATTAAAGATTATTGCAGTATTCAGTGTAATTACGTATCTATGCAGTAGTAAGCTACAATTTTAACACAACTGGCTTCTGACGGTCATCGACTTATTATTGCACCAAACTACTGGTAGAAAACTGAACCGCTGAAAGGGTATTATAGTTAACATTATAAACTTGAATAACTTTCAGTCACTTTTAGTCTCTTCCAATCACCTTCAGCCACTATCAATCACCTTCAGTCTCTTTCAGTCACTTTCAGTCACTTTCAGTCACTTTCAGTCTTTTCCAACCACCTTCAGCCACTTTCAGTCTTTTCCAACCACCTTCAGCCACTTTCAGTCTTTTCCAACCACCTTCAGCCACTATCAATCACCTTCAGTCTCCTCCAGTCAATTTCAGTCACTTTCAGTAACTTTCAGTCTCTTCATGCCACCTTAGCCACTATCAATCACCTTCAGTCTCTTCCAGTCACTTTCAGTCAATTTCAGTCACTTTCAGTCAGTCACTTTCAGTCTCTTCATGCCACCTTCAGCCACTATCAGTCACCTTCAGCCATTATCAATCACCTTCAGTCACTTTCAGTCTCTTTCAGTTTCTTCCACACACTTTCAGTCTCTTCCAGCCAGTTTCAGCCACTATCAGTCACCTTCAGTTTCTTTCAGTCACTTTCAGTCACTTTCAGTCACTTTCAGTCAGTCACTTTCAGTCTTTTCCAGCCACCTTCAGCCACTATCAATCACCTTCAGTCTCTTCCAGTCAATTTCAGTCACTTTCAGTAACTTTCAGCCAGTCACTTTCAGACTTTTCCAGCCACATTCAGCCACAATCAATCACCTTCAGTCTCTTCCTGTCAATTTCAGTCACTTTAAGTAACTATCAGTCTCTTCATGCCACCTTAGCCACTATCAATCACCTTCAGTCTCTTCCAGTCACTTTCAGTCAATTTCAGTCATTTTCAGTCAGTCACTTTCAGTCTCTTCATGCCACCTTCAGCCACTATGAGTCACCTTTAGCCATTATCAATCACCTTCAGTCACTTTCAGTCTCTTTCAGTTTCTTCCACACACTTTCAGTCTCTTCCAGCCACTTTCAGCCACTATCAGTCATCGTCAGCTACTATCAGTCACCTTCAGTCATTTTCAGTTACTTTCACTCACTTTCAGTTACTTCCAGTCACCTTCAGTCACTTCCAGTCTCTTCCAGCCACCTTCAGCCACTATCAGTCACCTTCAGTCTCTTTCAGTCACTTTCAGTCACTTTCAGTCTCTTCCAGCCACCTTCAGCCACTATCAGTCACCTTCACTCACTTTCAGCCACCTTCAGTCACTTTCAGCCACCTTCATTCACTTTCAGACACCTTCAGTCTCTTTCAGCCACCTTCAGTCTCTTTCAGTCTCTTCCAGCCACCTTCAGCCACTATCAGTCACTTTCAGTCTCTTTCAGTCACTTTCAGTCACTTTCAGTCTCTTCCAGCCACCTTCAGCCACTATCAGTCACCTTCACTCACTTTCAGCCACCTTCACTCACTTTCAGCCACCTTCATTCACTTTCAGACACCTTCAGTCTCTTTCAGCCACCTTCAGTCTCTTTCAGTCTCTTCCAGCCACCTTCAGCCACTATCAGTCACTTTCAGTCTCTTTCAGTCACTTTCAGTCACTTTCAGTCACATTAAGTAGCTTTCAGTTTCTTTCAGTCACTATTAATCAACTTCAGTCAACTTCAGTCAACTTCAGTCAATTTCAGTCTCTTTCAGTCACCTTCAGTCAGTCAGTATCATTCTCTTTCAGTCAATTTCAGTCTCTTTATGTCACCTCAGTCACTATCAGTCACCTACAATCACTATCAGTCACCTTCAGTCAGTTAGCATCAGTTACATTGAGTCTCTTTCAGTATTTTTCAGTCCCCTTTATTCTTTTTCTATCACCACCAGTCACCTAGAATAACTATCAGTCATCTTCAGTCAGTCATTTTAGTCACTATCAATTACTTTCAATCACTTTCAGTCTTACCACAAGGACTCGTTCTAATATTTATTTCTGAATAAAAAATAAAGCTGAAAGGTGAAGGTTATTAAATAAATCATTGAATGGCAAAAACTCGATTAGGAAGATTTAGGATAAGTGCAGTGTTTGACATACCTTTGCCAACCCACTTGCGACCTGCATAATTTCTTAAATCTGATACAGACAAAACCATTGTGTGCCGCTCCTGAGTTTTCCTCATGGTTGACTCCCGAAACCTTTTCGATGATTGGGTATAGTGCAAAGCAACAGAGGTTGGAATTCAGAAATGTATCTCTTTGTTGGTAACCAGCCATAGCCTACATGTTTTCTCCTGCCCAAAGTCTACTACTTTGGGTGCCAGTTACTCGTTTTTGCTCCTTCTACTATTAGTGAAAACAGTTCCGCCTTATTCAATATCTGAGCCACACGTGAAGGCCATGAGTTGGACTGGTTGTCAGAGACCAATTGAGAATCAAGCTATAGTGTTAGGAACCATTTTATGGAGTGCTTATATTTATACCACTTCCGGAAATGACAACCTTGCGGAACATATATACTGACATTTTCACAAATATGAATAGCTGCTAAAGTTATTTGTTTTCTTTTTTATAGAACTTATCATTGATGTTCAGCCTGATGTGATATCACCGGAACTGACGTCGCAACTTTTAGTCAACTGTTCTGTAGTCAACAACTATGTTTCAGTATTTGATGCACTCAATTCTTTATCCCTGTCACTTTATAATGAAACAAACAACAAATTTGATGTGTTACTTTCATTGGACACACAATCATTAAGTCTCAAACAATATGTTCACTTTAGACATGCGCAAGTCAGTTTTGGAAATCAGTTCTTGGCTATAACTTTACATAATCCAACGCAGTCTGATGCAAGAGTGTACAGATGTAATGTTATGGGGGATAGTTCATTGGGGAAGAATATTTCAATTGCAGCAAAAAAGACAGTAGAATTTAAAGGAAATGTAACTGCTTTAATTGAAGAGATTCGACGTTTAAAGAAGAATGATGGAAAGAGAGATGAGTTGAGTGGCAAAAATAACCAAAGTAAGTTGATTTGTTTTGCAGAAACCTTATATCTCCTTTTGGCATTATCATTTACAAAGAACGGTTTAAGATTTACTCCTATGCCCAATAAACTAATATTGAAGAATTAGTAATCAGTCAAAAACTGGAAGAGACTGCGTAGGATATAAAAATAATAGTAGAGAGTAGAAAACACTAAAAAACTATAAAAAAAACAGCAGAAAATAGTTTTTAAAATACTTTTAGAAAAAAAAAACTGATATTAAGCATAGCTGTTTTAATTCTCTTAAATCAGTCATGTAATTAAATGTGCTATAGAACTAGACTATCTAAAAAAAAAAAGGATATTTTAAAAATGAAGCAAAAGGAACGACGTGCATCCGAACTCATGGCTGAAACCTTCCCAGGCTCCTCAATTCAATACCAACAGCAATAAGGCTATACACTTAGAAATAGAAACAGATAAAAAAAATAGAAACAGAAATAGAAAGGTGTTAGACAAATTCAATAACATAACTGATCTAAACTAATTGATACAATTACACTTTAAAGTTTTTTTTTTTAATTATTTTTTAATGGAATTTCTTATTATTATTAGAACACCTAAAAGGGGAATAGACGCTAATAGTTTTTTTGTTATCTGTCAGTCCGTCCGTCCGTTCCGTTAAGATCTCATAAACTAGAAAAGGTCATGGTATTTTAGACCATTCAAAGTTTTGATGCAACGGCTACTTTTTCTTTTCTGAAAGCGTAAAATTTAATTTTTAAAATCAACTATGTAAGCAATTTTTTTCAAAAAAATACACCCATTTTACAACTCTTCACTATTAATAGTAACAAACAGGGGAGACTATTAAGTAAGGGAGATGCCTATTTACCATATTTTTAACACTTTTATCAAATGGTTTAAAAATTTTTTAGTTAGAGAAGAGTGAATAGACCATATAGTTTGTTTACGTTTTTGACAGTAGTTAGCAGGTCATCGTGTGGTCTAATTGCTGTATTAATCCTGTTTCTAATTACTTCATTCGTGATGCGGTCGTTGTAAGTGGAATTTAGGGTTTGACTATATCTTCATAACTATCAGCTCATCAAATAAACATGAATATTAACAATGTAATAATAATAACATTAATAAATCTCCGTATCCTGTGGTATCAAATCGTTAGCCGAACTAACAATAGAATAGTATGTCTTTTCTTTATATATCGACAGAGATAGGGTTGTAGTTGTTGATAGTTTGTAGTTTATAGTTTCTGATATTCTTTTGAAAATTTTGAAATCTGACATTTTATCTGCCTACGCGGACAACTTCTGGGGCCGATTTTGAGTTTGTGTTTCCACACAAACTTTCTATGTAACCTTGTTTATTTTCCATTCCAGGATCAAGACTACTGTTTGTTTCAAATTCAGAAGTTATCAAAGAACTAATTGAGCCTTTGACGTTAACATGTTCTTTTCAGGTGATTTTTTAAATAAATTGTAGAGATTTAACCCAGAGGTGGGTAAATTACAGCCCGCGGGCCACATGCGGCCCGCCGGAGTGTTTTATGCGGCCCGCGAATACCTACAGTAATGAAATATAAAAATTGCAAATATAATCCAAATAATTCTTAATATCTCTATGAATTATTAAAACTGTCTCATTATAAAAAGTTGCAAGTAAATTTACACTATTCTTATTGGCTTTACTTCAATACACTAAGGCACACAATTTCAGGCCAGTATTTATAAAATGCTATGAAGAACTGTTGAGTGTTGGGTATGCTTGGAAGAAGATGGCATGTGTAAGAACTTGATGGAGCTTGATCTTTGACTGAGAAAAACATTTATTTTTTTTCATAAAGAATCTCGCAACCATAAACTCTAAACAAGAAAGTTTGCACAAAGCTGTATAAAATATCATTGATCGCCATTTCACAAATGGAAACGCAGACAGGTTCTTAATCATAGACAATTTCAAAAAGTACTTGAAGATTCAAGAAGAAAACATTGCGATGTATTCGCTAGCTTAGCATGGCAAGGTAATGAGAAGAATACAATATCTTAATGAGGAAATCCTTATGTACCTTAAAGAACATTGACTGTGACCTTGCTACTAATATTTCTAGTGAACAATGGGAGACAGACTTCATGTTTTGAACAACTACTACTATGAGTTGCTTGCAAATCATATGTAAGTGTAAGTGCATGTGTAATCTCTTTAAACAAGGCTTTCCGATTCCTCCAACATAGCAAGCTTCTATTTCTAGTGAAATGGTAAACGTACAAGACTTTAGATTTCTTAATTATGGAAATTATAAAAAAAAAATTTAAAACGTCAGGTACCGATTTTCAATATCATCAGCTCATCATTTTGCGCAGAAGCTGATTTAGCTCCTGAGAGCATAACGCCAAGCAATTTTGACCTGAAAGAGAAGTGTTGGCCTACGAGTGTAAACAGTTAATTACTTGACATTGAGTATAACTGTACATTTGTGGTGAAATGTGATGTAAAATTCCAATAGCAAATGGTAAAATTAGTTTCAGAAATTGCTAACAAGTCCTCCATTGGGAGAGTGAAAAAATTAAAGGGAATGTATACTACAGTATAAATATGAACGAAAAGTCATGATCCACAGTAAGCTATAGTATTTTTCTAAATTGTAATGCACGCACACACACACACTCACACATATATACATACATATAAATATATGCGACCCCCTCCCTTCCCATTCCTACAAAATGTTATGCGGCCCTCGATATAAAAAGGTTGCCCACCCCTGCTTTAACCGATAGCAAAGACAAACAGACACAAAAACTCTTTTGTTCCCCGCATAATTAATTTATTAAATAAAATTCAACTACCTGATATAAACTGTTCAGATGTAAATTTCGAGTGAGTCTGGTGTGAATGTATATTTTGGTTGTCTATAGTTATCATGTTGGTGTAATGCCTAAAATGTAAGACAAAGTTCCTTATGGATAAAAAGATTATTATTATTATTATTATTATTATTAAATTGATTTTTATTACAACGAATATATAACACTTAGGCTACGTTCGTCTATTTTGCTCAAGATGTATAGTGTTTATTTTGCCATTCACCCGTTCTATTTTTATTCTTACTTTTGTCTTGAACCTGCCCGTAAATTTAAGTATCAGTGTTCTTCCCTCCACCCAAAAAAAAAAAAAAATTCGACTTTACAAATAGTCTTTTTTTCACTCTCTGACTATTCTTCTGTGTTTAGGTATTTTGAAATATTTGATAGGCTCTTTGATATTGTTAGGACTAGGCATATTTATAGCGGCCTTCGTAAGGCTAAAAGCCGATATTAGTTTTGGACAACATGTTCATTTGTCCGTCTGTCCGTCTGTCACACTTAGATCTCGAAAACTAGAAGATAAATGAAAAATTTAATTTCACCATTTTTTGTGGCTTGCAAAGTTTAGGTGCAACGGCTACTTTTTGTTTTCTAAAAGTCTATTTTATAAAATTAATTATGCATTGATGGTATTCATAAATATGTTGTCTAACAAGTAAATCTAAACTTAGCAAACACTCGCGAAAAAAAAAATATTGATGATTGTAGAGACCTAGTTCGAGGCTTGTAGACATAGCAGTGGCGTAGCATCCATGGCGCGAAAGGGGTTCAATGAACACGGGCCCACGACCATAGGGGACCATTTGTAATTGTCATGTAGAGTTGTGCATCACACTTAGAACCCTAAGCAAAAGCGAACAAGAGCTCCCTCTTACCCGCCTGGATGAACGGTGCACACATCGCATACGCCGTTCTGTCTGGCGGGGGGGGGGGGGACTTGGGGTTAAACTCAAAAGAAAATTTAATTTAAGGGGCCCATAGCATGTGGCGTAACATTCAAGATGCAAAGGGACTCATTGCGCTCAGTGCTTTGATGTTAGGAGTTGCTTTCATCAGGTTTTTTTTTAAATGGTGGCTAGCCCTAATCACAATATGCGTGAACAAAAACCTAAACTTGGTATTGAATGATTCATTCTGCGTTGCAGCTTTCTATAGCTTGGTAAAAAAAGTGTGTTCGTTTTATGCTCCCAGCATAGCAGTGGCGTATCTAGGGTATATGATGCTCTTTGCGGCCCGCACCACCTGCATATGACTAGCTACGCCTCAGCACCATAGCAAGATGGGCGCTTTCTAAATTTAATATGGAGAACCTTGTTTCTACGGCACTCATAATTTTTTTTCCTTACAATGGTGTTATCAAGAAATGATGCACTAACAGCTCATAGATTGTTATTTAGATGTGCTCAAGATGCTATACTTCCCATAGGAATAAGAAGGTCGTGAAGCTACAGTTCTAAGATAAAAATTAGAAACATTCGATACTTTAATTTGCTTATTGTTGAGAACAAAAAATTGTAAGATTAATAAGCGTTGTTTTAAAAAAATGTTGGAAAATGAGCAGCAAGATCTACATAAAGCTAGACGTCAACTCGAAAAGATCTATAATGAAGTAATTCATTTGAGAAATGATTGAGAGAGTAAAAATGAGGCTTCTGGAGTAGCTCGATCTATGAATGTTGATCCATGTTTTCACTTCAATCGAATTCTGACAATTGAAAGACAATTTGCTGAGGCTACCTCTAACTAAAGTGAAGGTATATTCAACGTGCAGAGAAGACTTTCGGAATCAACATATTACCGAAACATCGATGTCATTATTTCTCAATGGTAAACATGTTTCATTCGTTAATGTTCCGTTTCATTTCAAGTGACAACGATAAAAGAGTCCAATGATGCCACCACATTTTTTACTCTTAAGTAGATATTATTGCCAAAGAATATTGTTCAGAGATGCAATCCTTTAAAGAGGCCTACCAAAAAAAACACAAAAAAACATGAAATCTGTGTTCTATATGAGATTTTTTTTTTAAACCATACTCAACAAACTGATATAAAGACATTTTCTAAAATTGTTACATATTGCATGCTAGTTCTCACTTTGCCTGTGACAGTTTCTTCATTGAAGATGCGGTGGATAAAAAAATATTGAAGTTCTTAGGCACACGATGACTTCATTTGATGTTCTTTCCAGTGAGCGAGAAACGGTCAAAAATTAAAATTAGACGCAGCGATTTTGTGCTCTGCTTATCAGAAGGGGGGGGAGGGGCGGTTGCTTAGTGGTTAAGCGCTTGGCTTCTAAACCTGGGGTCCTGGGTTCGAATCTCGATGAAGACTGGGATTTTGAATTTCGTGATTCTTATAGACTCTAATGAGTAGCTGACTTTAGTTGGGGAAAATAAAGGCGTTTGGTCTACATGTCACCCTGCTCGTTTACTGTTGGCTACAGAAACAGATGACCTTAACATTATCTGCCCTATAGATCGCAAGGTCTGAAAGGGCAACATTTAATTTTTATCAGAAGGCAAGAAAAATGAAATTTTAGTAAATTACTGTTAGATCTTTTTTACTGTTGACTGAGTTACATAGAACTAGAATATAGTTTTTATCATTATTTAATAGTTTGACAAATAGAAGTATTTTCTGGATGTAAATGTGTATAGTGGGGAAAAAGAGAACTAATAAACATGTGTTTGTTAATTTGAAACATTAATTTGTCATTAGATCTTGTGCAAACATCGAGTCTTAATACATTATTTTATTTAGTATACCTTTATGCCTTGAAAATGTACCGATGAATACAGACTAGATCTAGAGATAGATCTAATCGATATTTTATGTCAGACATTATTGGTCTTATTGGAAATTGTGGGGCCCAATAAGATATTCTCGAACCCGTGCCCACGGGTACCTTGCTACGCCACTGAGACATAGAGCTCTGCTTGAGATTTAATCTTTTATCGCATTTTTTTTTCTCTAAAATATAATTTCTTTGAGTCCTGTGCGAGGTCTCCACTACTCGGAGGGCGGCTGACTAGATAGCTTATGGCTAAGACCAGCCTTGGCTTCACATAAGTCTCACCAGCAACACAAGAAGACACTAAACCCCAGTGCAAACCCATTAGGCCGATGGAAGACGAAATGTTCATCATTTGTTCATGTTCATCATGTTCATCATTGAACTGTATTGAATATTGTTTTCAATGTTTAAGAATATGATCTAGCCCAACCCCTTTTAATCTTTAATTTAGAAGTAAAAAAATACCGTTTGAATATGTAAAGCTAAATGTGCACATCACAAAATTCTAATGTAAATTGTCAAGTGTTTCTCTTTGACATTGTGCTCATCTTGTTTAGATAGGCTTATTACTTGTCAGGATAAATAATTATTTTTCAGGTTATTTTATTTTACTGTCAGCAGCTTTCTTTATAACAACCTCTCTACATGTATTGGTGTCAAATCACTATATATATATTTTTTACTTCTCCACAGATTTTTGACGACATAAGCTTTGAAAAGGCAACAATTCAATCTATGCATATTTTTCACGGTAGTTTTATTTTATTTTATTAAGCTTGTATTACCTGTTTCCGTCTGTAAATATGTCTGTCTGCCTGCTCAAATATTTCACGCGTTATTTCTCCCATTTCTCATTCTAAAATTAAGTTCAAACTAGCACAACTATTCGTTGTTCATAAGGGTGTTTGGGGCCAACCCTAAGCCTATTTTAAAAAAATACAGTTATGAAGGACATGGCCACCATTCTCTGGTAACATCCCACATTATCACACTATAAAAACACACTTATTCACACATTCACACTAACTCTAGACAAAAGAGTTAATACACACACACACACACACGATGATTCCGAGATTAAAACCTGCCCTATTTTAACACAGGGAGGCGCATTGACCGATTGGGTAAAGGCTTGGCTTCCGAACCTGGAATTCTGTTTTCTCATCTCGATGAAGACTGGGATTTAGAATTTCGGGATTTTCAGGGCACTCCTAAGTCCACCCAATTCTATAAGGTATCTTGGGAGACAGATCCCTGTCCCATCCGCCTATTCGCAAGGAATATTCAAGACGTGATATTGTTTTGATAGTCTAAAGTGATAATGTTTCAAAGATGTATTTGACGTTGTAATGTTTTTTTCTTCCCTAAAATGTTTTAAATGTTTCGGATGTTTCTTCAAAGATAAAGATAATTGACTTCCCTAACCAAACCACATGCTGAACGACGGAGGATGGCAGCAAGCAAGGTATGAACCCGGGACCGTCTAGATAATAAGTCCAGCGCGCTTACCGCACGACCAGGAATTGCTGTTAACATTTAAAAACAAACTAATAGCCTGTTATTGATATAATACATTACGACATCACAACTACCGAATATGTACAATTTGTCAGACGTGCGATTTTAAATAATCATTTGGTATTGATTTGTAATTGAAAAAAAAATGGCATTGAGCTTGTACTTCGGAAACGTCTGCTCGATGTCCCAGCACAGTTACCTACAGAGCTAGTACTTAGACAACGTCTGCTCGATGTCCCAGCACAGTTACCTACAGAGCTAGTACTTAGACAACGTCTGCTCGATGTCCCATGCACAGTTACCCACAGAGCTAGTACTTAGACAACGTCTGCTCGATGTCCCAGCACAGTTACCCACAGAGCTAGTACTTAGACAACGTCTGCTCGATGTCCCAGGCACAGTTACCTACAGAGCTTGTACTTAGACAACGTCTGCTCGATGTCCTAGCATAGTTACCGACAGGGCTATTGGCATTTTCATTTAAATGGAACTAGAATGAGGATATAGTTCTACCTAAACTAAACTTCTGCTTTAGCACTCTTAAAATCTATATCTACTAGATCTAGATCTAAAATATAAATTTGAAATAATGTAGATGCAATTTAGATTAGATTTATGTAAATAAAAAAAGCCCGAAAAAGATAAACTATCAATAGACTGAATGCTATATAAAATTTAAAAATAGTACATTAGTTGTAGGATTTTATAACATTGCATTATTGATCTAGAAATTTGGAAATGAAAATCTACACTTCAAGTATTGAAATTAAAATTATAGGTCTTGCTCTAGTCTATATCATTCTGAACTAGACCTATAATGATTTTAATTAGAATATAAATCTAAATATAGTTTTAAAAATCTAGATCTAGGGTAAAAAAAGTAGCTATAGTGTAAATAAATCTAGATCTAGTGAAAAAAATCTATATTAAATCTAAATCTAGCTACTACGTGTTTTTTAAAACGAGAACTCAAAACTGTCTTTTGGGGTTTTAAACTTAAAGCCCTCTGGAGGAGAAGGTTTAAAGTCATCCCCCCTCCTTGACTACTCTCATAGAATTTGGAGTGTGTAATTTGCTTTTTTTTACATTGAAGAGATGGCTTTTAGCTTTAAACCTCGCTGGAATGGGGGTTTTTAACTCAAAACCATCAGGAGGGGTTTTAAGTTTTAAGTCCTCTAGAAAATGGGAGTTTAAACTTAAACTGCCCTCCCCTTCCCCATTTAGCTTTAAAATTTTGAATCTGTAATTTGCTTTTTTTTTATATTGAAGAAGTAGTTTTTAGCTTCAAACCCCTCTGGATGGGGGTTGTAAACGCAAAACCCCTCTTGGCTACGCTCATAGAATCTGGTAACTGATGTAAACTTTAGTCTTATATTGTAAAAAAATTTCGGAGCTGGTTTTAAAAACAAAAATGGCCGCCTCTTTAGCTAGAGGCTTTTGGAATTTGGGAATTATCGTTTGCATTAGTTTTTGTTTGTTTTATGGAAGCGATGTGTTTAACAGCAAAAACCTCTGGTATGGGGTTTTAAAGTCAAAACCCTCATTTACTTCGCTGGAGCAAGTGATGGTTTAATATTAAAATCTTACATAAAATAACCAAAATCAAAGCAAAAAATCAGTCACTAAATTCCGCCCGCCTCCTGAGGCGGGTGATGTCATTTCGGGGGAATGGGGGGTTTATCCCCCCTTTGGCTACGCCCATTCTTATATAACACTTAAATTCTTGGACAATATCAAATCGTTCCATATTGTCATAAAACCTTTATGACCATATTACAAGGTATTCAGGTCTAGCAAATACCTTACTTCATGGAACAGTCTCGGGAACAGAAGGCAGACAAAGACAGCAATGGTGACATGAAAGAGTAGACGGACTTTGATAATACATTCTTGTTATGGCACAACATAGAATTCAATGGGTAATACGGTCGACCAACCATGTTGCTGTGCCCCAAAGATACAACAATGATAGGTGGACGTGAAGTATATATATATATACATCTCTAATAATGTTTTAGTATACTATTACCTTTTTGTTTAAAATTTCAGTTATTGATCTTTTTATTTACAGAGTCAAATGGCGTTATCGGCATAATATCTAGAGATCAGTCTAATGTTACAACCATGCCTGATGTAATCTCTCCATCAATTAAAGGCGAACTCTATTACGCCATATCTAAAGCCTCCTATATTCAAATAACATGGCGAAATCCTACATTCTTAGAATCTGGGAAATATTTCTGTGGAGCACTTGTTAAGATCTCGGATAAAAGAAGCGATAGGTTAAATAGAATGTTAACAATAACCGTTGAAAGGCCCACGATTGATGATTTGTTTAAAAGTGTGTTTGACTTTAAAAAAATAGCAGATGAACAGAAGCAAAGTCTACATGATAATGAAGAAACATTGAAGAGTATTAAAAAAGACTTTAACGAGCAAGTAGAGAAACAGAACCAAAGTCTTAATGATAATGAACAAACATTGAAAAGACTTGAAGAAGACTTGATATCTAATCAACAAAACACGAGCACCTTTCAAGAGGAAATGAAAAAGAGCATGGCGGAGCTTTCTAATTCTCAAACAGAATGGAAAGGCAAGATTGACAAAGGTATATTAATAGTTTGTTAAAACTTATATTAAGATAGACAGACAGACAGACAGACAAATAGATAGATATATAGATAGATTGATAGATATCTTAGATAGATAGATAGATAGATAGATAGATAGATAAATAGATTCACAGACAGACAGACAAACGAATAGATAGATAGATAGATAGATAGATAGATAGATAGATAGATAGATAGATAGATAGATAGATAGATAGATAGATAGATAGATAGATAGATAGATAGATAGATAGATAGATAGATAGATAGATAGATAGATATTAAATGAAATAAACCATATTTAGTAGAGAGTTTCATAGAGTGTGCGTGAGAAAATATAATTTAGAACAAATATTTTCTCAGTCTAAGCTTATGTTCATCTCTCATCATTCAGCTTTAGACAATCAACATTTAAAAACCTCAAATACAATTGCTTTACTATGGCAATCTCTTCAGGAACAAGAAAATAAAATTTCTGAATTACAAATGGAGAGCAAAGCCTATAAACAACACCGAAATATTTCAACCCGGACAAACCCAATTTTTCTAGCAACGACCCGCTACAATGGTTCACTATATCTGTTGTCAAATGCAGGACTAACTAATAAACCCGTATTCGCCCAAGCTATTTGTGAATTACTCAGAGGTTATTTGGTGGAAGTTAACACCGAATCTGAGTTTTTTTTCCTCAGAAATTTCTTACTGACCATTAGATCACCGCTTTATTTTATATACACTGGAGGAACTGACGAAGGCCATGAAGGAATATGGATCAACAGATACAGCAAAACATCCATGAAAAAGTTTTGGTCCCCTAAACAACCCGATAATCTAGGCGGTGGTCAAAATTGCCAGACTTTCTGGAAGAAATACGATTGGTATATGGACGACAGTTGGTGCGCTCATACTCCCGTATCAGAATTGGGATTCATGTGTGAAATACCAGAATAATAAAACAAGCAGATTATTACGGGTTTTTGTCTTGTTTTCCTTTACATTTGTTGACGGCCCCTTTAAAGAAAACACCTATTCTTTTCGAGGTATCTGTCAGTTCGTTTGTCATTTAGCCAATTTTTACTTAAAAAGTCTGAAAATATATGTTCATTCAATTAAATATGCAAACTGATTGGTTTTATTGTTATTGCTTTTATAGATAAATAAAGTATGAAAGTATAAAAAATGCTTTACATTGTCATATCATTGTTTAGTATTCGCACGACAAAATGTAATCTTCTTTGAATACCTTTAACGTCATTAATGCCAACACTTTCACTTTTTTTTTATTCTATTCTATTATAAGCAAATGTATGTATGTCTTGCAAAGAAATCAAAATCTTCTTTCGTGCAGAACTCCACATTCGTAAAAAATGTGTTCTATTGTCTCATCGTGCTACATGCAGTGGCGGCACCGTGTGTGGTAGTTTTCCTTCCACCGTCCGAGGTAAGCGCCAATTGGACAGTGTCTGTCCCGACTGTACCAGATTGCCCCATTGCTGAACTCTAGTCTCGACAGGTCTGCGAAACCACTAACTCTCGACCTGTATAGTGACACACATCCACACCCAAAACAGTGGGTTTCTGTCCATGGCTTTTGCAAGGGAGGATTTGAACCTCTCAAGCCCTAACTTAAATGGAGTTTGATGATTGTGATAGATTGTTATTGTAATGTTTACATGTTATTACATTCTAATCAAAGAAATAAAAAAATACGTTAGAAATTATGTGTACTTAAAAATTATAATCAATATTTCATTATAAAATCAAAATTGAAATCAAAGTTGTTTTTGTTTGTTTTACTATATTTTCCTACAGCCAATGTAATACAATAAATAGACAGATACATACATAGATAAATAGATAGATAGATAGATAGTTACATAGATAGATAGATAGATAGATAGATAGATAGATAGATAGATAGATAGACAGATTTAAATATAGAAAGATAGATAGAGAGATACATAGATAGATAGAAAAACGGTTTACAGTTGATTTATGTACACATATTTACATATTGATCTATCAACCTATTAATAACAATAACAATAATAATAATATTTGTTATTAGATTTATACATAGAAAATTAATAAATATTATTCGACTTTTAATTCAACTTAGATACAGAAACAGAAGTTAACCCTTTTAATGCTACATTACTTAACAGGTTTGTTGCGGTATCTCGCATACATAATTAGAAGCACTTGTTATGTTATCGCACTCACAGGTTCCAAGCAAACCTTTAAATTTAGAATGGAAGCACTGACAAGTATTGTTGGCTGGTTCACCTGGCGCCCACTCAAAGTTCGGTGTCGTGGAACTATGTTTATTAACCCATACACCACTGGGGGCCTCGTATGTGGCACCTGTCCACACCGCCTCTGTAATATTGAAGGAAGAAATAAAGTTTCGAACAATTACAAACTCCTCATGGGTGTCTATCTCAGCCACGTAACCACCAAATCCTTTGCACAGAAATTCAGCACTCCTGAAACTGAACGACTGCGCATGCGTAGAGAGATAGTAGCGTTGGCCGTTGAAAATAGACGATGCAGAAAAGCCATAGGCCAACATTGGATATATCCTTTTATTTAGTGAGTCTATTAAGCCTGTCTGCGTGTCAATGCACGCTTGTAGAGAACTAACAAGAGCTTCAGATGCGCTTCTATTTGCTTCAAGCTCGTATCAATTACAGTATTTAAACTGTAAGATGTTAGGTTGGCTGTAGAAGATATCGATAACGGTCTACCAATGTCATCCAATCCCTTGACCGAGCACATGTATTCTCCAAGCATCTTTGTATTTGGGTATTTGAATTGAACCAGCAGCGTGGACTCGCCATTGTTGTCGACGGAACCGGAAATGACTTGGATTTCACGAGAAAGATTGACTGGGTGACCCTCCACTTCATTGACGAAAGCGAGGTCCTCGTACGATGTGGATGTCGAATTCAAGTAGGCCACGCTGAGTGAGACTACAGCAGTCATGGAAGGAACATCCCCTCGACTAAATGAACATCTAATATTAACTTGAGTGGACAGATCGTCTATCAAAAATGCCGGATCAATTTTTATTTTTGCATTGCTATGCAATATGATTTCTCTTTCTGTAAACAAATGACCAGATACTGAAAAATAAAACACACACACAAAAAATTTAAATAAAGTTATTTAAAAGCCGTACACACAGGGCGCGATATATTAAATAAAAAGATATTTAATGCAAAGTGTAATGCATATCCATCTTAGAAAGTGATCGGAAGATATTACGTTGTCTATTGTTATGGAGTTTGTATGAGGGTGTGTTTCTATAGCGATGATAAGAAGAGTTTAATGATTGGTTAGTGGCTATGTAATTTGAATTATGCAAGATAAGCAGCATTGTCGTCATCTGTCTTCTGTAGGCCACAGACGACCCCAGATTGCCAGAGTGAAAATAATTAGTTGCCGATTAGATTTTGTTCCAATCACTATTTTATATTATTACAAAGTCTAATACGATTATTGTATCGCAAGTCACAGTAGTAGGTCTGGTAACAAAATTTATATTTATTTTGTACTTAAAATAGGTTACTCAATATAATTCAAGTTTTACAGGTTAAAATAGTATGGGTTAAAATAGTATGGGTTAAAATACCGACAATACCACCTGAAGAGATCAAATCCATTTTTTTTATTTCACCTATAGGTTGTCAGATATTTGGTATTTGTTTATATAAATTTAACCCAACAAAGCAATATGAATAAGCAATTGAGAAAATACTATTTTTTTAAGCGTATCTAAGGGAAAAAACCACTAATTAGTGTCATATATCTTAAAATTACAGGGCTTACCTCCTTTTCTAACCTATAACATATAAATATTTAATAAGTTAAATAGATAAAAAGATAAACAGATAGATAGATAGATAAATAGATAGACCAACAGTGACTATTTAAGTACAGATAATTACATATTGATCTATCAATCTATTGTGTAGCTATATTTTACCGAGTCTATACTTACTCGCCTCTAGACAAGCGATCCACACACACAGATACAATACACGTCTCATAATTATTTTATCTTTTAAAAATTCAAAATGTCCAACTATTGCACAACTAAATGTCTATAGATATAACATACTGAGCTTTTCACAGATACCATTGTTCTTATGCATCTTAAGTAGACTATTTCTGTTCTTATGAGTCAAGGGGTATTATCACCCTGATAAGAACACATGGATTGCACTTGTATCTGTATTGAACCATACCATGGTCTGCATTCAATGGTTCTCATAGAGGATATTTAAATTAAAATGTGCTATCAACCTATGAATAAATAGTTCTACTAATTGCTTGATTAGTATTTGTGTGTGTGTGTTGTATCGTGATATTAAAGTCTGGGCTGCACACAGTCACCATAACTTTTATGCTATCTTATTTCATATACAGTATTACATTTAAAAAATAATTGTCATTGTGATATAGTGTTTGGCTTCCAAACTAAGCAACTCTGGGTTCGAACCTAAGTGAAGACAGGAATTTTTAACTCCGTAATTTTTAGGCCGCCCCAACTCGTATGGTAAAGTAAAGCAGTAGATATTTCCGCTAGCAACATAACAGCCCCGTTTATCGCCTGCAATAAAAAATAGATCTCTAGTGTACTTTACTTAAATACTATTTAAAACACAAACAGAATGACTTCTAGAGAATGTATTCACCAAAAGGAAAAACAAGACTCTGAGGCAGTGAAAGACATTCTGCTCAATGTAGTCTGAAAATGTGGTTGTAGGTGTACACATCATTAATTGAGTCATCTGTATATCGTTTGAGCCTTACGTGAACAGGTTTGTCTATGTTCAAGTTATTATCTATATATATAATTCTCTTTTTCCTTCAACAGTTTGGACGAGAAGTAAAGGAAAGATCACTCTCTTCTTTCTGCGGATAGTCCAAGAAAAAACAATAGTAGTCTTCACACTACGGATGACTGGCTGCGCGCTTGACTGTCATTTAAATTTATCAAACCCTGCCCGCTCCCATCCCCCTTTGTCCTGCGGGAGGTTTGGATTAGGAATCTAAGTAATCTACTATGTATATATATATATATATATATATATATATATATATATATATATATATGTGTGTGTAAATAGCAGGGCTGGACTTAACCATTATGAGGCCCTATGCGAAAAGAATTTCGCGGGGCCAAGTTTGGGTAGGGAAGCGGATAATAAGTGAAATTTAAGAGCTTGTATTAGAAAATAAATTCGTCTATGCATTTTATTCATTCTTTTGTATATTTTGTAATTTCGGGAGATTTCCATTAAATATTTTTAAAAAATAGTGACATTACACACGTACTTACTTTAGCGTCTTCTTAAGCTTTAAGAATACTGAAATCTATGTTGTTAAATATACAACCCCTGGTCGTGCGGTTTGCGAGCTGGACTGTCATTGGGTTATCGATGGTCCCTGGTTCAAACCCTGCCCGCTGCCATCTCCCGTCGTCTTGCTGGAGATTTGGGCTACAAAGCAAATTATCTTTAACTCTGTAGGAACATCCGGAGCATGTACAACATTTTTTTTCACTAACAAAATGTTTACAAAATCACAAAGGGCATTGCAACATCTGAAATTAGATACACAAGAAGTAAAACAGATCAAAATTTGAGAAGTCCGAAAGATAAAGCTTCTCTAAAAGCATTCAGCATTGAACAAGTCACATGGAAGAAGGAAGCAAATGATAGAGCATTGTTAGCGTCGCGCGTGAAAACTAGCGCACAAATTGCAGAGGACAGGAGAACAGCGCTGGCAGAAGAAAAGCGTCAGAGAAAAAAAAAAAAGCAAGACCAATGACACCAGCTCCAGCTGGAACAACCTGCCCAGTGTCTAGCCAAACATTCCGGGCTCACATAGGTATTTTATTTCTCTTGCACTGATATGCGGCGATATCTATCAAGAAAGTGTCTTAAGAGAACTATCACCTATTGCGTAACGGCTAATGGGGGATAGGGTATACACATTTGTCACAGTTTATTGCAAGGGGGGAGAGGGTGGCGTCTGCTTTGTTACATAAAAAAAATATTAAAATGGAATAACAAAACATTTTTAGAATAGTTTATCATTTTTACTGCCGTGTTTATGCTTGTTATATCCTACATTATGTTTTGCTAACAGCGCTTCATAAATTAAAGTATTATTATTAATAGGTACAATAGTCCCTTGACTTTTGCGGGTCCAACGTTTGCGAAAGGGCTATATCACGCGTTTACAAAAAAAAAAATGATGTAAAAATACGTCTAATTTAAATTTTTTTTTAACAACACGATTTTTTTTTCCGGCGTCCGATGGAAATTTTAAGTATTGGGGGAAAAAATTAATACGTCAAGGCAGCGCTTAAGAATTTGATAATTGTCACATCATTATTAAAGAAACCATAATGAATAATGTAATCACTGAAAATTATAAATCGGTGGTTACTAAAATTCTAATTTTTTAATCATGTTACTCTACTTGGGGGAGGGGGGGGGGGGAAGATTGCGTTTTGTTGCGATTCGTTACGATGGAAGAGAAGGGGTGTCATAGATTCCTTATTATATTTATAATAATAACTAGATAGCATCTACCCCAGGTCTCAATACGTCTAGGTGTCCCTGGTTCAGTTCTAGTTAACGAAATAAAACAATGAAACCACTAGATCAAACACATAAACTTTAATCAGCTTTACTGTATATCACACACGCTGGTCTCTCTCGACAACAAAACACACTTCCGGTCATTCGCGCAGAATGTAAAAATAGATTATACATACACACATTCATCCGTGACAAGGGGGTTAAAATAAATTGGGGATTTTAGGCGTTACATGATATCTAATGTCCACTTCACAAGGTCCTCAGGGTTCGCAAAGACATTCCTTCAAGGAACACTACCAGGAGGAAGAAGAAGAGAAAAAGAGAGAAAGGGAAAAAAGCATCATCGAATGGACAGGCATATCTGTGTACTTTCATTCTGTGTGAGGCTGCCGGTGTTGTTTGGGTGTGGAGACAGTGTGTGGTGCCTTAACGGTCCAACAGACTTAGAATAGGTGAAGGTGAAACTGAATAACTGAACGTTCACTTAAGTTACTGCCTCTATTGGAGGGTTATCTTTCCTTTTTTTTTAGTAGTTAATATCACTTTGTGCTAATTATTGATGCTCCATGTTAAATGGTATTATAATTCAAAGCTTTAAGAGTATTGTGGTATTTATCTTTACTGACTTCATCGTTGCATATAATTTCCACTATATTCAAATGCAATATGTCTTATGTTTTTATTGACTTTTCATATATCTGCACATTATGTATACAGTAGAAACTTTATGTGATATTTTTTTACTATAATGGTTAATGATTATTAGTATTATTTAAATATGTTCCAAAACATTATTGAGAGCAATAGCAAAAATAAAAACTGTTGCGAGCGCTCCTTTCACGAAACAATAACTGTTCGATTTATAAATATTTTTATTGCATTAAGAAGAGAATATGTTTACTTGAAGTATTTTTTATAAATTATTTTCGCTTAAAGAAATAATTTACTTATCTCCCTTGCGACATGGACTGTATGAAGTTGATTCAATTTGATCTTTTCATATTTATGCATAATGTGCTTAGCGGCCCGCGATGATTTCTACTCTAGGGGTGAGTCCACTTTGCCCGGAGGTAACTATCGATCCCTTACAGACAACTTAACCGACCATGTACAGAGAACGTGTTGGCGCGATGTATCGATTACGAAAGGCGTATTGACCAGTACAAATATTTAGTAATAAACAGTCGATCGGATTCTTGGAACAAAGTGACTACAGTTCTCATTATAAATGTATACTTATTTAGATATAAGCTTAAAGCGATAATACATTGAAATCTGTTTTTAAGGAAGATATATATGACTGCTTACTATTGCCATCCAATAAATAAGTTGTTTGCATTCGTTGTTATGTATATGGGGTATAAAAGGAGCCTGATATATTTGTGCAAGCCTTATACAGACAAAAATTCCTTGACAAATGCAACTTAGGTTCGGTTTAGATATTAAAATGCATTAAAAATGGATGGACTCAAAAAGACTCTGATTTCGACAAATTTAACAGTGTTTTGAAATACAAAGAAAACAACAGTTAAAGGCGATTAGATACAATTTTCACAAGGCATTTTTTTCGACTCCGCAGTCTGCCTTCCTTACAAAAAATGGCAGCACACTCTTTATATATAGCAATTTTTGTGTCAATACTAGCTTTCTGCTCGGATATAACAGAGTGTCAGATTACTGGAATACTTACAGCTGATTTTAAGCCGTATCCGAACGTGAGTGCACTGGGACAGGTGATAAACCAAGGCACCAATCATTCCAGACTCTGGTGTGCCTTCCAATGTCTGTCTAGTCCAGAGTGCACTGGGTTCAGGTACAGACAGACTTGTCAGATTGTAGACAGCAACGTCAATACAAGTGTCTTGAATTTCTCCACCGGTGATGACGTGTTTAGGAAGCGGAAAGTCTTCCTTCGAGAGCTGAGCTATAACTCTGTGAATTTAACGTCGTATCAACTCTCGGAAATACCGTCAAGAGTAGTTTTAGGTGATATGGTAAGTCCTATAGCTTACATTAAGTAAAATAGTTGTGTTTTTTTTCTTGTCTAAGTTTACTAATTCATAGGAGGAGCCTTGAACTGAAACTTAGGTGGATAGTTCCCCTTTCAGACATTGTGGTCTAAAGGGCAGATGATGTAAAAGTCTTCTGTTTCTGTGGCCTACGGTTAACAAGGGTGTCATGTGGCCTGCATAACGACGAACCGCCTTTACCTTTCACAACTAATGTCACAGCTGGGTGGACTCAGTGGCGCCCAAAGATACCGTAATAAAATAATCCCAGACTTCACCAGGATTGAAACCCCCGAACCCCGGTTCGGAAGCAAAGCGCTTTACCGCTCAGCCACAGCCAGAAAAAGCTCTAACAATTTTCTGATAACTTTGACAGTTAATGTACATGTTTTTGAAAAAAAAAAATTACTACCTGATTATCTATTCTAAACATCTTAAAATCAAAATTGGTCTATATTGAACAAAAGTCAGTGGAAATGTCCGCATTTAATAGGTAAAAAAAAAAAGAAAAAAAAAATAGCATGTAGAAATCATTACCCATACAGCTAATATTAGTTGGTAGCGATACACGTCTGTATAGTATACTTATATTATTTACAAATCACTGTTACGTCGACCACCTTTAAGCTCATCCAAATAAGAATGTCTTTCGCATAAGCTCATCTCCAATACGGGATACATGCTCTACCCAGCGTAACTGTCGGACCAAAAGAAGTCTCTCTATACCAGTGATGCTCAACCTAATTCTCCCTGCGGGCCATTTTAATTTCCGAAACTCGTGTCGCGGGCCACATGAACGAAAAAGTAACGAATTGAAATTGAATTTGAAACTATTTGATTTGAAACCATTGGATCTAGTGACATTCTAGTACTAACATTCATGAATTGGATATTTGAACTTATCTCTTATTCACGAGCTTTACAAAGACTCATTTTCTCTTTCGAGTAAATATTCCCATCGATCCTCCCATCTGTAGGCGTGTAGTGAAACTCTCTTTTAGTCGCGGCTTCAATCAAGATTGTCGCCATATTTGTTTTTTAACTCGGTTTTCATGTTTTTCTTCTTAAAACAGAGACACATTTTCTTGAAAAATCAAATATGTTGGCTTATTATCCTGTTGCACAAAAAGTAAAGGTCTGTTAACTTTTCCTGGAAGATTCTAGGCCTACATTTAATAAGCGTACAAATATTAAAGGTCATGGTACCAATTAATTAAAGAAAAATTGAGGGCCCAAACGTAGGTAAAGATACATAAGTCAATTTTTTTTTTGGATGGGGGATTTTCTACACGTTGTGCCAACATTTCGGCGGGCCGGATGTAACTACGTCGCGGACCGGATCTGGCACGCGGGCAGTATTTTGGGCATCATTGCTCTATACTGTCCAAACCGGCGTTCGCAAGTACATCGATATTTGTAGTGCGGTCTTGCCACAGTATGTCCATGATGGAGCGCAAGCATCTTTGGTGAAAGCGTTCATGTATTCTTAGTTGCTTTCTGTATAGTGTCCATGTCAGATCCATATAGAAGGGTTCAGAAAAACAGTAGGCATGCGGAGTGATTTATTGCGCCAAACACTCGCCCTAATCCAAAAGCGCTACTGGCCCTGGCCAGATGCCTATCTACTTCCCTTGAAAGAGAGGCGTCATATGACACTATACTACCTAGATATGTGAAGTGGCTTACTACGTTAGGGACTGTCCGTTTACGGTGATTTTTACTGCTGAGTACGTTTTATTGGATGACTTCTGGAACATGACCTCTGTTTGCCCGAGGTATAAAGATAAACATAAAGAAGCGGCAGCGTCTGCAAATTCGTTGACCGCTTTCTGGAGATCATGTTTATTGTGAACTAGCAATAAATAGAGCTACCCCACGGAAACGTCTTGAAGACCAACCTAGGCGCCATCTTGCCTCAGCTGACATAGAAGAGAGCGCCTGGCTGCATGCGGCTTCAGAACGAGACAGCTGGAGGTCACTCACGAAGGCCGCGGGATACACATTTGAGACCGAAAGAAAATCCGCTGCCGAGGACAGCCGCAGACGACGAAAAGAAAATCTAAATCGACCTCCTGCGGACAATGGCAATGCTTGCCCTGGAAGTGGCAGAAAAAAAAATGTAGGTCACAGCTGGGCTGCGTATTATTAGATAGGTAGTTTAGTTAGTTGGGTTGCGCACTTTATTAGACTGATGGTGAACATACATTTTATAGTGACGACATAGACTTTGGGTTAGAGATTAGAATAGACTTTTATTATTCAGTTACTGCTAGACTCTTGAGGGGATAACATCGTTCTATAGTGACAGACTGGACTGTGGCCCATTCTGTATTAAACGTTTGTTTGAAGTTCATCTTGAGTCAACTTGGTCTGTGTTCCTGTTTCGTACCTGTTCAATCTTGTAACGTGATGTTCATGTCCCGATCTCGCAGTCGTAATACACTCAACAAGGTACGCACGCACCTAGTCTAATTAATCATCTTCTAGAAATACTTCAGCTACATCTGACTTACACATGCATCCGTTACAGTATCCACGAGAAATAATGCATTCCTAATTAATCTTCAGACTCGAGGACAAGCCTTATCTATACTAATAAAAGGCAAAGCCCTGACTCACTGACTCATCACTAATTCGGCAACTTCCCGTGTAGGTACAAGGGTGAAATTTGGCAGGCGCATTCCCTACAGCTTACTTACAAAAGTGCAGCAGGTTTCGTTTCCCAATTGTACGCGTAACGGTCGTAACGGTCGACAACGTCCGCCATGTTGAACGTTCGTATTTATGGAGCCATCTTCACGAAACTTGGTACGCGGCTTCCCTGCGCTAACCGAAACCGATGTACGTACTTATTTAACGGTCGTAACGGTCGACAACGTCCGCCATGTTGAACTTTCGTATTTATGGAGCCATCTTCACGAAACTTGGTACGCGGCTTCCCTGCTTATTTTAGTGTTTTTATACGTAGGAGGGCAAAAATGTGGGAGGCTCATTCTTAATTTTCTGTCGACGATTGTTACTGGCTTTGCTTCTTGGTACGGCGGTTTACTCTTTTCGCTTGGCTTTTGTTGTATCTTCGTTACAAGGGACGGCGTCACCTTTCTGTGTGCGCATCGAGGTCTTCTTTGTAGTCTGCTATAGCAAGGTAGCGTCCACGATTGGCGTTGTTATATCCCGACTCATTCATTCGACTGCTGGTATTTTACACTCACGTTTCATTTATCGCTCCAAGCGTACCCCCACTGAACATGTCTCTCGAGATGGTCACCATCGATCAAAGGACTGTGGCTTACCGGGTGGTTTCCATGCCCCCTGATGGATCCTGCCTTTTCTATTCCATTGCCAGGACATTCGGGGGTGAAGAAAGATAATGTGCTTGGAAGGGTCTACACTGTGCACCCGAACAACTCTGAATGTTACCACCTTCGATTGCTGCTCTACAAAATCATAGGTCCCACCTCTTTCGAATCTCTCTGAACAGTTGACGGTGTTGTCCATCCAACCTACAAGTCGGCCTGCAGGGCACTTGGTTTGTTACAGGACGATGTCAACTGGGACGAGACTCTCCAGGAAGCTGCTCTGTCTCGCTCACCTCAAAAGATCCGTGAACTGTTCGCTGTAATGCTGGTCTTCTGCCAAATGGAGAACCCCTTAAATCTCTGGGAAAAACATAGAGACAGCATGGCAGAAGATGTTAGGAGACAGACTGAAAGAGATCATGGAGGAACAGAAGTCCAACAGTGGTTGCCTATGATCTACAACAAGTGTCTTCAGTTGCTTGAGAACTACGTCATTGCTATCGGAGGTCTCTCTGTCGATCATTACGGGCTGCCTTCACCTTCGAGAGAACTGGCAGAGGTTACGTCGAATCCCGAGTACTTGAGGGAAACCTCTTACGACACCTCGGAGTTGGCCAATGTAGTGTCAAACAACGAGCCTTTGCTGAATGGTGACCAAAAGAGAGTTTACGAGCAAGTCATGAGGAGCGTTGTCTCGGGCACTGGCACGGTGTTTTTTCTTGATGCTCCAGGAGGAACTGGCAAGACATTCCTCATAAACCTTCTGCTTGCGAAAGTCCGAGCGGAAGGTGACATTGCTGTAGCTGTGGCTTCTTCTGGCATTGCAGCAACTCTTCTTCAGGGTGGGAGAACTGCTCATTCAGCTTTCAAGCTACCGCTCAACCTCAGCCACACCACTGATTCGCCCTCCACGTGCAACATATCAAAGCAGAGCAACATGGCTGAAGTGCTAATACAGTGCAAGCTGATTGTCTGGGATGAGTCCACCATGGCACACAGAGGGGGTGTCGAGGCTTTGGACAGGACCCTCCAAGACATCCGAAACTCCACCACACGTATGGGAGGCTTGACAGTGTTGCTGGCTGGAGACTTTCGGCAAACCCTACCAGTCGTGCCCAGAGGAACACGCGCCGACGAAGTGAAAGCCTGTCTGAAGTCTTCGTACCTGTGACGTCAAATCACTGTCGTCACTTTAAGAATAAACATGAGGGTTCATCTGAATGGCGACACAAGAGCCGGAGAGTTCTCTGATCTTCTGATGAGTATTGGTGATGGCAGCTTCAGTCAAGAAAATTCTAAAATAGCAATTCCCTCAAATCTCTGTCTCTTGGTGAAGACCTTGCAAAACCTTCGTTACAATATTTATCCCAATCTAAGAACTCTCCAGCATATAGACGTGCCATGGTTGAGGGAGAGAGCTATCCTAACACCACGAAACGACATGACCACGGCCATAAACCACGTTTTACTCCAAGAACTCCCCACACAATCTAAAACATACCAGTCTGTGGATTCAGTTGTGGAAATGGAAGACGCGGTGCACTATCCGGTAGAGTTTCTCAACTCTCTGAATCCTCCAGGCACTTCTGAGCATCGTCTCATTTTGAAGGTTGGGGCACCGATAATGTTGCTGAGGAACTTGCAGCCACCTAAACTGTGCAACGGCACCAGACTTCAAGTCACGTCTCTGCAGAAGAACCTCATTGAGGTAACTATTTTCACTGGCAGTGGCTAAGGAGAGACAGTTTTGATTCCTCGCATCCCCGTCATCCCCTCTGACCTCCCATTTCAATTCAAACGCCTCCGATTCCCAGTAAGGCTCTGCTTCGCCATGACAATCAACAAGTCTCAGGGACAGACACTACAAAAGGTTGGCGTTGATTTGAGACAGGACTGCTTCTCACATGGGCAACTGTACGTCGCTTGCTCAAGAGTAAGCTCGGCGCAGGGATTGGTCATACTGCAGCCGGAGGGCCGAACTGACAACATGGTGTACAAAGAGATCCTCAACAAATAACTGTGTATTGGTACATGTATGTTTCTTCTCTATTTCAAAAGGTTTACTTTTCTTCTTAGTAATGAAATATTTAAGGCAGTACATATGACACATTATTTTTACTTATCGGACTAACATTGCAAAAAGCCACACAAAAACTGCGTTGTTCCGGTTATTCCAAAAATACATGCGCTACATTCCCTGCGGTAACACTCCTGGCACAAATGAGAATGTTTTGTTGTTACATGTAGGCCTATTAATTAAAGCAAATTTGAAATGTTAATGCAATAATCCTCCCGCTGCAAAGCGCGGGTATTTTGCTAGTTATTTATAAATACACAACATTTAGCAATGCTCCCTGTATCAATGTCGATATAGTCACTGATAGAGTTTTGGAAACAATTAAACGAAATAATAATAATACAAATAAAGCGAAGAGTGAATGTCATAAGAGTATGAACGGAGCTATCAGAATAGCTAATCGATATAAATCCATTTTTTAAAATAAAAACATTTGCTTGTTGGCCTTCCTATATTTAGATCTATATCTAAATTCTAGATACTGTTATTATAGATGTAGACCTACTATTATAAGAGTGAATTCAAGGGCTCAAGGAGCTTATTCATTAGTGTACGTTAGTATATTTAATTTCCCCCATATAGCGCCTTATGTAGCTTATCCAATCAATGTATGATTACATCGGGAGAAGGTTTAGAGAGTCGGCGTGAATGCGAGCGTGGAGTCCCGCATGGTTGGGCGAGTAGATAATTATATATACAGATAGTATTGTCCTTAAAAAGGAAGATACAACAATAGATTGTGTAAACTGATAGCTAGGTAATCTTCTAAATCACAAAACGATGTACGCTTATTATTTCACCGAGATTCGAACCCAGGACCCCAGTTTCGGAAGTCAAGCGCTTAAAAACTCAGCCACAGCGCCCCCTACCCGGTCATTAGTGAACTTGTATTTTACTTTTTTGTTTTCTACATTATGTTTTGTATTTGATTGAAATAATAGATAAATATCTTAACACAAGTCCAATGAGGATCAATGAAGCAGATTTCTCCTTAGGTCTTACTAAGATAAAATCTTTTTGAAGGTTGTTCATTGTGAATGAAGTGATTGCCTTGTTCGTCTACTTGCATATTACAAACTAATCTTTTATTACGATAGGATTGGCTTTTCATTTTCAGGTCTACTTAAAAGCAAAATTACTGAAGCATAGCGATGTCAGAGTGACCCTTTTTGAGCAGCTGGACCAGAGCAACATAACCTACGAGTTCCGGGCCAGGTGTTCGACCTCTGCCTGCAAGACCAAGTATGTGACCATAAGCAACAAAATGAACGGGGTGTGGAACACAACCATTTACAGCAACACCCCTGCCTATACCCTGTCGGTCAACGAGACCTTTGAGTATCACATGCTAGTGACGTCACATGGGCTGGTCACCTTCTTGAAAAACGTGTTCGTGTACACACTAAGTACCCAGATGTCGTTCGCTAATGCTAAATATATCATCATAAGCGGCTCTATCGCCGTGGAGGAATTTAGTATGTAGCTAGAGTTTTTAACAATTTTTATTTTTTCACACATTTATGTTGTAGGTAACACCGTGCCATTAAAGTATTTAGCGATATTAAAACAATATATATATATATATACAGGTTGACACCCCAACGCTCAAGTAAAACAGTCTGATTTTTCTTTTTTTTTTTCAATGCAAAGAATAGTTATAACTTCTATATAAGTAGAAAGACGGTAAAAAGATCGTGTGTGGCTCACCAATGGCTCAAAAGAGCAAAACAGTGAATTTTCACACATTTATGTTAAATCTTGCAACTAAATAATTTAGTGATATTAAAAAATATACAAAGAAAAACAACATATATACATGTTGACACCCCAACGTTCTATTAAAACAGTCTGATTTTCCTTTTTTTGTGTGCAAAGAATAGTTAATGTATATATATACGGAGAAAGACGGTAAACAGATCTACTATGGCACACCAATGGTTCAAAAGACCAAAACAGTGATGTCCAACCTAATTTGGCCTGCGGGCCATTTTAATTTCCAACACTGGTGTCGCGAATCTCATGACCGAAAATGTACACAAACGTAATGAGATTGACTTGAAACAATTTTTATTAGAAACTTGTGGATCTAATACTTTTATTAATTAATGAGATATCTAAAAGCTGTTTTTTGTTACGCATTTTTTAAACAGCCTAATATTATTAACAAATCAAATGGTTAAGCTTGGCTTAGTATCATGTTACACAAAAAAAGAAAAGATCCGTTCAACTTTTACTGGTAGATTCTAAACTGGTCAACTACTTACGGAGTCTATCAATCCTTCGATTTTAAATGTAAAAGGGTTATGGTTCCCACGTTAAAGGTCATGGTTCCAATGATAAAGGTCATGTTTCAAATCCATCAAAGAATAAGTTAGGACCCTTACGTAGATAAGATGAATTTTTCAACCTTTTTATTTATGTATTTTTTTTTTTTTGGAAAAGAGAGAGAGGTATAAAAATACACTTGGTGCCGACGTTTCAGCGGCCGGACGTCGCGGGCCGGATCTAGGTGGTGGGACGTATTTTGGGCGTCACTAGATTATAGAACAGGTGAAGGTTATATTTGTGTATACATAAATATATTGTTAAAGAATGATTAGGAATAAGTTTAGTTATTTGTTTCATAGAAATAGAAAATTTTGACTTAGAGACAATGACAACTAGAATTTGAAGAAGAATTGTGAAATGTAAACAGAATACTGTTGACGGCTTTACAGAGACGCACATTTGTCGACGTATAGATTTAGCTTGACGATATTCGACGTTTCACTTCGTTATTATTCAACTTCTTGTCCGACATTCACTACTAAAGGGTAGACTACCTTATCTTTTTGGGCCCTTTCGCCTTGTGTTATTTGACTTCGTTATTTGAGTGTTACCTCTGTTTGACTTAGCTGCATCAGACACTTCGCTGAAGCACCTAGGGACTATAGATTTAACGGTTTTAGATGGGAATCTTTGCTACTTTACTTATTATAAACATTTAGCGTTGTTAATATGTTACTCAGCCCCATGTGTTATTTTAAGTAATTGATAGCAATGTTTCTGTTCATACAGTATTATGTTATAAAATGTTTACAGGATGTCAATACATCTAAACAAAAAAATAATTCTTTGTAAGTTTTTGTGTTTGTTTCATGTTGCAACATTTCCTAATTTCTATATTCTTGATGAATTTTCATCTCATCTCATCTCATCATCTCATCTCATCATCTCATCTCATCATCTCATCTCATCATCTCATCTCATCATCTCATCTCATCATCTCATCTCATCATCTCATCTCATCATCTCATCTCATCATCTCATCTCATCATCTCATCTCATCATCTCATCTCATCTCATCATCTCATCTCATCATCTCATCATCTCATCTCATCATCTCATCTCATCATCTCATCTCATCATCTCATCTCATCATCTCATCTCATCATCTCATCTCATCATCTCATCTCATCATCTCATCTCATCATCTCATCTCATCATCTCATCTCATCATCTCATCTCATCATCTCATCTCATCATCTCATCTCATCATCTCATCTCATCATCTCATCTCATCATCTCATCATCTCATCTCATTATCTCATCTCATCTCATCATCTCATCTCATCATCTCATCATCTCATCTCATCATCTCATCTCATCATCTCATATAATCACATCATCTCATCTCATCATCTCATCATCTCATCATCTCATCATCTCATCTCATCATCTCATCTCATCATCTCATCATCTCATCTCATCATCTCATCTCATCATCTCATCTCATCATCTCATCTCATCATCTCATCTCATCATCTCATCTCATCATCTCGTCTCATCATCTCATCTCATCATCTCATCTCATCATCTCATCTCATCTCATCATCTCATCTCATCATCTCATCTCATCATCTCATCTCATCATCTCATCTCATCATCTCATCTCATCATCTCATCTCATCATCTCATCTCATCATCTCATCTCATCATCTCATCTCATCATCTCATCTCATCATCTCATCTCATCATCTCATCTCATCATCTCATCTCATCATCTCATCTCATCATCTCATCTCATCATCTCATCTCATCATCTCATCTCATCATCTCATCTCATCATCTCATCTCATCATCTCATCTCATCATCTCATCTCATCATCTCATCTCATCATCTCATCTCATCATCTCATCTCATCATCTCATCTCATCATCTCATCTCATCATCTCATCTCATCATCTCATCTCATCATCTCATCTCATCATCTCATCTCATCATCTCATCTCATCATCTCATCTCATCATCTCATCTCATCATCTCATCTCATCATCTCATCTCATCATCTCATCTCATCATCTCATCTCATCATCTCATCTCATCATCTCATCTCATCATCTCATCTCATCATCTCATCATCTCATCTCATTATCTCATCTCATCTCATCATCTCATCTCATCATCTCATCATCTCATCTCATCATCTCATCTCATCATCTCATATAATCACATCATCTCATCTCATCATCTCATCATCTCATCATCTCATCATCTCATCATCTCATCTCATCATCTCATCTCATCATCTCATCTCATCATCTCATCTCATCATCTCATCTCATCATCTCATCTCATCATCTCATCTCATCATCTCATCTCATCATCTCATCTCATCATCTCATCTCATCATCTCATCTCATCATCTCATCTCATCATCTCATCTCATCATCTCATCTCATCATCTCATCTCATCATCTCATCTCATCATCTCATCTCATCATCTCATCTCATCATCTCATCTCATCATCTCATCTCATCATCTCATCTCATCATCTCATCTCATCATCTCATCTCATCATCTCATCTCATCATCTCATCTCATCATCTCATCTCATCATCTCATCTCATCATCTCATCTCATCATCTCATCTCATCATCTCATCTCATCATCTCATCTCATCATCTCATCTCATCATCTCATCTCATCATCTCATCTCATCATCTCATCTCATCATCTCATCTCATCATCTCATCTCATCATCTCATCTCATCATCTCATCTCATCATCTCATCTCATCATCTCATCTCATCATCTCATCTCATCATCTCATCTCATCATCTCATCTCATCATCTCATCTCATCATCTCATCTCATCATCTCATCTCATCATCTCATCTCATCATCTCATCTCATCATCTCATCTCATCATCTCATCTCATCATCTCATCTCATCATCTCATCTCATCATCTCATCTCATCATCTCATCTCATCATCTCATCTCATCATCTCATCTCATCATCTCATCTCATCATCTCATCTCATCATCTCATCTCATCATCTCATCTCATCATCTCATCTCATCATCTCATCTCATCATCTCATCTCATCATCTCATCTCATCATCTCATCTCATCATCTCATCTCATCATCTCATCTCATCATCTCATCTCATCATCTCATCTCATCATCTCATCTCATCATCTCATCTCATCATCTCATCTCATCATCTCATCTCATCAACTCATCTCATCAACTCATCTCATCAACTCATCTCATCATCTCATCTCATCATCTCATCTCATCAACTCATCTCATCATCTCATCATCTCATCTCATCATCTCATCTCATCATCTCATCTCATCATCTCATCTCATCATCTCATCTCATCATCTCATCTCATCATCTCATCTCATCATCTCATCTCATCATCTCATCTCATCATCTCATCTCATCATCTCATCTCATCATCTCATCTCATCATCTCATCTCATCTCATCATCTCATCTCATCATCTCATCTCATCTCATCATCTCATCTCATCATCTCATCTCATCATCTCATCTCATCATCTCATCTCATCATCTCATCTCATCATCTCATCTCATCATCTCATCTCATCATCTCATCTCATCATCTCATCTCATCATCTCATCTCATCATCTCATCTCATCATCTCATCTCATCATCTCATCTCATCATCTCATCTCATCATCTCATCTCATCATCTCATCTCATCATCTCATCTCATCATCTCATCTCATCATCTCATCTCATCATCTCATCTCATCATCTCATCTCATCATCTCATCTCATCATCTCATCTCATCATCTCATCTCATCATCTCATCTCATCATCTCATCTCATCATCTCATCTCATCATCTCATCTCATCATCTCATCTCATCATCTCATCTCATCATCTCATCTCATCATCTCATCTCATCATCTCATCTCATCATCTCATCTCATCATCTCATCTCATCATCTCATCTCATCATCTCATCTCATCATCTCATCTCATCATCTCATCTCATCAACTCATCTCATCAACTCATCTCATCATCTCATCTCATCATCTCATCTCATCAACTCATCTCATCATCTCATCTCATCATCTCATCTCATCATCTCATCTCATCATCTCATCTCATCATCTCATCTCATCATCTCATCTCATCA
Source organism: Biomphalaria pfeifferi (assembly GCA_030265305.1). NCBI lineage: Eukaryota > Metazoa > Mollusca > Gastropoda > Planorbidae > Biomphalaria > Biomphalaria pfeifferi. The sequence goes on from JASAOG010000014.1 coordinate 1,556,447, forward strand.
TCTCATCTCATCATCTCATCTCATCATCTCATCTCATCATCTCATCTCATCATCTCATCTCATCATCTCATCTCATCATCTCATCTCATCATCTCATGTCATCTCATCATCTCATCTCATCATCTCATTACATCATCTCATCTCATCATCTCATCTCATCATCTCATCTCATCATCTCATCTCATCATCTCATCTCATCATCTCATCTCATCATCTCATCATCTCATCTCATCATCTCATCTCATCATCTCATCTCATCATCTCATCTCATCATCTCATCTCATCTCATCATCTCATCATCTCATCTCATCATCTCATATCATCATCTCATCTCATCATCTCATCTCATCATCTCATCTCATCATCTCATCTCATCATCTCATCTCATCTCATCATCTCATCTCATCATCTCATCTCATCATCTCATCTCATCATCTCATCTCATCATCTCATCTCATCATCTCATCTCATCATCTCATCTCATCATCTCATCTCATCATCTCATCTCATCATCTCATCTCATCATCTCATCTCATCATCTCATCTCATCATCTCATCTCATCATCTCATCTCATCATCTCATCATCTCATCTCATCATCTCATCTCATCATCTCATCTCATCATCTCATCTCATCATCTCATCTCATCATCTCATCTCATCTCATCATCTCATCATCTCATCTCATCTCATCATCTCATCTTATCATCTCATCTCATCATCTCATCTCATCATCTCATCTCATCATCTCATCTCATCATCTCATCTCATCATCTTATCTCATCATCTCATCTCATTTCATCTTATCATCTTATCATTCTATCATCTTATTATCTCATCATCTTATTATCTCATCATCTTATTATCTCATTATCTCATCATCTTATCTCATCATCTCATCATCTCATCAACTCATCTCTGGCTTTGTTCTGTATGGCCAAAATCAGCTTTCTCCGTTCTCTGTTCTGGTAAAGTCTCTACTTGTAAGAAATTATTCTGATTTTACATTGCCAGCGGACAAAGGTTTTGTCTGCAGCAGATGCGGGAGTATATGCAGGTCGAAACTAGGTATGCATAGTTAAGTGAAAAAATGCACTCATTAATCTTCGTAATCGAAGACATTGTCATTAATTTGCTAAGATGTTAACTATCTAACTACATACATAACTTAGCTCCAAACAGCTGGTTCAACATAACCAAAGTAGGAGTATTATTTTTTTTTAAATGAACATTAAATAAACATGAACAAACGTCTTGATTAAAAAAAAAAACGTAATGTAACTTTTATTAACACTAGACACAGACTCCAAATTCAAGTGAATGTATATAGAAATAAGTAAAAGATAATTAAAACATATTTCACTACAAATACAAAAAGGTTTGTACACGGTAAATCACCGTCACCCAATCTCGGATCAATCTGAAATTTTGTACAATTATTTCTTTAGCCTGGCAACATAAGAATCAAAAAAAAAAAATTAAATAGTTAATTAAATATTGGTAATTAATGTTTTTGTTCTGCATCTCAAACAAGGGAAATAGAATTGACTTCATGAAGTAGTGGTTTAAGCTTATTGTTTTCCAATTATAGGTCCCCGGTTTCAAGTAAGTTTAAAACAATTAATAGATAACTACAATCTTCCTTTTTCATTAGCACCTCACAAGCAGAGTTGTAAGCATGTTGGCCTGAGAAAGCTTGAGCCATGAATTCGAATTTACGTCTTTCCCTTTTTATATTTTTAAACGCTTTAAAAAAGCGATTACGTTAACATTCACTCAGATAACCCTTTCTTTCTTCCCCCTTCCCCCTCTGAAAGTGGTACCAATAAGTAATACGATCATAGCGTCTCGAGAAAGCTAAACGCATGAAATAGCGCGAAAGAAAAACAATTGGTGGAAACATTTCTAATTGCACAGATTTATTGTTGTCGGTCTAGATCTATTGCAAATTTAATTATGTCTGATGAAAACTCATTGATACAATTACACTTTATATAAGCTTTGTATTGGTATATATTCTTATTGCTTTTTGTTACGCCAAATTTGTCAACAGAATAATGTACAGGAGTTGGTAGAAATTCGACCGTTTAGGCATATGTTTAAAAAAATCGAGAAGAATATCATTTTGCAAAGTCTTCTTCAGAAAGTGTTAAGCCGATAGACGCATCTCACCAAAACGTAGATTTTAAATGTAGGCCTAAAAATATAAAAAATCTCTTTTATTCAAAATGTTTGACATTTATTGAAATCTGGATAGCAAATACAAAAACAATATTTTTTCCCCTGCCAAATTAGGTTTCAGGAAGTCGCGCTGCCCTATGTGGGACGAGCTGTCCATCTCTCAATACATATCGATCGTCAAAGGCTGAAGATAATGATTCATGACTTATCTGTTTTCTGTGCAACTGGTTACAATGCTTTTTGTAAATATTTCATCTAATACTTTGAATTATTCGCTCAATTGATTATTATGAAAAGGTGAGAACCTTTCACATAGTAGGACATTTCCTTTATTTAAATACATTTTTATAATGTGTGACATACGAAAGAAGTAGTTCTATAAGTGTCTATTGGTTACTGTAGGTTTCAGCATATGTATTTATTAGGAGGCTCGGTTGCTGAATGGTAAAGTGCTTGGCTTTGAAACCGGCAGTCCCGGGTTCGAATCTTAGTGAAGACTGGGATTCTTACTTTCAGGATCAATAGGGCGTCTCTAAGTCCTCCCAGCTCTAATAGGAAGCTGACATTAATTGGTGTAAAGTAAAGACGGTTAGTTGTTGTGCTAGCCACATGACACTCTCGTTAAGCGTGGGCAATAGAAATATGAAATCATCTGCCCCATAGATCACAGAATCTGAAATGGGCTATTTACTTTTTATATGCAATTATTAGAGTTAGGTCTTAGGCCACTGCAACCTATGCGGCCGCATTGGGCTCCGCAGTTTCATATGCCCCGCGCGAATTCTAGGTGTAAATGATTAAATTAAACCATTTAAACTTATTATTAAAGGGTTCCTGGAATTCTCCCGAAATTGCAAAATATAAAAAAAAGTCATGAAAATCTCCTGAAATTATTAAACTCTTCTAAAAATGAAAATCTCCTTAAAAACAGAAAAAAAAGTCATCTCGGGTGTCATTCAATGTGGAAAACGGCAATCCTTCTCGCTCTTAAAAACTACAGGGCATTGTGTCCTTTCAGTTCATAAAAATAATGGTGAATTTTAACCGAAACAAGAATTTCAAATACCTAATTTATTTTAATAGTCACTGGCATATAAATATAGATCTAAATCTACCTCGTCCTATTTAAAAAAAAAAAAAAAAAATTTCGCTAGTCGATAGTAAATGTAAAAGCTAGATAGGAATGTTTATCGGCTTTTTGTTAGACGGCTCACAAAGTTAATCTGATTGTGATTTTGTACTTAGTAAAGTTCGAATAGAATGCAAAAACGATTTATTTTCTAACATATCTCAATGTTCTCTTAATGTCCTAATCCCTACCCAGACTGGACCCCGCGCAATCCGTTTCGCATAGGGCCCCGCAATCTGTAGGACCGGCCCTGGATAAGGATACAACATTACACAAATTCAGTGTAATTTTCCTCTCAACAGATGAAATTATTAAATTCAATAATAAAATACTAAAAAAAATAAAACCAAATAAGATCCATAAAGATGGATAATATCCACATGTTTTTTATGCTGAGCCCGACCTAAATAATGTAGCAGCTTCACTTAAAGGATAATGTATGTCAACCAATGAATAATACGTTAAATAAACCAGTGTATTATATACAATACATATACAATACCATTTATTTCTGTCACTAAATATTGGCACTCTTAATATAACTTAATGCGTTTTGCGTGTTGGAGCGCTAACAAAAAAAGGAAGTTATTCTGACATCTTAAGAGCCTCTATAAAATCTATATCTTACAACAATATATGCCAGATTTTTCTGAAAAGGCATTATGATTTGACTTTTGGCAGAGTTAAGTAATATGCCACATTGAAGTGCGAGACTATCTAGTATTTACTTTTGTAACTCACGTGACCCGAAAAAACTTTGATGCATTGTCCCGGTTGTCGGCTAGCTATACGTTTTGATGGTCGCCAAGTGCTTTCCTTTTTGGTATGCAAATAACTCACTGTTTTTGACTAGTGAGTGCCGATGGTCCGTGACAATCGACTTTCCGGAGTTACAAGTTCTTTGTCAGAGGAGTACCACTTTAAGGGGGTTCCAGGATGACGCCTATGAAGTTGTTGTCTGCTAATACGAATGGATTGAAGAGTTGTCTTTATTGAAGGGAACGTTTCCTGAACTTTGACTTTGATCGATGACCAATAGTCAGGTTTGGATTCCGTGTTATTGGATGAACAACAATTGATTAACTGATTGCTGATTGATTGATTATTCTAAACCGTTTCTTCACCTAAATATGTTTAGGTTCGAGCATAAGCAGTGGATTTTTTTTTTCGATAATTGTACGTACGTCTTTGTGTGTGTGAGTGTGTGTGTGTGTGTTTGTGTGTGAGTGTGTGTGAGATTGTGAATAAAACGGGGAAAGTAATATTTTCATAGGAGATTGTATGTCCAATGCACACTCCATTGGCTTCTTGTGAAAGCGAGAATCGACTACAAGGCGGCCACACTTTGTCATCAGTTTATCTATAATAATTCTAATGCCCATGTACCTTAGCGACCTAATCACTCCATATGTCCCCCCACCAGAGAGCCCCGCGCTCAATGGACTCAACGCTTTTAGTGGTGTCACGTTTCTCCCTTAAAAGCCACGGTCTGCGGGCTTTTTCAGTGCACGGGCCAAAGGTCGTGAATTCACTCCCCATTGATTTCAGACAGAAAACCTGCTACACTACTTTTAAGAAGAACATTAAACCTGTTTACAACTTTTTTAGATAAAATTGTCATTTTAGCTCTTGTGTTTGTGTTTGTAATGTTATCACAGCGCCTTGAGCCTACATTTTGTTTGTTAACAGCGCTCTACAAATTAAAGTATTATTACTATTATTAAGTGTCCTGCCGAGAACCTTTGAAACTTACTCCTTTGCGCATCAACTTTTTTTCCAAAGCTGAGGTCAAAGCTGTTTCTTTGTTTTATATTAGAGGAACTACTGGTCGGGTAGTAAAAGATTACAACTGAACCGATCTGTCCCGGGCTCAAATCTGGGAGATTTTTTATTTCTGGGTTTTAATGGCGCACACAAGTCATCCCAACCGTAATGGATACCTGAAATTGATTTTGGAAATTTGAGCTTTTGGTCATTGTGCTGTCCACATGACACCCTCGGTAACAAAAAGTTGTGGGAAGCGTGGTCGAGAGGCTAAGTGCGCTTGAACTTGGCTTGGCTTGGCTACCTAGAAGGGGACTCGGGCAGAGTTGGGTTAACTGAGCGCCTAAAAGCAACACGGAAAACCAACTCCTAGATACCCCCTCCGCCCCCTACCGGTCCACAAATGAGTTTGGACCAAAGCGCTCTGAGCATGCTATAAGCATGAAAGTAGCGCTATATAAAAGCTATGATAATAATAAAAGTTTTCACCATCTACCCTATAGGTCAAACGGTTTAGAGAGTTTTTTTTATACTTTATTTACTATTTCCAAAGCAACTAAAAATGACCGTTAGTCGTTGTTAATTAGTTTTGCTTTCTATACACAAAACATATAAGCTCTGGTTAGATAAGCCTTGTGTATAGAATTAGGTCTTCACTTTAAACATTTGAAACTAACGATGAGATAACTATCATTCATTTTATTTTCATTAGCACTGGAATGGTTAGCGTGTTGGCCAACTAGTTAGGGAGCTTGTACCCTCGAGTTCAAATTCAAGTTGAACAGCTGTTGAACTGCTTCTTTAAAAGCCAGCATGGAAAATGTTCTCCCTAGTACCTTCTTCTTTGTATCACTCCCTTACTGGTCTATACAAGTGATTGCATGATAATAGAAGCAATAAAGCAATGACGCAAAACATAGCGCGTCCCCAGAGATAGAGCACTAAAAGCTATTATGATGCACAAAGGAAGCATCTCCAGATGCGCACGACACACAATGCGATGGAAAATAGTCTCACAAGATTGGAATATTTTTTTTTTTGGATATTCAACACTGTCTAAATATATCAAACGACTGATTATTTTTTTACCTAGAACCTTATTTTATCCAACGCTTAGATACTCTTTTGTCTGACCACCCCCCCCCCCCCCCCGTCAATTCATTGTAACTCTGTTCTAACACAATTACATAATTTTTGTAATGTTTCATACGTTTGATTAGTACGGCCCACTTCCTCCTTAATAAAAGCGCATGACTCTTCTAGAGATGTTTAAAGTTTTTAGATATTTCTATCTTCCGACGTTAAAATTACTTACTTCACGGGTGAACAAACGTTTTGTTTTCTTTAGCTTTTCAATTTAATTTTAAAGTATTTTTTTTAGCTCTACGATGATTTGTTTTTTCTGACCCCCATTAGTTGTTATCACTCTGGCTTCATAACTTCCTCTCAGCCTGCCATAATATTACCTCCCCTTTTCTAGCCTCCATCAATGACATACAAAGTAAGAAAGCTATACTTACATTTCAATCTGTTTTTATACATTTTTAGATAATAAAAAAGAACAAAAAAAAACACGTAGTCGATGAATGCATTTCGCGACTCAAAGAAATGTACCAACAAAACTAGAAGAAACTTTAATTATACATAATTAGTTACGATTACGAAAAAAAAATGTTTAGGGAAGTCTAAAAATATATTAGATATATTATATTAGTAACAATAGTTAAACATTTCGGGATTTTTTTTCTCCTCCGCAATTGGGAGAATTCGTGATAGGTAAGTAGTTAGTGGTGAAGCCATATATATATATGGCTCCTTTTGTCTCATAAGGCAATGAATGTGCCCAAATGAGTCACTGGTTTTGGCTTTATCTTGAGACGGGGCAGAATCTGGTGTGGCTAATCAAGCCAATTCTAGAACGGCAGACTAGACTATATATGTATATGTATATATATAATATTTAATGGAAAAGTAATGTTTTTCTTTGTTATATAATACGATATTACTCAATTTTATAATGTAAATCTTATTAAAGCACCTCTACCAATGTAGGAACCTCTGGCAAATCCTGTCAAGAGTGTTCATTTCGTTATAACTGGCCATGAAATGAAAAATAAAAGATTAGTAATTTGAGTATAATATGAGCTTTTGACAGTTATAAATATGGTCCGATAAGTGTGGGGGCCACTGCCGGCCACTACACTTACGCCCCTTCAACAATAATGCTTAAGAGACAACTCTGAATCCCAATCTTTATTTCCATGTTAACATTCTATAAACATGTAATCATTGTTTTAAGGGAGGTAAGATCTCAAAATGAAACAACAAATAACATATTTTGGATTATCTCCGCTACATTGAACAAAAAGAAATTTATCTTTTGACTTCGTTCTGTAACTGTGATGTGCGAATGGGAAAGCAGTTTTAATTATTCTTAAAGTTAGCCTTCGAGAAATATTTGAACTACATTTTCAGGTAATTGATTAAATAAAGCTGGAATTTGGATGAAAATGTATTCCAAACCACCAGCAGGTCGACGGCGATGACAGCAAGCTAGGTATGAACCCTGGACCATCGAGAAACACGAATGACAGTCCAGCGCGCATACTGCACGACCTGGCCGCATTTTTTAAAATTAGATGTTTAATAAATATATTAGGAGGCTGAGCACCTTAATCCATACTTTCTAATTAAATACATCCCAACTGGAACACATTTAGAATTTACAATTCGGATGTAAGTATGCATAGTTAAAGGTTAAGCTAGATCTAAGTCTTGTGACAGGACGAAGCCTTATGACTTTATGTATGTATGTATGTATGTATGTACATATGTGTATGTATGTATGTATGTATGTATTTATGTATGTATTGTTACGACTTCAAAGTAAACTAAAGAAAGTTAACTCACCGATTGTCAGGTCGTCGATATCCTTCTGGCTGCAGAAGCACATTCCACTACGAACAGTCAATAATCCAAGTAATCGAAATAATTTCACAGTTCTCCTAATCAAATGTACATACAACTATCCACAAAAACCGATTTAAGAAAAACAATCCTACGTTGAAAAATCCGCGATCATAACTAAAATCTCTTAACACATTTTACCTTAGTCAAGGTCATTTACGCCCAACAGCATAAACAAAAATCACCCTACTTTGCACGTGGAAACAAAAGATGGTTAGTCAGGGAGGAACAGGGTTACAACAGTATGTATGTATGTATGTATGTTATGATAGACAATGATTTGTGTAGGCAGGCGGAGCGATTTATTCCGCCAAACTCTCGCATGATGACGTCTAAAAGCGCTACTGGCCCTGGCCAGATGGTTATCAACTTCCCTTGAAAGTGAGGCGTCATTTGATACTATACTACCCAGAAATGACATAGAAGAGAGCACCTGGTTACATGCGGCCTCAGAACGAGACATCTAGAGGTCACTCACAAAGACCGTGGGATACACATTTGAGACCAAAAGAAAATCCGCTGTCGAGGACAGACGCAGACGGCGAAAAGAAAATCTTAATGGACCACCTGTAGACAATGGTTATGGCAAAATATGTAGGTCACACATGGGTCTTCACAGCCACGGGAAATACAGCATTCCTCACTTATCTTTGGACTCGAAGACAAGCCTTATTATGTATGTTATTAATGAAAATCCGTTTGACCAATCTTGATAAAACGAGGCATAAATGTTTCTTAGAGCATGGCGGCAGTGGCGTAGCATCCATAGTGCTAAGGGGTTCAGTGAACCTGGGCCCACGACCACTAAGGGCCGACAGCCTGTGGCCTAGCAACAATGGTGCAAAGGGGTTGATTGCGCTTGGGCCCATAACTCTTGACCAGTTATGACTTACATCAGAACATAGGGATAACAATAAAAGAAAACAACAGTATTGTAGAAAGTAGTGCAACATAGAATCTGAAAATGTCCCACAAAAGTCCCACAAAAGTCCTAAAAAATATCATAATCTTTGTAAAAAACGTTATATTAGTTTTAAAACATTAACCATTTGTTTTAAAGCTAGAGTTATATTATACAAGCGGCTTGGATTTCTTAAATGTAAAGAACTGTTCTCCATAAAGTTTAATGACATAGTGGCGAGCACAAATTGTACGTTTGAGGGGACTGTTTGTCTTATTCTATCCCTGTATGTTCATAAACCATTGATAGTATTAGTATCAAATGGGGAGGGTGTGGGGGTTGGTTTAGAAAATATTGATGAGCTGTACAGAAAAACACAACAATACCAATAAGGTATATAGGGATAGTCCTAAAGGTGACGAATTAATTATTTCAACATATCTACTAGTTATCCATTTTTTTGTCAAAGCACAATCTGTTTCTTGTATTTTCTGTATTTAAACTATTTAAATGAGTACTTTGTTTTATTGCATACACTGTTGGGATATCTGTTCTGGATCTAACTGGCTAAAACAAAGTTATATAACAATATATCCGATCCGACATAATAGATACAGAGTAGGCGCACTAGTTCAACTCTTCATTAGAGTGTTTTGTTGTCTTCTGTATTGTGTTAAAAAGTATTTACAACAGAATAAACAAAACAAAAAGTATCATTAATTATTAAGCAATCAAAAGAAACATCAGAGTATGTTACATAGGTCTCGTGCTTGCTCTATTACAATGAATGGTGAAACCGAATTGGAGAGCAGGTTTATAACAAAGTTTCAAAAGAGAAATGTAAAAATTGATCATGGAATAGTGTCATTCTTTGGCCACTGATAGTATTTTTATGGTTCATAGCTCATATATATTACAAAAACTCGTAATTAGGTTTTATTTAAAAATGAAATGAATATTGAAATCTGACAGGAAAATAAATCGGCACAAATTCAAAACAAGATAATGGACATGTTGAGCAATGAAGTTGATAAAAATGCGGATACTATAGTAGGTCTAATCTGCGTAATATTTTCTCATTTATTGCACTCAAAACATATTAAAAGTTGATCAAATTACCTTTTTTTTGTTAAGTGAGAACCAGACGTCTGCCGAATTTAGAGAACAAGTAATGAATAATCCCCCTTTAGCCTTATATAATAAACTGATCGCGCATTATTGTTCACTGTTCTAATCAAAACTTAACTTGGTCTTAAATGATTCTGTCAGCTGTCTCAAAAAAAAAAAATTGCAGATTTCTATGGCTTAGTATGTGTTTTTTTTTTTTTGTTCACAGAATCTCAAGATGGGCGGGTCTTGAATCCAAAAACATTATAAGACACTTCAAAAATGTTGCTCTAAAAATAGTATTACACCATTGCTGAAAATTATTAGGGAATTAGATGAGCTCACCACTAATTACTGTGAACAAATAATTAAAATTAAAGATTTAAGAGAAGACTTTCAAAATCAACTTTCAAGTTCAACGTATTTCACTGAACTATTACTGTCATTATTTCACTATTACTTGACAGATTTCATGGGCATTGTCATAATGTTTGAGTCGTTAATGCCCAGTCTCATTTCAGGAGCAATGAGTTATATAATGCCACCATTCTTCAGTCGCTTTTGACCTAAATGATATTAACTTAGAATATTGTTCAGGGATACAAGACTTTAAAGAAACCTTCCATAACGACATATCAAGTCTGTGTGCGACATTTCGCTGTTTATTTTCTTTTATTTTAAACAGCTACATGAGACGCTGTGGCTGAACGGTAAAGCGCTTGGCTTTCGAACCGGGGACTGGGGTTCGAATCCTGGGGAAGACTGGGATTTTTAATTTAGGGATCTTTGGGCGCCTCTGAGTCTACTCAGCTCTAATGGGTACCTGACATTAGTTAAGTAAAGTAGAGGCTGTTGATCGTTGTGCTGGCCACATGACACCCTTGTTAACCGTGGGCCTTGGAAACAGATGACCTTTACATCATCTGCCCTATAGACCACAAGGTCTGAAAGGGTAACTTTACTTTAAATAAGATTTGGCTGTACTTATCATAGACAACTTCATTTTATCATCATGTTTTCCAAACGATGTCACAGCATGCATTTTATCTCTAAGCATAGCGGTCATTTTGAAAATTTCGGTTGATCGAAAATTATTAAATAATTTCTATGACGCTGTGCAGGTTGGCTTCACTTGGTATTTTTTTTTATCTGAAGTAGATGTACTGGTTACTGACTTTTGCTACTTAAAAGGCCAGACATTTTCTTATCTTTTATAATACAGACTTGACGTCATCCATCTAGTCTTGCACCTTAACCAACGGCTTAAATTCTGCTAAGTCACTGGTTTTCCTGGCTAGCTCAGGCAACCCATACCATGATCTAATAGCGCTAGGGATGAAGGAGCATTTGTACTATTTACTGTTAAATGATAGAAGTAGACTTAGATCATAGTTTATATCAGTATCTAAAAGTTCTACACTGAATGGCGCAGACCATTCAAAAAGTGTAGATTGTAGAATTCATAAAACATTTCTTTATTCATTTGAAAAGTCGTTTTATTCAGTTAAGAAAATGTACAAACATTGACTTTTAAGACACTATTACTTGTCAGAGTCCTAACTGAATCAAACGTGATCACACTGTTACTAATTACTATGTTGTGCCCCCCCCCCCCAAGCATCGTGCCCCTTTGCTCCCCCCCTTCATTACGCCTCTGAAGCTGAGTCTTTCTTCACCCGCATCATCGATGACAGGGTTTGCAAGAGACAAAAGCGGAAAAAACGGACTAGTTTTGTTTGTATTGTGTAAATCTACAAACTAACAACAAAACATGTTAAAAAACATTGTGACAATATGACAAATGTATAGCTGGCTATTCTATTAGACACATAAATGCACTGCTTGTTGTTAGTGTGTGTAATAGGTTTTTATCAATATTGACATGCTTTTGTAAGACAATAGTTCATCACTGGGGAAGCTTTGAACAGCTCAACCCGCTAGGTTAGAGCGACCTTACCTTTCAATATTATGTATCTTGATCTCTCTGTGGGTCACTGGTTCTGTCATTCTGTCTCTCTGTGTCTCTTTCTCTGTCTCTTCACTCGTATCTCTGTATCCTTGGCGCACTCTCCCTTCTTTCTCTATCTCAGCACTCGTATCTCTGTATCCTTGGCGCACTCTCCCTTCTTTCTCTCTTTTGCTCTCTCTGAATCTCTGTCTCTTTTTTTTTACTTTCTTTTAGTTTCTGTATTTGTCTCCCTATCTCTGGCTCAATCTTTCTCTCTTTCTCATTGTCTCTCTGGCTCAATCTTTCTCTCTTTCTCATTGTCTCTCTGGCTCAATCTTTCTCTCTTTCTCATTGTCTCTCTGGCTCAATCTTTCTTTCTTTCTCATTGTCTTTCTGGCTCAATCTTTCTTTCTTTCTCATTGTCTTTCTGGCTCAATCTTTGTCTCTTTCTCATTGTCTCTCTGGCTCAATCTTTCTCTCTTTCTCATTGTCTCTCTGGCTCAATCTTTCTCTCTTTCTCATTGTCTCTCTGGCTCAATCTTTCTCTCTTTCTCATTGTCTCTCTGGCTCAATCTTTCTCTCTTTCTCATTGTCTCTCTGGCTCAATCTTTCTCTCTTTCTCATTGTCTCTCTGGCTAAATCTTGCTCTCTTTCTCATTGTCTCTCTGTCTGTATCTGTTACAACCTTTACTCTTTTAATCTTCATCTAGCGCCATTTTTATCCAATTCTCTAATCTACCATTTCTGTCTCTCTGTCTGTCTGTCTGTCTCTTTATATATATATGTCTTTCTCCTCCACTTTAAATGACTTTCTCTCAATCTCTTTTCATATCTTTCTCTAATTCAATTACAATAACTTCCCCCACTCCAGTGACTCCACCCACTCTTGAAGCCCAGCGGTTCTCAATCTTTTATGCTCGGCGACCCCTTTTTACAATCCACCACTCTGCCGCGACACACACATACAGCAATAGAAGAGCAGACAATTTTCGATGGTCTTAGGCGACCCCTTGCAAATATGTTTTCCGCTGTCCCCACCCCCCCCCCCCACCTTTCTCTCTCTCGTTCTCTCCCCTGTCCTTTAAAAAAAAACAAAAAAACATGAACATATATTTTCTAATTTCAGTTATTGTCAAACATTGAGGGAAAAAAAAGTTTAAATGATTAATATCAGTCCCAGACTCCAACATATAATCATAGATATTTAAAAGATGTCGTCTGCTCTGAGGGTTCTATGACATTTATGTCATTCTTCAGTCAACGTCAAATCGATGACATGTATTACTCGGAGGCGCCTAAGATTTCCGAAGTTGAAAATCCCAGTCTTCACCAGGATACGAACCCGGGGCCCCCTGTTCGGAAGCCAAGCGCTTTACAGCTCAGCTACCGCGCATCTCCTGGCCTAACTGAAGTATTTTAATTGATGTAATTGTTTTGAAAAGGCTCAATCTTTTTTTTTTAGAATACCTCAGCTTTTGACTTCAGTTGTCAAGCTTAGTACATCCTAGGAATCCTTGGGCTTTTTTCCTCTTTGTTTGCCTCTTTATTGGGCTCAATCTCTTATTTGAATACTTTGAAGTACCTTTGCAATAAAAAAAAAATTTCACGAAAATGTAGTTTACAAGATTATTATTCGTTTAATCTAGGTCTAACTTATAATGCATAATAATTAGCTTTTTCTCTTTAAAAAAAAACTGCTTGCATAACTGATTTAAAAAATTAGATTTTTTGCTTTTAGAAAAAAAAAGCAGTTGCATCAGAACTTTAAATGGTCAAAAATATTGTGATGTTGGATTTTCAATATCTTTTCAAGTTTACGAGATCTAAAAGGGACGGACGGACAGACATTTCGCACAAAACTAATAGCGTCTTTCCCCCTTTCGGGGGGAAAATGAAATATTGCTGGTTTAATATATCTTAAACTTTATTCTAATAAAATAAATCTAGACAATAAATTAAATATTAAATAGACTTAAAACAAAAAAAGTATTTAATTTAATACAAATGTAAAGTTTATAAAATATGAAATATATTTAAAGTTTTATTCTAATGTAAAAATAAAACATATATATATATATATATATATATATATATATATATATATATATATATTATAGATATATATTATAGCTTTTTAGGCGCTAAGTAAACACAACTCTGCCCGTGTCGAACCTCGAGTTCCCTTCTAGGTAGCCAAGTGAAAGCGCACTTAGCCTCTCGACCACGCTTCTCACTTCCCACATACGTTTAATCGACCTATAGAGCTAAAGCAGCTATGGACAGTTGAATAACTCAATCTATAACTCTTTCCTTAGGATGTCAATAAACTGGATCTTTATCTCTTAGCTAAGAAATATGTATAATATATAGGCGTAAACAACATTTAAAAAGAATACAGAGATGAACAAAAACATCGGGGAGGTGCAGGTATCTAGGGAGTTTGTATGCAAACAAAAATTAGAACCAGTTGAATCTGAATTAAACAAAATAAAAATAATAATAATAAAACTCTACAACGATTTCATTGCATCTCAAGTTCCGTTATTAGCTATTTAGATGGTTTATGCCAGTAAAAAAAACGTAAAACTGATTCATACATATCGTTTGAATAGAGGAAAAAAAATGTGTGTTGAAGATGTGCGTTGCAACAGATGTGGTTACCAATGTTAATTAAAGGGTTTAAAAAACTGCTCTTTTTTTTCGTTTATTTCTTTCAACATGGCTGGTCATATATTTCATTTGGATATATGTGTGTAGTTGTGTGTGTTATCTGTGTGAGTGTGTGTATGTGTGGGGAGAAGGCGAGTGTTTCAGCTCATTATGAGGAGAACAGAGGACAGAATAGTCAGATAGACTAAGAACTGGATCGAACAAGGGCCTCCCGTGATCTCACAAGGTCGGGTGTCAGAAAGTTTGAAATTTGGCCTGCCTTTTTAAATAGGAGGAATATTGAGCTGTAGCTGTCAGGAGAATGCGTTCCTGGAAGTGGAAAATGCAAGAAGACGCCTGGAGCTTGCAGCGCTCTCCCAGATGTATTATGACCATATATCAGCCCTAGTTTTTCAAGTATGCAAGCGGGTCTCAGAACGAAACAGCTGGAGGTCACTCACAAAGACCGCTGGATACACAATAGAGACCAAAAGAAAATCGACCAGCTGCGGACAATGGTTATACTTGTTCTGGAGGTGGCTAAATATGTAGGTCAAAGATAGGATTCGCAGTCCCGGGAAACACTATTCTTCGGACTCGAAGTCAAGCCTTATTATTATATATATGCATATATATCTATATATCTATATCTATCTATCTATCTATCTATCTATCTATCTATCTATCTATCTATCTATCTATCTATCTATCTATCTATCTATCTATCTATCTATCTATCTATCTATCAATCTATCAATCTATCTATCTATCTATCTATCTATCTATCTATCTATCTATCTATCTATCTATCTATCTATCTATCTATCTATCTATCTATCTATCTATCTATATATATATATATATATATATATATATATATATATATATATATATATATATATATATATATATATATATATATATATATATATATATATATATATATATATATATATATATATATATATATATGCATTAACACGTAAAGTTAGGGTTTACTTGGTGTTAGGGTTTGGAATATATATATATATATATATATATATTATAAAATTAAGTAATATCGTATTATATAACAAAGAAAAACATTACTTTTCCATTAAATATTATATATATACATATACATATATAGTCTAGTCTGCCGTTCTAGAATTGGCTTGATTAGCCACACCAGATTCTGCCCCGTCTCAAGATAAAGCCAAAACCAGTGACTCATTTGGGCACATTCATTGCCTTATGAGACAAAAGGAGCCATATATATATATGGCTTCACCACTAACTACTTACCTATCACGAATTCTCCCAATTGCGGAGAAGAAAAAAAATCCCGAAATGTTTAACTATTGTTACTAATATAATATATCTAATATATTTTTAGACTTCCCTAAACATTTTTTTTTCGTAATCGTAACTAATTATGTATAATTAAAGTTTCTTCTAGTTTTGTTGGTACATTTCTTTGAGTCGCGAAATGCATTCATCGACTACGTGTTTTTTTTTTGTTCTTTTTTATTATCTAAAAATGTATAAAAACAGATTGAAATGTAAGTATAGCTTTCTTACTTTGTATGTCATTGATGGAGGCTAGAAAAGGGGAGGTAATATTATGGCAGGCTGAGAGGAAGTTATGAAGCCAGAGTGATAACAACTAATGGGGGTCAGAAAAAACAAATCATCGTAGAGCTAAAAAAAATACTTTAAAATTAAATTGAAAAGCTAAAGAAAACAAAACGTTTGTTCACCTGTGAAGTAAGTAATTTTAACGTCGGAAGATAGAAATATCTAAAAACTTTAAACATCTCTAGAAGAGTCATGCGCTTTTATTAAGGAGGAAGTGGGCCGTACTAATCAAACGTAAGAAACATTACAAAAATTATGTAATTGTGTTAGAACAGTGTTACAATGAATTGACGGGGGGGGGGGGGGGGGTGGTCAGACAAAAGAGTATCTAAGCGTTGGATAAAATAAGGTTCTAGGTAAAAAATAATCAGTCGTTTGATATATTTAGACAGTGTTGAATATCCAAAAAAAAAAAATATTCCAATCTTGTGAGACTATTTTCCATCGCATTGTGTGTCGTGCGCATCTGGAGATGCTTCCTTTGTGCATCATAATAGCTTTTAGTGCTCTATCTCTGGGGACGCGCTATGTTTTGCGTCATTGCTTTATTGCTTCTATTATCCTGACATCACTTGTATAGACCAGTTAGGGAGGGATACAAAGAAGAAGGTATTAGGGAGAACATTTTCCACGCTGACTTTTAAAGAAGCAGTTCAACAGCTGTTCAACTTGAATTTTAACTCGAGGGTACAAGCTCCCTAACTAGTTGGCCAACACGCTAACCATTCCAGTGCTAATGAAAATAAAATAAATGATAGTTATCTCATCGTTAGTTTCAAATGTTTAAAGTGAAGACCTAATTCTATACACAAGGCTTATCTAACCAGAGCTTATATGTTTTGTGTATAGAAAGCAAAACTAATTCACAACGACTAACGGAGAAAAAACATAGGTAATTTTTTAGTTACTTTGTAAATAGTAAAGTATAAAAAAAAAACCTCTATAAACCTTTTGACCTATAGGGTAGATGTTGAAAACTTTTATTATTATTATAGCTTTTATATAGCGCTACTTTCATGCTTATAGCATGCTCAGAGCGCTTTGGTCCAAACTCATTTGTGGACCGGTAGGGGGCGGAGGGGGTATCTAGGAGTTGGTTTTCCGTGTTGCCTTTAGGCGCTCAGTAAACCCAACTCTGCCCGAGTCGGGTGTCTAACCTCGAGCCCCCTTCTAGGTAGCCAAGACAAGCCAAGTTCAAGCGCACTTAGCCTCTCGACCACATTCCCACAACTTTTTATAAGTCCATTTGTTAACGAGGGTGTCATGTGGCCAGCACAATGACCAACAGCTCAAATTTCCAAAATCAATTTCAGGTATCCATTACGGTTGGGATGACTTCTGTGCGCCATTAAAACCCAGAAATAAAAAATCTCCCAGTCTTTAAAGAGATTTGAGCCCGGGACACATCGGTTCAGTTGTAAAGATTTACTACCCGACCCGACCCGATTTAGTTCCTCTAATATAAAACAAAGAAACATCTTTGACCTCAGCTTTGGAAAAAAAGTTGATACGCGAAGGAGTAAGTTTCAAAGGTTCTCGGCGGGACACTTAATAATATTAATAATACTTTAATTTAGTGAGCGCTGTTAACAAACAAAATGTAGGCTCAAGGCGCTGTGATAACATTACAAACAACAAACACGAGAGCTAAAATGACAATTTAATCTAAAAAAGTAGTTCTTCTAAAAAGTAGTTGTCACGTCAGTTTTAGAACCCCTGTAATATTTTGTGACTAGTAATCACTGAACCATTCCGTGCTTGTTCGCACGAGATTTTGTTTTTTGGGCGGAAGCTGACCACGAGGTGGACAGTCAGTTGATTTATAGACTCTGGTAAGAGACGAGTGTTTTGGATATTAATGTACAAGTAGAGTGTCATTGAATTGATTTGTATTCAGGACTAATTTTCTTGGATGTATTTTGTGATGGCTGAAGTTGCCAATATCTTTATATTTATATATTTAATGTGAATAAAAACCATGTCTGCTACCAGTGAGTCAATCCATTATTTTGAATATTGTGGTCAGAGAGTTCAGCATGTTAGTGTTCTCACGCACTAGCAAATCTAGTGCGCGAGAGAAAGTATTTAATTAAGAAGTTAAAAAATATCATAGTAGTACCAGTACAACACAGAGACATTCGCGTCATCACGCCTACAACAAGAACTAGGCTGTGACATATGGTGGCCAGTATGTCTTAAATGACAGAACGAACCTACACTCTTTAACAAGTAAATCGTCGATCGTCTACATATAATCTGGCGTAGAAGTACAAAGGACTATTTTTCCAATATGGCGGCAAAAACAATTGAACGGAACTTAGAAGCCTAACAAACGTATCTGCAATAACAAGAAATAACTCAGGTGACCTGGCTCCAGCAGGATCTCAAATCGATTCCTAGATCTAATTACGTTACCATAAATCTAAAATATAACCAACTAGACTCATAATACAATATCAAGTTGAAGGTAACTTAACTAGAAACTTCACCTTACAGAGTCATTTTGAACCAATATCTGATGCAGATTGATGATAAACACTAGGCCCATGCATCTTAACTTTTAGAGATCTACTACTTCAACATCATCATACACATAATAGTCCATTTAATTAATGTGTATGACACTGAATAAAGTTATGCCTTATGAGCCGCAATCTGGGTGAAAAATTACTGTAGCAATCTCAGAATCTGTCTGTGCTACAACCTGATGAGCCGCAATCTGGGTGAAAATTACTGCAACCTGTCTGTACTAATCAAGTCCGACGTCATTCAAGTCGACTATTCATCGTGGTGTACGTCATTTGAGACTCACCTAATTATTTGTTCACTGTTCCAGTAACAAATAGTGGTACACTTGGGCACGTGATACCACCATATCGTCTTAACTGACTCCTATCATTTTCTGTGAAGAACTCTTCCTAGCTTATACTGCTATTTGAGTCAGTCATTCACTGTTGGATTATCTTCTAGAAGCACAAGTACTTTGGAGTATATTATATATATATACTATTTCTCATTCTAGTCATCGTTGCCCATATGATTTGTACTAAGCCTTTATTGGATTACTAGTTACCAGTGTAATTAATTCTGTTTGGATTATTGAGCTCACTATTGGATATATTACCTTACTTATTTCAATGATTTATTCGATGATTGGATTATCACTGGACAATGGATCTACACTAAGAGGATTGAACTTATCTACATCAGACTACACTAGAAAGCCCCTGTAAGTGTGAATAATTATTGTATGTATTTGTTATACCGCCCTCTGACAGGTAACGAAGATGTTCCTAGGAATGTTAAGGGCCTTGAAGGTGTCTGTAAGGTCAGTTGTTATTATCCCCTCCGTTGACATAACATAGGGGTATATTGTTATTTTGGACAATTTCCATAGACGCTTAATCTCAAAGCCCACGTTCCAATATTATTATTATTATTATTATTATTATTTTCCTTCTGAAACGAAGATTACTGCGACTTTACCTAAACTCGTACTGCATCTTAGTGTTAGTGTGTCCTTGCAAATGAGCTTCAACAATGTTCCCGATTATTTTATCCCCGGTCACTTCATCCCCTGGTCAGGTAAGCGAGGAAACAATTGGATTGAACTTTGGAGGCATTAACAGGATATAAGTAAAATGTTTCATACTTAAAAACTGAGATGAAGAAGATGTTAGTTGGCGTCCTGCTTACATTCTTCCCAACTGTAAGCAAAATATATCAAATCTGCTGCTAGTAGATGCTGAACTTTGGTGCTAAAGTGTTGAAAACTTTTTTTATTTTTTTCTGTAAGTTCGGCAGCTTTGATTAATTTGTTGATATTATAGGCAATGACCTGCAATGAGTTTAACAGAGCACGAATGATGAACTACTGTGAAAAGTCTTTTCTTCTGAGAAATATGATAAGCAATTGAGTTGCAATACAGCTCACAATTTATGCTAATTTAAAAATTCCGCATGACGGATCTTTTTGTCCTCTATTATTTAGCGTTGCCCTTCTATTTATCCTCCTTGGGACATATACGTGTCTAATGACTCTGGCCCTAGGCGAAGTGAATTGGTTGGCAAAAATAAAATAAACAAATAAAGAGAGAATCTGTGCTTTCAACTGACCACTGCTGTCTCTGTGCTACGGCACTTCCTATATGCAGATTAAAATTCTTCCAAGATGAGAAAGAAATTGCGCTAACACGATGCGCTCCAAAAACTTTGAAAGGAAGAAAGTTTTTTTTTAGACTTTCCGGGTCAAGACTGGATTTCTTTAATAAGAGCCTGACAAGTGCATGCTTAACTTGCTGTGGTACAATGCCTGAAGTCAGTGAAGAGTTCACAATGTTAGTAATTGTGGGTACAAGCTCATCTAAGCATTCAAGGAGCAAGGAGGTCTGAATGGGATCCAGGTCACATGACTTATTTTGGCATCTTTAAAATAGTACTGTTGACATAATCTTCAGATACACGCAGAAACTCTCAAAAAGGAGAATTTTGAAACATCGGAGAGTGGTCAAGCTGTGATGAGAGGGGTGGCATGTCATTTCTGATCTGCTCAATCTTGCCAATGAAGAATCTATTGAAGCAATCGAAGTCCAGATGCTGGGATAGATGACGGCAAAATTTCGTTATTAGCTCTCCCTAACATTTCAGCGGTGATCCTTTGATGAATCAGAAGTTTCGATTTTTTGTCGAATCTGACTAGCTTTTGCGACTCTAATCATTCGGTCTTTTCTTAAGAGAAATATGATATGCAATGAAGTTGCAATACAGCTCACAATTTAATCATACAGTTAACTTGTTTTTTTTTTCTAGTATGTATATTTTTCGATTAATCAAATAACAAAATGGAGACAGACCATAAACCAAGAAGTTGGTTATTAATACCTTGGAGTAGAAATCAGTATAATAGGGGAAACAGATAAAAACATTGAACGTCGTTTAAATCTCGCGCCTCGGACATTTACCTTAAACAAAATTGGACATCTAAAATAAGTATATTTAACTTTAATGTTAAGGCGGTCCTACTGTACATTCCTGAAACTTTAGCAACTAAAGCAACAAAACAAAAATACAAACCTTCATCTACAGATGTCTGAGAAATATCTTTAAAATACACTCAAAGTATGACAAAATAGAAAACATCAAACTGTGGGAGATCTGAGGAGATAGATGTATAAAGGTGCAGTTTTTTTGGGGGGAGAAAATGGAGATAAATTGGTATTAGCATTAAAAAAATTACCAACAACAGAGCTGCACAAGACTTAGAGGAAGACCAAAAGCCCAACGTAACGACACAGTGTAGTGCTAGATGAGAAGAGGGGAATAGCCTGGAAACATTTAAAAACCTAAAGACTAGATTGTGGAGAGTGGCGTGATTGTTGTTGTTGTTTGTTGTTGTTGTTGGCCCTTATGTTCCATGAGGAACGCAATAAAAAGATGATGATGATGATACTGGTCTGCAGAATGGTGTTGTGACACTGTATTAATACCTAATAAAAAATCAATACTCAATATAAACTTAAATGTATCCAGTTCCTTTGTTAAACTCTTTAAATCAATAGGCCAGAAAATTAGACGAAATCTATAAGATGAAACAAAGACGTATTGTACATCAAAACATTTTTACATTTTCTAACATGAAATAAAAAGAAAAAAAATATAGATAACTCTGTCTATATTTAAACCACCTCCTATTAACTGAGCTTTGACAATTTTATGAAGATCCTAAATATAATTTCTTTTGTACATAAGGAGCATTCGCCTTAGTTTGATTTACTTTCTGGACAAGATGGCTTTTTAACAGCGGATATCCATAAAAGCAATTATGAGATGGTTTCACCGTGGGTCTCGACTTTTTCTCGAGTTTTTTTATATGAACCCATAAAAGTGTAAAAAAAATGTCGTTTACTTTCATACAGAGGTTTATTTTTTCTTCCTCTCTCTCTTCCTCTCTCTCTCTCTTCATATCTCTCTCTTTCTCACTCTCTTTCCCTCTCTTCCTCTCTCTCTTCCTCTCTCTCTCTCTTTATCTCTCTCTTCCTCTCTCTCTCTTTTCCTCTTTTCATCTTCCTCTCTCTCTTCCTCTTTCTCTCTTCATATCTCTCTCTTCCTCTCTATATCTCTTCCTCTCTCTCTCTATCTCTCTCTTCCTCTCTCTATCTCTTCCTCTTTCTCTTCCTCTCTCTCTTCCAATCTCTCTCTTTCTCTCTCTCTTCCTTTTTCTCTCTTTCACTCTCTCTTTCTCTCTCTCTCGCTATCTCTCTCTCTATTTCTGTCTCTCACTTACACTTTCTCTTCCTCTCTCTCTCTCTTTCTCTCGCTCTTTCTCTTTCTCTCTCTCTTCACCTCTCTCTCTTCCTCTCTCTCTTTCTCTCTCTCTCTCTTCTTCTCTCTCTCTCTTCCTCTCTCTCTTCCTCTCTAGTTCTATCAGTCTTCGTTTCTCTCTCTCATACTCTCTCTTTCATTCTCTCTCTTCCACTCTCTTAAGTATAGAAGAGTTTCACTCGGCCAAGTGTTGTAAAGAGAACTACCCACAACTCTAATGACCTTCACTGTGACCTTGCATTAGGATTAGGCCATACGATCCAGTGACTTCTGCTGTATGGGAAGTTAGTCCAGTGGTATTCAGTGGTCCCAAATTACACTACCTAGGCTATTAATTATAACCTCTAGATATAAAACTTACTGAGACAAAAAAGTCATATAAGTCATAACATTGAGATTTCAGTTACAACTAATAAAGAATTTATGTAGGAACAAAATAAAAAGATCATTAAAATAAAACGGAATTAAAGGCCAACAAAAGAAAATCAGTTAATAAAAAAAAAAAAATAGTAGGCCAGGTTCAGTTCAACGTAATCAAAGAGCCGCCATCACAGAGGCACAATAGTTTCTCATCTCAAAATAAAACGATGGCTTACAATAATATAATACAGCTCTTAAAATAAAATGACCGTCATCTATGAGACACACTTTTGTCCCAAACCAAGACAAAAGTTTGTGTTTTACATACTATTTAACCCTAATCTTGTCTTTATTAGACAAAATAAACATACAGGAAAGAATAAGAGAAATAAATATATTTACATAAACCAACTTATTAACAACAAATAAATAAAGTCTACTTAGCTTTTTATAAAGTCTACATTACCATACACTACTCTTCAGTAACACAATCCGAGCTCAACAACAAGACTATTATATAGACAATATGCTCTATCCATACTGCGTAATGTACACTGGTCAGCTTAAGACTCAAGAGTAAGTGGCAATTGTATACAGTTAACAGGGACTTAAATAATGTATTAATGGGGACTAACTCTTATTTTTTTTTTAAAAGTAGCTACCCTTATTGTCCCTCTTGTCACACTCCCCCCCCCTCTAAAAATGCTTTTTTGTGGAATATATTTGATTATTTTACTTGTTGACTAAGAAAAATTTTATCTTGAACAACAACATTTTACATCAGCTTTATATTATCTCCCTTTGTCTATAAAATATTTCTAACCCAAAAGGAAAGGAAAAAGTCTGTAATATTTACAATACAAAAGCATCAGTAGACTGGCTGTGTTCTATTGCACTCTATTATTTACACTCTTCACAGAGCTTCAGCAACTACATTATCTTTCCCTTTTACATCTACAACATTTAAATGAAAAGTTTGGAGAGTCAAGCTCCATCTCATGAGATTTTGTTTTTCCCCTCATCTGGGTAATGAAAATTAGGGGTTATGATTTGTGTATTACAGGATACTCTGTGGCATTTACATCTCGAGAGACAATCTTTTCCCTTTGCAACTTCTTGTGTGACTAAAGTGGTCAATTCTTGATACACAGCTGCGATCGCTGGTTGGGCATATGTGATCACCAGGCACCGTTGCATTATCACCCTTCTTTCTGCTTCTGTAGGTACCTTTATGGTCCCTACTGTCACAGTCACAAATTTAACAAAGACTAATACATTTGAAACGATTTCCACTCGTTAATTTTCTACTAATTAGGCTGAAAAAAAATCATTACTTAGCATATCAATAGAGGCGTGTTAGCTAAGTGATAAAGTACTTGACCTCCGACTCAGGGTACCAGGTTCTAGTAATGTTAAAGACTAGCTTTTTAATTTCGGGATCTGTAAGTCGCATCTTAATCTATATGTCAGTAGTTGGGGAAATGTAAATGTGGTATGACCTTGTGCTGGCAACATGACAACCACGTAGAGCGAGGGCTAGAAAAACAGATGAACTTTTACATCATTATTTTTACATTTACATTTCACGGTCTGAAGAAGATACTTTACTTTTTACTTTAACAATCAATAAAGTATTTTTTAAACTAAAGTTCCTCTTTTAGAGCTTGCGATCTATGTAGAAGATGACATTAAGGTCTTCTATATCTATCAATAAAGTATACCAACAAACAAACGAAAAAGGCCGGACCGGATTTAGACATTTTACTCCAGGCCTCTCAGCTTGCTTAATATATTCTCACTATTATAAAAACTATGTTGCATTTTTTTTTCTAACAATGCGTGTAAAAATATCCAATGTGGATACCATTTGAACTTTATCTCATGTTGGATCATCTTAAAATGTCAATATGTTAGATGTGAAACACTCTTTTAGATCAATGAAGTCTGTGACAAGATCTGTTCATTACATTATTCTTATGAAAAATTATTTTTTATGTAAAAAAATCTTCAATTTGTGTTTATTTTTTTTTAAATCAGGGGTTCTCAGCCTGTACGTCACGATCCCTTTTGGGGGTCGAATGACCATTTGCCAAGGGTCGCATAAGACCATCTGAATTTTGGGTTTTTAGTCTATTTATCATAGAAAATATTTTTGTATCGTTTGTGACAAGCATATTTTTACATTAGTTGGTATCTTTTTTTTTTTATTTATGATAACAAAATAAAATGGACATTACTCAGATTGATTATTGCCATCGATTTCTAACAGTAGTTATATGTCATTTGGTTGTTTTCCAGCCTGCTAATTATGAAATCTAAATAAAGAAGTAGACTTGATGCTGAAGATGATATGCATTGTGCTTTTACAAAGACTCCCACATGAATTTAACCGTCCCAAAAAAGTTGGCGTATTTACAAATGTGTAGCAATGTTGTTTACATTATCATTCTCCATGCTCCGCCAGATTTTTTAAATGTTCACACGAGTATGCACATGAATATGATGAATACGCAATAGAAACATTAATAAATGCAAGTCATGAAGCTAAAGTTTTTGTTATAAATTTAATTGGATGGTTGCCTGGTCGTGCGGTTTGCGCGCTGGACTGTCTTTCGGATTTATCGCCAGACGGTCGAGGGTTCAAACCCTGCCCGCTCCCATCCCTCGTCGTCCTGCGTGAGGTTTGGACTAGGAAGTAAACTATCTTCAACTCTGAAGGAACATCCGAATTATGTAAAACAAAAAATACATTTCACAATTATTTTTTAAAAATGTATACCAAAATTACATGTAGGTTCATAAATCATAAATATAGACATTACGATAAAGATTTATAATACAAGCAAATTTTCATTTAACTAAGCCCATGAACGAAAACAAAATTACGTTTGCAAGTCGCTGCCATGTCGAGGTATAAGCAATTCACTCATACACAATAAAGGTTGAGAACCACTGTTTAAAATATTTCCTAAAAGGAATTGTTCTCTATTAAGAAGGAAAGTAAAGTTCCCCTTTCAGACCGTGTGATCTATTAGGTAGATAATTGACCCTTTTTTATAAGTAATTTCTTTTATTACTAAGTTAACGTGAAGTAGATGCGGTGGCTGTGTGGGTAAAGCGCTTAACGTCTGAACAGGAGTTTTGGACTCGATCCTGGTGAAGAATATTTTTTTTATTTCGTTATCTGTGGCCGACCATTTCTACACTGGGCACCCCTAACTGTCTAGCAATCATTTTATTCAAAAAGTATCCAGGAACAAATAAACCAAATATTAACGTATACTAGTGAATAACAATATTGCATATAACAACAAAGGTCCAATGGGTTAATGATATGATGAGGCATACATTATCAAATATCAATAGCATTTACAAAACAAGTACAAATTACATTCAAAGGAACTAAAGCACACCTTAATCTCAGTGCCATAGTCGATCAGGGCTCGCAACGCCCCAACCCAACGCCACGAGCAATAGTCAAATACCAAGCCTACAACTCAAACTTGACTCCAGCAGATTCCCAAGCCTGTGTCCCCAATACTGGGTCAAGAAAACCACACCGATAACTCCATCTCAAGGCAAAACAAGAGAACTTTATGTCAAGGCAAAACAAGTGAGCAATGACACCAATAAAGCGCATACTTATAAGCTAAAACTAGCAAAACCTTATGGTGCACAAAAGAAATTACCAAAGCAAGATGCTCACGACGGTGGGCACCTGCATTTTGCGTAATATAAAATATTTATTGTAAAAAAAAACTCATTTGGGGCCCCCCTCAAGTGAGTGCCCGGGGGGATTTTCCATTTCTCCCCCTTCTTCCCCAAATGTACTAAGTCACTGATAATATTCCAATATGGAATACATCATAATTTTTAAAAAATAAATCACTAAATAGAAGATAATAAAAATGTATTTTAAACTAGAACACAAATGTGCTTATTGTAGATTTATAACTACACTCTTTAATCGGCCAAAAATGTTCTACTCTCAATTTACAGCCATCTCAAATAAAAGTGACAATATTTTAATCTTGACTTTCTACTTACTAGGATCTAGAGTCTAGATCTAGATTTAAGAAGAGGGCGCCTATTCGACTAAAAAACAATATTGCAAAAAGCCCGCGTAAATTCAAGGCCAAGTATTCACAGCGCGCCGCTTTTTTTTCTTTTTAAAGTTTTTAAAATACCTCACCCCTCCCAAGTTTTCAAAGTATAATGGAATCATTAGAATTTGAAATAAAATATTTAAGTATTTTTTAAAATTTTTCTTAAACCAAAGATATATTTTAAAAAAAAGATATGTACAAATTGCAAAAATAGTTCGGTTAAAAGAAGGAAGGTTCATTCCGTTCGGTTCGGACCAAGCAGTTTCAAAGTTCGGGTTCGGTTCGGTCATAAGTGAGGTTCGAGTTCGGTTCGTTCGGTTCTTGTTCGGTTCGTTTCCCATCTCTAAATTCTAGTTCCTGACATTAGTTGGGGAAATTAAAACCTGGTGGCCTTGGCTCTGTCCACATGAGACACTCTTTAACCTTAGCCTACAGATACAGTTTTCCTTCTCATTATTTTCTTATAAAATAAAAAGGTATAAAAATGAGAACTATATTGGATTTGAGTCTTCTAATTTAATATGGAGGAAAGTAAATAAATTAAAAAAATAAAGAAAACATGTTTTTGTTTCCTTGCATTATTTAGCGAGTTTTTTTGTTTTAACCACTTGAGAGCTCAGTAATTAGTTTTTTATCTTTTCAGCGTTCGAAGCCGAGTTCATCCTTTTTCTGTCTATCTGTTTATCTCAACTCATTACGTTACAGACTATTACATTTCTTGATAAGTGTTCAAGTCACACTGGTCAAGGATTTCTCACTGGTCACGCTTGCCCTATTAACTATCAGGACGTTATGTTGACTTAGAGATGTTGTTGTAACTTAAAATCATAAGAAAGTGCCCTGTAGTTTGTGCCACGAGTCAATATATTGTCTATATAAACAACTTTTGTCTTCATTGCTATTCACACTGTCAAAATGACTCTGCTTCAACATTTCGTTCTATTTGTTTCTTCTAATTTATTTGCCACCTCAGGTCAGTAGATTTGTTTCGTTACATTTATGTAACTTTTTAAATTATTTCTTACAATTTACACTGCAAGTTTCATTGCACATGTCATTGAACATCCAAATGATCCATTACAGACATTGTATTTAAAGAGAATATAATTAACTCTAAAATGTATCTATATGACAATCTTGTCACCAATGGTATTAATGTTTGAAAAAATATGATTTTTAAAAAAAGTCTTAATGAAGAACAAAAATGGGAAACATCTTGGAAGACAACAGCCACCCGCTCCATCATAACTACGTCAAGTCGTTGCCAATTAATGGACTACTGTCAATCAAGACAAGAACATTGCGATACACAAATTCGTTTGTACCTTACTCGGTCAAACTATTGCAACGCCAGCTGTTGAAACATGAAATGGACAAAGATACCACTGTGTAAACGCTGAATTAACTCTTTTTGTTGTGTCTGTTTTATTTATGTGTATGTTTCTGTTGTGTTGTCTATATATGAGAAAATAGTCCTTGTGATCACAACAAATTTTCATATGAATCAATAAAGCAGTTTTAGTCTTAGTCTAAGTCTTAAATTATTGTAATTAACTTGTAATGGTAAAATGTGTAATAAGCAAGTTATCTCAAGAAATAAATTTGATAGAAGCTATGAAATAGAGGTAAAGGTAACATATTTTTTAAATTCTGTAACTAGAAGAATATGTAAATATTGTAATAACTGAAGGGAGGCAACTCAACAAGACATAAATGTTTATTTAGAAGGACATCACAAATACATGTAGAACAACATGTCTTGAGCACAGCATCTTTACATCAGCTCTCACTTGGGCGGAAATCGTTCTCTCTCTCTAATGTTCACATCCGACTTAGTCTTGCCACTAATAGTGCGAACATTTATTCTGCACTAGCCTAGATTGCGGTGCGCATTACAAAGTTATAAAATTGCCCCCTTCTTAGTGCTTTTCGTCCCGAAAAGAAACAGTGCAGTGGAGGTTAGACAGTTAAGGTGGAGGTCGATTGGTGGGAGGCACAGGCGGCAGGGATCGTGTTCCCTACGAAGTCATCTGCACTGTTTTCCTATGGCGCCGCTTTCTCTCCCACCAGTTGACCAGGCTGTTTTTGAGACGATGACGTGGTCTTTTGACACACAAAGAGATAGTGTCAAGACCTGTTTTCCTCAACACAGCCGTTGCTCAGGCACGCTGATTCTGCAGACCCTCCTGACAGACGCCTTTTAAGGAGACTGCAGGTTCACATGCAGCCACGCTGGAAACGAAGTCCAATGCGACGCAGTCATCGTCAGCTATGTCTCACGTCCAGGAGATAATTCTCTTCGAGTTCACTTTGAAGATGTCTTCCTCTTTATAGCTCAGATTTAAAGTGGGCTGACTGACATTTATTTATGCCAATGTCAATGATGATGGCAGAAAGACACATACCTTGTTTGTAGCTTTCTTAAAATCCACATTTTATGTGTGATGCGTCTCACGTACAGCTCATGCTAAACTACTAGATGCAGTTGTCGAGCTTTAAATTTCCTTCGTAGGCACCGGCAGATACGCAGAGGTATTTAAAGTCCATTGCAACAGGCTTGAACACAGACCCGTCGTTGTTTAAATATGTCTTGTTTATGGAGGTACTCGTAACAGGTACAATAGGAACAAACGCTTCAGGCACGTAACAGACCTCAGTTTCTTTATTTGTCTCTTTCCTTTCAATTCGATACATCCCGTTGAGATCATCACAGCAATCGTTCTCAAGTTTCTCGTCTTGCAAGTCACAGTCACAAGACTTACCCACAACACAGACACAGACGGCGCTCCAATCCCCAGCGTCTCTGTCACCACTGTTTGTACCTTCACGTATCTTGCCAATAAGCTCATACATCTCCGGTTCATTTTCAAATAGGTAGGTGTCCGAATCTTCGTCTTCGCCGAAGACGAGCTGTAAGCACCTCCTTGCTACCACCAAGCTTCAGGCGTCTGTAACGAAGTTTCTGCTCTAGCTCTTTAACAAAGAGTTAATGTAGGTGTTACAAAGAAGCCATTGTGCTAGAATCCTACCTCTTCTCGTTGAGTCGCCTATAATCCCACTTCTGAGACCAATGTAATAACTGAAGGACGGCAACACATTGTGACAAAGAAGTTTATTTACAAGACATCACAAATACATGTAGAACAACATGTCTTGAGCACAGCATCTTTACATCAGCTCTCACTTGGGCGGAAATCGTTCTCTCTCTCTAATGTCAACATTCGACTTAGTCTTGTCACTAGTGAGAACCTTCTTTCTGCACTACCTTGGATTGCGGTGCGCATGGCAGAATCATAAAAATATTTTAAAGAATAATGCGTACATGTTGAAACATGTATACTGCTAAAATTCTCTCAATCCTTATCAGACTTTCTGTAAACAAATGCTCATCACACAACACATCAAACTCAAGAACTTGACAACAAAAGATCCAAATTTTCTGGTGCTTTAATAATGAGTAAATAAAAAAATGCCAATGCGACACAATTGGCAACACAATAGACTAATTAAAAACGTTACACCTTAAATCGACGTACTGCAGCACAAAATAGCACTACCACTGTTTCTTCCTGGACTCGTACGTTTCACTTGAGGACTCCACCAGGACCGTCTTCATAACCGTTTGATCGTCTCAGAGTTGAGCAGAAGGCTCTTTTAGCTCTAAGTTTGAAAAAAAAACTTTTTAAGTATCAAGCAGTAAAAAAACCTAAACCTGCGTGAAACACCGTTTTATCTTGATGAGACCCAAGGCAATGCCTATGTAAAGCATTGCTATTTCTGATGCATTTTGCACCCATGGCGCATGAACTAGAAATGTCCGAAGGCCGATTGCACTGGGGACTTCCGACATTTTCTTACGTTGAACCAAGCTAACCGTGGATGACTCGCCATTAGTGTAACGGTCTCTGTAGGAACGTCGTATGGATTATCGACAGGACTGTGAGGGCTCTCTATTAACTCCACTCCGTGCAATGGGTAAAGTCTCGCCTACCCGTGAACACCCCAACGGGAGTTTTGTTTTGCTATTCATTTAGTCTAACCACTTCCTCTAATGGTCGTTTCCACACGAGCGCCACGTTAAGACAGAATAGCGTGCTTGCGTTCTTCATGACTTACTAACAGTCTTGGTCTCCTTTCTGTTCTAAACTGATATACCCTGCCTTACACACTCTCTCTAGTCCACGAAGACTTCTGATAACATGACCATAATACGGGTCATATTTATGTGCAAAGTTTATACCAATACTGTCCCTTGTCAATCGACAAAACATGCTAAATTGTATTACTAGCCTGTGTCACACGTGTCAGCTGATCAGAACAGTTAAAACTATCACGTCGCCAATAGGATTACAACAAAACAATTGTTTTTTTTTAAATGACAACATTTTCTTCATAATTTAGGTTTCAAAACATAATTGCCTGGTATGTTAGTAATACCTTTATGTTTTCATATTAATAGGTGCATGGTTTTTATTTCTAATTAGTTTTTTACCTTTGTTTTATAGCTAGAGCATCACTTTATGTTTGGCAATAGAGATCGGATTATTGTCATTCTTTCTTGTATTGGTATTTTTGTATTTCATCCAAGTATATTTTTGGTAAATAATAATACTTGTCTTTGAGTCTAAAGATTAATGAGGAATGCAAAATTCCAGGGTGGCTGTGCAGCCCCAGTCGCGATTTTTGATGAGTACAATTTTTTTTTTTTCAGAACTTATCATTGATGTCCAACCAAACGTCATATCTGCTGAGATAACTCCACAACTTGTGATCAACTGTTCTATAACCAACAACCAACTTCAACAACTTGATGTTATCAGATCTTTAACACTTTCTCGTTATAATGAAAGTTTGAAAAAGTCTTTTGATCTTATAACTTTAGAAGCTAAAACTTTAAATCTCTCACAGCTAATCCAACTACATCATGCACAAATCAGTTTCGGAAATCTGTATATTAGTTTAACTTTACACAATCCAACTCAGTTTGATGCCAAAGTTTACAGATGTAAGGTTGAAGGAGATAAAACAAATGCAGCCAACTCATCTATAGTGGCTAAGACAGAGGTAGAATATAGAACAAATACGACCGCTTTAATAGAAGAGATACGACGTTTAAAGATAGTCGAAAAAAACGATCAATGTACCTTAGAGAAAAAAGATCTGACAGCGTCCCAACAAAGTAAGTCAATTCACATTTTTATTTAGAAAAAATTCGAGGATTAGATAACTTATTATTATCATTATTATCTGCCAATTGACTTTTGTCGTAACGGTGAGGTGACAGTTTGCGTAAGCACATTACACCTTTTTGTCCGGTCAACAGCTGCTCTTAGTAGAGAACTAGTTAAAAAAACCTTGATGTTTATTAAACGTTGTTCTGGTCATAGAGGTAGGTTCAATTCTATCATTATCATCTTTATATTTTCTTTGCGTTCCTTATGGAACATAGGATCTCAGTAAAAACACGCCACTCTCCTCGGTCTCTTGCTAGTTCTATACAGGATTCGCTCGACTTTCCATGCATGACTTCATAAGTCTCTTTTATGGAGTTCTACTCTCGCCTCTGACTTTTATATGAAGGAGATAATTTTAGATTTGGCGCGTAAATGTTGAATAGGTTTCATTCGATCATTTTTTGGTAGTGATTCTTAGCAGTTACTTTTACTTTAGAACAGATTATTAACTGACAATAGATATAAAAATTAAAGTTAGTTGCTTAGATCGTCTACTAAAGCTGTTTAAAATTATTACTTAGAAGATTCTCTTATTTAGTGTATTTTCTCGTAGCGCAACTTCTCTGGGAGATTTCTGCGATTTATACCTAAAATGTTTAACATATATGGGCTCTTCAGTGTGTTTTACCAAACTTCAGTAGAGTTAGTAGGCCCATTGGTTCATATTTTAACCTAGGCTTAGTTTTTTTTGTTTGGAAATAAAGAACTATACTACTAAAGTACTAAGTTTTTTATTTTTATTTTTTGGTTAAATTAAGGTTTAAATATATGTTGTAATAGCATAATAGCTTAGTATATTTAATTTTAATGATACTTTAAAATGAGAAACAATTTATTCAGGAACAAAACTCCATTTTGTGGGAAGCTCAAAAATTATCAAAGAACTGATAGAGCCTCTAACCTTAACATGTTCACTTCAGGTAAAGCGTACTATTTTTTAAAGATTAATTTAATTTTTGCATGAATAAATTAAGCATGACTTTATTTATTATATAGTATATTAAGTATAGTTTATCTATCTAGTTTTGGTTCAAACACACCTGCAAAGAGAAAAGTCTTAATCCTTGAGGCCAATAGCGGCTCTAGTGGATGTTTAATGTCATATACGTAGACTATTTTTTTGGTTATGAACAGTATCACAAGACATCCCCTATGTTGGGGAAACGAGCTTTTGTTCTACACAGGTTGCGATGCCACAGGTCAGTGTTAAAGCATCCTATAACGATTGGTATGGACTGAACTAGTTAGTGTACTATACTGGAATTTAGGCCATTCAGCATGCAGAAACTTTGGCGATGTCGTATTTTTTTTTTCACGATTTGGTTATAGCAAGTGTTGTGGTTCTCATCTAATTTTAGCGTACTTACCACAAAACTATTATTTTTAGTTCGCTTATTGTTTTGTGTACAATGTTTCTGAATTATTAGTTACGTTTATTAACCTTTAAACTTCGATATCTTTCATGCAGAACAATTACAATACAGCATGTTAGTAATGTATACATTCACACAAGCAGAAAAAAAAAGTTCCCCTTTCAGACGTTGTGATTTATGGGGCGGATGATGTAAAGATAGTTCCCTGTTTGTAGCCGACAGTTAACAAGGATGTCATGTGGCCTGCACAACTACCAACCTACTTATTTTTTTTTCCAAATATAGTCCATTGCATATGAGGTCAAGACCCAATTTCTGGGTGGACTTAGAGGCGCCCTATAGATAAAGTAAAAATCTCAGTGTTTACCAGGATTCGAACCCTGTTCTGAAGCCAAGCGCTTTACCTTTCAGCCACTATGTCTACACAATATAATGTATTACAACTTAAAAAATAAACATTTGTACATTATCTACAACAAAACAAAAAGTCTTTATGTCTCAGATTTTAATACATTGTTATATTATTAAACGTTATAAGTGGTTAATATCAAGTTGTTCATAAGTATAATAATAATAAAAGCATAGGTATTGTAAATACACTTTTGTAAACACACATTTCTTTTTCGTTAAAAAAATGTACAACTTGAATCTGTATTTTCCTTATAAAAATATTTCATAAAATATTTGAAGAATATTTTTTTTTGTAAATGAATTTTTTTCAACAGGATCTGGATCGTAATTCAACAGTTCAATTTATGTACATTCTTCATGGTAACGTAACATATAGCTATATATAATTTTATTATAAAGTCTATCTTACAGTACACAAGTTGACTAGAGACAAAACTATAGCTACCATATAAATCATTTAGAAGACACAAAATTTGAACAAGACGCCAACGCTAAGTATATGTTGATTCAAAAAAATGTCTCTGGTTTGAAATTAAAGTAAAAAGTTCCCCTTTCAGACCATGTGGTATGTAAGGCAGATAATGTAATGGTCATCTATTTTTGTAGCCCTCGGTTTACGAGTGTGTCATGTGGCCAGCACAACGACCAAACGCTTTTACTTTCCCCAACACTAGTGTTGGGAAAACTCAGACGCGCCCAAATTTCGCCATGATTCGAACCCGTAGGAGCAAAGCGCTTTATTGATCAGCCATTGCGGCTCACTGGTTTGAAAAGTCCCGTTTCTTTTATGGAACACACTTGAAAAAAAGACTTTTTGTCCAAAGTATTGATTTCCTAACACATTTTCTTAATTTGGCCATTTAAATGAGTGCATTTGTTTGGATCCAATCTGTAAGTAACCCTATCAGAGGCCTTCTTTAACTACAAAACAAACGAAAAAAATAAACAACTCACACACAAAAATAGAGATTCGTTGGGAAATACTGCATTCCTAACTAATTTTCGGACTCGAAAACAAGCCTTGTATAATATATACTTTTAAAGATGATTCTTAGGTTTATGTAAATTTTAACATTAATGTATAACATTTTAAAATATCATTGATTTACAGATTCTAGTGGTGTCATTGCTACCATAAACAAAGATCATCCCGTTGTCACAACCAAACAAGACAGTAATTTTAACACGGCTAAAGGGGAACTTTCTGACACCAAATCAAAAACATCATTTATTGAAGTTTCTTGGAGCTATATCAAATCCTCAGAGTCTGGAAACTATTTTTGTGGAGCTCATGTCATGGGACCTAATGAAGTATCTGAACGGTTGAATGAGATGTTACCAATTATTGTTTCAAATCCAACATTTGATGATTTGGTCAAGGTAATACCGAAACTTTTGAGACAGGCTGACAAAGAGAAGGAAAAAATACTAGAAAATAAACTGAATATATATCACATTAAAGAAGATATCAATGCTAAGCAACAAAATATTATAAGCATAAAAGATGGATTGGACATTAACAGTCAAAATATTAACATCATTAAAGACGACTTAGGAACTAGCAGGCAAAATATTAAAAGCATTACAGATGATTTGAATGTTAACAAACAAAGCATTGCAAGCCATTATGAAGAATTGAATACTCTCAGACATATTGTAGACAGTCTAAAAGATGACTTAAGAACCAACAAACAGAAGATACAAAGCATGACAGATGAAGTAAATACTAATAAAGACAATATAAATCAGTTAAAAGAAAACTTGGAATCAAACAAACAGAAGATACAAAACATGACAGATGAAGTAAATACTAATAAAGACAATATAAATCAGTTGAGAGAAAACTTGGAATCAAACAAACAGAAGATACAAAACATGACAGATGAAGTAAATACTAATAAAGACAATATAAATCAGTTGAGAGAAAACTTGGAATCAAACAAACAGAAGATAAAAAACATGACAGAAAACGTCATACTAACATACAAAAAATAATAAACTTAAATAAAGATGTGAACACCAGTAAACAAAGTTTGAGGAAGTTAGAAACGGATCTGGAAATAAAATTAGCAAATTTTTCAGCCGCTTTGATATCAGAAGAGAAAAAAATTGAGAAAGGTAAATATTTTATTTTATTCTTATATTTTATTTCCGAAAATTGAGCTAAGTTTTATAAACATTATATTGAAAACATTTTGAGTCAAAAGCTGATTTACTGCCCATTAGGGTGGGGGCGGGCTCAATGTACTGACTAACAAGAAAGTGTGCACGTGTAAAAGACTTAAATTGTTTATTTATTTCAATGGTCTATTTTTTTTTCACATTTAAGTTCACATTAAATATGACACATAATAATAACAGTAAAGAAAAAAATTCGGAAATTAAGTTTGTAAAAAACAACGAAACATGTTTCCTTCTTTTTGTTTTTTTAATTTTAAGTGTCTTTTATTTTTACTAGTCTTCTGGGACAAATTGAAACTAAAACTTATTAAAAAAATGTTTTGTTTTAATGGGTGGCCAGTAACACAATTCTTTTGTACTCGACTGTTTTACAGATTCCCTGTCATTTCATCCTTGGTCACTTCATCTCTTTTTTTCCTAATTATTTTTATTTCATAATAAAAAGTATGAAATTAACAGTGTTGCATATATTTATTTTTATTTAAATGACAAAAAGAATTAGACATTGTTTAGTAAGAATATAAAAGAATGTCATTATAATATTTAAAAAAAACATATACAGATAAAGAGCTAATGTAAAAATTGTTTTTGCGTTCATTGAAATCAATAAGATAAGCTATTGGGAGTAGGTACAGTAGGAAATGCATTGATTCGTATTGCTCTAAATCATTTGTAATTTCTTGGCCAGTATTGCGTATTTCTTGAAACCAGCGTTTATTAGACTAAAAAAACGTTATATCCAGGTTTTGAAATGACATGCTCATAGTTCAAACACTACGATTGACAATTAAAGGGAAAGATGGTCTTCAAAAGATTTACGCAGCTTTCACCACACCTTTGCCTTTGATGATACATCAGGTGCGCAGAACGGCGTGATGACAATTATTCAAATCGTACATCTGTAAAAAGATTTTCCTTGGTCTATTGATCATTACATCATGCCGATAATATTTCGAAAATACCAAAAAATATTATTAATAAACATATGTATATAATGGTTGAAACGATGGTATTTTAAAGCAAAGTCTTACCCCACCATTGCACAATGACTAAGAAAAAAAAAATTTAAACTGGGGATGAAATGGCCGAGGATGAAGTTACCGGGTATGAAATGACCGGTCACCATTTTACTATTATTATTATTATTGCTTTTATATAGCGCTACTTTCATGCTTATAGCATGCTCAGAGAGTTTTGGTTCAATCTTATTTGTGGACCAGTGGGGGGAGGGGGTGTCTAGGAGTTGGTTTTCCGAGCTGCCTTTAGGCGCTCAGTAAACACAACTCTGGCCCGAGTCGGGTGTCGAACCACGAGCCCCCTTCTAGGTAGCCAAGCCGAGTCAAGTTCAAGCGCACTTGACTTCTCGGCAACGCTTCCCACGCACGTAAAAGAAATGCATGCGTTATGTTAACCTTTAGTTGGCCTCCAAATATAGTATAAGTATATTCCCCTCTACTTGTTCATTTCTGCAGGGTTTTTATTTTACTGAGAAGAATAATGAGTTTTAACGTTTTATCTCCATAATTATATTCCACGTTCCGGTGGAGAAAATCATTTTGCTCATTTGTGTTTCACTCCTGTTATGATTAAACTTCAATAACTTTTTGTATGTAATCAGGAAATGTTATATGAGGTAGATAATTATTGAAGTATGCATATATTTTTTTAAATAACACAAATTAACGTTTATAAAACCAAAAATTAATTTAATTTAATTGGGTCAAATCAACGTTGGTATCGTCAGTTGGGAGTAATTAAGTTAATGTCAGTAACATTCATTTCTGAAGCTGTAAATACATCGTTTTGCTTAAAGGTCTGTCAGTGCAATTTCTTTCTACTTTATTTTTTTTTATCAACACTCTTTTTTTTTGCTATGAGGAAAATAAACACTAAAAGAAAACATTTCAAAGACTTTGTATGCAAGAATTTATTTTCCCGGTCAGACGGTCTTCTAATGTAGATAAACCAACAACTAATTTTCAAAAGAACAAAACTAATCGCACATGCGTTATGGAGAAAACATTGTGTATATAAAGCTTTTCAAATGTATAGTGTGTACATGACGTTAGTTGTGGAAAGTAAAGGCGTTTGGTTGTTGTGCTGGAAGCATGATACCGTCAGTATCCGTAGGCCGTAGAAATAAATGACCTTTGCATCATCTTCCCTAGATTGTAAGGTATAAAAGGAGAACTTTACTTTTCTATATGCAATTAAAGACCGAAAAATGGTCTTATTTTTCTCTCTTTATACTAAATGCTTTTACATTTTTTATTACAAATTTATACATTTCAATGACCTAAATAGATAGCTAAGATACACGCGGACGATTGTTCATAGTAGTGATAGAAACAAGATTTTGACCAAAAAAAATTAATTAAAATATCCTTTTTTAGCAAACGAATTTAATAGACCACACAACATATGTAGTTACCATAACATAATATACATATTACTGCAATATTACAAGAACTTATTATTTCGATTTTAAAATTATTTATTTAAAATTCGGAAAAAAAATTATCGCTATAATTCAAAGGTGGCATTCACCCGACTGAGCTAACGGATATTAAACTCACTTTTGCAGCCATTGTCTTGTTTAGTTGGCTAAATTAATATCGCTGTTTGTTGTGAGGAGTATTTCTGAATAGTTAATCACTTCAGATCAAATAGTAAAGACTGTAATTGATAAATATGTATATGATTTTTATAAATACAATATTTTAGTAAGGAAATTAAAAATATTTTTTTATATTAAAAATCGATTCATTTTTTAAACCTTTACAGCAGACGACATACAAGAACTTTTCAAGGTCTAAGAAATCATTAAATCGCTGTCTTTTAAGTTTTACAATTTTAACAATAATTAAATAGCGAATGGAATGTCATACAGACAAAAAATAATAGCGGCTCTTCTTTCGGGGTCACTAAAAACCTTTTTTTTTTATATTTTGTTTTGACTTTTTCTATTCAGATTTAAAATACAATAATTTAGCGGTATCATAAAATTATAATTATTTATATTTTTATTTCAAGCTGAAGGATTTTTACAAAATGTGTTTATGTTTTATCTCCTTGTTTTTAAACAGTTTCACCAATATTATGTCGGGACATCAACAGCACCCAAGACCGCGATATTGTAAGGCTAATTTCCGGGTTAAAGGTCATGTGTGACACCAAGACAGATGGCGGTGGATGGATCATCTTTCAGAGAAGAATCAACGGAAAAGTAAATTTCTATAGAGGCTGGAAGGAGTATCGTGACGGCTTTGGAGATTACAACATTGGAGAATTTTATCTGGGAAATGAAAATATTTTTAAGTTAACTTTTACTGGACAATTTGATTTGAGAATTGATTTAGAATATAACAGCAAAAAATATTTTGCGCAGTACGAAAACTTTAAAATATTGAGTGAGACTGAGAAATATAAACTGAAGATAAATATATTCAGGAAATGCTGGAGATAATTTATATAACAACACGTTCTTTACTACTTTTGATAGAGATAACGATGTATGGAGTGGCACGAACTTTGCAGAACATAGTTCAGGTGCCTGGTGGTATGCAGGTTATCATCATTCTAATCTAAATGGTCAATGGGGACGTACATCAGACAAGGGAATGAACTGGTATCAATTAACTGGATGGTCTAACAGTGTTTCTTTTAGTGAGATGAAAATAAGAGAAAGAGAGAAAAACTAATTTCATTAAGAAGAGCGAAGCCTATCAACAAAGAAGTAGTTAGATATTTAAATGAAAACATCAACATAGTGATAGTGTTTTAAATGGCACGTATTTCATTTGCAATATCCTAACTATTTAAAAAGAAACAAAAAATATGTATTCTCTTATAAAGATAGAAAGTCAGACAATACATGTAGTGGTATAAATGCAAAGTAATTTTAAATATATGATAATAAATTGTAGCCGACTTTTCTAGTATCTGAAGTGGATAATTATAAAAAAAGATTTGTTGAGTTTGTTGATTAAAACTTTTAGGAATATTGTATTAATTTTAATGTTAAGCCTTCTGTTTTGCAATTTAGAGTCTAAAAAACATATATCTAAATGTTAATTTGAACACTTCACAGATATTAATACATTTTACTGGCAGTAAGTTTTTAACAGTTTAATAAAAAATAATATATATGTATTTAATAAAATATATAATAAACCATAATATGATGGTATAAAAAATACAACGGGAAATATTGCCTTCCTCACTAACCTTCTCACTCTAAGCCAAGCCTTATTATTATTAACCCTTACCCTAATTTAATACAATACATATATTATAGAGATAACAATTATATAATATTATCAATTATCTATTAACTGCGATGCTTATTACAATTAAGGTGCAGAGGTGATAGAAGTAAAATAGGACTAAGAATCAGCACATATTTATTTTATAACTATTACAACAGTCTCTAAATTGAATGTTATTATCGGCACATCTTTATAGCTATTACAATAGTCTCTAAATTGAATGTTATTATTTATGTCAAATAAAATTCATTGCATGTTGAAGTTTATACTGTGTTTTTTTTATTGTGTACGACTTATAAAGTTTAAGACAAAATTACTTAACTGTTAATTATAATTAATTTTAATAGTCACAAAATTAATTGTTATAGTAGGAAAGTATGTCTCAAAATAACAAAAGTACTTTAATTAATCAACTCACGAAATGGAGACAGACTATAATCAGAGTAGTTTCTTCTTAATATCTTAGGGTTATAGTCAGTGTCTCAGGTGGAACACATAAATACATTAAACGTCGTAGTGCGTTGGAAATGTCACACCTTTCACCATATTGGAAATCTAAAAATAACTCTCTTTAACTTCAATGTCAAGGCAACAAAAAACATTGAGAACATCTGAATCGACAAAACAACTACAAACCTTCATCAAGAGATGTCGGAAAAATATCTTAAGACTACACTGGTAGACAAACTAGAAAAACCAAACTGTGGGAGATTTGTAGACAGAGAAAGTTAGAGGTTCAGATACTAGAAAGAATGTAGAAATAAATTGGTAACACCATTAAAAAAAATACCAACAACAGAGCTAGACAGTGCCAGACGATGAGGAAGACAAAAATTAACGTGACAGTGTACTAGATGAAAAGTCAGACAAGAGCTGGGAAAACATTTAAAAAATAAGAAAAGATAGTGGAGAGTTTTGTGATTGTTTTTATTTTGAGACCCTATGTTTCATGAGGAACGCAATGGAAATATTAGGATGATGATACTGCTTTGCAGAATGGAGATGTGATATTCCATTAATACATAATACCCAATTAAAAATGAATATAAAATATAAACTTTAAGTGATCATATTTTTTATTAAACTTTTTAAATTAATCTTTCAGAAAATTAGATGAAATCTTTAAGATTAAACACAGACTTGTGGTACACCAAAGCATTTGTACATTTGAAAAAAGAAACAAATATATATAACTCTGTCTGGACCAAACCCACTTAATATAAATTAAATTAAGGCGTTGTGATAACATTACAAACATAAACATGGGAGCTAACTCGACAAACTAATCTAAACAAGTTTTAAAAAGTTAGGTATTAATGTTCTTCTTGAA
The DNA here is from genome assembly GCA_030265305.1 of Biomphalaria pfeifferi. Lineage (NCBI taxonomy): Eukaryota > Metazoa > Mollusca > Gastropoda > Planorbidae > Biomphalaria > Biomphalaria pfeifferi. The sequence goes on from JASAOG010000014.1 coordinate 1,598,293, forward strand.
GCTTGTGTAGCATGTCTATCTAAAAGGAGAGTGAGTTCGAAAATCTTTGGTCTGTAGACTGAAAAAGCACGCAGACCGTAGCTTTAGATGGAGAAACGTGGCACCACAATAAGCGTTAAACGCAGGGCTCTCAGAGCATATGGAGTGTTTAGTTCGCTAAGGTACAAGGCCATTTCATTGTTATATATACACTGATTGAAAAGTGTGGCCGACTTGTAGTAGTTTTTTGCTTTCATGGGAAGCCAATGATGCGTGCGCAAGAGCGTAGTAGCAGAATCTCGCGTTGTTTTTCTAAGGACTATTCGTGCGGCGTCGTTCTGATGTGAATACGTTGCATCTTGGCTATTTTGTCATCAGGTATACCTGCTAGCGCGGCGTTACAATAGTAAAGGCGGAAGAGTATAAATGTCACAGCTAGCTTTTTTTGTTAACTCCGTTGTTTAATAAGATCGGATCTGACCTAAACATTAAACAGGTAAACATTAGAGCTGGGTGGACTCAGAGGCCCCAGAAGATACCGAAATTTAAAAAATACCAGTCTTCACCTGGTATGGAAGCCAAGCGTTTTACCGCTCAGCCACAGCGCCTTCTATGGTAATTGTACTCGATAATAATTCATTGCCTTTGTCACTGTTGTTTAGAGAGACGCACTGCCTATGACCAATTTAATTGTTAGCTAATGTACACGAACGTTTTAAGGTCTAAAATATTATTAAATCTAATCTAGTTTTCGCAGTCTTAACATAATGAAAGGGCTGATGGAAGGTCGTACAGACCACACACAATTAGTAGGCTTATCTCATTTCGGGGTTACTAGAATTTTATAAAAAAACATTTTTGTTACTTTTCCTTTTTTATGTTCTGATGATGTAATATTTAATTGTTTTTAAACAGTACCACCAATATCTTGCCGTAAAATCAACAGTTTTTAAGAACGAGTAATTGTAAAGTTAATTTCCGGGTTAAAGGTCATGTGTGACACCAAGACAGACGGAGGTGGATGGATCATCATTCAGAGAAGAATCAACGGAAAAGTAAATTTCTATAGAGGCTGGCAGGAGTATCGTGATGGCCTTGGAGATTACAACATTGGGGAATTTTATCTGGGAAATGAAAATATTTTTAAGTTAACTTCTACTGGACAATATGATTTAAGAATAGATTTAGAATATAACAACAATACATACTTTGCACAGTACGAAAACTTTAAAGTATTGAGTGAGACTGAGAAATATAAACTACTGATAGGAGACTATATAGGGAATGCTGGAGATAGTTTATCATATCCAAATAACATGTTCTTTACGACATTTGATAGAGATAACGACAATCACGGTACGATACACTGTGCAGAATATTGTTCAGGTGCCTGGTGGTATGAAAGTTGTCATGATTCTAATCTAAATGGTCAATGGAAAAGTACATCACTTCAAAAGGAAATGATCTGGGCAGCATTAACTGGACATTCTAACAATGTTTCTTTTACCGAGATGAAAATAAGAGAATGTGAAGAAAAATTACTTTAATTAAGAGCGAAATGATATAAACAAGGAATTATTTAGAAATTAAAAAATAAATAATGATACAGTCTTAAATGACGTATGTTTCAAATGCTATTTCTTAACTATTTAAAAAGAAACTAAAATAGTATTTAAGAAGAAGAAGTTAGAGACATAAATGTAAAGTGATTTTCAATATATGAAAATAAATTGTAGACTTCTTTTACAATATCTTAAGTGAATAGTTATAAAAAGATTTGTAGATTTTAGGAATATTGTATTAATTTTAATTTCTATGAGATCTAGACTTAGTAGATATAGACTTAGAATGACTGAATGTTTACGGAAAGATTTCAAATATACTATTATTTTCTACAATTGTTTCCGTAGTGTACTGGTTATCATATCTTTCTAACATGCAGAAAGTCCTGGGTTCAAAATTTCGAAACCCTGTTGAAACTTTTTTTTTAGTTAATAAATATTTCCACATTTTTGTGAGTCACATCCTGTAAAATAAATATGCATTTTTTAATGATTTTTTAAAGTATATTTTTACAGCCTAATATGTTCTATCCTCTATCAATGTCTAGATCAGTCTGTCTTTCTCTAGATGGACCACTTCGGGGGCCGATTTAAAGTTTCTGTGTCCACACAAACTGTCTTTGTAACCTTGTTTTATATTGAATATAATTTAGCGTATATAAGTATCTAATGTGTGATCTATTTATTTTGTATGAATGTAGGACTTATAAAGCTTGAGACAAAATAAAATGAATGTTAAATATAATCAAATACCACAGCCACATCAGAATTTGTTATTGTGAGAATTAGTATTATTATTAGTACAAATCGTATATTACTAGTCTATATAAAATCGTTATGTCTTCCACTCCCATTTCTCAAACAAAAATATAATTTGTACAATAATTTAATACAACTAACAAAACTTGAATCTATATAAAGATTCAAAAAATCACTATTGATAAATTACCTTTTAATACATCAATACAATCAGATAAACCAGGGGTTCTCAACCTGCTGGTCGAATGACCATTTGTCAGGGGCGCCTAAGACCATCGGAAAATGTGTTGTTGTTTTGGCATTTTTTTTGTTATCTCAAGGTGTTTTTTTTTCTGTCAAATGTGTAGTAATAAGGCTATTTGTTCCATAATAAATATAAATGTACATTAATGTTGGTAGCAAAATGGTTCATCACTCAAATTGCATTATTGTCAAACATTTTAGGAAACGATTGACAAGCTTCAATTAAAAAAAAAACAATAAAAAGTGGGTCTGACAAATATAATCTTGGTCATACTGCCAGTAGATACAGAGGGCACTTTTAGTAAATGTAACATCTTTTTTTTCAAAAGTATACACGTTTTTTATTAATTGTTCTTAGTTTTTATTTTTGTTTTTATAATTTACATTTAAAAATAAATGTTGCAGACCAAATCTCCGTTGCTGCAGAACACATTTGTCAAGAAATGAAATTACTTTTCATCAATGCGTCGAAACACCATTGCGGTATGAAACATTTTCTGGTGAAGATCTAGTCACGTGTTGAAAAAAAAAGCCATGTTATTATAGTCAATGAAAACAAATTCATTCTGTTTAACTTCAATAGTTCAAGTAGGAGTTAATCACTGGCGGATCCAGAGGGGGGGGGGAGCGGAGAGGTAGGGCATTAACAAGACATTAAACGTCATACAAGTCTAGGGCGTCAAACATTAACACAACTAAAACCAACCTGGAAATCTCAACAAAACATCTCTAACAAGAATAAAACTCTAATGTCAATGCTGTATGGTTCTGAAACATGGAGAGCAACTTCAGCTACAACAAAAAAAAATTAAAAACCTTCATCAACAGATGTCTGAGAAATATCCTAAAAATACACTGGTATGACAAAGTAGAAAACATTAAACTGAGGGAGATGAGTGGACAGGAAAATATAGAGGTGCAGATCTTAGAAAGAAAGTGGAAATGGATTGGTCATACCCTTAGCAAAGATACCAACAACAGAACCAGACAGGCCTTAGAGAGGATATGGAAATGGATTGGTCATACCCTTAGCAAAGGTACCAACAACAGAATCAGACAGGCCAGAGTAATAACCCAAGAGCACAAGACGCAGAGGAAAACCAAAAGGAACGTGGCGACAGAGTGTACTAGATGAGAAGGCAACAGTGAGCTGAGAAACTATTTAAAAAAAAAAAGAGATCCTGATTTTTTTTTTTTTTTTTTTTTTAGGCCTTATGTACCATGGAGATGTGGCATTGCATTAATAATCAATATAAACTATGATTGATCATGTCTGTTTCTAAAACTTTTATAATCAATCTGCTAGAAATTGAAATAAAATCTGAGAGATGTAACGAATTTGCACACGGTACACTCAGACATGATTATATTAGCTTTAACGAAAATTAAAAGAATAATAATATAGATAACTCTGTCTGTACTTTGACCACTTCAAATAAACTGAACTATCTTCCTTTGGCTATATATATATATATATATATATATATATATATATATATATATATATATATATATATTACAGATCCTAATTATTATTTAGGGCTTGAAAGTATCATAACAAAGACAAATATTTAAAAAAAAAAAAGGTTATGTTAAGTGCAATTAAATCAATTACTTTCGATCAGTCATTCTTTAATTGCTCTTGACGGCTGAGATAAAATACATATGTGCCATTAAAAATATTTTTACCAATTTTTCTTATACCTTTTAGATTTCTCGATGCTCCATTCTCTGGACCAGTAGTGAAAGGGGGAGGGGAGAAGGAGGTATCTTGGTGAATGTTGACATGATCGTTTTTAAATGCTTTCAAAATGTCCATTCAAGGCTCAGTAGTCCTCAAGGGGACTAATTTAACTTGTACTACCAACTATCAAGTAAAATGTATTTCCCTTGTTCAAGATACCAAACAAACTAATTTATTACCAATATTTTTTTTAAATGATTTTTGTATCGTCAAGGAAAATAAATACTTGTGCAAAATGTAAGCTTAATCCGAATTGGGTGTTACAGAAATAATTCGTACAACCTTTTTTTTCCTAAGGACAGACAGAATGAGTTGATAAAAGCTTTGTAAAAAAAAAGAGCATTCTCAGAGCGTTTTAGCCCGAAATACTTTGTGCACGTGTAAGATGTAAACTCTCTCTCTGTTCACAAAACAAAACTTAGCTCGATTCAGGGAAGGGGCAAAACTTTTTGTGTAGAGAGGAAACGGTCCTTAAGGTGCCTGAATCGGCTAGTAGATTATGGTAGTATTGAAACATGAAAAAATGCGAAGAAATTCTTTAACTATATCTGTATCAACTAAAAAACAGTTTGTGTCCTTCAAACTTTGTGACAGATTTTAGGAAACATCTACTTTTAACGCGCATTTATATAACTCCAGAATGTAGAAGTTATTTGCCTTATTCTATAGTAGACAAAATATATAATTACTAATTTCTGAGATCATTGCACTGGCGGGATGTTAAAGATCTCTTTTTAAACGGCGGACATCCGTGCAGCTCGATTTCCGATCTCGCCAGATAGTTTTATTATATTGACCCATTTTTACATCAGCAAACAATAAAATATATTTTAAAAAAGGCCGGAGTAAGAAAGTTTGCTACAGGCCTCTCAGCATGCTTGGACTCATATAGTTATTATAAGCACTACATTTTATTTTTCTAACAATACGTATGATAATATTCAACGTTGAGAACATTTGATCTTAATCTTATGTTCGATAATCTTACAATGTAAATATGCAACACTCCTGTAGATCAGTGATGCTAAAAATCACCCATCCTGCGGGCCATTTTAATTTCCAACATTCGTGTCGCGGGCCACATCAACAAAAAGATACATCAAGATACAGAAATGAAATGTAATTCACCTGAAACTATTAGAAAGTAGAAACATGCGTAGCTAGTGCCCGAAGTGTAACAATAGTTTATTCTCTCCTCAAATCATAAATGCCGTTTCAACGCTGTTCAGCCACAGTTTTAAGGAACAATTACTTGCTGGCTTTGTATAAAACAAGTAAAGGACGGTAGGACCTCTCACTTTTCCTTCTAGATTCTACATTCGGAGTCCCATCTCATAAACGCACAATGTTAAAGGTCATGGTACAAACCCATTAGATAAAACAGTAGAGCACTAACCTAGGTAAAAATACATTTTTCAACCACATAATTTTATACACCGACGTTTTGGCGGGCCAGATGAAACCATGTCGCGGGTCGGATCCGGCTCACAGGCAGTATTTTGGGCATCACTGCTGTAGATCAATGAAATCTGAGATAAGATCTGTTCTTTTACATTATTCGTATACAATAGTTGTTTTTTTTCTGAAAATTTATTATAGCTTTTATAAGGCGCTACTTTTATGCTTATAGCATGCTCAGAGCGCTTTTGGTCCTATCTCATTTGTGGACCAGTCGGGGGGGGGGGGGTATCTAGGAGTTGGTTTTCCGTGCTGCCTTTAGGCGCTCAATAAACACAACTCTGCCCAAGTCGGGTGTCGAACCTCGAGCCCCCTTCTAGGTAGCCAAGCCAAGCCAAGTTCAAGCGCATTTGACCTTGTGGAGTATCACCAGAGAATGCTGACCATGTCCTTCAAACACGTAAACTCTTTAAAGAGGCCAAAAAAAAAAGACTCTAGGCAAATACTCACCTATTAAAGAAAAACTAATTGAAATCTGTCTTATCTGGAAATCACTGCGCGGTTCGTTTTAAATATAGGATTAGTGATTTGAACCCTCCGCCATATGAATATGAGAACGAAGAAGACTCGACTTAGAAATGTTAGCACGATTTATTTGGAATTGGACTATAAAGAAGAAAACAGTTGTGTTCATTAAACATTAAATAGCGTAATACTATATGGAAAGCTTCCATTTAAAACAAAGCTAGCTGTCAAACTATTCATCAAAACTTCTTTAAACATAATCATCAATAATCATTGTTTATCTGTGTACTAAAGTATTAAGTCCTTTTTGAGGCACGCTGTAAATTCTGGTTATCTTTCCAAACAAAGAGGTCTTGTCATCTGAAATCATCTATGAGAAGGGGATTAAACATACAGTTTGACGTCGTTTCTTAATAGGCCTACAATAGCACAGTATAGCATAGATTATATTACCAAATATATATATACATTAGCGTGATTTAGACTTTAATGTAAAAGAAATTATTTTTAAAAATCGTACAGCATTGTTGTTTTTTTATTTACATATTGTGTGCAGATTACGAAAATGTAAGACTTTTAACAGTTGTGTTACATTGGCTTGGTGCTCAACTTTCACAAAGGTTGCCATTATTATCAATAACTTAATTTAATTAATTTTTTATCAATTAATAGTTATTCTAAAAATTAAATGTTGTTGTTCTTTTTATTTCAGATCTATTCTTGTAAAATTTAAACATTTGTAATGGCGTCAAGTACAACAGACAATTCTGGATGTGTTACAACAAGAAGTATGTCAGAATTATGGTTAATTGGACAGACAGAGCCGTGTTTACCACAGAATGTTCTGCCCACTTATGGTCAAGTATTACGAACTGTTCTTCACAATACCAAGATATTGAAAAAACAGAAGACAATATCATACAGTGTGCAACAAACAGTTGATGATCTTCTCAGAATTTGGAGCAATGCACGCGTTCCTGTAGCCTTACGACAGAACATAGTAACAAAAATGAACGCTTTAGTGGATGAGTATAATTTATTGAAGAAAAATAAAGGAAGATGTTCAGCTACACAAAGTGACAGAGAGACAGTGTTTAAAAACAAGCTGAGTATAATATTTGATATAGCAGATAAGGATGCAGACAGGATGATTAAGATAGAAGAAGACCGGATTTTCTTAACAGATCAGAGAGGACCTAGATTAATGAAAATGGCAGGCATCGACAAGAACTTAACTAGACAGGAAGAGAGAAGTAGGCAAAGAAAGGAGGCAGAATATGAGAGAAGAAAGCGTGAGCAGACAAGAAAAGCAGGCGAAGCAAGTGTCACTGTCAGCACCTGGCAAGAAAGTGGTAGTGAAAGTAATGACAGCATGGACAGTTTGGACACAGATCATGATGATTATGAAATTGAAATTCCAGTCTACTATAAAAAACAAGTTGCAGATAGTTTAAAACCACATGAAAACGAACCGAAGAAACCACGCATTCTACAGACCATGTTGAATTCAAGTGATGTATCATCCACTCTAGATCGTATTAATCTCTCCGACAGAAAATTTACGGTTTTAGCAGCTGCTATAGCCAGAGCAAATGGGGAGGATGTTGGTACAGGATCTCTATCAAGGTCGACAGTGCATCGTAAACGTTCTCTTCATCGAAGTATGATTGAAACGGACGTTCGTGAAGAATTTCGCACGAGAAGTAAAAGTGTTGCAGTAATTCATTGGGATGGTAAAATTATGGAAAATAGCACCGATAAAAATAATCCAAAGGCAGCCACTGATAGATTAGCTGTAGTTGTAAGTGGTCTTGAATTGGAGAAGATGCTAGGAATTATAAAAATACCTTCTGGAACTGGTGAAGCACAAGCACATGCAACAATGCAGCTTCTGTTGTTGTGGGAGGTGGCTGATGATGTCATAGGAATGAGTTTCGACACCACTGCTACAAATACCGGGGTCAATAAAGGGTCATGTAAGTTATTGCAGGAGCGGTTAGGACGTAATTTATTGTATTTTCCCTGTCGACACCATATACTTGAGCTAATAATTGGAGCTGCATTTGGCACTTTATTTGGTCCCACTACCAGTCCCGACATTCCACTGTTTCAGAGATTTAAAAAAGCATGGCCAAATATTGATCAGACTGTTTATAGGCCACTTGATGATCCACGAGTAGATGATCCAAGTGATCCATTCCTACAGGAACTAAAACATGCGACTGTGTCATTTCTGCAGAACATGTTGTTGGCTAAATCTGGTTACATGCCACGGGAAGATTACAGAGAGGTTACTGAACTTTGCTTGTTGATACTCAATACTTCTGTTTGTGACCAACCATACTCTTTTCGTGCACCAGGTGCTTACCATTTGGCACGCTGGATGGCTAAGTTGAATTATAGTTTCAAGATCTACCTTTTCAGAGACCAGTTCAAAGTAACACCCAAAGAACTGAAAAGTTTGAGAGAATTTTGTTTATTTGCGAGTCTCATCTATGTGAAAGCTTGGATCGCTGCTCCTGTGACTTGTGACGCTGCAACAAATGATCTTGTTCTATTCCGAGAGATCTGTCAGTATGCTCGCATTAACAAGGCAGTGGCTGATGCCGCAAGACAGAAGTTAGAAAAACATCTCTGGTATATTAGCCCAGAACTCATTTCCTTTGCCCTGTTTTCAGAGAAGGTTCCTGTAAGTGAGAAACGCAGCATAGTCAGAGCAATGTCTCAGGCTGGTGATGATTGGAGTGACAGGGCAATCAAACTGGAAGATTGCACTGACTTAGCGGTAAAAGAACTGCATGCGTTAGTGGCTGCTTCTTCAACCAGTGCACTGCGTTCCATTGGAATTGACATAAGCTTCTTGCATGTCGATCCGGAAACCTGGAACGATTTGCCTGCATATGTTCAAGCGAAGTCTGTTATTGGTGCCATAAAAGTAGTCAATGATAGTGCTGAACGTTCGGTGGCATTAATGTCTACATTTAACAAGTCTATAACTAAAAGTGAAACAGAAATGCAAACTCTTCTGCAGGTTGTTGAAGACAACAGAAAACGGATACCAGATTCACAGAAGAGTACATTGACATCATACAAGACACGTGGGTCCGCTGACTCTGCTGGGTCCAGTACCAGAACATAGTTTGTGAAGCGGTTATATAAATAATAACAGTGAACTAGTGACATTAGTGACAAAGTGTGACAACTGTGAGTGTGGCAATGATTACATTAATTGTAATTGTATTGTAATATGGTAATATTATATTGTATGTTACTATGTCCTAAACTTTGTCTTATTGTCTTTTATTTGCTATCATTGGAAAAATTGGACAATTTGAGCATATATTTCAGCTTGTCAGAATCGTGTAATTTTTGGCTCAGACGTTAAACTCATCAATAGGAACAAATTGAATCACAATGCATGATAGATTCATAGAAATTTTTTTTTTGAACCACCCTAATATACATATATATATAACAAACATGAAATACTAGCCATCGTCACGCACTGAGATCTATTGCTTTTAACAAGAATAACGGCATGAATGCATTAATAAAAGGTATTATATAATTATATATTATATAAGTTGTATCTTTTTACAATCTTTAAATCTTTGGTTTCTATACTAAAAAATCCATTTTTTTATTTTTTTATTTTTTTATTATTTTTTTACATTTTTTTGTTCATTATTGTATGGCTTGCAAAAATGTCACGATTAAGAAGTTCATGCGTGTAACATGCTCGGAATAAATAAACACAGCTCCAGACGACAGTGTGGCTACCAAGAGCATTACCCTCCACACAATAAATTAAAATAAAATACATTGTTAACAAATTAAATATGCATATTAAATATTTTTTTAATGGAAAGTGAGATTAAATTAACAAGAAATCTACTTCTTTCTTCTAAAATATAGCATGCTTTTATATATTAGTATTAGTATTTTCATTCATAAGTGGATCTTTATTAAATCTTTAAAAAAACTGTAGGGGCCTTCACAAAGAGCCTGCCACGGAGCCTCAAAATACTTAAATCAGACCAATTATATGAAATGTTTGACCCATTCATATGTTTTAGCTAATTACTTGTGGGCACAGATTCAGGAATAATTTTCAATTCTTCAACATCTCGGATGACGAAAGTGTTAAAATCCAGCCCTGAAGTTAGGCGTATTGTATCAACCACATGCGTTAAATATTTTAGTGTAGGATAGTAGCCTGGTTGTGCGGTTTGCGCGCTGGACTGTCGTTTGGATTTATCGATGGTACCGGGTTCAAACCCTGCCCACTCCCATCACCCATCGTCCTGCGAGAGGTTTGGACTAGAAAGTGAAATATCTTCAACTCTGAAGGAACATCCGAAACATGTCAAACATTTTACAAACAAACAGAGCATTTTCTTACACTTTTTTCTTAAGGGAACACTTCGCACATTCTGAGTATTTATCGAAACACTTTGCTTATTTTTTTTAGAGACATTTATTCACGTGGTGGTCTACTAGTTAATTATTCCAATAGTTCGTGAGCCCCAGTTCAAGCCTCGTGGAACACTAGGATTCCGCAGTGCACAGTTTGGGAAACACTGGTGCAGTAGAATATTTTTAATCGAAAGGTAGGTGGTTTTACACACATTTTTACTTAAAACAATGTAAAATACAGAATATATGGATTTGTGGCTAATAATATTTTTTTTACATGTAAATAAAAAGCAGTCAAAATACATATAATTCATTTTTAAGATTGCAAAGAATAGCTAATGGTAAGAACTCCAAATTTACAGCCATATAGCTCATTACTATAAAAAAAAGTATTGCCCTTGTACCTTAGAGAACTTATCACTCTATATGTCCCTCTGAGAACACTGCGTTTCATGGTCTAAACGCTGCTAGTGATGCCACTTTTCCCCCTAAAAAGTTACAATTTGCGGGGTTTTTTTAGGTGCACGGACCAAAGGTTTGGAACTCACTCCCAATGATCTCAGACAGACAACATGCTTCACCATATCCAAGAAGAACATTAAGACCTACCTGTTTAAAACTTTGTTAGATTAGTTTAGATTAGTAATTTTAGCTCTTATGATTATGTTTGTAATGTTATTACAGCGCCATAAGCCTACATTGTGTTTGTAAACACCGCCCTATAATTTAAAATATCATTATGATTATTTCTCTATTTCTTTTTTTCTTTAACAAATAAAAAAATTAGATAGCAATAATTTAATAATTAATGTGTTTATTTTATTTATTCATGTGTAGTTAGTAACTGTACAACATTTAAAATTGATCCATGAATAGGACTTAAGATAAATGCACATACCTCGCTCTATATGCTTCTTCTTCCATAGTGCTATTAGAGCATGGAATGGGTTGCCTGAGCCAGCCAAAAAAAAAACAGTGACTTGGCATAATTTTAGTTATTGTTTAACATGCATGACTATATGCATGACGCGTAGGACGTAATCATCTTCGTTTTTGAAGTAATGTCTGTATTAAATAAGATAAGATAAGATAGGAAATGGGAGAAATAACGTGTAAAAAATGTGTACAAGATAATTAAAAAAATCCCTAGTAAACTGTTACAAGAAATAAAAGCGTGAATGTTTTTTACTCTTCAGCAAACCAAGAAGAATGTTTTGTTTTTGTGTGTGTCTCACTGTCTTTGTGGTGTGCACTCTGGAAGTTGGCAGCGCAGAAGACCTGTGTTCATTCAACAAAAATGTGCGTACATTGTTCCATATAATCTATTTTAATGTGCGCGAATGTGTGTTATGAGAATGTGTTTGAAGCTTTATATGTATGTGTGGGTGTGTCTGCTCTGATATATATATATATATAGTTAGATAGATAGATAGATAGATAGATAAATAGATAGATAGATAGATATTAGGCGGATATGACCAGGAGCCCGCTTGTTAAACATGGAGAATGTCCTTTTCCCTTTTGTGTTGCCACGAGTAGAATGGGAAATCGGGTTTACCTGTTCAGCCGAGATACTTATATCAACTATAAAAATACTGATACAATTAGGTAGTTTATTTCTTTTTTAGGGCCCTCTGGTTGTATGAGGGACATGAAACATACTCAATAATCTAAGAAACATTTGCCAATTTTTATCATGATTCATCAAACAATTTTGATTTTTATTTGGGACATACATACATACATACATGCGTCTCACCCTCTTTATATAGGGTCCCTGAAAGTCTACAGTGCTGTAGTCCTCCCGTCACTCCTATATGCATCAGAGTCCTGGACCTTATATTCCCATCACACTAAAAGGTAAACTCCTCCATCTACGCTGTCTAAAGAGTATCCATAAGGTACTTTGGTCCAACCACATACCAGACACAGAAATCTTAAGACTGTCCAACATGACCAGTATCAATCCGACGGTAAATAGGTCTCAACTTCGATGGGTGGGACATGTAGTCCGCATGCCAGGCAAACGCCTTCCCAAACGAGGCCAATACGAGCGCTACAAAGACACTCTCAAGAGCTCCTTTAAGAAGTGCGATATTGACATTCACAGCTGGAAAGCACTAGCTCTCGATCGCTCCTCATGGCGTGAAGCTGTGAGTCTCGGAGTCTCAAGGTATGAAGCAATAAGAGTGGCCAGAGCGAAAGAATGCCTAACCAACAAAAAGTTGAGAGAAAAATAAAGCCTGCCTGCAACTGACCAAACCTACCCATGCCACGTATTTGGACGGCTTTTTAAAGCGAGGATAGGACTTTGCATTTATCCTCGAGTCCATAGGAAATGAGAAATGTGCTCATCTTCGACAACGAAAAAGGAGCTATAAATAGGGTTCTAAATGGCCTTCTAGAACCGGAAAGAACGTCGTTCGACCATTCCGGGTGGTCAGATGACTACATCCCTCTCGACGCTCCTGTGCCCTGTTCACGCCGCCGATTCTTCCCGAACCGTCATGTTGACACTCGTCTCGGCTGACTATCGTAATTCGTCATGGTTGACTGCTCTTCTTGCTCTTGCGTCGGATGACTACACACACACCACTACCCCCATCTATGCCATCACCAGAATTATTACAATATATACATATATATATATTTATATATATATACACACAAGGCAACCAGCGGATTGGCATGTGCCGCTATTTAGTGAATGGTAAACACTTCCTTAAAGACACAGTTGTCCAAACGGAATGGGATTGGGCTAACTACTGTAAGTGAGTGAAACAAAAAAGAACTCCGGAGAGAGAGCAACATACAAGTGTCCATGACTGAAAACAGCTTTTGGAAGATACAGGCATGTCTTATTGAACGTTTGGGCTTGGGCTTTATTAATTGTCATGGCAAAGGCTAATCTAAGATAAGATAAGATAAGTTAAGATAAGATAATTGTTATTGATCCAATTAAATGAAAATTCAGTTTGACAACATTGACAACCTCAGCGTAACTACTGTAACAATAACATTAAAGAGGCAAATAGGAATGACATTCACACACGAAACACATACACACTCATAACCAGCGCTTTATGAATTAGACTTCTATGTACTTCTTGATGATGACAGATGATATTGTAACACTTTGACCGACAGTGGGATGATGGAGTTTTAAAATCTTTTTGTTTTAGTTCTAATGGAAAGGAGAAGACCACTTCAGACCTTATGTAATAATGGTTTAATCTAACATTGAAGTGTAATAATTCTTTTGTGTGTTTTCAGTATCACTAAATCATATATATTTATAATACGTACAAGAAATGTTCACAACAAAAATAAATATTAGTTAAAGGTATTTTTTCTGGTCAACTAGCTGCTAAAATGAAACATTTATGCTTGTTTATAACGACAAGGAATGCACTTTGTATGTAATATATCACGCAATTTTCGTTCAGTAGCGTTACGCCGCGGCGTGATATGGTGCCATACTAATTCCTTAAAAAAAAATTAAATAATCAGATTTTATTTATTTTTTGTTTAAAGCCCCCATCAGGATAAAAACCGCTTATTTTCGTGCGTTTTGTTTGTTGGTCAGTTTGTCCGTCACGTTTATATAAAAAACAACAACAAACATTTAACGATATTGAAAATCGAATTTCACCTTCAATGTTCCTTTCAAAACATTGCAATAGTTTTAAGTATCTATAATAGATTGTTCCGGGTGTTTTTGTGAAAAGCAAATCAATGCCCATGAACTATGAAAAACTATGAAGTTGTTCTGGAAGTTGTTTTATAAAAAAAAATTATGTCCCATGATTTTTTCAAATAGCATACTTTAACAGAATATTCTTGGACAATAAGTCAATATAGTTTAATTATCGATATCCTGTTGTTCCGTATTTTTTATTTAAACAATTTTATGTATAAATGATTTTAAATATCGACATTAGGTTGTTCAGGATTTTAAAATAAGAAAGTAATTTACTAGAAATGATTATAGAAAAACACTTTTTAGACTTATTTTACATGGAATTTTCTTGCTGAAACATAACAAAAGTTTGTTTTTTTTAAATCTGTAAAGAATATTCCGGATTTGATTTAAAAAAAAAGAAATCAACCTACATTACTTAAACTTTCATACAGATCATCGCCAAAATTGTTCCGAATTTTATATACAAAATTATTAACACAAATAACTGTTTGAAATCCCTCTTCTAATAAATAAAACAAATAATCTTCTCAAACACCAAAATATGGTATAAAATTCTCTCCCTAACGCTACGGTACATCTAATTTTCATACGATACCATTACGAAAATGTAATTAACGGTATAAGATTTATCTGGAATTGTCCTTTTCTCTCACTATACATACAAACATCCGAAACATATATATATATAGTTCATATAGACCACGCTTCCCATCAAGGGTTAGAGAGTCGGCATGCGTTCGTGTTGTCCCGCATGGTTGGGCGACGTGTAAATATACATCAAAGTTTAGTGATAACAAAACATTGAATTTAGTGGTAACTGAACATTTGAGTTTAGTGATAACAAAACATTGAATTTAATTGTAACTGAACATCTGGGTTTAGTGATAACAAAACATTGAATTTAGTGGTAACTGAGCATCTGGGTTTAGTGATAACAAAACATTGAATTTAGTGGTAACTGAACATTTCGGTCTAGTGATAACAAAACATTGAATTTAGTGGTAACTGAACATCTGGGTTTAGTGATAACAAAACATTAAAATTTAGTGGTAACTGAACATCTGGGTTTAGTGATAACTAAACATTGAATTTAGTGGTAACTGAACATCTGGGTTTAGTGATAACAAAACATTGAATTTAGTGGTAACTGAACATCTGGGTTTAGTGATAACAAAACATTGAATTTAGTGGTAACTGAACATCTGGGTTTAGTGATAACAAACATTGTATTTAGTGGTAACTGAACATTTCGGTCTAGTGATAACAAAACATTGAATTTAGTGGTAACTGAACATCTGGGTTTAGTAATAACAAAACATTGAATTTAGTGGTAACTGAACATCTGGGTTTAGTGATAACAAAACATTGAATTTAGTGGTAACTGAACATCTGGGTTTAGTGATAACAAAACATTGAATTTAGTGGTAACTGAACATCTGGGTTTAGTGATAACAAAACATTGAATTTAGTGGTAACTGAACATCTGGGTTTAGTGATAACAAAACATTGAATTTAGTGGTAACTGAACATCTGGGTTTAGTGATAACAAAACATTGAATTTAGTGGTAACTGAACATCTGGGTTTAGTGATAACAAAACATTGAATTTAGTGGTAACTGAACATCTGAGTTAGGTGATAACCATACATCAGAGATGAATGATAACCAAAAATCAGAGTTTAGTGATAACCAAATATCTGAGTGAAGTGATAACCAAATATTTGGGTAATATACTGTTTTTTTCTTTAATGTCAGAAACTTAAAAATCGGAACATAATATTAACGATAATTTGATTTTAAAAATGTTTAGCTAGAAAATTAAATGTAATGTTCGACAAAAGTGCAATGTTACATAAATAGAGTTAAAAATGTTTTTTTTTTAAATACGGAACAACCGATATTCGTAAATGAGAAGATTATTTGTTTTATTTATTAGAAGAGGGATTTCAAAGTTATTTGTGTTAATAATTTTGTATATAAAATTCGGAACAATTTTGGCGATGATTTGTAAGAAAGTTTAAGTAACGTAAGTTGATTCCTTTTTTTTAAAATCAAATCCGGAATATTCTTTACAGATAAAAAAAAACAACAACTTTTGTTATGTTTCAGCAAGAAAATACCATGTCAAATAAGTCTAAAAAGTGTTTTTCTATAATCATTTCTAGTCAATTACTTTCTTATTTTAAAATCCCGAACAACCTAATGTCGATATTTATAAAAAAATCATTTATACATAAATTTTTTAAAAATTAAAAATACGGAACAACAGGATATCCATAATTAATCTATATTGACATATTGTCCAAGAATATAATGGTAAAGTAAGTCAATTTGAAAAAATCATTGGACAAAATTTTTTTTTTTAAAACAACTTCCAGAACAACTTTATAGTTCTTCATAGTTCACGGGCTTTGATTTGCTTTTCACAAAAACATCCGGAACAATCTATTATAGATACTTAAAACTATTGCAATGTTTTGAATGGAACATTGAAGGTTAAATTCGTTTTTCAATATCGTTAAATGTTTGTTGTTGTTTTTTATATAAACGTGACGGACAACCGACCAACAAACAAAACGCACGAAAATAAGCGGTTTTTATCTTGATGGGGGCTTTAAACAAAAAATACATTAAATCTGATTTTTTAATATTTTTTTTAAGTAATTAGTTTGGCACCATATCACGCCGCGGCGTAACGCTACTGCACGAAAGTCGTTGCATAAAAAGTCCATTATAAAAAAAAAATTGCGTGATATTTACATACAAAGTGCATTCCTTGCCTTTATAAACAAGTATAAAGGTTTCTTTTTAGCAGCTAGTTGACCAGAAAAAGACCTTTAAATAATATTTATATTTGTTGTAAACATTTCTTGTACGTACTATAAATATATATGATTTAGTGATACTGAAAACACACAATAAAATTTCCTCTTCTTGCTATCACAATAGGGCATCGCCTACCTTACAGTTACGTAATTGATTTTGAATTGGAGTATTTTTATGAAAAAATCGCTTGCATAATTAATTTTATAAATTTATCGCTTTGCCTTTAGAAAACAAAAAGTAGGCATTGCAACTAAACTTTTTAAGCCACATCGAATGGTGAAAAATTATTTTTAATATCTCTTCTAGTTTGCTAGATCTGAGTGTGACAGACAGTAAGACGGACAGGCAGACATTTTGCACAAACCTAATAGCGGTTATTCCCTTTATGGGAGCCGCTAAAAAAACGGTGGGCGGGGTGAGGCGAAGACATTTCAATGTTAGATTCAACCACTATTACATAAGGTCTGAAGTGGTCGTCTTCTTTCCATTAGAACTAAAACAAAAAGATTTTAAAACTTCTTCATCTTACTGTCGGTTAGAGTGTTACAAGATCATCTGTCAGCACCAAGAAGTACATAGAAGTCTAATTCATAAAGCGCTGGTTATGAGTGTGTATGTGTTTCGTGTGTGAATGTAATTCCTATTTGCCTCTATAATGTTATTGTTACAGTAGTTACGCTGAGGTTGTCAAATTTTGTCAAACTGAATTTCCATTTAATTGGATCAATAACAATTATCTTATCTTAACTTATCTTATCTTAGATTAGCCTTTGCCATGACAATGAATAAAGCCCAAGTCCAAACGTTCAATAAGACATGCCTGTATCTTCCAAAATCTGTTTTCAGTCATGGACACTTGTATGTTGCTCTCTCTCCGGAGTTCTTTTATTTTTTGTTTAAATCACTTACAGTAGTTAGCCCAATCCCATTCCGTTTGGACAACTGTGTCTTTAAGGAAGTGTTTACCATTCACTAAATAGCGTCATATGCCAATCCGCTGGTCGCATTGTGTGTACATATATATAAATTTATATATATGTATATATTGTAATAATTCTGGTGATGGCATAAATGGGGGTAGTTGTGTGTGTAGTCATCCGACGCCAGCGCAAGACGAGCAGTCAACCATGACGAGCACAGGAGCGTCGAGATGGATGTAGTTATCTGACCACCCGGAATGGTCGAACGACGTTCTTTCCGGTTCTAAAAGGCCATTAGGGACCCTATATATAGCTCCTCTTTCGTTGTCGAAGATGAGCACATTTCTTATTTCCTATGGACTCGAGGATGAATGCAAAGTCCTATCCTCGCTTTAAAAAGCCGTCCAAATACGTGGCATGGGTAGGTTTGGTCAGTTTGCGTTTGCCTGGGATGCGGACTACATGTCCCACCCATCGAAGTTGAGACCTTTTCACCGTCGGATTGATACTGGTCATGTTGGACAGTCTTAAGATTTCTGTGTCTGGTATGTGGTCAGACCAAAGTACCTTATGGATACTCTTTAGACAGCGTAGATGGAGGAGTTTACTTTTTCGTGTGATGGGAATATAATGTCCAGGACTCTGATGCATATAGGAGTGACGGGAGGACTACAGCACTGTAGACTTTCAGGGACCCTATATAAAGAGGGTGAGACGCATGTATGTATGTATGTATGTATGTCCCGAATAAAAATCAAAACCGTTTGACGAATCTTGATAAAAATTGGCACGTTTCTTAGATCAAAGATTATGTTTCATGTCCCTCACACAACCAGAGGGCCCTAAAAAAGACATCAAGCGGGCTCCTGGTCATATCCGCCTAGTATCTATCTATTTATCTATCTATCTATCTATCTATCTATCTATCTATCTATCTGTTTGTCTATATCTCTGTTTCTATCTATCTATCATTTTGTCTATATCTCTGTTTCTATCTATCTTTCTGTTTGTCTATATGTCTGTTTCTATCTTTCTGTCTGTCTGTCTATCTCTCTATCTTTCTGTCTGTCTGTTCGTCCGTCCGACAAATCTATCTATCTATCTATCTTTCTATCTATCTATCTATCTAACTAATCTATCTATCTATCTATCTATCTATCTATCTATCTATCTATCTATCTATCTATCTCTATATATATCTATCTATCTCTATCTATCTATCTATCTATCTCCATCTATCTATCTTTCTATCTATCTATCTATCTATCTATCTCTTTATCTATCTATCTCTATCTATCTATCTATCTATCTATCTATCTATCTCTCTCTCTCTCTCTATATATATATATATATATATATATATATATATATATATATATATATATATATATATATATATATATATATATATATTATATATATATATATATATATATATATATATATATATATATATCAGACCATACACACCCACACATACATATAAAGCTTCAAACACATTCTCATAACACACATGCGCGCACATTAAAATAGATTATATGGATAACAATGTACGCTTATTTTTGTTGAATGAACACAGGTCTTCTGCGCTGCCAAGTTCCAGAGTGCACACCACAAAGACAGTAAGACACACACAAAAACCAAACATTCTTCTTGGTTTGCTGAAGAGTAAGAAACATTCACGCTTTTATCTCTAGTAACAGTTTTACTAGGGATTTTATTAATTTTCTTGTACACAATTTGTACACGTTATTTCTCCCATTTCCTATCCTATCTTATCTTATTTTTATCTTATTTGATACAGACATTACTTCAAAATTCAAGATGATTACGTCCTACGCGGCATGCATATAGTCATGCATGTTAACCAATAACTAAAATTATGCGAAGTCACTGTTTTTTTTGGCTGGCTCAGGCAACCCATTCCATGCTCTAATAGCACTAGGGAAGAAGAAGCATATAGAGCGAGGTATGTGCATTTATCTTAGGTCCTATTCAGGGATCAATTTTAAATGTTGTACAATTACTAATTGCATATAACTACACATGAAAAAATAAAATAATAAAAATAATAAACACATTAATTATTAAATTATTGCTATCTAATTTTTTTATTTGTTAAAGAATAAAAAAGAAATAGAGAAATAATCATAATGATATTTTAAATTATAGAGCGCTGTTAACAAACACAATGTAGGCTTAAGGCGCTGTAATAAAATTACAAACATAATCATGAGAGCTAAAGTTACTAAACTAAACTAATCTAACAAAGTTTTAAACAGGTAGGTCTTAATGTTCTTCTTGGATATGGTGAAGCATGTTGTCTGTCTGAGATCATTGGGAGTGAGTTCCAAACCTTTGGTCCGTGCACCTAAAAAAATTCGCAAATTGTAACTTTTTAGGGGGAAAAGTGGCATCACTAGCAGCGTTGAGCCCATTAAACGCAGTGTTCTCAGAGTGACATATGGAGTGATAAGTTCGCTAAGGTACAAAGGCAATTCTTTTTTTTTATTGTAATGAGCTATATGGCTGTAACTTTGGAGTTCTTACCATTAGCTATTCTTTGCAATCTTAAAAATGAATTATATGTATTTTGACTGCTTTTTATTTACATGTAAAAAAAATATTATTAGCCACAAATCCATATATTCTGTATTTTACATTGTTTTAAGTAAAAATGTATGTAAAACCACCTACCTTTCGATTAAAAATATTCTACTGCACCAGTGTTTCCCAAACTGTGCTCTGCGGAATCCTAGTGTTCCACGAGGCTTGAACTGGGGCTCACGAACTATTGGAATAATTAACTAGTAGACCACCACGTGAATAAATGTCTCTAAAAAAAATAAGCAAAGTGTTTCGATAAATACTCAAAATGTGCGAAGTGTTCCCTTAAGAAAAAAGTGTGGGAAACTGCTCTGTTTGTTTGTAAAATGTTTTACATGTTTCGGATGTTCCTTCAGATTTGAAGATATTTCACTTCCTAGTCCACACCTCTCGCAGGACGCTGAGTGATGGGAGTGGGCAGGGTTTGAACCCGTTACCATCGATAAATCCAAACGACAGTCCAGCGCGCAAACCGCACGACCAGGCTACTATCCTACACTAAAATATTTAACGCAAGTGGTTGATACAATACGCCTAACTTCAGGGCTTGATTTTAACACTTTTGTCATCCGAGATGTTGAAGAATTGAAAATTATTCCTGAATCTGTGCCCACAAGTAATTAGCTAAAACATATGAAAGGGTCAAACATTTCACATAATTGGCCGGATTTAAGTATATTGAGGCTCTTTGGCAGGCTCTTTGTGGAGGCCCCTACAGATTTTTTTAAGATTTAATAAAGATCCACTTATGAATGAAAATACTAATACTAATATCTAAAAGCATGCTATATTTTAGAAGAAAGAAGTAGATTTCTTGTTAATTTAATCTCACTTTCCATTAAAAAAATATTTAATATGCATATTTAATTTGTTAACAATGTATTTTATTTTAATTTATTGTGTGGAGGGTAATGCTCTTGGTAGCCATACACTGTCGTCTGGAGCTGTGTTTATTTATTCCGAGCATGTTACACGCATGAACTTCTTAATCGTGACTTTTTGGCAAGCCATACAATAATGAACACAAAAATTTAAAAAAATATTAAAAAAATAAAAATGGATTTTTTAGTATAGAAACCAACGATTTAAAGATTGTAAAAAGATACAACTTATATAGTATATAAATATATAATACCTTTTATTAATGCATTCATGCCGTTATTCTTGTTAAAAGCAATAGATCTCAGTGCGTGACGATGGCTAGTATTTCATGTTTGTTATATATATGTACATATCTATTTGGTACTAGAATCTATGCTCTACTGTGCTATTGTAGACGTCAAACTGTATGTTTAATCCCCTTCTCAGAGATGATTTCAGATGACAAGATCTCTTTGTTTGGAAAGATAACCAGAGATTTACAGCGTGCGTCAAAAAAAGATTTAATACTTTAGTACGCAGATTAACAATGATTACTGATGATTATGTTTAAAGAAATTTTGATGAATAGTTTGACAGCTAGCTTTTTTTAAATGGAAGCTTTCCATATAGTATTACGCGATTTAATGTTTAATGAACACTAATTCTCACAATATCAAATTCTGATGTGGCTTTTGTATTTGATTATATTTAACATTCATTTTATTTTGTCTCAAGCTTTATAAGTCCTACATTCATACAAAATAAATAGATCACACATTAGATACTTATATACGCTAAATTTTATTCAATATAAAACAAGGTTACAAAAAAAGTTTGTGTGGACACAGAAACTTTAAATCGGCCCCCGAAGTGGTCCATCTAGAGAAAGACAGACTGATCTAGACATTGATAGAGGATAGAACATATTAGGCTGTAAAAATATACTTAAAAAATCATTAAAAATGCATATTTATTTTACAGGATGTGACTCACAAAAATGTGGAAATATTTATTAACTAAAAAAAAAGTTTCAACATGGTTTCGAAATTTTGAACCCAGGACTTTCTGCATGTTAGGAAGATATGATAACCAGTACACTACGGAAACAATTGTAGAAAATAATAGTATATTTGAAATCTTTCCGTAAACATTCAGTCATTCTAAGTCTATATCTACTAAGTCTAGATCTCAGAGAAATTAAAATTTATACAATATTCCTAAAATCTAGAAATCTTTTTATAACTATTCACTTAAGATATTGTAAAAGAAGTCTACAATTTATTTTCATATATTGAAAATCACTTTACATTTATGTCTCTAACTTCTTCTTCTTAAATACTATTTTAGTTTCTTTTTAAATAGTTAAGAAATAGCATTTGAAACATACGTCATTTAAGACTGTATCATTATTTATTTTTTAATTTCTAAATAATTCTTTGCTTATATCATTTCGCTCTTAATTAAAGTAGTTTTTCTTCACATTCTCTTATTTTCATCTCGGTAAAAGAAACATTGTTAGAATGTCCAGTTAATGCTGCCCAGATCATTTCCTTTTGAAGTGATGTACTTTTCCATTTACCATTTAGATTAGAATAATGACAACTTTCATACCACCAGGCACCTGAACAATATTCTGCACAGTGTATCGTACCGTGATTGTCGTTATCTCTATTAAATGTTGTAAAAAACATGTTTTTTGGATATGATAAACTATCTCCAGCATTCTCTATATAGTCTCCTATCAGTAGTTTATATTTCTCAGTCTCACTCAATACTTTAAAGTCTTCGTACTGTGCAAAGTATGTATTGTTGTTATATTCTAATCTCCAAGGCCATCACGATACTCCTTCCAGCCTCTATAGAAATTTATTTTTCCGTTTATTCTTCTCTGCATGATGATCCATCCACCTCCGTCTGTCTTGGTGTCACACATGCCCTTTAACCCGGAAATTAACTTTACAATTACTCGTTCTTAAAAACTGTTGATTTCACGACAAGATATTGGTGGTACTGTTTAAAAACAATTAAATATTACATCATCAGAACATAAAAAAGGAAAAGTAACAAAAATGTTTTTTAAAAAAATTCTAGTAACCCCGAAATGAGATAAGCCTACTAATTGTGTGTGGTCTGTACGACCTTCCATCAGCCCTTTCATTATGTTAAGACTGCAAAAACTAGATTAGATTTAATAATATTTTAGATCTTAAAACGTTCGTGTACATTAGCTAACAATTAAACTGGTCATAGGCAGTGCGTCTCTCTAAACAACAGTGACAAAGGCAATGAATTATTATTGAGTACAATTACCATAGAAGGCGCGGTGGCTGAGCGGTAAAGCGCTTGGCTTCCATACCAGGTGAAGACTGGTATTTTTTAAATTT
Source organism: Biomphalaria pfeifferi (assembly GCA_030265305.1). NCBI lineage: Eukaryota > Metazoa > Mollusca > Gastropoda > Planorbidae > Biomphalaria > Biomphalaria pfeifferi. The sequence continues at coordinate 1,622,219 of JASAOG010000014.1, forward strand.
CGGTATCTTCCGGGGCCTCTGAGTCCACCCAACTCTAATGTTTACCTGTTTAATGTTTAGGTCAGATCCGATCTTTTTAAACAAGGAGTTAACAAAAAAGCTAGCTGTGACATTTATACTTTTCCGCCTTAACTATTGTAACGCCGCGCTAGCAGGTATACCTGATGACAAAATAGCCAAGATGCAACGTATTCACATCAGAACGACGCCGCACGAATAGTCCTTAGAAAAATAAGACTAGATTCTGCTACTACGCTCTTGCGCAAGCTCCATTGGCTTCCCATTATAGCAAAAATGTACTACAACTTGGCCACACTTTTTTTATCAGTGTATTTATAACGATGAAATGGCCTTGTACCTTAGCGAACTGATCACTCCATATGCTCTGAGAGCCCTGCGTTTAACGCTTATTACGGTGCCACGTTTCTCCATCTAAAGCTACGGTCTGCGTGCTTTTTCAGTCTACGGACCAAAGATTTTCGAACTCACTCTCCTTTTAGATAGACATGCCACACAAGCTTCAAGAAGAACATTAATACCTAACTTTTTAAAACTTGTTTAGATTAGTTTGTCGAGTTAGCACCCATGTTTATGTTTGTAATGTTATCACAACGCCTTAATTTAATTTATATTAAGTGGGTTTGGTCCAGACAGAGTTATATATATTTGTTTCTTTTTCAAATGTACAAATGCTTTGGTGTACCACAAGTCTGTGTTTAATCTTAAAGATTTTCTGGAAGATTAATTTAAAAAGTTTAATAAAAAAATATGATCACTTAAAGTTTATATTTAGTATTCATTTTTAATTGGGTATTATGTATTAATGCAACAAAACAACTCCATTCTGCAAAGCAGTATCATCATCCTAATATTTCCATTGCGTTCCTCATGGAACATAGGGTCTCAAAATAAAAACAATCACAACACTCTTCACGATCTTTTCTTATTTTTTAAATGTTTTCCCAGCTCTTTTCTGACTTTTCATCTAGTACACTGTCACGTTAATTTTTGTCTTCCTCATCGTCTGGCACTGTCTAGCTCTGTTGTTGGTATTTTTTAAATGGTGTTACCAGTTTATCTCTACATTCTTTCTAGTATCTGAACCTCTAACTTTCTCTGTCTACAAATCTCCCACAGTTTGGTGTTTTCTAGTTTGTCTACCAGTGTAGTCTTAAGATATTTTTCCGACATCTCTTGATGAAGGTTTGTACTTGTTTTGTCGATTCAGATGTTCTCAATGTTTTTTGTTGCCTTGACATTAAAGTTAAAGAGAGTTATTTTTAGATTTCCAATATGGTGAAAGGTGTGACATTTCCAACGCACTACGACGTTTAATGTATTTATGTGTTCCACCTGAGACACTGACTACAACCCTAAGATATTAAGAAGAAACTACTCTGATTATAGTCTGTCTCCATTTCGTTAGTTGATTAATTAAAGTACTTTTGTTATTTTGAGACATACTTTCCTACTATAACAATTAATTTTGTGACTATTAAAATTAATTATAATTAACAGTCAAGTAATTTTGTCTTAAACTTAATAAGTCGTACACAATAAAAAAAACTCAGTATAAACTTCAACATGCAATGAATTTTATTCGACATAAATAATAACATTCAATTTAGAGACTATTGTAATAGCTATAAAGATGTGCCGATAATAACATTCAATTTAGAGACTGTTGTAATAGTTATAAATATGTGCTGATTCTTAGTCCTATTTTACTTCTATCACCTCTGTACCTTAATTGTAATAAGCATCGCAGTTAATAGATAATTGATAATATTATATAATTGTTATCTCTATAATATATGTATTGTATTAAATTAGGGTAAGGGTTAATAATAATAAGGCTTGACTTAGAGTGAGAAGGTTAGTGAGGAAGGCAATATTTCCCGTTGTATTTTTTATACCATCATATTATGGTTTATTATATATTTTATTAAATACTTATAGACTATTTTTTATTAAACTGTTAATAACTTACTGCCAGTAAAATGTATTAATATCTGTGAAGTGTTCAAAATAACATTTAGATATATGTTTTTTAGACTCTAAATTGCAAAACAGAAGGCTTAACATTAAAATTAATACAATATTACTAAAAGTTTTAATCAACAAATCTTTTTTTATAATTATCCACTTCAGATACTAGAAAAGTCGGCTACAATTTATTATCATATATTTAAAATTACTTTGCATTTATACCACTACATGTATTGTCTGACTTTCTATCTTTATAAGAGAATAAATTTTTTTTGTTTCTTTTTAAAAAGTTAGGAAATTGCAAATGAAACACGCGCCATTTAAAACACTATCACTATGTTGATGTTTTCATTTAAATATCTAACTACTTCTTTGTTTATAGGGTTCGCTCTTGTTAATGAAAATAGTTTTTCTCCCTTTCTCTTATTTTCATCTCGCTAAAAGTAACATTCTTAAATACTTTAGTTAATTCATACCAGTATATTCCTTTTGAACTTGATGTACTTTCCCATTGACCATTTAGATTAGAATCATGACAATTTCCAAACCACCAGGCACCTGAATAACGTTCTGCACAGTTTGTGTCACTTACATCGTTATCTCTATCAAAAGTACTAAAGTATCTGTTGTTATGATAAGATAAATCATCTCCAGCATTTCCTGAATAGTTTCCTATCTGTAGTTTATATTTCTCAGTCTCACTCAATATTTTAAATTTTTCGTACTGCGCAAAATATTTTGTGCTGTTAAATTCTAAATCTATTCTTAAATCATATTGTCCAGTAGAAGTTAAGTTAAAAATATTTTCATTTCCCAGATAAAATTCACCAATGATGTAATCTCCAAAGCCGTCACGATACTCCTTCCAGCCTCTATAGAAATCTACTTTTCCGTTGATTCTTCTCTGTAAGATGGTCCATCTACCGCCGTCTGTTTTCGTGTCACACATGACCTCTAGCCCGGAAGCTAATGTCACCACAACGCGGTCTTTTGTACTGACTATATCGCGACATGACGTCGGTTTAGGTAGACACTTGCATGACTCCTGTAACTTTTTGTTCACTGTGTTAATTAAAAAAAAGAACTTCCTGTTAAAATACAGTACAAATGCATAATAAATGTTTTTGAATTTTAAGAGGTCATGCTTCCTTAATGTGTTAAAAAAATTAGGATTACAATAAGAATTAGTGTTATCACCCAAACTGATGCGGCATGTGAACAGGCAAGTTTTGAAACTTGTATCACGAATATATTTGTCTATGAAATACAAGGTTATGCAGGTTGTTATTACCGGAAGCGTTAATAGATAGAAGCACTCCACTACCTACAAAATGATTCCTAATAAGACTTTACCTGGCCTTTACTTGTGGCTCAAATATTGAGTCCTACGGAAACATTTTAAGTAACAGGAGAAAAGAACAACGGTGAGAAAGTGGCGCCTAAACAAGTAAGCTTCGTGCAGGAATCAGTGGCGTAACAAGGTAACAGTTGGCCCGGATTCAAGTGGCTCTATTACCCCAATATAACAAATGTAATGTGTGACAAAACAATTGAGTAATCTAAATGTATCAGTACATTTACCAAAAGACACTCCAATACAAGTACAATAATGTTTATAATAATAAATAATAATAAATAATTACGTTTGAATCAAAACTCCAAAATAATTAAAAGAACGTTTTTAATTTTTTTATGAACCAAATGAAGCGAGCTAACGGAGTTTTAAATGTATCAAGAAATGTTTTATATAAGTTCTAGTTCCCATTCTACACATTGACATTCCTAAACCACTTCTAGGTGTCAAACTTGGAAACATTGACACAAATGTAATGCAAGTTCTACGTTCATTTATAAATAGTAAATAGATGGAATATTTTTAATATCATAGTCTCTGGCCTTCTAAGAAGCAAAGTAAAATAACAGTGCATGTATTTCAACATGCGCTAGCGTCTTTTTAAGAATGAAACAATGCCCGAAAGAAAATCTCTTCTTTGTTATTTCTAGAATCTTTTTACCTTTTTTATGGATGTTTGTCTCAAACAGATGCCCAAAAGGTTGGGGGTTTTTTTTGGCCAATGACTTTACCAGACGCATTTATGATTCTGTAAAGTTTATTTTTTTTTTTAAAGTTCACATTGCCATACCAGGCAGCCATGTTAAAAGTTAAAATATTGCAGATGTGAGCATGATAAAACAGCCAAATATTATTTCCTTAACATTAAACGAGAATATTTTTCTCAGTAACCGTAATCTTTGCTACCTGTTTTTTTAACTAATATAATAATTTTTTTTAGTAATTTTTTTAACAGTCCTGAGGTACTTCATTTAAACTTAACTGAATTGACTTTAATATTTGACTAGTTTGTTAGTTATTCTGATAAATATATTTTCTAAACTAAAGAAGATAGATGTAACATATTGGTATTATATGTAGATTTGGACACTAGCGCGTCAATATAGCACCGCTGGAGTTAAAGTACTAAATGAACTTCCTAATATGTCTTCGCTTTTAAACACTAGTTTGTTGTGTACCATAAATATTCTACATAGTATAATCTTAAAACACTGACTTTTGACTCTTATGAGCGTCGTGTTAAAAAAAATGTATAGTCTAATACAAATGTAATCGAACGCATTTTTTTTCCAAACAATGTAAGAGCCTTCGTCCGTAGACAAGATTTGCGGTGGCTGAGTGGTAAAGCGCTTGGCTTCCAAATCCTGTTGAAGATTGTTGTTTTCGGGATGAAGATAAAGTTGGTCGTTGCTGGACACATGACCATCCCAAACCCCATAGATCTCAATTGACTTACATACATACTTGTAGGTTTTATCTTTTCAAAAATTAAAAATCAACATGTCTTATTTTATGGGCCCCGTATTGTAAAGGAATGCCCTGGCCGATTATGACACCCAGTCCGCCAATGCCTTATTATAAACTTACTCATATTCCGCAATTTTCTCCAAATTCTAATTGAAATCTGTATATAAAACATGTTGCTTCAGTGTGATATAGGTCAGTGATGCCCAAAATACGGCCCGCGGGTAATATCCGGCCCGCGAAGTGGTTCACTCCGGACAGCCGATAAGTTGGCACAAAGCGTAGATACAACCCCCCCCCCTTTCCAAAGAAAAACTACGCTAAGGCCCTAACATTTTCTCTGATGGATTGGTCAATGACCTTTAAAATTTGTGCGTTTATGAAATGGACTCTGAATGTAGAATCTAAGAATCTAACAAGAATCTAACAGGAAGGGTGTACTCATTTTACTTTTTTTTGTGGGTAGTAAGCCAACATATTTCATTTGTAAAACGAATCTGACGACTTTCTTGGTTTGAGTCGCGAATAAAAGATTGTTACATTTTTTAAAGCCAAGATGGTGGGGGTTAATGGGGATATTTTGAAATAGCGACAAGACAATGAGTCAATGAGTCGGTTGTAAAGCTGGTTACAATGCTGCTCATAGATCTATTTGAAGTAGAGAAATGAAGCCATTTTCTGAGAACTTCAAATATCTCATTAATTAGTGTATTAGATCAACGAATTTGTAATAAAATCATTTCAGCTCAATGTCAATTCTTTTTTGTACCCTTCTTTCATGTGGCCCGTGATATGAGTGTCGGAAATTAAATTGGCCCGCAAGTCGAATTAGGTTGGGTATCACTGTTATAGGTCATTTACATACGTAGTAAAGCTTCTTTTTCAAATCTTGCGATGTATAGTGCTGATGGTGTAAAAGTCAGATACCAATTAGAGCTATGTAGAAATCAAATCCCGAAATAAAAAATCCAAGTCTTTTACCGAGATTCGAACCCGGACCTCTAGTATCAGAAGCCAAGCCAATTTTTTTTTGCTTCCCCCCCCCCATTAACCAATTCATATCTATCTCATGAACTTCGTTGCAAGGGGGGGGGGGGGGAGGGGTTATCTGTAACCAAATCCCTCAACATTTCTAGTTAGCACCTGTTCTTAGCAGGGTATCAAAAGAGAGGTTGGTTTGGTCAGCTTTTCTTTGGCATTAAAAAAATTAAATTATTTGTCTATCATGTCAACTTGTCTGTGAATCTCTATTATGGTTAAAATATGTATGTAAAAATAAATTTAAAAAAACATCTAATTTTTTTTTCGCTGTTGTCATAGAAGTATGCGTTACCTTTCGTTAGTTCTTCTTTGACGTCTTCCAATAAAGATGACCTATTTAAGATGACTGTATCCAGCATGTCTTTGAAGATGCTTATATTTTGTCTATGCTCATTGAAGTCTTTTTTACTGCTCTCCAAGTCTTGTTTTATGCTGATAATATTTTGTTGTTTAGAATCCAAATCTGTGTTAAATCTTGTAAATTGTTGCTCTTTGCTATCCAAATCTGTATTTATTCTGATGATATTTTGTTTTTGATTATCCAAGTCTTGGTTAATGTTTTTAATGTTTTGTTGATTTGAATCCAAATCTATTTTTATTCTTATAAAGTTTTGTTCATGATTTTCTAAATCTTTGTATATTTGTATAACATTGTCTTGATTATTGCTCAATTCATTTTGAATGCTCTTTATATTTTGTGTATTATCTTGTAGAATTTCTCTGTCATCATTAACTTGTATTAATAATTTCTGTATTACGTTCACCAAATCCTCAAACGTAGGGAGTTTAACTTTAACTGTTACCATCTCGTTCAGTCTCTCAGCTCTTCCGTCAGAACCAATGACATGAGCTCCACAGAAGTACTTCCCGGAATCTGAGGATCTCAAATTTCTCCATGTGACATGAAGATATGACTCTTGTAATTTTTCGTCAGAGAGTTCACCTTTAACATTATTAGAACCAACTTCTTGAAGGGCTGTAACAACGGTTTGACCTTTGCTTATAGTAGCGATAACACCATTTGTTTCTGTAAACATATTTTAGAATATAAAATATAAAAGAACAAATGCAAAAATAATTTTATAAATCTACAAACATGAATATCACTGCACGTGAAAAACCAGTGATTTCAAATGGTGTTAGAAATTTAACATGATAATGCTAATAAATTCGATAGTTGTAAGCATTTAAATTGTTACATTTTTATAAATTATAATAGAAAGTAACTATTCACCAACTAAAAACCACACATGACCATTAAATACCATTCATATTATATGGATGAAAACCATTTTTTTAAAGTGGGATTTATACAATTAGACTAATTTAACTCAGTTAAATTGAATTTAAAATTTCTCTAGATTTGATCTATGATTGAATAAAATATGTTTTAAAAATTGTCTTATAGTAACAAATATCTGGTATTTATTATTATATAATGTTATAAAAATTTTATTATTTTTTTGTGATTAATTACTAGTTCTAATGTATGTTTAATTGTATGCCATGATAAACATTATTAGATACGTACTATATGTCCATAAAAGTAAAAAGTGGTTGAGTGGTAAAGCACTTGACTTCCAAAATGAGGGGTTCCGGGTTTGAATTGGGTAAAGTTTGGGATTTTGTATTTCAGGACATCTTTGTGCCTTCCCTTTTGTCCACCAAGTACCAAGTACCAAGTACCAAGTACCTAGTATAGGACGCTGGTCGTATGCTGGCCACATGACACCCTCGTTCACCGTGGGCCACAGAAACAGATGGCCTTTATTTTATCTGCCCTATAGATCTTACTGTGTGTAAGGGGAGCGGTTCCCGGTCACTTCATCCCCGGTCATTTCATCCCCCGGTCACTTCATCCCCGGTCATTTCATACCCCGGTCACTTCATCCCCGGTCATTTCATCCCCCGGCACTTCATCCCCCGGTCATTTCATCCCCGGTCATTTCATCCCCCGGTCACTTCATCCCCCGGTCATTTCATCCCCGGTCATTTCATCCCCGGTCATTTCAATTTAATCCCCGGTCATTTCATCCCCGGTCATTTCATCCCCGGTCATTTCATCCTGGTCACTTCATCCCCGGTCACTTCATCCCCGGTCACTTCATCCCCAGTCACTTCATCCCCGGTCACTTCATCCCCGGTCACTTCATCCCCAGTCACTTCATCCCCGGTCAAGCGCAGGAAAATATTATAATATTACATCCCCCCCCCACATTCAATGGAAGCGCTATAGCTGAGTACACACCCAGATTTACAATATATTATAAGATCTCTCATCAAGAATGTAAAATCAAAAGGGAAACACTATAAACGCATTAATAACATGTGAAAAAATATCAAAAAAGCATTCTACACCATCATCATCATCATTGGCCTCCTTCAGTCGTAGGACGACTATGGTTCATCTCAGAGCACACTTCCTCATGTGGCTGTGGAGCCCTATTTTGTAGAGACACTGCCGTCCACAGATAGCGCAAGTTAGGGTCCCCTTGGCTTTTGCTTCGGTGGTAGAGGAGCTGGCCGTTTTTCGGTTTGTGCATTTTTCTTCCTGTGCTTAGACCCTTGTACTTTCACTGTCCATAGCTTTCTTTGTCACTGTCTCTCTCCACCTGTTGCGGTCTAGAGCTATGTCTTCCCAATTGTCAGTATTGATGTTCACTGATTTGAGGTCACGTTTTATTACATCTATGTAACGGAGGTGGGGGCGACCAGTTTTTCTTGTGCCAGTCGCGAGTTGATCATAGAGGATGACTTTCGGGATGCGCTTGTCCTCCATCCGGCGAACATGTCCAAGCCAGCGCAAACGGCGTTGTCTGAAGGCTGTAAAAATGCTGGGAATACCTGATCGCGCAAGGATCTCAGTATTGCACACTTTTTCTTTCCATGTGACATTCAAGATCCTACGGAGACATCTCAAATGGAATGAGTTTAGTTTTCTCTCTTGCTTTGCGTAGGTGGTCCATGATTCACTGCCATACAGCAGTGTACTCATAACGCATGCCTTGTAGACTTCCATTTCGGTCACCGTAGTTAGCTTATGGTTTTCCCAAACTCTTGGTCTCAGTCTAGCGAATGTCGAGGCAGCCTTCCCTATGCGTTTTTTCATCTCTTCTTCTAGGGACAGGTCATCTGTAATTGTGGATCCCAGATAGCAGAATTCGTTTACGGCGTCCAGCTTGTTATCGTCAATCAGGATGTAGGGTGGTGCTGTAGTAGGTGGTCCCATAACATTTGTTTTCTTCGTGCTAATAGTCAAGCCATTTTCTTTACAGGCCTGAGATAAGCGGGACATTAGTGACTGAAGTTCCTCTTGTGTGTGTGCCACTACCGCTGCGTCATCTGCGAATAGCATATCTCTTACGAGGGTGGCTCTGATTTTACTTTTGGCCCTCAGTCTGGCAATATTTAGGAGTTTGCCATCAAATCTGGAATGGAGATAGATGCCTTCAGTGGATTTGTCAAACGCGTTGTGGATTAGCAGTGAAAATAGTATTCCAAAGAGGGTTGGGGCCAGGACAAATCCTTGTTTAACTCCGCTGTTTATACTGAAACTTTCAGAGCTGGCACCGTTGAATTGCACTGTGCCCATCATATTTTGGTGGAAAGATACGATTACATTTAGTAGCTTGGGTGGACAGCCTATTAACTGTAAAATTTTAAAGAGGCCATCTCTGCTAACTAGATCGAAGGCCTTTGTCTTGTCAATAAACGCAATGTATAAAGGCATCCTTTGTTCTCTGCACTTTTCCTGGAGTTGGCGGATGGAGAAAATCATGTCAATCGTGGATCTCCCTGAGCGGAAGCCGCATTGTGAGATTTCCGTATAATTATTGCAGTCGCTTCTGTCACCTTTGTTCTTATACAGTGTAATGATTTTAGCATCCCGCAGGTCTTGTGGCACAGCACCTTCTTGCCAACATTTACAAAGCAGTTCGTGTAGAGATTGGATTAGAGTAGTTTTGCATTGTTTTAGAAGATCTGGGGGGATACCATCGCATCCGGGTGCTTTGCGGGCAGCAATGTTGTCTATGGCTTTGTTGAGCTCTGAAAGGGTGGGTGTTTCATCTAGCTCGTTCATTGTGGGTAGTTGTATGATGGCCAAAAGGGCTGAGTCAGAGACTGAGCTTGTTGTGGCGTAGAGCTCGGAGTAATGTTCCACCCATCTGTGCATTTGTTGGCACTTGTCTGTGATAATTTCCCCAGTGGTTGATTTCAGAGGTGCTGTCTTGTTTTGGGAGGGTCCGAGAGCCTTGTTGATTCCTTCGTACATGCCTCTTATGTTGCCCACTTGGGCTGCGAGCTGAATACTCTCACTGAGCTCTACCCAGTATTCATTGGCACAGATCCTTGCTGTCCTCTGTGCATTGGCTCTAGCTTCTTTCAGGTTTAGCAGGTTGCGATGGGTAGGTTTTGCCTTGTAAGTAGGGAGTGCATCTCTCTTTGCTCTGATGACAGGTGCTAAAATAACTGCTTTAGAGTCGAACCAATCATTTTGTTTTGTAATTTTTCTTCCAAAGATTTCCAGGGAAGTCTTTTGTATGGTGGACTTGAGGTGTTCCCATTTTTCAGTGGCTGTATTCTCAGAGATATTTTTATACTCGCATTCAAAAGATTCTGTAACTGTATCTGGAGATCAGGTTGACACATCTTGCTCACATCCGATTGGGGTCTTCCAATCTGCTTGGTATGGTGGATTTTTTTGGGGAGGAGATTGATCTAACAACATACCAAGGAGTGATCTGTGTCGCAGTCTGCACTGTGGTAGGACCTGGTAAGCTTGACAAATTTTAAGCATGGCATGCTTAACCATATTTGTACATATGATAAAATAAGGGCTTAAAATCAAAGCCTATTCAGCACAATTAAACAATGACTAATTAAAAAATATTTAATTGGGATGAAATAACCAGTGGATGAAATGACCGGAGATGAAGTGACCGGGATGAAGTGACCGAGGATGAAATAACCGGGTATGACATGACCGGGAATGAAGTGACCGGGGATGAAGTGACCGGGGATGAAGTGACCGGGGTTGAAGTGATCGGGGATGAAGTGACCGGTCACCTAGTAGAGCTGTACTGTAATGTAAAGTAAGTATAGTTACCATGAAATATATACATAAATTCAACTGTATAATTCTTATCTGGATGAAGATTCGAATCCTGTAAATTAGATTATTATTTTATTTGAATATATATAGAGTATATATATATATATATATATATATATATATATATATATATATATATATATATATATATATATATATATATATATATATATATTATCTTGTATTAGAAAAAAAATACAATATCAATTAAAAAAATAATAATATGTGAAACTGTATTTCAAGTATTCCTGTTTGAAATGAATAACTTTTATTTCTATTTTTTTTTATTTTGAACTGTGCTTATTGTTTTTAATGTTTAAAGTATGATTTTGATTGTAATGTATTTATAAGCATTACTACAAAGATTTAAAACCTTTTTTTACAGTTTTGTTCGGCTTTGCAATACTCAAACTTTTAACCCATATCCTACACATCACACTATAATGCCACGTCAAAGAAGTCAAAAAGACTTGTTCTACAATTGATTGATAATTAATTTCTTAAAAAAATGTTCAATGAAAATAATTGGGTGGGGGTGTGTGCTTTGGAATGATAACTCTGAAATGGATTAACCCCCCACCCCGCAAAAAAAAATTAGTTACGCTCAATAGATCCTTTAAAAAACTATACCTTCTAAGCTCATGACTAGGCAATTTTAGCCCACGATCGCTCATACTAGCGTGAATGTGAAATGGTGCGCAAGCGTGTTGAAAGGGTTAAAGAGAGAGAAGAATCCACTATGGAATCATGTAAAATAAGTTATTATTGATAAATTATTGAGTATTTAAGTATTCATCATCTAAAATATATATATATGAGATTATATAGAGATTATATATATATGAGATTGTTTGTACATGAGTCTTATCAGCTCGTAACGATATTAAATATTTAGATAGATGCAGAGGGCAGAATTAGTAACAGATAAATACAGTCCACTCTACCTGAAATGAGCATGTTAAAGTTAATGGATCAATAAATTCGTTGATGACTTCAGAGCTTCCAACAAAATAAAGTTTTGATCCTGAGATATAGAATAGAATAGTAATAATACAATATGCATGTTTACCATATTATCGATAATGTGCATAATACGAATTTCTATGCGTTATATTAGGAGTATTATTTAAAATATGCATTTATTGCATACACCTTATATAGAATCTTGTTACGGTCGTAGCGCATCATGGTGCGAATGACAAATGGTGCGGTATTAGTTATTGAATGGATGAGAGGTTAAAAAAGTGGAAGCCTGACGATGTCGAGGTGAAGAGAGTTAAAAGTATTGTGATCATGTCTATTTGTAATCATATTAAAGGATTTCTAACTTGATACCGGAGAGTGTCTGCTTATTTGTGAAGAGTCTTGTGTCCTAACGAATGTCTTTACCTTAACTCCTACAGAAGCGTAATGTGATGGTATAACAATGGTTACAAATTTCGCATCGTTATAGTTGCCAAATTTAAAATAAAGCCAAAAAAATTATCAAAAAAACTTACTTTGTTTCTTCATATCCTTAATCTCTTCCTTAATACTAGAGCATTGATTTTTATCGGCGTCTTTTTTTAAACGCCTTATCTCATCAAGCAATGGTTTAGAGAGAGTTTCATATTTGACTTCCTTTTTATTAACCAATGAAATATTTATCCCACTAGCGTCGTCTCCAGTAACATTACATCTGTATACCCTAGCATCAGACTGAGTTGGCTCTTGAAATGTTAAAATTATATACATATTTCCAAAACCAATTTGAGAACATTGAAATTGCACATATTGTGTGAGGTTTAAAGTTGCGCCATCTAGGGAAAACAAAACCTCAAACTCTTTAATGTTTTCATTGTATCGAGCAAGTGAAAGAGATTTGATTATATCAATTTGTTGTACTTGATTGTTACTTATAGAACAGTTGATGACAAGTTTTGGTGTCAACTCTTCTGAAATAACATTGGGCTGGACATCAATTAGAAGTTCTGAAAACAGAAACACACAGAAATAAAAATAATAAACAATAAAAAAAAACTGTTCTATGCACGAGAAATTGTAAACATATCTAACGCTATTGTGTTATCATGGGCGGTTGGCTCCTAAACTGGATTTTTGGGTTATTATCTTAATGAAGACTGGCATTTCAAATTTCGGAATTTTTAGGATTCCAATGAGTCCACAATTTTTAAATGGGTACTTGACTTTAGTTAGGGAAAGTAAAGGCGGCTGGTGGTTGTGCTAGAGTCGCTTGCCAAAGAAATAGATGACCTTAATATCTTCTGCCCTATACATCGCAAAGGGTGATGGGAAACTTGACTTTACAATAATATCACAACGAGCAAATTATATATATATTTTTTTATATATATATATATATATATATATATATATATATATATATATATATATATATATATATATATATATATATATATATATTTACCTTTTTGTCCAGGTGCGCACAAGTATGATCTCATTTTTGTTTGTACTGGATAGCGTAAAAATGACCCCTAGCGTGGCGTGGAATTGGTTTCGGGATGTATCTTATGGATTTTTTCAATGGAGAGATTGAGGTAGGTTTTTTTGTGATTTTGAATCGGTGGATGTGAATTCGATTTAGAGTATTGTAAATATATTTCTTGTATCAGGATTATCGACCTATTATTACTGGTTGCGCTTCGGCGAGAAATCTGTAAACAAATTTATAGCGGACGGGGAATTGGTGAGGGTTTTTTTTTCTTTTATGTCACGTCTTAATATAAAGGGGAGGGGGCAACAATGCGAGAGTTAACCCCCCCCCCCCTAAAAAAAAATCATCGACTTTTATTAAGCATATCAAACTTAAAATTGTTTTAAGTTTTTTTTGTATTTTCTGCCTAATCTCTTATCTTCTTATCTTATATAATACAGACGTTACTTCAAAAAAGAATATGATTACGTCCTACGCGTCATGCAATTAGTCATCTCTTGTAGATCTTGACACTCTTTTCAGTATCGCTTCATGTCTATAATTCAGTTTTCAGCTAGCACAAAGGATGGTCCGTCCCTTTTCTATGTCAGTAATCTCAAAACTTCGCAATTTATTCTTCTCACTTTTAGGTTGAATGTTTCTTTCTGTCCAATGTTAAACAGCGCTAGTTAGACTGTCGTCCTCTCATTACCTTTTGGCACGTTTTCTTTCTCCCACTTCCCATTCTTGGATCAAGCGAAAATTTTTCCTCCCACTTCACATTCTCGGATCAAGCTAAAAATTTTGCTTAGTATTTTACTTAAATGTTTATAGTCCATTGCAATATACGAATCAATCCAAAATTAACCAACTAGTTAATCATATAGTATTAATTTATTAATTTTGTTTTCATATAGATAAATAGAGATACATATTTCAAATACAAAAACAAAATTTAATAAAATACTCTGAAAGACACAAAGATAAAGGCACATTCCTCGTTCCATATGCTAGGACAAATTTGTACAAAAGCTCATTCTTCTTTTTTGAAGTAGCGTCTGTATTATATAAGATAAGATAAGATTTTCAGATAAATGGCAGTAATCATCGGTTCCTTCCCTTTGATTAGTCTTTTTTTTTTAGCATTCTTGTTTATATTCTTCGATTGTTACTAGTTTAAAATTCCTCTCATTAGCTTGAAAAGATCTTAATTGGTATTTGGCTGGATCAGGACACGGATCTCGAAAACAGCTCTAGAAATGTGAGAGTGGGTGTTGATAATTGAGGGCAAAAGTCAGCAAAAAGTCATTCATACAGTTCCCGATGTGTCACTTTAATCTCTTCTAGTTGGCCACTCCTCTTCTGGGACGATGCCACTGTTGATGTTTCGCTTTGTCAATGACAAATGTTTTTGATGCAAGACTCTCTAATTTTAAAAGCTACCGATGTCTGTGTTACGATTCTCTCGTAATCAGGACTTCTGTAAACACTTAACACATCGACACAAGAACCTGACTACAAGAGCTCCAACTAAACTAGTCCTTTAATAAAGGTCAAATAAATAAATAACAGCCAATACTAGACAATCGGCAACACATCATCAACTAACACCGTACTAAACTCTACTGTCTCTATTATTATTATAACTTTTATATAGCGCTACTTTCATGCTTATAGCATGCTCAGAGCGCTTTTGGTCCAATCTCATTTGTGGACCAGTGGGGGGGAGGGGGTATCTAGAAGTTGGTTTTCCGTGCTGCCTTTAGGCGCTCAATAAACACAACTCTGCCCGAGTCGGGTGTCGAACCTTGAGCCCTCTTCTAGGTAGCCAAGCCATGTTCAAGCGCACTTGGCCTCTCGACCACGCTTCCCACTATCTCTTCCTGGACTTATACATTCACTTTAGGACTCCACCAGGACCGACTTCATGGCCGACTCACAGTCCTGGTCTCCTCGCTGTCCTGCCCTGAACTGAACTTTTTTACACACTCTGTGCCTCTCGACCACGCAGGCTTATGATCAGATACGGGTCATATTTGCGTGCAAAGCCCATACCAGTAATGTCCTTTGTCCATCGACATATCACACTAACTGTCTTTTCGGCCTATGTCTCATGTGTCAGCTGATCATACAGTTAACCCAATCGCGCCGCAAATAGCTGTATCCAACAAGCCGCCTCATTCCTAAGACATCGTTGCCACTTCGTGAAGATATAATTAAGTTGCATGCTCATAAGATTCAGTTTACATATGTCGTCCTCATACAATGTTGGATAAAAAAGGCATGTAAAACAATTTTTGTAACTTCTGCAAATGAAGAGCATTCATTGCATAATGTTCCACTGCAATTATTCAACACCGTTTTGTGTGTCTGTTACCATTGATGTCAAGTGTAAAAAAAAAGACGTGGGCAGTGTTTTTTTTTAAAGCTTTTGTCAACTCACTCTATCTGTTAGTTTGTCTGTCTGTCCATCTGTCAGTCTAGGTAAAAATTGTACAGGTTATTTCACCGATAACCATTCTCAGATCAAGCTGAAATTGAAATTTGGCACAATTATTTCTTGTACCTTCCAACAGAAAAATCAATAATAAAAAAAAACAA
This sequence comes from Biomphalaria pfeifferi, assembly GCA_030265305.1. NCBI lineage: Eukaryota > Metazoa > Mollusca > Gastropoda > Planorbidae > Biomphalaria > Biomphalaria pfeifferi. The sequence goes on from JASAOG010000014.1 coordinate 1,638,215, forward strand.
TTAGTTAAGTAACAATAGTAAATATATATTTAGTTTGGTATCTCGAAAAAGGGAAACAAATTGTACTTGAAAGAAGCGGTGGTTTAAAATAACTTTTCACCTTTTTAGGTCGCCGGTTTAAAACTCAAACAATCAATATATCACTCTACAATCTCCGCTAGACAAAAGTACCATACTACTATTGGTTTAGCACATCTGCCCCAAGAGGCTTGAGACACGAGTTCGAATTTGTTATTCCACTTTTTTTTTCTTTTTTAAACCAATTAAAATCAACGCAGATTGCATTTCCTTTTAGCCCCCCAGCCCCCATTTCAACAACTGGTGATAGGATCATAGCGTATTAAGAAGTTTAAAAGCATGAAAAAGCACTAAGCAAAAACAATCGGTAAAAGCATTATTAACTGTAAAATTTTAAAGAGGTCATCTCTGCTAACTAGATCGAAGGCCTTTGTCAGGTCAATAAACGCAATGTACAAAGGCATCCTTTGTTCTCTGCACTTTTCCTGGAGCTCTGAAAGGGTGGGTGTTTCATCTAGCTCTTTCATTGTGGGTAAATGTATGATGGCCTTAAGGGCTGAGTCAGAGACTGAGCTTGTTGTGGCGTAGAGCTCAGAGTAATTTTCAACCCATCTGTGCATTTTTTGGCACTTGTCTGTGATAATTTCCCCAGTGGAAATATATATTATAAAGTAGAAAGTAAGGTGTATGTATGTATGTATGTATGTATGTATGTATGTATGTATGTAACTTATAGAAATCAAAACCTCTTGACCAATCTTGATAAAACTTGGCAGGAATGTTCCTTGGGTACCAACTTAAACTGTAATGTATGTACTGTAGCCCTAAAACAAACTTAGGACCCTCAAAAAATTATTGTAGCCAACAAGCACAAATAGCCGCTGTTTAAGATAAAGATTTTCTAGACCTCTCGCCGAAAATAATTGATATTTATAATATATTTTGTATAATTTTAAAGGCCAAATACAAAATTTTAAATTATGATCAATTATGTGGTAATTATATTATCAAAGATATACATTAACTTTCAAATTGCTAGGAAAATATAGCCGTTTTTGAGTTCCAATGTTTGAATTTTTGATCCGACGAATTTTTAGCATTATATATAAATGGAAAAAAAAACTCAGTACCTTCATAATTGGAAAGATTGTATTGTAATAAATCTATTGTCTCTTTCAAGCGGGTAAGGTTTCGTTGATTGATTTTTACGTCTTCTTTATTTTTTTCGGTGTTTTGTTGATTGATTTTTAGGTCTTTTTTAACATTTTCGAATTTTTGTTGAATGATTTTCAGGTCTTCCTTTACACTCGTCATATTTTTTTGATGAACGTTGAATTCTTCATGAATATTTATTATGTTTTGTTCGCTAGTTTTTTGCCTCTGTTTATCTTCACCAACTTCTCTCTGCAAGTCATTCACAACTTTGACCAAATCATCCAAAGTTGGTCTTTGTACAAATATGACAAGCTCCTTCTGAAGTCTGTCTTTTTGTCCAAATAAAATGTTGACATGAGCACCACAAAAATATTTCCCAGAGTCTGACAATTTCACATTTTGCCATGTGACTTGAAGATAGGAATCTTTAGACAAGTTGTGATAGAGTTCGCCTTGTAGTATATTGGAGCTTAGATTTTGTCCAGATTTGCTAACAGGTTGATCACTAGATATAGTCGCAATTACACCATTAGTCTCTGCAAAAAAAAAACAACGTACCGATATAATGTAAGATTAAAATGCTACAAATTCATAATGAAAAAAAAGGCATACATTTTACTTTTTTTTAATGTATCATAAAAAAATATATCACACGGAACTAAACAAAATATTGAAATAGAAATTTTGAGAAATAGTGTAATAGGATTGCGTGGACATAAGCTGATAAGTCGTTAGTCCTTACTGGAAGAGGAATAGAGAGGGTTATCTCGGAAATGCAGCAATGCCATGAATAGCAATATTGCCACAGAATTTGGGTGCAACATCATTGGAAGAAAGAGTCTCTGTGGCTGAGTGGTTAAGCTTAAGAGCCTGGAGTGAGTTCTAGAGTTCGAATCTCAGTAAAGACTGGGAATTTTGGCATTTTAAGGACGCCCTCTAATGGGTACCTAACTTTAATTGGGGAAAGTAAAGGCGGTTTGTCATTATGTTGGCCACATAGCCATCTGTTCGTTAACCGTCGCCCATAGAAACAGATGACCTTAATTCCATCTGCCCTATAGATCGCAGTGTCTGAGAAAGGAACTAAATAAAATAGGAAGAAATCCCATAGGTGTGTCCGAATTGATGATACCGTGGGAGGCGGAAGGATTCGACTCAAGCAAGTAAGGGCCGATGCCGCCGAGAAGTTTACGGTCTCGTGTCTTTTGAGACCAATTGACAGAGCTATTTGAAGTGCTTACAGTCTATGAAGAAATTTTCAAAATGAACCATAGTCGCTCTCCGTTAGAAGGAGGTCAACAGACGTCAACAACAACCATTTCCCTTATTGTATATCAAACTATAAAATTAATTACCAAAAATTAATTGACTAGTTGAGATTTTTTGTTAATTGATTCAAGTTTCTTTTTTAATTACAATAAATAATTGTTTAATATATCAAATTGATCGGAGAATGCTAGATGAAGAAATAGTGTTAACAATTGTTTAAGGAGACTAAACCCCGAAAAATTAGTCATATCTGTAAATACTAAAGAATTATGTCCCTTGTTGGTATTAAGAGAAATAGTGAATTGCAAGTAATTAAATGGTCTAATTGGTTATTTCTTGGATTGACTCATGTCTTGTCTATGTCAATGGACTATGGGAAGTTTCAGCTTGATCCCTGAATGTGATCGGGACAATTAATGTGTACACACTTTGTACCAGACAGACAGTGAGTTGATATAAGCTTTTTAAATAACAATACTTGAAGATCTCCGATGTTTATTCTATTAATACCACGTTACCGTGAAGTATGTACATGAATTGAAGAACTGATTCTTGATAAGGACTCTAACGTTGGAAGCCTGCAAAACAAAACAAAAACATATTATTAAACGTTTCAAAAGATATGCCAAATATTACTAAAAATAACTTACATATTTACAAATAGACAAACAATACAAACACATTTGTGTACAGCATATGGTTTGTTAACAACAAAAGACAATTAACTATTGATATTCCGATTAGAAATTATTGGTTTTTAAATTTTAAATGAAGTCTAGAAAAAAAAGTATACTATAGTTTAAATTATGTGTGTATGTGTGTGTTTTTTGAGTGCATTGGTGTGTGTGTATTTACGTTTGAGTGTGTGTATTTCCTATTTGGCTGTTGTTTGACTACCTTGTGTTTGTGTATCTAGGTGCGTTTCTCTGTGTATTTGCGTTAGTGTGTGTTTTTGTGTGTATGAGGGTACTTTTGTGCGTGTATTTGAGTGCGTTTGTGTGCGTTTATTTTAGTGCATTTATGTGTGTATTTGTGTGCGTTTATTTTTGTATTTGTTTGTATGTGTGCTTGTCTGTGTGTGTTGGTGAAAAAAGATTTAATCTCCGCATCAAGTGAATTCTAAATAATATATATTTCTGTTGACCTTACCAGAAAAGAACATTTGACTGTCAAGGGTTCTATGAGTTCTTTTACAATTGTTGAACTTCCAACGAAATTAAGTTTTGATTCTGTACACACACAAAAAAACATTTTAGAATTGGCATTAATTGCATATCCCAAAGTAGCCATTATACCAATTTTAATTACTCTTTTTACAGACATACTTTTGATATATATCAAGGCCCCCCCTCTCCTAACCATCCAAATCCTTAGCTACACGACTGCTAAAAGGCCTACTATATTGTATTATAATGTTTCTAATACTTACTGATATTATTGTATTCTGAAAGCCCTACATTCTTCGAAGAACATTTTTTTATATCTTCAGAAATCTTTAATCGTGTGATTTCTTGAATCAAAGCTGAGACATTTGGTTCGTATCTCACTTCTTTCTTAGCTTTCATGGAAGCATTTTTCTGAACAGAGTTATCTCCATCAATGTTACACCTGTAAGCTTGAGCGTCAGACTGAACAGGATTGTAGACAGTCAAGGAAACAAACTGATTTCCAAAACTGACTTGCGCATGTCTAAACTGAACAAATTGTTGGAGATTGAAAGTTTGAGTGTCCAGTGACAGAAGAACATAAAAGTCTTTAATCGTTTCGTTATAACGTGACAGTGATACAGATTTGATAATATCAATGTTTGGAACTTGGTTGTTAGTTACAGAACAGTTGATCACAAGTTGCGATGTGAACACTGGCGATAAGATCTCTGGCTGGACATTAATGATAAGATCTGAAAGAAAATATTTCAAAATACTAACAATTTCCATTTCAATAAATATTTTTTTTTGTAAATTATACTTAAATTATTGCCTACCATTTCTCATTGAAGCTTTAGGAGTCAAGACAAAATATATTCTCCTGACATGATCCACTTATAACATTTAGACTCTTGAACAGAACTAGTCAAACATGCGCAGGACAGCATAAAATTTGTGACCTGGTCATTCAAACCTGATATGATTAATTTTATCCAGAGGGATTCTCTTCCTCCCCCTCGGAAAAAAAACCCCATAAGAAACTTATACTGTAAGAAGAATTGACTGATTCAGAAACCTATCTAAAAATCTTCACGGAAATAGGACTGTTTAAAAATTTTCAAACTTACTAGGATAACGACAAATTCATACAAATTCATCTTTTGCATCGTATAACTTAATGATAGATAACTATCTTAGCTCTTAATAGATAACTACATTTGACATCGTATTATGAGAAAAAATTTTTGCTCTTTTTACATAAGTTTTTACATTAAAAAATCAATTTAGTTAAATGGGGTCAAATCTATGTTGGCATAGTCTATTAGGAGAGAAAGAGTTAATAGTTCTTTTAGGTAATAGATGTATGTAGCATTAAGAGCACATGACTTTAACACTATGTGCTGTATATATATATCTTATTATCTAATTAATTTTATACTTTAAAATAAAAATCTATATTATACATAAAAACTAAGTAACTAATAAACAAATAAACTAATTATTTAGTTAATTATTGGTAATTTAACTATTTTGTTTGATACCGAATAAAGGAAATTAATTCTATATGATTTAGATATATAGTTGTAAAGGCGAAGTTCTTCCCCTTGTAAATTTTATATTTTTCTTGTTTTCCTTTAATACATTTAACTAAAGACATATTTCGCGCTTACACTAATAGCATGCTCATAGCGCTTTGGATCAATCTCATCTGCTTTCCAGTGGGGATGGGCTTACGTTTTCCGAGCAGCAACTTGAAATTTTAGACACTCAGTAGACACCACTGTGCTTGAGACAGGTGTCGAACCTTGAGCCCCATCGATAGGTTTCTAAGCCAAGCTCAAACGAACATAACATACATATAACATTAAGTGTAAGCAACATACAAACGTGAGCGATAAAAACTTCTCAGCATCTTTATAGTCCTTAGGTAACTCCGCTTGAGCTGGCTCGGACATGTTCGCGGTTGGAGGAAAATCGCTTCCCAAAAATCATTCTGTACGGGCAAGTCTGGCGCAAGAAAAACTGGTCGCCCCCACCTCCGTTACGTAAATGTGATAAACGTGATTTAAAATCAGTGAACATTTCTTCTTCTTCTTCTTCTACTACCTCGTTCTCATTGTTATGTTGGAGTGTTCAGATGACTAGACCAATACATGAGATGAACTGCGCAGTGGTTTCCAGATCAGGGAGCTCTCCATATAGTTTACTTTCTATTATGGAGTTTTTGGGGTTAATGTCTTGCACAGGCAGTTTTGGAGGACATAGTTATCATTCTCTGGTGACACCCCACATGGGTAGAATTCACTGGTTCCAATTTTTGAGCTTTATTAGGAGCGAACAATGGTACTGACCATTGGGAAGACAAAGCCTTAGACCGCACTAGAGAAAGACAGTGACCAAAAGAGCTATGGAAAGCGAGAAAACATGGGCTTCTGCTCTTGAAGAAAAGCGTGTCATACGAAAAATGGCTCCACAGTCATATGAAAAAGCATTCGAGATGAACCAAAGTCATTCTATAACTGAATTAGGATAATAACTATATCATCGCTTTTATATAACATAAAGCGTAAGTAAATGTCACACACTAGCTTTAGAACCACTGTGACACAAAGTCAATTAGTAGTGATTTGGTAATCATGTAACTACCTTGTGCCAACGCACGAGGAAATATTGGGTCTGTAACTGACCACGGGGTGATTTCAGTTGGTTGATCTTTATACTCCTGAGGGTAAGGAGCTACACAAGAGAGTGTGATATGTTATGATATGACTTAAAGTATTACTGCAAGTTGTGGACTAGATATATAGACATTTTTCACTTGGATTACGTGAAACCTATTGTATAATTTCTATGGCTCTATTTCCCAGCAAACTTATTTATCTATCATGCAACAAACCTATATGTTGTCTGCAAAATGAGGACTTAATCAGCTCATGATTGTTACTAACTGTTGTGATATGGCTGTAGTCTTACAACGTAACAAGTAGTGCAGAAACTCAAGTAATATTAAGTGTATATAACATAAATCGTATGTAACTTAAAGTGTATACAACATAAAGTGTATGTAACTTAGAGTGTATGCAACATAAAGTGTATGTAGCTTAGAGTGTATATAACATAAAGCGTATGTAACTTAGAGTGTATACAACAGAAAGTGTTTACATTGTTTTAACAAATACGTTTTAAAAATGTAGACATGTAGATATTTAAACTCCCACATGATAAAGGAGGACGGCGGCAGGCAGGGTTTAAACTTGAGATCATCAAACGAGAATCCAGAGTGCATTCATCTTTCTTTACGACTAACATGTAACATCAAGATTATGTAACATCAAGTTTATGTAACATCAAGTTTATGTAACATCAAGTTTATGTAACATCAAGTTTATGTAACATCAAGTTTATGTAACATTATGTTTATGTAAGATTAAGTTTATGTAACATCAAGTTTATGTAACATCAAGTTTATGTAACATTAAGTTTATGTAACATTAAGTTTATGTAACATCAAGTTTATGCAAAATTAAGTTTATGTAACATTAAGTTTATGTAACCTTAAGTTTATGTAACATCAAGTTTATGTAACATCAAGTTTACTTGAGTATAATTTCCGTAATATAAAGTGAGATTCAATTTACTTTTTTATAAGTATTAAAACAGTTCTTAGTTATCATTATTTATTAAAGTTAGATGTATATAATGTTTCTAAATATAACGTAGTACATATAGCCTTTCTTATAAAAATGTGCTAATATGAAAGCTGCATGACTGTAAACTAGATTCAAACAAAAGTCGAAAGTCTAAATACCTGAAAGAGCTAATGGAGCTAAATAAACGCCAAGAAGAAGACTCAGTTGGAAAGCCATTTCTCAACAATTGACAAGGGAGAGAAACTCGTCTTTTATAGATAGACACTAGACGAGTTATACCACGATGTAAGATTGCGGAATATTGTTATCATATTTAGTTTCACCATTGTTGTTCAACTCACGGCCCGATAAGCGCATCCGGCTCGTGACATGGTGCTAACTGACCCCTAGAATTATCTGGTCACGTAGCAGGAGAGACCTGGTTCCACTATCTCCATAACTTTTAAGCTTATGCGACCTGTAAGTCATGGAAATGTATTATGTCACCCAGACTGAGAAATTTGGAGAACCTCTGCGTTATGGAATAGCTCGAGAAAAAATTGGTTCTTTGAGAGTAATGGATACTTGTTGTAGCTTGTTTGACATCCGCGATGGCTCTCTTGTCATGACAACCAAGTAATACAGATAAAAACAAAAATAATAATAGAGAAAGTAAAAGAAAGAGAAAGAGAGGCAGAGAGGGAGGGGGGAAGAGTGGGAGGGAGAGGGCGAGTGTCTTTTCGGGCATCCTGGTAAAAAAATGCATTTTTATAGGACAAGGTCAGCATTCTCTGATGACACTCCACAAGGTCAGATCTCACTTTTGCTTCCTAAACATATGTTGTCTCATTCTGTTTTGTTCGGTTCCGATGCGAAAGATCAGACGTTGATCTTGCGCTAGCTTATAATATGCGTCAACTTTCTTGTATTCGGATGATATCTTGTCTATTTCTCATTTATTGTATTTACTATTAGTCTCTTTATTTCTTCATACTCATCACTAAAAAATATAAATAAAGTTTATCCATCTTTAAGAGTTCACAGTTGAAATTTAACTAACAAGGGGAAGAAGGCTAATATATATTAGGAACTTTGTTTTGATCATCGTTATCTCTCTTTGAAAAAAAAAAAACTACATGTCCTTGGGTATGCTAACAATGCTTTTAGGTAATGGATGTTTTAATCACGTTCATGTCCGACCATGTAAACGTAGTATAGGCTTCCAAATTATGCACTTTAAACTGAGTCAAATTATACTACTGTGCACACTATTTGCCTACATTGCTTACATATGTGTACCCAAATATTGTGATAATAATGTGGTACCAAATATCTGCATATTTTGTTTTTCTCCAAATCTTTAAATATTTCTCTGAACTGCCTGTGGTTAAGATATCTAACTCTGATAAGTTTGATCACTGAGATAATTGTGTCTATACTATGTTTAATAATCAATGCAGTTTAGAGTTTATGATCGGCATATTGTTCTTTAATTTGTTTTTCTTAGTCAAACCATAGACTCCGTCAGTTGTTACACTTGCCGTTTTGTTTCATGCCAACTCAACACTTTCAAAACAGTTCTTCATAGCATTGATAAATGAGTTTGTATCTTTAACTTAATGTTTTGAAATGAAAATATTCGTTTGCTTTAAACTTTTTCAATGACTTGGGACAATGTTACATTTTAGCCTCTTCATCAGGAGAAATAAAAAGAATCAGAAGTTGCAATAATATATGTATATTTAAATATATAAATATTTATTTCTAATATATTTGCATTGTATAATCCGTGAGTACACCTGATTTCCTTAGGTGTACGCGGGACGCAAAAACAAAACACTCCGGCAGGCGCGTGTGTCCCGCGTATCGTAATTTGCCCACCCCCTGCCCTAAGCCATCAATAGAAATGCCTCAACATAACTATTTCACTGTTGTTGTTTTTTTTTATTCTCATATATATAAGCATATGGTTCAAACTTGATCACTACGCGTTTTCCTATTAAAATTTGAATGAATGTCGTTTATTTACAAAATATACGATGCTAGTTGGTCACTTCCGGCTATTTGTTTTCATTAATACCAAGGTAAACTGTAAAACAATGATAGCCTTGTTGATTGAATCGACAGGTCATAAGCTGCTACCTTTACCCAAACTGAAGGGCATTTGAAAATAAAAAATGTCATGTTAAGAGCTTGCATGGTGATTGGTATCATATATATATATATATATATATATATATGCCAGGAAAGCTTCCAAAAGACCTAGTTAATGAAAACTAATCTGGATTGCGAAGCTGAAGGTTACAAAAAAAATCTACGATCGTGGGACCTGGACTGTTGCATCACTTGCCAAGAGCCGCTACTGCTTATAGTAATTATTTATTAAATTATTACCACCGATGATTGACTTTCTCTATTTTTTCCCCTAACTTTATAATTTTTATTATTTTATATTCTTTATTTAGTCTTCACTCGTGGTCTCTGTACTTCTAGTTGGTTGTGAAAGTTGGACATTCAACGCTGATGCTGAACGAAGTATTCAAGCCTTTGAGAGTAAATGCGACAGAAATATGCTGGGTGTAAGATACCAAGAAATGAAAAACAAACGGGCTTATCTAATTAAAAGTGAACACAATACCTGGCACAGTGATTATTGTAAGACATGACTCTTTGTCAAAAGTCATTTCTTCAAGGTACATTAAAGGGAGCGCAAAAGAAAGGGTCGACCAAAGAAAAGCTGGATGGATGAACATAAAAAAATGGAAGCCGGCTTCTCACATGATATCCTACCAAGAAGAGGTGTTCACCTGGATTAGTGGAGCTATATGTTTACTTAGACTTAACACCCCTACAACGAAAGTCTAAAGATAAATGATGGATGACTTTTGATTAACTCAGCCATTGTTTTTAATTTTCTGTTTTGAATGAGTGTTGCTCTAGTTCAATGTTATTGACTACGCCCCTGCATGACATCATTAGGTGTGTCTCTATTTTTTCTTTAACCTCAATGAAACTTTCACAAATGACAGGACTAAGGAGAACAATGTACACATGTTGCTTTGTAGCTCAGTGGTTCTAAAAATATTTTTTTCGACATTTTGTTTCAGATTTTTTTCTCCTATGAATCTAAGAGCTCTAGGCCCTTTTTCTAGTATGAACGTTAGTACTTTTTTAATTCTGGGGAGCTAGCCATAGTCTCTGGGCGATAAAAAGTGTTTAAAAGCAGTTGTATGCTGCTGTTAAATAATTACTATTTACTGGAGTGATTACTTAAATAGAAATGTTTGAGTCAAAATGTTATAGCGAAGGATGATGTGGTATAGTAACATGTATTATTATTATTATTGTAGCTTTTATATAGCGCTACTTTCATGCTTATAGCATGCTTAGAGCGTTTTTTTCCAATCTCCTTTGTGGACCATCAAACACATCTTTAAGTGAAAAATTAATTACAAACATTTCCGTTATACAGATTGTAATACTTTTAAATCGCACCTGGTGATCGTGCCAAGCCATAGTAAGCTATTAACGCTTTCAAAATTATCTGTCATTATTATAATTAATTATATGAAATTACGTTATTACAAAGCTTATATGAATTCACTTAATGTGTCTGGTATTGTGGCAAAAATTTGAACAAGTTATTTCACCCACACCCAATCTATGATCAAATTAAAATATTGCACAATTATTTCTTGTGCCTGAAAAAAAATAGGAATCAATGACAAAAAAAATCACCTATTTCATTGAATATTGTTAAATAATTACTTAATTTGACATCGAATAAGGTATCGTACTTGACAGATGTGGTATATAAGTGGAATTAGTTCCCTTGTGGAGGCTTAAACCTTAAGCTTTAATTCTTCTTCTTCTTCTTCTAGTCAGCTTTATTGCTGCTGAGCTGTGAGCTCTTTTGCAGACTGTGGCAAGAAAAAAAAATTGTGCTGTTTTCTTCAATTGTTCAGCAATGCCGTACAGTGTGTTGGTTATGTTGGGCTGTAGTGGAAGTAGGGTCTGCCTAAGATGGATTAGGGAGAGGCATTTAAAGAGGATATGGTTTACGGTTTAATAATGGTGTGTGTCCTGTTCTTAGTTGAAAAAAAAAAGCGCATAAAATTATGACAAAACCCCAAACAAAGCCTTTAATAAATTGAAAGATATCTGCCATAAAAACTTTACGGTCAATGTCATAGATAATATGTAGCGAAGTTTTACCTTGCAAATATTAACTTACTTAACAATAAAAAGAAAAATAACATTACTTTAAAAAAAAAACTTTATTTAAGTGAAAGAACCGCCAATTACTGTCATTTTTTTCCGCAAACACGAGACACATACAAGACACACACAAGGCACACACACAAGACTCACAATATACAAACGAGAGAAACACACTTGACTCAAAAGACACACAGAATACACACACTAGACAAGACTACAAGATACTAACAAGATACACACAAGACACACACAAGACACACACAAGTCTCAAGATAGACACAAAACACACATACAAGGCACACAAAGACACACACAAGACTCACAAGACAAAAATAAGACACACACAAGTCTCAAGATACACACAAGACATACACAAGACTTACAAGATACAAGATACACACAAGACACACAAGACACACATAAGACCCACACAGGACTCACAAGATACTCACAAAATACACACAAGACACACACAAGACACGCACAAGACTCACAAGATGCTCACAAGATGCTCACAATATACACACAAGACACGCACAAGACACATATATGACTCACAGAAGACTCACAAGATACTCACAAAATACACACAAGACACACACAAGACACAGAGCCACAGAACAAATGAATAAATATAAATACCAGAGAGAAAGTCTAAACGTTACATTTCTTAAGAAACTAGAACACAAACTTCCGGTTTCATTCCATTTAAACGACTTATTTCTAGAACCCATGATTGCATGACGTCATAATGCTTATTTTTCTTAATGACGTCACAAGTTTAAGAGATGCTTGTTCTCCTTTTGTTTTGCCATGGTCTGTGACACCTATATTTTCCGAGCTGCATTGAGTAATCTTGACATAGTCTTGTTCATCTGTCTTACTGTTGGACAGGTAGATCGCGATTTTCGCAACATCAGTGACAATTGGGGTACACATTAGAGGATAAGTTTATGGATTCAGCTGGCAACAACTCTGTATCCCAGAACAAAAAGTCATTTTTGTTATGTTTTTTTCTTAACACTTGTGAACAAATTATTGTCTGTGTTCTCGGCTGAAGAGAAAGATAAACTTGGGTGTCAATGAACAGATAAGAACATTTTTTATTACGTTCTATCAAACAGCTGGTATGCGTACTGATGCAAGTCTAAATATAAATGCACTGCCTTTTCTTTATATAAAACTTACCAGGTTTTAGAATGTCAAGGCTAAGCCTCTGTTCGCAGTGGTGTCGTAACGGCTGGTGACACCTATGCGGTTGGCTAATGATATCAAATCAACTCACAAACACTTTTTCCTAAAATTATTACTTTCCAAAATAACTTATCTTTATTATCAAGTGTCATGCACAAGTTTTTTTTAGTTTACGAGATCTAAACGGGACGTACGGACAGACATTTCACAAAAAATAATAGCGTCTTTTTTACCTTTCGGGGGCCGCTAATAATATACACAAAAAATAAAGGCACATTATTCATTCCATATGATAGGAAAAATGTGTACAAATGCTTCTTCATCCCTAGCGCTATTACAGCATTGAATAAATTGCTTGAGCTAGCCAGAAAAACTAGTGTTAAATGTTCTGTTTGTTGATAATTATAGATTCTAGGTGTTGATGTTGCATGCGAGTTCGTTACAGAACACAATAACAGATAGAACAATGAATGTACTTAACAACTTCGGCTAGTGAACTTTAAAACACTTTAGTACATAAGAAAAAAAGGCACAGTCCTGTCGTTGCTAACTTGGAGTCATCATGCGAGAATTTGGCGAAATAAATCGCTCCGCGTGCCTACAAAAATCAATGTCTATCATAACATACGTACATACATACATACTGTTGTAACCCTGTTCCTCCCTGACTAACCATCTTTTGTTTCCACGTGCAAAGTAGGGTGATTTTTGTTTATGCTGTTGGGCGTAAATGACCTTGACTAAGGTAAAATGTGTTAAGAGATTTTAGTTATGATCGCGGATTTGTTCAACGTAGGATTGTTTTTCTTAAATCGGTTTTTGTGACTAGTTGGATGTACATTTGATTAGGAAAACTGTGACATTATTTCGATTACTTGGATTATTGACTGTTCGTAGTGGATTGTGCTTCTGCAGCCAGAAGGATATCGGCGACCTGACAATCGGTGAGTTAACTTACTTTAGTTTACTTCGAAGTCGTAACAATACATACATAAATACATACATACATACATACATACATACATACATACATACATACATACATACATACATACATACACACACACACACATACATACATACATACATACATACATACATACATACATACATACATACATACATACATACATACATACATACATACATACATACATACATACATACAATACATACATACATACATACATACTTAAATACATACATACATACATACTACATACATACATACATACATACATACATACATACATACATACATACATACATACATACATTACATACATACATACATACATACATACATACATACATACATACATACATACATACATACATACATACATACATACATACATACATACATACATACATACATACATACATACATACATACATACATACATACATACATACATACATACATACATACATACATACATACATACATACATACATACATACATACATACATACATACATACATACATACATACATACATACATACATACATACATACATACATACATACATACATACATACATACATACATACATACATACATACATACATACATACATACATACATACATACATACATACATACATACATACATACATACATACATACATACATACATACATACATAC